>BSBM01001000.1:33297500-34497500 GCA_027924585.1 Larix kaempferi | reverse complement strand
AGGACAAATCCCTCAATATAACACAAACTCGAACTCTGTAGTATCTGAATAGTAGTAATACCTGATGATGAAGCAATGCTGAATCTAGATGATCCAACCTGATAGTGAGGAGGGCAAATAGATTTCGCTGCCGAAATACACTAGTTAGCTGAGTGCATGCACTCAACCCCAACTTAGCTCGCTGAGCTCTCCAATTCGAATCCACAAATCAATAATCATATAAGCACGTCATCTTTACTAGCTTTACCTTTCTCTTATAACATTCACTTGTCAGACCTAACTTTTGACCTAATTCATTCACTTTATTTTCTAATTCTCAGTTGACTTGCATGTAGTTCTTTTGGAGTGTCTGGAGACTCAATCAGTGCATGCATCATGAAATAATGCTCGGATGTCATGCATGCAGGTGGCCTTTTGATCCTGTGGCCCTGTTTACATATTGATGATATAATACCCATGACAGAGATCTTCTTAGGGTGCATATGGCATCAATCCTCAGTTGATTCCCTAAATGTCAGTGCCCACTCGAACCTATGGGAATCATATAGGTTAGCGGGATGGTCATTTGTGCTTAAGCAGAAGAGGACATTACAATCCTCCCGCTCAAAATTGCTTATCCTCAAGCAACTGTAATGCTGGGTGTTGTAATACCTATTCTCCTTCCCAAGTGGTCTCTTCTATAGACAGATCTCTCCATTGAACCAAGTAGTCTCTGGATAATCGTGTTCCTCAATTTCCGCTCTCGCACCTCTAGGATGCGCTCGGGAATCAGAATCAATTGCCCCTCATCATCAAGGGGGGGGCATCTCGGAAGATGTAACAATCTGTTGACCTACTGCCTTCTTGGGAAAAAACAAGCTAACTGTGGGGCTATCTTCTCTCTCGAGCCCAGAGCATATAGATATAAATGAGACAATACAATACAAGATTACCTCAACAGGTAACTCAACCGATCCAAAACTGGATAGACTCTACTTTGCATGCATCCAGTTGATGCATGCACTAGATGAGTAAGTCCCAACTGTCAAACTGGATCTGAGTAATCTGAAGATGCCTCTGACTGATCTGCCCTCTCTCTATCTCACTGCTCTGATCTGCTCGCTCTGAAGACTGCCCTCTGATGAAATCGGCCTCCTCTGCATGCACAAGTGTGCCCTCCCCTTTGGATGTCAAATGCTCGTACTGGTCCGGATCTCAACAAATCTGAGCTTCGATCGTCCTTAACCTTCCTCCAATGATGAGGCAAGGCTATCTTGGAAGTCTCAGACTCTGAATCGATCAATCCAGCTCACAACGAGCTTCTCCCTCCTAAAAAAAAACGTCCTCCTCCAATCTCCACAGAAATCACACTGTTGAGCTCTCTCAGCTCACAGTACTAGGTGTCTAGCCTCTCTGGAACTGAAGGTCACTGATCTAGCTCAGATCTGACCTTCCTAGCTCCTACAGCAACTCCTCTCTATCTCAGAAAGTCGTCCCACATGTGCAGCTACGCCCTCCTCACTCTAGCAATATCTCTCTCCGACAATGCAACTGAGTAACCTCATCTGGGGACCCCCTGCCTCTATAAATAATCTCAACGATGAATTAGGTTTTCCAAAACCCTAATTCTCGGTGCATGCAAAAGGTCACTTTTGCATGCAGTCACAGAATGTTGACAGGTCATGCAATACTCAAGCATGCAAAGGTCAATCTCCCCTGGAGCTCCGCATGCAGCCCCCACTGGGCTCATGCTACTAAGTAGAGTGCATCTCACCCTCTACTCTATCCTGATGCCTATGCAGCTAATGTACCTCCATGTAAGGCATCTGAAGCATGGAGGACATCCCGAAGTTACCATAATCTAACACTACCTCTCCAACCTTCCGGATTATCTTGTAGGGACCATAGAAGCGAGGCTTGA
The DNA here is from genome assembly GCA_027924585.1 of Larix kaempferi. Taxonomy (NCBI): domain Eukaryota; kingdom Viridiplantae; phylum Streptophyta; class Pinopsida; order Pinales; family Pinaceae; genus Larix; species Larix kaempferi. The sequence goes on along the minus strand of BSBM01001000.1, from coordinate 34,495,600 downwards.
GTTTCTCTGCTCCTTTCTTCTTAAGAGATGACTGTCGGTAAGGTTGTAGGCATAAATAAACTAAGTCTCCCACATCAAAACTACGCTCAATCTTGTGCCTGTCTGCATATATCTTTAGTTGATTCCGAGTAGCCTGTATGTTTTCCCTGAGTATTTTAAGAATATCTTAACTCTCTTGAATCCACTCTTTGGGCTTGGGGGCCCTGCTGTCACCAAATAACAGGTCTACAAAAGTTAAGGCATCATATCCCTACAGATCTATGAAGGGAGTCATCCCAATGATCATATGGTGGGTGGTATTGTAGCAATGTTCACCTAAGTGTAGCCATTTGATCCATGTCCTCTGCTGACCTGCTACGTAATTCCGCAAGTATCCCTCAATCCACTTGTTAACTATCTCTGTATGTTCGTCGTTCTGTGGATGATAACTTGTGCTCATAGATAACTCAGTTCCCACTAACCGGAAAAGCTCTTGCCAAAAGGCTCCCATGAACTTGTTGTCCCTATCACTGACAATAGCCTTGGGTAACCCGTGGAATCTAAATACCTCTCTGAAAAATAGTTCTACCACCTACGCTGCTGAATAATCTAAGGGAATGGCAAAGAAGTGAGCGAACTTGGTCAACCTGTCCACCACTAAGTACAAGCAATCTCTTACCTGAACCTTGGGCAACTCTGTAATGAAGTCCATGGAAATGCTTTCCCACTTCTGCTCGAGAATAGGCAATGGTCGTAGTAAACCGTCCGGGTGGGTGTGCTCTATCTTGTTTTGTTGGCACAAACAGCACTCTCTTACATGCTGCATCACATCATTCTTAAGGCCCTTCCATGAGAACCTCTCCCTAATCTGCCTGTAAGTCTTAAGAAACCCTTGATATCCTGCTAATGGTGAATCATGCGAGGCTTGCAAAATCTTCTTCTTAAGGGAAGACTCTGGAACTAAGTAGATTCTATTTTTGTAGTATATGATGTCATCAATTATCCGGTACCTGTCATCCTGAATTTGTCCATCCAATAGTTCCCAGGCAAATTTATCTTTGGAATATTCAACCGAAAGATGAGATCTCCAATCTATTAAGATGCTCATAAGGGATAAAGTGGTTGGTCGTCTAGAAAGTGCATCTGCTACCACATTGTTCTTTCCCTTTATGTATTCAATCTCTAAGTCATAGGCTTGAATTTTGCTCACCCATTTATGTTGCCTCTCATTTAGCTCTTTCTGCTCTAGGAAGTATTTCAAGCTGTTGTGATCTGTTGTGATCTGTCTTAATCTTGAACCCGCCTATGCAATAAGTGTACTATGCAATACATATATGGAAGACTGGAACAAAATGAAAATACATAATCAAAGATGCCTAAATGGCATGTAGAGTGACAAAGTCCAAAAACCAAAATGCTATGATGCCGCTACGTCATTGATCAACACGATCGATCATCAAACTCATCACCACTGCTAGAACTAGAACTCAGACTAGCAATGGCATAGGCAATAGCATCTGCCTCAGGCTCAAACCTCTCAAGGTCATCTACAACTACTACAGTAGCAGTAGCACTAGCTATTGTACTAGTTGAATGCCTAGAAGCACGAGGTGGATGTAGAGGTGCATGCATATGTCCCTCTCGACTAGTGCTTTCCATGTCTGGATCTACACCTGCATGAACTGATGGTGGTACTGGTAATAATGGATTTGCTTCCAAATTAACATCACCAAACTCATCTGCATCAATATCAAAATTGTTGATGTTTCTCCAAGGTGCAGCATCGGGCAAACGTTCTACCAGATTGGTCATGTAAACTAACCAAGGAGAATGATACATTCACTCACGGGAAATGGCCATGTGATTTGGCTAGTGGTGAATGGCCCAAGTGTAGCCTTGCTTAGCCATGTGATTTGGCTAAGTGTGAATAAGGCTTGAGGTGCTTGCACAGCCTTGCTTAGTCATGTGATTTGGTTATGTATGAATAAGGATCGAGATTACATTGCATACTCTGTGAGGGAGTGCTCCGTGAGGGATTGATCTATTCTATATTAGAGGGTTTGACTTGTTTATTTGATAGGGGCTTTCATCCCCTTATGGAATATACAAGTCTAGTCTAATGTTGAATTGACATACTTAGAAGTGTTTGGGACTTCTTAGTGGGTCTATTCATCATTACAACTCTATGTGGGAATAGACGTGCGTGTGAGGAGAAGAATAACATCAACAAGGCTCATGGACAACTTTTCTAGTAAAGAAGAAATAACCAAGAAGACAAGTCAACCATTGAAGAAGACCCGGAAAGCATTGAAGACGACCTAGAAAGCACTAAAGAAGACCCGGAAAGCATTGAAGAAGCCCAAGAAATATTAAAGAAGAAGAAAGGACAAGTCGGCCCTGAAGATATAATGAAAAGTGGAAAACAAAAGTACAAGTCGGCTCCATAAGAAAAATCAAGGTCAATTGAAGTGTATAAATAAGCTGTTAACATTTCATTTTCACTATCTAGCTAACACATCTCTTCTCAGCTAATGCGCATTTTTCAAGGAGGCCAACAAGATTCCAAGGAGCAAATTTTGAAGACTTTTTGAAGTAGATCCAAGGACTGTATTGTTACATCTCTAGGGAAGATCTAAAGATTGATACTTGCAAACCAAGGCACACTTCATAAAGAGAGGTGATTAGAGGAATAGTCCTAAAGAAAAAACATTAAGGAGGATGGTTACATCTCTTCTAGAGTTACAGGTAGAGCATGAGGATGTTAGCAGGGGTTGTACACTTAGAAAGAATGCCAAGGGATCTTTTATGAGCAATGATAGTAGGTCCAAGGGGATCTTGGATCTAGTGCATTCAAATGTATGCGGATCAATGATAGTATCATCTTTGGTTGGCTTCTTGTACTATGTGACATTCATTGAATATTTCTCCCGAAAGACATTGATCTACTTCATGAAGACGAAGGATGAAATCTTCAGCAGGTTCCAGGAGTTCAAGGATTCAGACAGAGAACTTGACAAGGAAAAAGATCAAGTCAAACAATGGAGGAGAGTATACCTCCAAGGACTTCAGTGATTTCTGAAAAAGAAGGCAGGGATCCAGAGGGATTCGACAACAAGATAAGTATTTAATGCTTTAAGCAATAAGTTTTATTTACTTAAATTGAATTGATATTTTGTTGATGAATTGCATAATTGTTTAAAAGTTATTGGTTAACTCTTGTGGATAATTCTGTCATCTATTGCAGGACAGGTCCATTATGGAGGTTGTCCAGGCAATGATTCATTATCAAAATTTACCCATGTTCTTATGGGAAAAGGCATCCAATACTACAGTTCATGCTTAGAACAAGAGTCTTCACTGAATATTGGAGGACAAGACTCTTGAGGAAGCATTCACAGAAGTGAAGTCAGAGGTCAATCATTTGAGAATCTCTAATTGTCCAGTATACACCCATGTGCCCAAGGAGAAGAAGACGAAGTTAGAACCTTCTGGGAAGAAGAGTACTTTTGTGAGATACGACACTTCGAAGGGCTACAGAATCTACATTCCAGGACAACATCAAATTGAGGTTATTCGAGATGTTACTTTTGATGAGGAAGTAGCCTTCAGGAGGTCCAGAGAGTCTCACATAGATATTGATAGTTGTTGCCACCCAAAACTGGCGTGCATGTGCTAAAGCCCAAAAAAAGCACGCTAATCCAATGACAACTTTGAAAAGAGCAACCAATGTCACCACACTTCTCTCTTCCTCACTCCAGGTTGGCTCTTCTCCAACACAAGGGAGGCTTCCCTAAGGTAGGATCACTAAGGCAGGTGCAATGAAGGGGCAAGGTGAATCGAAAAGGCTACCTTAGAGAAACAATTCTAGGATAAAAGGTAATTTGAACAAGTGATTGGAAGGAAGAGAGGATCAGTCCTCAAGGAAAGACCAATGTCAGTATATCAAAGGGGAGACTGGAGTCAAAAGAGAACTCAAGAGGGCCTTGTGTAATGTGTGACTAAGGGGGAGAGATCGCATAGTCTGAAGTGAAACAACTAAAATTACTTCATTTCTAGATGTGGGAGGTGCACTATACACACAAGGGATCAATATTACACAATCAAACTAGATAATATGTAAAGATCGATGCCCATATATGCACGCTTACAAATGAGAGAGATAAGCAATTGCTAAGACTCTTTGGATTCCAACGTGGTGGCAGCACCCTTCTATGGCCTCTTACACAAGCATAGAAGAGAAAAAAATAATGTCTACCAGCATTCACAAACATATCACGCCACACATCAAGAGAGTGCTCCAATACATGCCTAAACACCCAAATGATGTTTCTATTAGGCTTAGAAAGGGGGAAAATCCTCCCATGATCCCACCCTTTACAAAGGAGAAGGCTAGTCTCTTTTATAGACCCAAAAAAGGCCTCTCATACATTTTCAATAATAACAAAAACTAAAATAATAAAAAATTGGTGAAAAAGTAGGATCCTGGATCCACTTTTCCCTCCAACGAAAAACTAAGGAAACTATGACATAACTAAAAGGAACTTGCCCATAGACTAATCCCAAAGGTGGACAACCAAGCATTAATTACTTCCTTGTTTTAAAGATGCCTATCGAAAGGTCGAAACGTGGATGGTCAGCCGAGTTAGAATGTAGAGCAACGCTCCAAATCACAAATTCTGGAAATCGTGGAAATTAACAGCCGCTAGTTCCTCTGCCCACGCTAATGCACTGGCGGCTTGATTGACCGATTCTTCAAGCTCGCAGTCTAAGACCTGCGATTAATTCCATCTGGATACTTGGTCAAATGAATAAAACGAAGGCCGGTCGAGCTCCGTCCAAAGCCAACTCACCCAATTTGCAATCGGCTACGAATAAAAACAGCTCATGCATGTGTCACGAAGATACCACCAACCACCCATCAGACATGAAATATTCAGTAAATCATGTCCGGAGGGGCCATTGATTGATGACGCATCTTCAATGAAAGACATGAAAGATCCATAAAAAAAAATGCTTTGGTAAATGGCATATGGACTCTCGGTGTTGTCTAGTTTTTATTTTTTGCTTTTATTATTTTCTTTTTGAAATCCCTGATAAATCAGCCGGTAATTGCTGCGACAGGTTGCTCACATTTTTCTTGCCAATTCTTTTGTCGTGATTTACTCTTTGAGATGACATGCACAGCAGTCAATACTTTTTCTTCCACTGCCTTCCCTGATTTTATTGCAGCAGCCAAATATCTCCCATGGGCCATAGTATTTTTTTCTCACCTTCTCGGGCAGGGTATTCAATTAAATGGCTTCAAATGTTCAAACTCTGTAACTCAGGTGCATTCCTTGGATCAATTATCAAACTACTGGAGTTCTGTCTTGGGATTTTGAGCATCACAGACTCACTTCACATCTTTCAAAATTTAGAAAATCTTGAGGGAAGACTCGTTGGTGGCCACACACTAGAACTCTGCTTGACTGCTGCGCATGCTTTTTCTATTACGTCTGTTGTTTTGTCAACGATCCAGTTCACCTGTTAGTGAGGACTAACTCACAACAAAAAGCTTGGGAAGATGATAACATCACCAGAGCTGAAAATTATGATATGTCCAGGCAAATCTTTTATTTTATCAACTTGAACTTGCAAATTCTGATTGGGCAACTCCGCCAGAAGGAGTGATCAGAGACGTCACATGAGGTTCTGAATATGTTCATGTTGTCTGTACATGACCATTGCCAAAAGGCTACATCCGATCTCAAATTTCTACTATGTTTTGCTGCTGTAACAATCTGAAGATGGTAGTATTATACTGCTTCCAAAACAGTCTCTCTTTATGCTTCCTTTGTCAGTCAAAATAGGCAAACTAATTGCTTCAAAATGGCGCTTTGATATGGTAGCATGGACTGCCCAAACAACAGTTCCAAACTTCAAATAAGCCAATCAACACCTCTGAAAATTCCCTACTAAAATCAGTGATAACAATAGTCAGGAGCAGGAGGCTCCAAGGGACGAGGGTACAAATTCCTCTAATCCAATTGTTCATCCTTCAGACTATCAGGAGGAGTCAGTAAAGCCAGTAGAGCCAATGGATCTACCTAGAGATGTTGTAGGGATAAAGAAGAGGCCAACATGGCTTCGTGATATTTTGCAGGATGCAGAGAGGCATGTAGCTCCCAGTGATACTTTCAGGGAGATAGTTTCGAGATCAGAGAGGAAGTTAGTGGTGACTTCCAAGTGGATCTATAAGATCAAGCATGCAGTCCATATTAGCATCAGGGATGGCACATTTGGCAAGCTCAGAGAGAGCGAAGAATGGTATTCAGTGTTCTTGAGGAAGCAGGAGGCTTGTCTCAGTGAACCCACTCGTTGGGAGATGACACAGATGGATACGCAGGGATCAACAATGCAGAAGGCAGCAGGTTGCTTCAGTGCAGGATACTCAGATGCAGAGCTAGTAGGGAGTCCATATGCAGAGGGTGCAGGATACTCAGATGCAGAGGTAGCAAGGTGTCCAGATGCAGAGGGAGCAGGATACTTAGGTGCAGAGTGAGTAGGGTGCTCCCGCACAAAGGGAGTAGCTGCAGCATAGTTTGTTGATGATGGAGGAGGTGCCTCCATCAAAAGTACCTCGTTCTCCAAAAGGACATCAGCCTATGAGTTCGAGATGAAGGATCTTGGCCTGATGCAATATTTCTTGGGATTAGAGGTGTGGCAGAGGTCAAGTTAGATCTTCCTTAGTCAGGGAAAGTACACAATTGAGATCATGAGCAGATTTGCTATGGTGGACTGCTAGTCCACGGCTACACCTATGGTAACAAATCCGAAGAAGCTGAGTGATTCCGCTTCAGATTCAGACTTGATGGATTCCACTATATACAGGCAGCTGATTGGACACTTGATGTACCTGGTTAACACCAGGCCAAATATTTGCTTTGCAGTGAGCAATTTGAGCCAGAGCCAAGGGATGTACATTGGGTTGCGGCAAAGCATGTGTTGAGGTACAAGGGCTAAGGATCCATAGCCCTTGTTGACTGGGGGTTGAAGGGCATGCGGCAAACTGAAACGAGGTCCTACGAACTGTACCCCCAAATAGGTATATGTGTTGGTGATCTCAATCTCCTCCCCTCTAAAAAAGAAATGAAGATCCAAAAGGAGCTTCTTCGACCTGTTGAAGATTATGACCTTGGTTTTACCCAAGTTGACCAACAACTAATGAAGGCCACAAAAATGGGCCAAGGCATCTAGCTGTCTCTGCAACCCCTCCGTAGATGAGACCAAGAGGACCACATTCATTAGCAGAGAACAGTTGGTGTCCCTGTTACAATGGTTGGGAAGCCAGCTAGATACCTTCCATGTATAAATTCAATTCCAATCAAAGAATAAAGGCTTTTGGCCTTTGTAAGTGGTACTTGTGTTAAGGCTCTTGGCCATAGTGTTGCAGCTTTGCAAAGAGAGTAGAAGTGCAGGCTTCAAGCCTGACTAATGTAATAAGTTCCAAAGGTTTTTAAGCTCTCTGAATTTAATAACAGGAGCAAAATAGCTCTGTGAATTTATGCTGTTAATTTCAATTCAAGTTTATACTGTTGTTGTGTTGTTGTGTTGTTGTTGTATTCCACTGTGTAGCTTTGAATTGAAGGCCTCGTGTCGGCACCAGCAAAGAAATTTTAGTCTAAAGAAAATAGGTATGCCAGACGCATAAGTAAATACTTTGAATATATAGGTCAATCATCAAGTTCAGTGAGCATCATCAAAAACACCGAATTTAACTGCAGATATTTGAAACAAAAGCTCTGCTATAAGAAACACTATCTGAATCTATTGAAAGCAATTTTAATTTTGAATACACTAGCTGAAATCTATGTAATAAGTTAAAAATGATACCACTAAAAAAACAAAACTTCCATACCGTCCTCCTAAGAAAATTTTTTACAATCTTGAAGAAATTCTGGAATTGTTTCTCCTTTGCAATTGCCTCACTCATGACAGATTCACTGAAATTCATTGGCTGCAAAAGAGAAGATGACGATAAGGTATATGTGAAGATGACATAAAACAGAAACAAATAAAAATGCAAACCTTGATAGGAATTTCAACTTTTTGTAATGACACAAAAAAACAAATTATGGCAAAGGATTCAAAAAAGGTATAAAACAAAGGTTTCTAAATGCCATTGCTTTCATAGAATTACTAAAAGTATCTAAACACAATATATTTATTTTGCAAGTAAATTTTATGTACATCAGCTAATTTTGCAGCAGATTGTTTGTTCAGAGTCTCTGGAAGATAAATTGGCCATAAAGCCAAGGGTCTTCTGCCACTAGCAAATCATTTCGGCCACAAGCCCATGAATATTCAACTCAACCAGCAGGTGTTTGCCCAAGAACGGCTCTGTCGCCATTCTGATATCACTATTACGAACAAACCTTTTCAATAACTATAAAAACATCCGATCCAAATTGGACATTGTGAAGGAAATCCGCATTGGATGAAATATGTGTAATAATGGATGTGATAAATTATGTCTCGTGATGATATAAGTACTCATTGACTAGTCACGAGGCGATGACCCTTGGTGATTACTTCTTCTTCTTCTTCTTCTTCGTCTTCATCTTCTTCTTATGATGATGATGATGATGTAACGTATTAGTATGTAATGTATATTTGTGTACATTACCTACCTTAAATGGTTAAGGTGGATAACCATTTAACTATCCTTAATACTATTTATTATCATTACCTAACTATCCTTACCAGACAAGAACATCCTCCAAAGTGTTTAGATAAGAAGTGGAAATTTACAAGGGGAGGCAGGTGCAGGGATATCCTTCTGGATCCTGATGGAAATGGGACAAGGGACGAATAATCAGGTAGAGCAGTATGCCCTTTTAGGACAACTGGAGTTCGTCATTTATCTTAAGATCTCTAAGATAATGATAGTTGGAGAATCTTTATTGGTGATAAGTTGATAACAGAGGCTAGGAAATCAATTAACTCTAATGATGAGGATTTGGGACGTCTTCAGAAGAGGACTTGAGAAAAGCTAAAACAGATGAAGTGAATATATTGCATATCCAAAGAAGCAACAATTAGGAAGCAGATGCACTCGCAAACCGAGCTGTAGCTCTAGAGTGTGATTTTTATGTTTTAAATGGCCTCCCCCTCCCCACAAAGGAGATGCCTTCCATAAATGAGGGTAGGACCGTGCATTACTGCTCCACCCTATTAGGCAACTATGATGCAGGACACTTGGGAGGCAATCTGTGTTCTGGACAAGTGGCAAAAGAGTCATTTAATCTCCCGCATGCGAGAACTATCTCAAGCATTTCTCAAGCCCGCTCTTCTGGTTATGAGTCTTCAATGTATGGTGTATTGTTCCCTGGTAAGTGATTCTAGTGGGATATCTCGTAGCAGAGTCTCGCATGGAGCAGTAGACTGTGAGCGTTTTGGCAGTGTGCAGCTGGAAAGGAATAGGAGGAAGATATTTAGCAAGGAATCTCGGCTTCATTTGATTGGAATTTCGTTTAAACCTGCCATGTCTACATTGCAGATTTGTAGCTCAATCGGTGGAATTGGGGCTATTGGACAATGAGTTCTGGGTATTGCTTTCAAGGGGAGATTTCAGGTTCTCTTCAAGCACTATGGACGATTCGGTTTGGAGCTCTGGACTCGACGAGATACAGGGTGCCATCAAGGACATTCATATTGTAATGAGCAGACACAATTCACAGCTGAAGCGAGTTATAGCAGTCGTGGAGCGGCTTATCAGTCATATTACTCAGATGGATGATAGGTTTGATGACCTGGAAAGTGGGGTTTACGAACAGACAGGGAAAATTGAGAAGTTATTTGCAGCATCTGAGGTGCATCAAGAACTTCTTATGGGCAATCTCAAAATGCTCCATGTGAAAACTCAAAGGCTATGGAGGAAGATTCAGCACAGCAGCCTAATATGGTCCCTGACATTTCCAGTTCTCCTGGCAGGAAGGAGTTGTGTATCTTTTTTGTAAGTTTTTGTTGGGACAGTTTGTTAAGATTTATAGTAATCAGTATTATGTTAGAAATCTCATAGGAAGTGTAGTTTATCAATCAGATGGAAAATGTTGTGGAATAGCCCTGCTAGAACACGAGGCTTTTTGTCAAATGATAAACTTGTAAATCTGGCTGTTTTCACCAACTGTTTTAATGTAAATTTCTAATCCTTTTGGTTAAAAAAAGAAGTGGAAATTTATATAGATGGAATAATAGTAAGATATTTGGCAATCCCCTTTTGCATTATGTATCAGCAAAAGACATGGGAATGGGATTTTATTAAGATTGAAAGAAAAATTTTAAAAAGGTTCACCCAAGGTATTCTTTTGGCACGGAAATTTACTATAGTAGAAAAATAATCCAGCAAGGTATGTATAATATTCTTAATGCTATTTCTTGGTTGCTTCAAGTTAAAAGAAAATGGAGTCAACACTTTGGCACTTCGTGTCAGGAAAACAAAGAGGGATGAGGGGTTGCTTGGCTTGACAAATATTAGAACACAATAGGTGGTACTTGTCGGTAAATGGATTGGAAGAGCTACATAGGGGACCACATCGAGGCAATCTTTTTCGACATCGCATAAAAATGGCTACAAATGTTGCAAGAATAGAGAGTTAGTTCAATATATCCTACATTATCAAAGGAGTAGAGACCTTCATAATGGTAGGATGGGGAATAAGATAAGATCATTTTATTAATGTCCAACGAATAATCACAAAGGTAGGTCAATGGCACTAAAAGATACATCCAGTGTGAATACAATGTGGGAGTGCAAAGGCAACTCCTAGAAAATGCTAAAAGCAAAAATAAAGGGAAGAAAAGTAAATCACTATGTCTAGCCAACACCAAATATGAATATAGAAGTGTCATAGGAGCCAGTGTTGAAATTTGACGAGTAAATAGCCGTCATTTTTCCATTTTACACGTCAAAATACGGCCACTTCATAAAATTAAACGTCATTAATGAAGAGTGAATTTTAATTTCACCCGTCATTTTGAAGTGCATTTTTATTTTTACACGTCATTAATATGTATATCCCAAGCCCATAATATATATATATATATATATATATATATATATATATATATATATCATTTAATTACTAATAACTAATTTGTTATATATCTTTAATTAGTTATTAGTAATTAATTAATTAATTATATATATATATATATATATATTCTCTTTATATTTATATTTCTAATATGGAAATTTTGATTTTGTCATGGTCTGGTTGGTTGTCTCCCCTTGTTAGGTAAACTTGACTCGATCATTCTTTTTTGGGGTGGCCCATATATCTATATATATATATATATATATATATATATATATATATAATTACTAATAACTAATAACTAATTAAAGATATATAACAAATTGGTGGGAAAATGCAATCTCTAAAAGATTGGATCGTTTTATGATATCGGAGAGCTTTTATTCAAGCTCACTTACAGTAGCTTTGTGGATAGACGATGGAGGAATTTCTAATCACCGCCCAATAATGTTGTCAATCATCATTCCGGAACAGAAACCACCTTCTCCTTTCAAGTTCAATCCGGTTTGGTTGAAAGAAGAGGATTTCAAGAAGTTGATAGAAGATACATGGACCCCTTTCAGGAGCGACTCTGATGCTACTTTTATGCAGCAGTATATGGATAATCTTTCCAAGGCAAAAAAAGTCTCAAAGGAGTGGGGAAAAAAGTTCCGTGAGCATCAGCAGATTGAGCTAAAGAAGGTAGAAGAAGGATTAAAGGAATTATACAGGGAGAACGTTGCAGGGGTTTTTTCTGAATCAGAGCTTAAGAATTTGAGAGCTCTGGAAGTTCGTCGTTTTATTCTGCCAGACAAAGAAGAACAGATTTGGAGACTTAAGAGCAGAGCAATCTAGGTCGCTGAAGAAGACAACAATACCAATTTCTTCCATAGATTTGCTTCTCATAGGAAAAGTAGAAATACTATAACGGAGATTCAAAACTATCAAGGTATCAAAGTTAGCTCCTTCAGAGAAAAGTGTGAATCTGGGGTCTCTTTCTTTAAAACCCTTTTCAGTGAACCAAAAGGTTGCCCGATTCAAGAAATTTTACCGGTATTACAACTATTCCCAAAAACAATAACTGAGGAAATAAATGCTTCTTTAACTAACGAAGTCTCGGAAGAAGAGTTATGCAGAATTGTACATTCATTTCAAAAAGGAAGGAGTCTTGGGCCTAATGGTTTTTCAATAGATTTCTTCTTGAGCTTCTATGAACTAATAAAGGAAGATTTGTTGAAGGTGGTCAGAGAATCTCAGCAGTCAAGCAAGGTTTTAGGTTCTATGAATTTCACCTTTTTGGCCTTAATCCCAAAGAAACAAAAACCAACAGACTTTGGAGATTTCAGGCCTATTTCTTGTTGCAATGCAGTCTATAAGATAATTGCCAAAATAATTGCTCAGAGGTTAAAGCCAATTCTTAGCCAAATCATCGAGGAAGAACAGTTTGGTTTTTTGTACAATAGACAAATTCATGATGCGATCTCTTTGGCCCAAGAAGCTATTCACTCGATAATCAAGAAGAAGCTTAACACCTTTGCCCTAAAATTGGATCTGTCGAAAGCCTATGATAGAGTCAATTGGACCTTCTTAAGACTTTTGCTTATACATATGGGTTTCACAGTAGATATGGTGAATTGGATAATGGGATGCATAACCTCGGCATCCTTTGCGGTGTTAATCAATGGATCTCCATCCTCCTTTTTTAGGCCTTCAAGAGGATTGCGATAGGGATATTCCCTCTATCCTTTTTTATTTTTACTAGTAGCTGAAGCTTTAAGCAAATTGATACATCAAGCTAAAAGAGAAGGACTTCTGAAGGGGATTTTAGTCCCTGAGATCGTGGAACTGACGCATATCTTGTTTGTAGATAATGTGCTTCTGTTGGGAGAAGGAACATTGACAAATATGCAATCTTTAACTCAGATCTTAAATCTTTATAGCAAAGCTACAGGTATGAAAATAAATTTGGACAAATCAAGTCTAGCTTTAAACAAAGTTCCTGAAGAGATTCAACAAAGGTTCAGGATGGAAGTTGATTTTTCCCTTAGCTCTGTAAGTGAAGGCTTCAAATATTTAGGCTTCTTCCTTAAGCCCAATGCTTATTCTTTCAAAGATTGGACTTGGTTATTTAAGAAGGTGGAATCACGCATCTCATGCTAGGCCAACATATTCCTCTCTAGAGGAGGACGCCTGACACTTTTAAAATCAGTACTTCAAAGTATTCCTGTTTACTGGGCTTCTATTGCATACATCCCGAAAGGAATTCTGACGAAGATATGTAAGTTGTACTTTTCTTTCCTGTGGACAGCCAGTAAAAAGAAAGAAGGTAATCCTTTGGTGAAGTGGACTACAGTAGCAAACCCAAAGGATCTGGGGGGTTGGGGGATAAAGAACCCCTACTTATTCTATCAAACTCTTTGTAATATCCCAAACTGATATTTTTTCTTTTTTTGTGCACTGTAGATGGCTAGTAGACTTATGTCTCAACATAATATAAAAGTAAACCCTGATCTCTGCATGCATGCAGATCTGTAACCTAGATAACACCGAAATGCTAGAAAGTAGGAGGAATTAATGCATGTACATACCAGTATATAGATCTGCTAATGTCGATGAGGATGATCCCCGCATGCAGATATTATGCTGGATGAATAAAGAGATAAGCCAAGTCATCCTCCTAGAGATAAGTGCGCCCTCCTCCAAGCTATAATTGCTCCGTAATAAATAATAGTTGACTGATGAAGACCCAGACAAGGTGCAATAAGGTTATAGTGCCCCTCTGATGATGATGATAGAAGATGCATGCAGTAGATGTGATGGCTCAATAGCCCAAAACATGAATATCTCTCCAAAGCAATTCACCCTCAAGCATGCAAACGTCCTCTAATAGTACCAACTGCTGATAACTCTCTCAAGAGTCCAATAGAGAAGCTCTTCTTCCAGGGGAAGGGTAATATGGCCACTCTGAGAAGGATGGGAGCAGCATGCAGAGATTCTGCTCCCTGCAGAATGTAAAACGAATGAATGTATAATTGAGCAATGCACCCAAGCAAGAGAGCGAATCCCCCAATCCAGTGAATAACTCGACCTCCTGAAGCAACTGATGAATAGATCTTGATGATGAAGCGTTGTTTAACCTAGATGATCCAACCTGATGATGAACTAGGGCAGATAGATTTCGCTGGTGAAATACACCAGTTAGCTGAGCATGCACTCAACCCCAACTTAGCTCGTTGAGCTCTCCAATTCGAATTCTCAATTCAATAATCATATAAGTGTGTTTCTCCATTCACTTTACCTCTATTTTATAACACTCAACTACAAATAACCTAACTTTTGACCTAGTTAGGTCACTTTACCTTCTAATTCGCAGTTGACTTGCATGTAGGTGCCTGGAGACTCAATCAGCTGCATGCATCATGAAATAATGCTCAAATGTCATGCATGCAGGTGGCCTTTGGACTCAGGTGGCCCCTGTCTATCTAATGATGATATAATACCAATGCCCTAGATTTTATGATATGGCATCAATCCTCAGTTGATCCCCTAACTGTTAGTGCCTGCTCGAGCCTATGGGAATCAAATAGGTTAGCGGGATGGTCCCCAATGCTTAAGCAGAAAAGGACATTACAGTCCTCCCCGCTCGAATTTGCTTGTCCTCAAGCAACTATAAAGCTAGGTGCTGTAATACCTGTTCTCCCTCCCATGCGGCCTCCTCTATAGGCAGATCTCCCCACTGAACCAAGTAGTCTCTGATGATCTTGTTCCTCAATTTCCGCTCTCGCACCTCTACAATGCGCTCGAGAATCAGAATCAATTGCCCCTCATCATCAAGGAGGGGCAACTCTGAAGATGTAACAATCTGTTGACCGACTGCCTTCTTGAGGTTGGAGACATGAAATACGTTGTGAATCTTGCTCTCTAGGAGTAGTTCTAGCTCATATGCTACCTCTCCGACCTTCCGAATTATCTTATATGGACCATAAAAGTGAGGTTTGAGTTTTTCCGCTCCTTTCTTTTTTAGAGATGACTGTCGGTAAGGTTGGAGGCGTAAATAAATGAGGTCTCCTACCTCAAAACTGCGCTCAATCCTGTGCCCGTCTGCATATATCTTCTGTTGATTCTGAGTAGACTGTATGTTCTTTCTGAGTATGCTAAGGATGTCTTGACTCTCCTTAATCCACTCTTTGGCCTTAAGGGCCCTGCTATCACCAAATACCAAATCTGCAAAAGTAAGGGCATCGTATCCGTATAGAGCTCGGAGAGGAGTCATCCCAACGGTCATATGATGGGTGGTATTGTAGCAATGCTCACCTAAGTGTAGCCACCCGATCCATGTCTGCTGCTAGCCTGCTACGTAATTCCTCAAATACCCCTCAATCCACTTGTTAACTATCTCAGTCTGTCCATCTCTCAGTCGATGATAACTCGTGCTCATAGCTTACTCGATTCCCACCGATCTGAAGAGCTCTTGCCAAAAGGCTCCAATGAATTTGCTATCTCTATCACTGACAATGGTCTTGGGTAACCCGTGGAGCCTGGATACTTCTCTGAAGAATAGTTCTGCCACCTGTGCTGCTGAATAATCTGAAGGAATGGCAAAGAAGTGAGCGAACTTGGTCAACATGTCCACCACTACGTACAAGCAGTCTCTACCCTGAACCTTGGGCAATCTTGTAATGAAGTCTATGGAGATGCTCTCCCACTTCTGCTCGAGAATAGGCAAAGGTTGTAATAAACCAGCCGGGTGGGTGTGCTCTATTTTATTCTGTTGGCACAAGTTTCACTCTCTCACATGCTGTATCACATCATTCTTGAGGCCCTTCCATGAGAACCTCTCTTTAATCTGTCTGTAGGTCTTGAGAAACCCCTGATGCTCTGCTAATGGTGAATCATGGGATGCCTGTAAAACCTTCTTCTTGAGGGAAGATTCTGGAACTAAGAAGATTCTGTTCTTGTAGTATATGATGTCATCAATAACCCGGTAACTGTCATCCTAAACCTGTCCATCCAATAGCTCGCAAGCAAACTTATCTTTGGAGTACTCAACCAAAAGATGAGATCTCCAAACTGATGAGATGCTCATAAGGGATAAAGTAGTTGGTCGTCTAGAAAGTGCATCGACCACTACATTGTTCTTTCCCTTAATGTACTCAATCTCGAAGTCATAGGCCTGAATTTTGCTCACCCATTTTTGTTAACTCTTTCTGCTCTAGGAAGTATTTCAAGCTATGATGATCTGTCTTAACTTTGAATCTGCCACCCACTAAGTACTGCCTGAACTTGGTTAGCGCATGGAGAATGACTAACATCTCTTTGTCATATATCGAATCGTGGCGCTCATAGTCTTTGAGCTTCCTGCTCTCAAATGTAATGGGGTGCTTGTTCTGCATCAATACTACCCCAATTCCCTCTCCTGAAGCATCACATTCTAACACAAAGGGTTGAGAAAAGTCTGGTAGAGCTAACACTGGGCATGAACTCATTACCTTTTTCATTTTCTCGAATGTCTGTCGTGCTGTCTCCGACCAACTAAATGCCCCCTTCTTGGTAAGATCTACGACGGGTGCGGTCATCTGTGAGAATCCACTGACATACCTCCTGTAGTAGGTGCAAAGGCCCAAAAATCCCTTCAGTTCTGTCACATTTTTGGGTGTAGGCCAATCCAAGATGGCCCGAATCTTCTCTAAGTGCACTTGGACCCCGTAAGCCCCTCACGAATCTAACCCAATTCGCGCTCCGGACGGAATCGATTCCGGAATCGCGATTCCTCATCGATTCCGCCCGAAATCGATTCCGTAATTCGCGAATTGGGCATGATAAAAACGATCCCTGGTTTTTGCCAATTCGCTGAGGAATTGTCGCTTCCTGGTCGATTCCGGATCGAACCCGGGCTAAAAAATCGAACCTGAAATCGCTCCCGAGGTCGATTCCGCGGACAGGGTGGATTCTTGAAAAAAAAAATCGATTTTTATATTTTTGGGGGGGATTTTTTTTGGTGGGCTAGGTCATTTTGGGCCAATAAAGAGTGAATGAATACATTTGGACTCATTCCATTACTCATTTGCTTGATTGGGAAGAGTTTGAGCTTGGAGTGCGTTTGCTAGTTGTTTGAGAGCTTTGAGCTTTGAGTGGGAGATTGAAGGGGAGAGCTTGCAAGGGAGATTGAAGCTTCCATAGAGACATTCAACCACCATTGAAGAGCTAAAAGGTAGGATCTAAAAACTCATCTTTGTTTGTTTTTGCAATTTTTTTCACTATGTTAAAAAATGGAAAACTTGCAATGTTCTCTTCTCCTACTCTTTCCAATTTCTTCTTATCCATCATTCTATTGCAGGGAACAAGTGACTCTCATCCTGAATCAAGAAACATGATGGGTATGTGGTTTTGGTTTTTCATTCCACTTCTTCTCATTATGATGGTGTTGGGAAGTAGATATGGTGGTGGTAGTGATGAGGGGGAAGAGGTATAGAGTGATGCATACCAAGGAGAAGAGGAGGAAGGGGAAGAGGGTGATGAGGATGAGGATGAGGGTGATGTGGGGCAAAAACAAAAAGACACAACACCTTTGTGGAAGTATGTGACAAGGCAAGGGGAAGGGAGAGGGGGTGGAACCACAAAGTTTGCATGCCCCCATTGTGGGAAAACATACACGGGTTCATTTACCCGAGTGAGAAAGCATTTGTGTGGGGTTATGCCATGCGATGTAGGTAAGTCTCATGGAGTCAAAACTTGTGACAAAGTGGGAGCTAAAGAGAGAAGCAAATACAGGATGGAAGAAGAGGCCGCTCAAAACAACTCCAAGAGATCGAGGGTTGATTCTGAATCCCCACAGAGAATGTTTGGTAGTGGAGCTGGATCATCATCGGCTCGATCGGGAGCCTCATCTCCCCATGGAGTCTCGCCTATACGAAGAACATTATCCGATTTCCTTGACCAAGGTTGTAGAGATGTTGTGGATTCAAAAGTTTATAGGTTTCTCTATGCATGTGGTGTGCCATTCAATGTTCTTCACTCACCCTATTGGCATGAAATGGTACAAGCCATCAATGGTGGCCCTCAAGGATACAGAAGCCCTGGGTATGACAAAGCTAGAACCGTGGGACTTGACAGGGAAAGAGCCAAAATCAATAGTGCTCTTGGAAAGTTCACAAATGATTGGTCCAACTATGGGGTATCCATTGTATCTGATGGGTGGACAAATGTTAGAGGCAAGCCATTGATAAATATTCTAGCCATTGATAAATATTCTTGCCGTTTCTGCTAGCGGTGCGGTCTTCCTTTCAACCCATGACTACTCAAATCGCTACAAGACCGCTATTAATATTGCACAACCTTTACTTAAAACCATTCAGGAGATTGGGCCATACAATGTCATTCAAGTCATCACTGATAATGCTGCTAATTGTAAGGCAGCAGGAGCAATCATTATGGATAAGTATCCCAACATATTTTGGTCAGGGTGTTTGGTTCACACATTGAACCTTTTGATGCATGATATTGTTAAGATGAAGGAACCTAATTACCGATGGATTGGTGCCTTGTACAAGAGAGGTAAGAAAATGATCAAATTTATTACCAATCATAGCATGGCCCACCACATTTTTTGCAATCACTCTAAGTTGGAGCTATTGAAGATTGCAAAGACTAGATTTGCTAGCTACTACCTCACCTTCAGGAGGCTTTTGAAGGTAAGGGAGGCATTGGCTAGTATGGTCTCAAGTGATCCATGGCAGGAATTGAAAGACAGAGCTGCAAGTGCATCAGATAGAAGTGACTTTCAGGAGGTGGAGGACACCGTTCTTGAAGGTCATTTCTGGTCACAGGTTAGGTATGTTCTACAATTCACCAAGCCAGTTTATAACATGATTCGTTTTGCAGATACAGATCAGCCGGTGATTGGGGAGGTATATGAGCAAATGGATAGCATGCTTGGTATAATCAAAGACATTGTTGAGCAAAAAGATGCAATCTTGTATGACCATATTCATAAACATGTGGTCAAAAGGTGGGATAATCTAAATGTTCCACTCCATGCCCTTGCATATGTCCTCACCCCAAAATACTATTCTCCAATTTGGTTTGCCCAACCTGCGCCTGGGGGTGGAGTTAGGAGAAAACCCCACACAGATCCAAAGGTTGCTGCTAGGTATATGCAAGCATTAGACAAGTTGGTCCCTGATGAGGATGAGTGTGCTCAAGTACGGAGTGAATTGAGCGAATACATAAGTGAGCATGGATGCTTTGGTTCCCTGTTTGCAACCAAAGATCGAGACAGATTGAATCCTATCCTTTGGTGGAACATGCATGGCTCTGGAGCCACATATTTGCATAAATTAGTGGTGAGGGTGCTATCATAGGTTGTTAATAGCTCTTCTGCAGAGAGGTGTTGGAGCACCTACAACTTCATCCACAGTGTAAAGAGAAATAGACTGAAAGTAGATCGCGCAGCAAGCTTGATTTATGTGCACTACAACTTGAGGTTGTTGTCCCATTATTGTGAGGCAGCCAAGAATGATAGAACATTTGTGACTTGGGACAACAATCTAGAGGAGGCTAATGTGGAGGATGAAGCCATAGCATTAGAGCGCTTGGAGGCTGAACTATTGGGTGATCATGATGATCCAATTCAGACTACCCATACAGAGATGCCACCCCCAAGCAAAAGCAACTTTCCAGATGCAGGAGTTTTTCCTTTAGCTTCACAACGTCCAAGTTCAACCCGTGGGGCCCATTCATCTTCTTCTCATGTTCCACGATCACTTCCACCAGCACCTATTCCACCTAGAACACGAGAAAAGAAATTGGAAGTTACTCGTGGCAAGCAGAAAGCTTAGTAGATTCATAGTACTTTGTAGTTTGTATTTCATTTTCATGTTTATTTTGGCGGTTGGCCTATTTTGTAAACATTATGGCCTAGTTTGATGGCAAATATTATATGTTGAAATTTGAAGGTTGATGTTGATGATTGATGATTGATGAATGATGATTTGATGATGATCATTTAATGACAATGTTATAAGTTATAGCTCCTAGAATCTAGAAGACTAGATGATTAATGTTATATCAATGTGTACTAAATGGTTATATGAATATCTAGATTCTATGTTTTGATGTTTTCTATAGCTAATTTGGCATAATACATGTTTTTTTTAATTTATATGCATCAAAATATATTAAAATATATATTATATAAAAAACGCTCCCGAAACGGAAGCTTTTGAAAATTTCCCTTTTCGCTCCCGCTCCCAACAGCGTTTTGCCGAACTCGCATTTGGACATTTTGGCATATAGTGAGTGCTCCTGTAAGATGCCAAGTACCTCATCTAGATGTCTCAAATGTTCTTCCCAAGTTCTGTTGTATATCAATGTCGTCGAAGAATACCAGAAGATGCTTGCGTAACTGTTTCTTGAAGATGTTGTTCATGCATGACTGCAAAGTAGCTGGTGCATTAGTGAGCCCAAATGGCATCACTAGAAACTCATAATGTCCATAGTGGCAACGAAAAGCGGTCTTTGGAACATCTTGTTCCCTAACCCAAATCTGGTGGTAACCTGAGCGGAGGTCAATCTTGGAAAAGTACTTTGCCCCTTGTAGTTCATCCATCAACTCATCAATCTTGGGGATGGGATACCTGTTTTTTATGGTCTTCTTGTTGAGTGCCCTGTAGTCGATGCACATGCGTAAGGTCCCATCTTTTTTCTTCACTAGCACTACTGAAGATGCAAATGGACTGGAGCTATGTTTGATGTACCCTAGCTTGAGCAGTTCTTTGATTGTACTCTCTATCTCATCTTTGTACCTCTTGGTATGTCTGTAAGGAGTGGTGATAACTGCTTGAGTCCCCTCCTCTAACTCAATAATATGCTCAAATCCCCTATCTGGAGGTCGACCTGCTGGAAGGTCTCCAAATACTGCTTTGTGCTTCTGCAGTAAGGCCTCTATATCTGTTGGATGTTGTGTGGCCGTATCTGGTGGTTTCCTGAAGGTAACCAAGCACTCTACTGCCCACTCAATATCTCCCAGTCGGAGTACTGCCTCCATCATGTGTGATGTCATTGCTGTGGGAGGGTAGGTATTCATCCCTCTCAATACTACCTTTTGTCCCTCTGCCCCTGTGAACTCCATCTCCATGGTCTAGTAGTTCGTGGAATACAGCCGCTGAACTCCTAATACCACATTCATGTTAGGTACATCTACCACATAGAATGTCTCTATCACAGTATAATTCCCCAGTGTTACTTTTAATTTAGGAATCCTCTGACTACACTCCATGGTGTGACCTGCTGCAGCTACTGAAAATCCATCAAAACTCTCAGTCTGGATGCCTTTCCTTTTAACCCATGCAGCATCAATAAAATTGTGGGATGCCCCACCATCTATCAGCACTCCCACTTTGTGGCCCTGTACGGTACCCCTGATCCGGAGAGTGTGGAATCTAGGGACCCCTGTCATGGTAGCAATAGTACCTCCTGAGGGTTGTCCCTCATCAACTGTCTCTGGTGTCGCTCCCTGCTCCTGATCCTAATAATCCTCATACTCCCCACTGTCTGAATAGGCCTCTATGTAGTAGGCCTTTCCCTTCCCTAAACATCTCTGACCTGGCTCCCATGGGTCATGACAAGTGAAACACAACTTTTTTCTTCTAAGGTCCTAGCGAGTATCTTTATCCATCCATTCTTTCTTGGGCCACTCTTTCTGGAAGGGTTTCTTTTCTTTTTCTTTGATAGGGAAATTAGTTATGGGAGGAAATCTATTCTTGGGTACTGCATCCTGCAAATCTCTAGTCTGACTGATGGCATCGGCTAGGGTGGTGGGTCTATAAGACTTGACCCATCCACGTAAGGGCTTAGTGAGAGCCTCTGTAAATAGCATAATCAATCTGCTCTCTGAAATATCTGGCACCATGACTGCCACCCTTTGAAACTTTGAAATAAATGTATCTGCACTACATGTCTGCTTGAGCTGTGCCAGCTCTCTAAAATGCACCTCAGGGTCCTTCCGGTCAAATCGCTCAATTAGCCTCTGTGTAAAGTCGGAATATGAAGTGATGGTGTTGTGAGCCAACATCACCAACCCGTGGTACCACCACTCATGGGCTTCTCCGTCCAAATGCAAAGTAGCCAATTTAATGGCATTTATCTCAATCATGGGTTTGAGCTAGAAGTATGTATCCAACTTCTGCACCCAATTCCGGGCTGGGCCACCCCGGGTACCCTCAAAGGTAGGGATAGTCAGTTTCCCTACGGTGCACTGTAACTCATAGTTATGGGTGAATGGCCTATTGTAAGCTTAGGGTTTGTTCTTACTTTTAAAGTGGCAGAAGTCAATGAAGGTCATGGCTGAATGGAAGTCATCTCCTAAAGCTCTATACTCTCTCAGATAGGCACTCATGGATTCATCTGGTTCTACTTGTGCTAGAGGCACTACAGCTGGACTATCTACGAATTGAGGAATGGTAGGTCGGGATGGCTTGTTGTATATATGAGGATGGCTCTGCATGTTGGTATGTAAGTGCTCCCCACTACTACTGGTGGATACCCTATCACTATTGGGAAACAAGGGACTGTGTGGGGTGGGCCCATTTTTCTCTAGTCATTTTCCTGAAGGTACTCATCATTTCTTTCTGTCCAGTAGTGAGTTCTTTTATAACTGAGATGAGACTATTGAAAGTTGTTTTATCATCATCGGCCATTGTTTCTTTTCCCTTTCCAAACCGATACTCTCTATCCCCCAATTCTATGTCCTCCAACTCTTCTTCTCCTCTATCACTATTTCTAAACCTCTGTCTTCGGTAAGTAATGTTGTTTGAATCTTCTGAATTCATTTACAATTTTGCATGCCCACAACTGGCAAGGAACATGCTCTGATACCACTGTAATATCCCAAACTGATATTTTTTCTTATTTTGTGCACTGTAGATAACTAGTAGGCTTATGTCTCAACAGAATATAAAAGTAAACACTGATCTCTACATGCATGCAGATCTGTAACCTAGATAACACCGAAATGCTAGAAAGTAGGAGGAATTAATGCATGTACATACCAGTATATAGATCTGCTAATGCCGATGAGGATGATCCCCGCATGCAGATATTATGCTGGATGAATAAAGAGATAAGCCAAGTCGTCCTCCTAGAGATAAGTGCGCCCTCCTCCAAGCTATAACTGCTCCGTAATAAATGATACTTGACTGATGAAGACCCAGACAAGGTGCAATAGGGTTATAGTGCCCCTCTGATGATGATGATAGAAGCTGCGTGCAAAAGATGTGATGGCTCAATAGCCCAAAATGTGAATATCTCTCCAAAGCAATTCGCCCTCAGGCATGCAAACGTCCTCCAATAGTACCAACTGCTGATAACTCTCTCAAGAGTCCAATAGAGTCCCTTCTTCCAGGGGAAGTGTAGTATGGCCACTCTGAGAAGGATGGGAGCAGCATGCAGAGATTCTGCTCCCTGTAGACTGTAAAACGAATGAATGTATAATTGAGCAATGCACCCAAGCAAGAGAGCGAATCCACCAATACAGTGAATAACTCGACCTCCTGAAGCAACTGATGAATAGATCCTGATGATGGAGCACTGTTGAACCTGGATGATCCAACCTGATGATGAACTAGGGCAGATAGATTTCGCTGCCGAAATACACCAGTTAGCTGAGCATGCACTCAACCCCAGCTTAGCTCGCTGAGCTCTCCAATTCGAATTCTTAATTCCATAATCATATAAGTGTGTTTCTCCATTCACTTTACCTCTCTTTTATAACACTCAACTGCAAATAACCTAACTTTTGATCTAGTTAGGTCACTTTACCTTCTAATTCGCAGTTGACTTGCATGCAGGTGCATGGAGACTCAATCAGGTGAATGCATCATGAAATAATGCTCAGATGTCATGCATGCAGGTGGCCTTTGGCTCAGGTGGCCCCTGTCTATCTAATGATGATATAGTATCAATGCCCTAGATTTTCTGATATGGCATCAATCCTCAGTTGATCCCCTAACTGCCAGTGCCCGCTCAAACCTATGGGAATCAAATAGGTTAGCGGGATGGTCCTCAATGCTTAAGCAGAAGAGGACATTACACTCTTGCAGCAAAATACCTTTGGAGATTGACAGAAAATACCAACTCGTTATGGGGAAAAGCAATGACCTCAAAGTATTGCCCAAATTCCTCTATTATAGATTGGTACAAGAGTCAGGAAAAGAGTCACAAAGGAGGTTATGTTGGGTGGAAAGCATTGGTGCTCTCGTTCCCCCTAATTGGTAATTGGACGACTTGGAACATAGGAGACAGTAAGAGTGTCTGTTTAGGGGAGGACCCATGGGTCGGTTCTAAAGGTGCTTTCACGTTGTCTTCTAATACAGTCTCACAGCTACGGAGACAGAATATAAAAACATTAGCATATGTAAGGATAAGGCCCTCCATTGGAATAGACAGAGATAAGTAGAAAACCGCTCAGGATCTTGGGTTTGAGAACGAAGCTGCAGAAGAATGGCCATGTTAATACACAATTTGAAGTCAAATTTCATCTCCCTGGAGGACAACGTTCCAGACAAGCTGGTATGGACGAAGAATATCTCTACAGGAGTCTTTTCTGCTAAATTGGGGTATGAGGTTCAAGCAAATGCTTCTTTTTCAATTGAAAAAGTCTGGTGGTGGCATACAATCTGGAAAAATGTCGGCCCTCTCAAGGCGAAAATAACACTCTG
Source organism: Larix kaempferi (assembly GCA_027924585.1). Lineage (NCBI taxonomy): Eukaryota > Viridiplantae > Streptophyta > Pinopsida > Pinales > Pinaceae > Larix > Larix kaempferi. The sequence continues at coordinate 34,470,852 of BSBM01001000.1, read as the reverse complement.
GTTAGCATTAAAGAATAAAATGTTAACTTGGGAAAATCTGATGAAACGGGGGTGGGCAAGACCAAGTATGTGTGTGCTATGTCAGTTGAGTTGCGAAACATCATCTCACATATTTGCTTCCTTCCCATATGCAGGGGCTGTATGGAACTTGGCCACAAAAGAATTGAGCAAATCGGAACTGCTGATGGCAGACACTCTTGAACAAAGTTGTAGCAGATGGTGGAAGAACCCTTTGGTACGATGCTTTGATGCTTTCCCATCCTTGTTTATTTATGGTATTTGGTGGGCTTGAAATTCAGCCATTTTTCAAGATCGCAAAATTCCAAGAGAGATAACTAGTGCCATGATTGTGCGGTGGACAAGGGAGCATAAAAATATGGAAAAGCAGAAAAGGATAAGAGTGTTAAAAGCTCTCAGAATAGATAAAACCTTTCCATGGGCCTTTTTCGATGGAGCTAGCCAAGGAGATCCACCATTGGGAGGATCTGGAGCAATATTGTATCTTTTAGAAGAGGTGCAGATTGTAATTAAGTATGGTTCGGGTCACTACTCAAATAATAAGGCGGAATTATAAGCTCTCCGGTGTCCTCAACTCAACTCTAGCTCGGAACATTGGCAATCTACAAATCTTTGGGGACTCAAAAATGGTTATAGATTGGGCAAATAACAGGATACAGATCCGAGCTCCTCATTTACAACATTTACTGGAGGTTATCCAAAGACAAGTTGAAATGTTTGGCTCCATTTCTTTCAACCATGTATATCGGGAGCTAAATGAGGAGGCAAATGCACTTTCTAAAAATGTGTTACTCTTGGTACCTGGAACTATTGTTGAGGAAGAAAGGAGGAAGAGCTAAACTCAGTTTTAGCTTTTTTGGAAGTTTAGATAGTTCTTTTTCGCGGAAAGTGGTTAACGGATACTATATGTGATGTGATAAACCCAGGATGACAAATGATAAACCCAGGACTCAAGGAAGTTTTTTGTGGAACTCAGAAATGAAATGTAAGCTCTTTGAGCTCTGATGTAAGTCCATTTTGGACAATCAATATTATTCAATATGAATAAAATATTTTTTTCCTCGAGAAAAAATAAAATATATATATATAGATATAGATATTCTCTTTATATTCTATTTCTAATATGGAAATTTTGATTTTGTCATGGCCTAGTTGGTTTTATCCCCTTGTTAGGTAAACTTGAATCGGTCATGGTTTTTTGGGCACATGGTAATGGCCCATTCTATTGCTTGTGAAGAAGGCTATTTAAAGGTTTTGAGGATAAACCTTCTATGTCATTATGTGTGTGCTTAGTTTAATCATTATGTTTTTTTATTATATTTTTGCAAAACTTTTTTATTTTTGTATTATACGAGGCAAGATATGAGAATTCAATGTTTCATATAGTTATTATAAATGTTATTTGAAAAAAAATCAACTATTATTATGACAGGTAAAATAAGATTTAAACGTCAAATGAAAGGCAATGTTAAAATTAAAACGTCATATAAAAATTTCCTGATGTGCAAGGTAGGACGTCAAATTTCAACCCTGATAAGGGCGGTGATACAAAGTGAAAATGTCCGAGACTGGAAACATCTCGATGCTAGTAGAGAGAGAGAGAGAGAGATCTGAAGATGAAAGCAATGATCTCAAGTTCTCCTGGCCTTGATAACAAAGGGCAAGGGGGGCAACTAGGGCATTGGCTCGTCATCATAGTCCTAGGGCACCATAGTGGGATCCTATTGTTAATCATGGGAGTGCTCAATAGGATATTGCAAGCTTGCCAACTAATATCAAAGGCACTTCACTGTGATTTCAAAAGGTTTTGCAGTGTTAAACCCCATTTTGACATGGGTATCCACATGTAATTTTTGTCACACATTTGATAAGGGTCATAGGTTGTTGATGTCATGTTCTGATGATGTTGATGATGCCCTAGCATATGGATGGGTTATATCTCTTGATGTTTCCTTTAAATGATTATGGATGATGTTGTATCTCACTCATAAATCACTTATTAATGGCACATGGATCATTTCCTTGAGGGGCAGTCTTGTGCTTTTGGTATGTGATTTGGCATCAAGATCACATGCAATGTCATTTCATATGGAGTGCTTGGATGGTTTTCATTATATATTGATGTTTGAGGGTTGTTTTGATGGAGCACTCTAGCCCATGTGGCATGATTTGATGACATGATGACTCGTGGTGGATATTAGATGGAGTGCTCTTGTTCCTAGACACTTGGACTAGTTCACAGGGATGACATGGTGACATATGGGGGTCCTCTCTCTTGTAGATCTCTTGCTCATGTGATGACTTCTAATTGGTGATTACTTTTCTATGGAGCACCCTCTCTCTAGCATATTGTCACACTCATTTCTTGTGGAGCGTTCTTGGTCTTTATCACTTGAATCTTGACTAACACCCTTGCACTATTAACCATCATCTCTTTTCGAACGTCCTCTTCATTTCTCCCTTGTGGCATGTGTGGAGACATTCTTGTGGCTTGTAGAAGGGGTCGTCCCTGTTAGTTTTGTACCTAGGGAAGTGTTCCCCAAGTGACATTTGCCTAATGTCACTTAGAAGGGAGAAAAAGGTGACCCTCACATTAAATGCACTTAATGAGACTTTATAAGATGAAAGTCACTTTTTTGCTAAAGTTAAGTGGGTGAGTGAAATATTTATTTAAGTGATTTAAATAAAGTGAGTTTTACTCTCACTGATTCTTATCCATTGGATTGGATCTTTCTCCACCGTCAGATTAGATTCTCACTTAGGGTTAGACAAAAAGGGTTGAGGGAGGCATTTGGCTTCATTATTCTTGAGATTGAGAAAGAGAGAAAAGAGAAGAAGAGCTTGGAGACTAGCACGCACTTCGAGACAGCCATTCCACATTGGCACAGAAATCGAGGCACGAGTTGGGCATTTAATGCCCAGTACAGTATTCTAGTTATTTTCCTTTAGCATGCACATATCCCAAGGCAGCCATTATTGCACTGAAATCGAGGTTTAGTACAGCAGCAGTCATTGTTGGCCATACAGCACAAAACCCGAGGCATTTAGTTTGGCTCAGAAATCAAGGAGGCACACATCCCAAGGTGAAGGTACAGCAACCCTTTATTGGCTCGAGTTTTAAGGGAATCTGGGCACGAGTTTCAAGAGAATCTAGGCACAAAGTTTGAGATAAGTTGCACGCAGCCCAAGGCAAATTCTGGGCACATCTCTCGTGGTCTTCAGCACGAGTTTCAAGGAGATATGATGTACACAGAATTCGTGATTGTTGCACATTTCCCAAGATAGATTTAAGGGCTCGATTTTTGAGACAGTCTTGCACATTTTTCGAGGAGGACTGTATAGTACGGTCACTGTACTTTCAACACAGAGTTCAAGGCACTCTTGCATAGAAATCGAGGCTGCTAGTTTTGGCACAAATTTCGAGAAAAGTGCTGAGTGAAATTTATTGGAGATAAGTAAATTTTCTGCTGTATAAATTTATGTACTAAGATTTGCTGAAGAAATAAAATCTCTCGCTCTCTTACTGGTTTTCCCCGTGGGGTTTTTTCCAGCGCACAGTTGCCGAAAAATCTGAGTGTATCTTTTATGGTGTGCATGTGTTAAATATTTAATTTTCAGCCTATTATAGTGTTTTTCCTGCGTGTTTAATTGTTACAGTAATTTTCATAAGTAACCTTCAGCCTATGCAAAACCGGCTGAAGGTGAAAACCACTGAAACGTTGACATAAACCAGCAAGCAGTAAAATCCAAGAAAATTTACAGTCCCCTTCCTCACGAAGTGGTTAGCTATTGTGGGCACATCCTCCTTGGACTTGATGCTTCTATCATGGATAAATGGTCTCCTTGGTTCGTGGACTAATAAGTTGGCATTGAGGTTGAGTTGGTTAGTATGTGGACGTCATTCATTGGGTTTTCTTAATGGGCATCCACCTATGGAGGTGCCTTTTTAGAGGTTAATTACTCTTATTCATGCTATTTGATTGGGGCATTCACCTTGGAGGGCCTCCCTGAACCTTGCCCATTTTGAAGAAACGCTCTCCTTGGAGGTGGCTTGCATTCATGTTTATGCCTTCATGATTGGACATTTTTCTTGGATGACCATTGTTACATATCTTCCTATGCATGTTTGGAGGAGCATTCATTTTTCTTGGATGACAACTGTTACACATCTTCACACTTTCCTAACATGAAATGTTAGAACACTCTCTTAAAGGAAGATTACACATCATCTTATTCCCTAGTAGATCAAACGTCCCACTTTGGAGGATTTGCTACACATTTTGGAGGGTTTGTATGACATATTTGGAGGAGCGTTCTACAATTGGAGGTGCCATATTTTCCATTCCATGTCATATTTGAGAGGGTGTTCATCATTGGAGAGTCTCTTCCGCATTTGGCATACCCTTTTGGGGCTAGCATTCACCATTAGATGGCTATTACACACCTATTCATGGTTTGATGAAAGTGTTCCATTTCTAGAGGATGTTTCCACTCTTTGTATGCCATATTTGAGGGAACAATTAGTTTTTGGAGAGTTGCTCTTTGGAGATGCCTTGATCCCTTATTTGGAGGTAGTGTTCCATTTTGACGGAGTTCTACACATGTTTTGAGGAGTTTGTTGTCATTGTAGAAGGTCTAGGGGGTCAAACCCTAGAGCTAGGGTTTCAGGAACCTTCATTCATGATTATTTTACCTTTCTTGTTGGAAGGCTAGCACTTGATGAGCCTTTGGAGGCTAGGGGATAGTTTTCTACTTAGTATTTTCTCCTTGTTTCATGGAGGCGCTCTACTTGGGCCTTGTCTCTCCTATAGATTGTACATGTGGTTTTGACCACCTTATTTCCTACATATCATTGTAGTTGTTCGAGTACTTTGGTTTGTTTACTCCATCCTTTGGTAGATCTAGGGTTTTCTTATTATTTTATTGTGGAAGGAGGAGGATCTTACGTACATAAATAATAAATATACTTAATAATTAATAAATAATAGTAATCAATTAAACATTGCATCCTTTCACATTAGCCGCCAAGGACTATTTAAATAAGTCCTTCACTGTAATTTTTATCTCTTCACATTCAAATATTTTTATTATATATTATTTTTACTTCAAGATGGTTTATCTTCGTCATTAAACCAGATTTGGTTATAACAATATAAGGCTTTGCTCTCTCCTTCATTTGTTATGGTTGGATTTTGAGAGTTCTTTCTCATTTGGAGCTTAATGAACATATCTTTTCATGGTGCAATTTGAATTGTAAGGGTTTCTTCTCCATTCAAAGTGTGTCTTATCATTCCTATTTATCTATGTTGTTGATACATTGTGGAATTATTAGAACTTGTTGATTAAGGCCATATGATAAGGGTTTACTTACCACATATCATAAGGGTTGATTAAGGCCATATGATAAGGGTTTACTTACCACATATCATAAGGGTTGATTAAGGCCATATGCATTAATATGCTTCCTTCATCTTTCTGGAGTTCCTACTCTTTGATACTTCATTGAATAAGTCACACCCTATTTAACAAATATTTGATGTGGTACTTGTTACCACCCAGTTTGCACAAGATGCGTAGCAGACAGGAAACACCAGTTAGCCAAGGAACCTTCAGTGCCTCATCCAGATAAGGCAGTCTTCTGCCTAGTTGCATTATACACTTTCTTTGTCTCCCTTGCACGTTAATATTCCTCACACCGAGGATTAGGCTCCAACAAATCCCCCCTTAATCCGAAGGGTGTATATGAGTCCAAGAAAGAAAGAAAAAGAGTTGAATAACTGAAAGTGGACAACTACCACCTGCTGAACATTTCCACCTTGACAATCCTTTGACAAGAAAGTTAGCTAGAAGCTTGTACTGACTTCTCCTAAATACAAGTGCTCTCTGAAGGGGTGGTTTTGGTTGACCACCAACCGAAGGGGCTAGCAAAAGGTCAAAATTCTACTATGTGTGTGGTTTAAGGCTGACCACAAACTCTGGAACTTGGCGACAACACTCGCTTAGAGGTTCTCTGGAACTTGGCACGAAGGCTCAAAGGTTTTGTCTGGGATGGTGGTTTTAGGCTGACCACAAACCAAGAAGAGAGTTGAATAACTGGAAGTGAGCAGCTACCACTTGCTGAACATTTCCAACTTGACACTCTTTTGCCAAGTAAGTTAGCTAAAAGCATCCACTGGCTTCTACTAATCGAAGGTGCACTCAATATCGGTAGTTTTAGGATGACCACCAACTGTGAAGCTCAATCAAACATAGCTTTTCACAAGCTCGCTTGTTCCGGCTCGCTTGTTTTTGACGATCTTCATTTCCCCCCTATCAAGAACAATGTGAGGAGTGGAGAGTCTCATGGTGTCACAACTAGACACAAAACACATGAATACTCTGTGGCATGGTTCTTTTCTGTTTTCGTAATACATGCATCTTAGAATCGGGCATCTCTGAATTTGGTGGCCTTCCAAACTTACTATGGCTCAGGATCGCTTGATGTGACTTACTTAAGGTTGTGAGTGTTTGTTGTCAGAGGGACAAGGCTTCAAAACTTGAAGCCTGACATCATGTCCCCACTGTCAAGTACAAAGTAAGAAGCAGTACAATATTTTGCTGCAAGTTTCATTCCTGCAGGTTTCTTCAGCTTCACACACCGATATGAAGAATGGTTCGCTTCCCGCAATGCTGACAAGGATGAAGATCAAAACACTGATCTTTCATATGGCCAGCTCGATCAAATTGTTGGCATCTAGAACTCTGAATAGGTTGTACATCTAACATGATTTCATTGTTTTATGGCAGCTGATAGGAATCATCTTCAGACAAAGGGTTATTCTGATCTGAACAAGCACTAGTTCAGAATGTCGATTCCTATGTTATGCATATTCCTCTTTGGCTTTCAAATTCTGCAATTGATTAAAGACAGTTTGGAGTGTATCTTTACTGATTGTGATTGAGTCGTCTGCAGTTATATGTACTAGAGTATTCAACAACTCTAATGTTTCTACTATATTAGACATGGTGAGGACAGCTTGAGGCCTCCTTGTGCAGGTAGAACCAAGTACAAAAGACTCAATCAGACTTAGGGCTTCTTGCAACTCCACCCTTTACAAATAAGACACAGCAGATTCAAATTTAAAAGGTGAGGGATGTCGATCTCGAAAATGCACCCACATACAACATGCAATTCAACTTTTTCTTCAATTTTTGGTACTGTACAAAACACACATGCAAGTACCAAACATACACTTAAAACTTACAAGCAATTAATAGCTGCAAGTTACACTTATGACTGTTGAATTGAGAAATCTGTTATACCTGTGGTCTTGAATGATCTGCTTCTACAATCTTCTTCTTTTGGAATAGTTGTAGTAACAACCTGCAAACTTGCTTGGATCCTTCAAGTGGCAAACCAGTCCCAAAGCTTCTCCAACTACAATTTTCTTCACAATACTGTAGGATAACTAATGGCTAGAGAAAGAGTTGTCAGTCTTGCATATCGAACAGTACTCACATAGTCTCCATGGTCTTCAGAATATGTTGTAATAGTCAGGCTATGTTGCAATAGGGAGCAGTACAGTTTTAGGACTTTCACCAGCAATACTTACTAAACTTTAATGACATCTTTTGTCCTTTGGTGAGATGCTCTATTCTCCAACAACACTACAACAATCATTCCTCCTCTTCATTTGTTTACATTACTATTCTCTTCACATTGTATGATTCTGGAACTAAAGAATCTCAAGAATATTGTAAATCACCCCAGTTTTTACTTATCAAGTAGTGATTATTTCTCAACAGCATTAAAGAAGCGCAAACTATTACATTGTATTCTTACCAAATGGAACGGGGCTCATTGATGCTTACAGATTCTAGGCAAAATGCACAATCTTTCAAATGTAAATAGACATAAACTTCATAAAATGTATCAATGCATAGGCAGGTCCAAGCTTCGTTGAGAGAGGTCGTAGCAATAATAAAATGCTATCAATGATCCAACTCTCACCAGGGTCTTTTCACAGTGGTTTGTCTCTGCTTCTCACACAACCAAGCCCAAAATAGGATAGAAGATACTTGAACACATTTTAAGATAGAGAGTGCACAACCAAATCTTTGCAACTTTCTCAATCATAAAAAGTGAAGAGACCTTTCACTACAAACCCAAAATGACTAGAAAGAAACTAACATCTGGTTGTTATTTGTTTTTAAAAAATGATCCAGGATCTTGTTCCTTTCACGCAGCGGTTCCTCTTCACGCACTTACCGGTTGTTCATTTGTTTGTGGACCGTGGCACACGTACTCTTCCATCGTATCCTGGTAATGTGAGCTTGCAGCATTCAATAGCATACCTTCAGTGTACACATTCAATGCACGGTGGTTGCCAGACCCAGTCACCAAAAAGAGGGCATTCACACTGGTCGGTGTTTGATGTGCTTGTGGACAATGTTGTCTACTTTGCTTTTGCAATGGCTAATGACACAGAAGCTTCCACCTCCATTATGTTGAGAGATGATGAACGCGAATCACAGGTTATTGGTCTTTACCTTCATTGAAGACGACAATCTCAGACTGAATAAAATTCTTCCAACACTGAACCATACAGCACCACTAATGTAGTCTCCACATGGTGTTTTGCAGCAACCTTTGTTCAAGCTAGGTATTATAACACACAATGGTCTCCATATTCCATCTCACAAGTAATGGTTCGCAGTTCAACTCTCCATAACATTGATGAATGCGACTCAAGAATGATGTGACTTCGAAGAAATGCAATTGTTGCAACATGACTTCCCTCAACTCTACCAAAAGTAAAAGTTGGGTATGTCTGAACATGAACAAGATAGTGGAACAAAGGCGACAGAGCATTATCTAATGCCAAGGAGGCTGAGTGCTAGCATTTCTAAATTGGAATTGCCATCAATTAAACTTTGTTGGTATCTAATCAGTTATTTAATAAGTTCATCCTTTATACTATTACAGGAGGTAATCAATAGCAAACCACCAGGAAACACAAGCTTTGAACCAGAACCTCAATACATAATCTTTTTAATTGCACCATCAAGATGAATAGCTTCTGCTCTTGCTCGATTAAAGAATTTCGAATTGTCAACAAGAACTTGACCCCGAGTCGCTCGAGGAGCGAGTGTTTTACTTTCCAAACGTCCTTCAATCACGCATTGAGTAATGAATTTCAAGTAGTCGTCTCCATTAGTAAGTAGTGTCTGCCTTCAATTCATTCTTGAAATTAGTCTAGGTTTTCACTAGTGCACCAGTTTCAACGCCATGGAAAGGCGTCTTCATAAATGAGAGGAGTCTCCAAAATTCGCAGTTCTCAGAAATTGCAGCAGTAAATGAGAGGTCACAGCTCCAAAAATTAGGGTTTCCACCCTCTACCGTTCCACAATGTCACTTTACCAACAGCACAATTGTCACCACGGGCTTGCCAATGCTTTTGCCACAAGCTACATGCTACACCACAGGTCCTTCACGCAGCAGCACTATGACAATGCACCATAGAAATTTCAGCACGGGCCACCAATAGACTTCACGCACCAACGCTCTTCACACATATGAGTCTTCTATCAGATATGAAATGCCCTCCCTCTTGTTTTTCTCATTACTTTATTTGGTGAAGAGACAAGAATATGGTGAACAGTTATAGAGCCCACGCACAATGAGATCTCAGTGTCCCACGCAGCACTGCAGAGAGACGATATGCAACAAACAAACTGACCACTTGTCAACCGTCTTCAAACTTCAATGGGGTAGTATAATGTATACTTAGGAGCTAGAGAGAGGTTGCACACTCCAACCCTCAAGGAAAATCGCGCCAAGGGAGATGTGCATCTCCACGAATTCTTCCAAAACATAGCACGGACCAATACTCAATCTTCAAGTCGACCATGCTTCCACTGCTCACCGAGAGAGATAGCTCAATGGTCTCCACGATACACACCATGAAACAAGGAGGAGCTAGGGTTCAACTCTTCCACACAAAAGCTCTTTAAACTGACATGAAGTTCTCTACAGAAGGTCATACATATGCAAGTAATATCTTTACCAGAGAGGACGAGGAAGAATACACCGGTCTGCAGCTACACATTGCTACTCATGTTGAAGTGGGTATGAGGAGTCGAATTCCAGAGATGGAGTATAGGAAAGATTAGGGTTTACATTGTATAAGAAGAAAGAAGGTCATAACGGGTCGTGCGCTCACCTGGGCACCAATAGTGGGTTTCGGAATGCACGCAGAAGCAATAATATGTATGAGTCTAATAATTGCATAGATATAAGTAACACCTCATACAGAGAATGCTATTCGCTAGTGAAGAGAAGAGGAGAGGAGTGTGATACCTACACACAGAGCTTAGGTCTGAGTTGGCAGAGAGCATGTAGCAGATTCACAGAGAGTATTCTGGAATCTAGATACATCTTGGGTAGAAAGTTAGTGTTTCTGAGATAAAAGTTTCGTTGGCAGAGGAGACAGTCTCACAGAGCCGGCAGGATAGGATTTTGCGGCAGCTAGAGAATAATGTAGGCCTTGTAAAAACGCACATGCAAAACGCCAGGCTTGACTGCGGAACAAGTGCAGAGCTAACGCATTTGGGATAGGATATGGCAGACTTGAGAGAAATGCTTGAGCAGGTAGTCAGAAACTCAGATTGCAAACTTGCAAGGTCTGGTAGAATAATTAATATGATAGATAAACGTACAAATGCAGGGAAGAGACGTTCTTACCAGAGAATAAGTGCAGATAAAATTGCAGAGAATAATACCTCCGTATCTCTGGAGCTAGCAGAGGAGCAGGACTGAGGAGGATATGGCAGAATTCTGAGCACAGGCCAGAGAACCAAGAATAGCTCTAATACCACTGTTAGATGCCCTATTGGGTAAATAGGCATAAATGAACTGAAGACACGAAGATAGGCGTTAAGCACATATTTCATTAACTCAAATGTTCAATATATGCATTGATAATCGACCCTTGGATTTCATATTCCAAGAGATCTCTTGGACTCCCGGGTGACTCTTGGTCTCCCTTGCACGTTAATATTCCTCGCATCGAGGATTAGGCTCCAACAACCAGAAAATTGTTTTTTATGATAGGAACAAAGAACAATATGACAGGATCCCCTCAAACTTCTTTATCGCAAATAAGCTAAACAGAAAGTGGGCAATTCAGGGACATGAAATCATATGGTTTCGGTGATTCCAGGGGATCTGGAACACCCATGCTACATTTAAAACTCAATTTCTTGGATGGTTGATACTCAATGATAGCCAAGTAATTAAAAATTGAAGCCATCATAGAAGCCATACATATGGCAGATGTGTGATTTGGCAGGAAATAAAAATACTGAAGCATCTTTTGTGGGGTTGCAGGATAGCTCAATCTTTCTAGCATTGGGTTGTGGCAGAATATCATTATCTGTTCATTGTCCTCTCTGGCAGAAGGGGGTCATCTTTGGAGCTAAGTGGGTGATTCCACAGACAGGAAGAACCATATGGAATACTATACGATTAACAAGCATCTCCCTTTCATGGGGACGACACTGTCAAGCATAGTAGCAAGATTCGGCCATATTGGGAGGTTCCTGTATGGAAATTCATTTGGAATTCGAAATTCGGTGAATATTTGACATAGTATGGATACGGTATGGTAAAGTTGACTAAATACTAAAATATATTTACAATTTTAAAAATTCACTAAATGATATTATTAAAATTTACATGGAATTGCAACTAGAATAACTTTCAGCGTAAATTATTTTTCTTATAAATAAATATAAACTCAAATTACTGAAAAATAATGGTTTTGCAAAACAAAACAATGTAATATCCAGACACAAAATCTCAGGAATCATTTTAAACAAATTTGTGGCTATTGCTCCACGTAATCTTTTAAGTAACATACATTACTTAATCAACATAAAAAATAGGTACATTAAGACCATGAGCCCATACTTGTCACTTAATCAACATTAAAAAAGCACATAGAATGAGGCCATGAGCCCATACTTACCTATTAAACTCTATTTTCACATAATAAACTCTATTTTCACACTGTTATTATATGTTATGTTTCAAATTTGAGATATATTGCAAGTTATTTAAAATGAAGAATTAATATTACTTCAAAATTCTGAATGGCTGCGGATATTTTTAAATTTAAAAAATGCATGTTTTGTATTTATGAGATGTCTACTTCCATATTTTAGTCGTACTAGATTTTTTCTTTACGTATTTTTTCCGTATCAAATTGTATTTGTATTCATACTATAATATTTCTACAATGCTGTCAAGTAAAACACTTCATCTAGCATATGATGATACTTTGAAATCTGATTTGGCGGTACAATTTACAACTAGGATGGAATTTTTAGAAAAGGCATTGACCCAGTTGAAGTTGGAGCCAAAGCTGACATGCTTGTGCTTGCTTGCATAGGAAGGGGAACGAACATGCCCTTTAGCTGGAAATGCATGATTTTATGATGCATTTTCCTTCATGCATTAATCAAATATCATATGTACTGATTTCAAAAAAAATTACAACAATCATGACAAAGGTAATGAGATTAAAACGTGTGCAATTCCTTCATAGAAACAAACCTAGTAATTCAATGAGATAGTTATTCAAACCTAGTAATGGTTACATTTCTTGGCAAAAGTGAAAAGAAACAAACTGCTCTCTCATAAACATCCATTACATATACGGTATACCAAGCCAGGACTTCTTTTTTGCTTATGTTTCAGACCTTAAATAAGGCACAATTTCACTATCTTATTTGTTAAAACCTAGAATACCTTACGAAGAAGACCTGTTTTAAGGAAGTTGTTTCTCGCAGTTATATCCAGAAAATACTACTGCTTGTATCAGAGGAACTTTCATTACATCTCTACAACGGACCCATTTTGAATTCCACGTCACTGACAAAACTGATTTTGGCTTTTTTTTTTAAACAAATATTGAAAATTTATTCACCTTGTCCCATAATTGGTTCACAAAAAGAAACCTCAACTGACGTGCTGTATATTTTTGTAATGCCTGAAAATATCATAGAAATCCAAAGAAGAGTAAGTAATACTGGCAACTTTTAAAACCTAGAATATGACTGTAAGGTTGAAAAACATAATCAACAAATATTATGGAATGCTATCAAAATTCATGAGCTGGGGAAAACAATGATATTGAGGAAAACAATACCCAACTATGCTCCAGGACACTATACTCACAACCCATCACAAAGATAAAAATGCAGAAGAATACATACATACAATCAAATCAACCTATAATAAAAAATCACACCCAGATAAAATCTACATTTGGAAAGGCATGGTCAATCTAAATAAATCATAGTCTAGACTCTATTTCCACAAAGTTGAAGAGATGAGTGCTTAAAGATCAACTATGTAGAAAAGCATCATATAGGTCCACTAAACTGATACTTATTGCTACAAGGGTTAGAGTTCCAAGTAACTAATCTTAGTATGGAAACTCCATCCATCATCACTCCTTGTACAGAGAGGAGAAATTAAAGACCTGGGCCTTATTACCTGGAGCATTCTTCTAAGACTGAAACCTACTTCTTTGATGAATCTTCTTAACTTACTCTTTCTGCAGGCGTAAATAGACTTTGAACATCTCAGTTGATTCAACTAAGTCTTAGTAGTCCAAGCAAGCTTCCTCATCAACCTGGTATACACTTCAAATTTTACTCTTACAGCCTACATTTTTTTTTTAATTTAATAAATTTTAACATCCAAAGTATACATATTTAAAGTATAGCTCTATGACAAATAAGTTCTACAACAGACTAATGGCACTTTGCAGAAAGATACTATCAAACATTTCCATCACAATGAGAATCAGCATGTCAAAGAGGACACTGAACAAACTCAGTTCCCAGCTCAGGCCATATCCATAGAGCCTTCCTCAATAACTCTATGTTCTAGTTTCACAAAATAAATGGCAAGCTCCTCAGCATTAGCACTTTAAGTGGCAACTCAGGATTCTCTGAGTCAAATTATATATCCTGAAACTATTCAACACCTGATTCATGACCATCGACAATATTCCACATTTTGAGAGCGGGGCTCAATAAACAGAACACCCTCTTATAACTAATTAACCTGCTCACTTTGCGAAACTTATCTAGAGAATAGGACAGGCTCAAATGTGCTTGCTGACTCACGAATGGCATTCAATTAACCCACTGCACACATATTTTTAGTGGGAGGTACAGTAACATCACCTAAAGAAAAAGGCTTACAGTCAACCAAATGCACAAAATCATAAATGCAATTTGTCAGATATGCTGCATGCCAAGCTTGCACATTATGCCTAGCTTTGGGGCTTGAACATCAGGAGTCGCGTCAATAGGCTGTTGTTGGCTTTTAGAATACAGACTGGACACCAAGAGTTCAGAGAGTATGAGAGACTATGGTAGGATGGCAAGCCCTTTCAAGGACTAAGATATATGGATCCACATATAGGAGGACCCCTCACTTTAGAGGCACATCTTTGCTTTGTTGTTTCCTCCCAGTTGACTCTTGGTGTTGGAAAATGGAGAGCATGGTAACCCAACATTCATTACAAGGTTGAAGAAGAATAAACAAAAGAATTTGATGACTAAATACACCAGTACAGCCTTGGGATGTCCAAACGGACTACGCACAATACCAAGTCAGGGAACTTCATCAATAATATGAGCTTCGTTCAACAACCTCAAAACCCTAACCACAAAACCTAACTTAGTGTTAATTAAATCACAAATTTATTTCCCAACTGTTTACAAAGACTTAAAGCTAAAATCCTAAAAACCTCTTTTTGCATCACTATAAAATCTTGATAACAATCTCCTCACCTTGATCCAAAAAACTTTTAGAAAGGTGCTAACACATGGGAAGCATTGTTGAAGCTCATCCTGTGTCACGTGCATTGATAAGCTGATGCATTAATGTAATCCCACCCCACCATACATCAGGCTCAGACCTGTACTACATCCTCTTAAAGAAAGCCAACCCTGAAAAGTGTTTGGAACATGTGAATCAATGTCCCAACCATGTCAACTACTAAACCCAACCTTGAAAAATGTTTGGAACATGTGCATCAATGTCCCAACCATGTCAACTACTACCCACGGTACCCTGTCAACACCAAAACTAAAGGAGTAGCTCGTACTTGTGATGATTCATAAATACATTGTAATATGTAATGCTGTAGACCATGCATAAAAGTTTATGTATGAAGCAATAATTAGGACAAAAGAGAGAAGTTGGAAATGAAGATTAACTGAGAGATTCAGGGAGAGATTACAATTTATGTGAGATAATTATGGAGACAGTTGAACGAAATTATCAACCAATATCTAATTATGACTATTTGTTATAGTCACCTAATACTATATAAAGGGATAGATTGCACATTTGAAGAAACACACAATTAATGGAATGATAGCATAGAATCTGCCCCAGTGTCCCTTGCTTTTCTGTGGTGTTATCCAACTAAGTTGCACTTAGTTGGGTGTCAAGTGAGCTGCCAAAGATCAAACAAGTATACTTGTTCATATTCACAAGATCAGAAGTCCTAGCAGGACAGCTTGGACCTTTTCTAATAAATTTGCTTTCTAATAAATTTGCATGTTCATACCCTGCGGGGAATTGTAATAAGTTGGCGTAGCATGATGAATTTTGTAAAAGACTTGGCTTGCCTAAGACTTAGACATCAATGTGGTACTCTAGAGTGTTTTTTCCTTGGTAATTATGCATTGCTTTTCAATGACACATAATTTCCAAGTTTTCACTCACACCTCCAATGCTGGAGTATTCGCCTTGGTGGCTACACCTTGGAAGGTTATTAAAGTCTAAGTGTCTATGTATATTACCATGCTAGTCATCAATATTGAATCATATGAACATGTACTAGGTCCCCCTAGGTTTTATTTTTATTTTCACAAATAAAAAAATTTATCGTAAAACAGGTCAATTTTTAAATTTTTTGATGTAAAAATCAAAAATGGCATAAAAAAGTGGTTAGGAGGTAAAATTTGCCATGGGGGTGCTCGTTTTCTAACCCGGAGCACCCACTTAACCTCTAAACCCACTTTGAGAGTGGAATTAGTAATTATTAATTACTTAATGCCATTTCTCTCGAAAAAGTGAAAAAAATGCCAAAAAATAGAAAATAAAGGCAAAAATCAGACCCCTTGATTTATCGAAGTTTGTCCCAGACATGCCCGGAGTGGTGGCAGAGTTAACTGGCAATCAAACTGAGTTAACCAAAGCTCCGATTTAGTGATTGGCATCAAATCTTTGAAGGGTGAGTTAGCTCCATTAGAAAAGAGGCACACTTGCTTATTTGGCAGGTGAGGAATGGATGGCAGATTGTCCCAAGAGAGGTGGCGCCATTCTTCTGGAGTTAACTAGCAATCAACTCCTTCAATCTCTCAAGAGAACTCCTCTCAAGCTCCAGAAGACTCTCTCTTGTCAAATGCGCCCCCTCCCCTCTAGTTTTCCTACTTAAGCATGGCTCTAGGCTTAGAGGACCGAAAGGCTGCTCAAGCTTTGCTCTTGTATTGTATTACTCTTTGGAATAATAAAAGGATTTGGAGGAAAACTGTGGTGTACGGCTCAAAGTGTGTGGATGATCATTGCATAGTTTATGAGGTAACCGGTATTTGCTTATTTTCTTTGTGCATGTTTGGTTGGTTGTGGGCCTGTAAAGGGGAGCTATCTCCCAGTAAGATAAGAGATTGTTCTAGCTTGATTCATGCTCTTATTGTTTGATGGTTGTAGATATCTTAGTTTACATGTATTTTTGGTATAAATTGCAAGTTTTCCAAGTTTCTGCTTCCGACAGCACCTCTGCGTTTAACCTTTTCTTGTGCAAGGATTTTAAGTTGATGTAGGTATCCAACTTGAAGGAGTGGTTGATTGGGTAAGACTCTTCCACTTTTCAAGCACCTCCAAGGAGCATAGTCCCTTTGCTTTCCACCAACAGACTCTAGAGCCTAAAAGTTCCCAAGCTTCAAAGCTCCTTTCTTCTCTCTTTCCTTCATCTTTAAAATCATTTTCTTTCTTTGGTTACGATTACTCGCATGCTTAAGTAAATTAGTTTGTCTTTTAAAGAATATCTACAGGGCTGATTTTTCAAGCATTTATCTAGATCTAGAAGCATAAAGTAATATTTTTAAAGTAGATCTAGTTTTGTCAAGTACTTGTGCATATTTCTGATCTTTCAGTACATAACATTTATATGCTTTTAACGCTTTATTTAGCAGATTTGGTGCATAAACAGGTGGCCGGTTTTACACTTTTCTCGCCAGGACAAGTGCTTTCAGAAAATTGAAGATTTGGGCCATCCAAGGCCTCCCGGAGCAATATACCTCGATCCTGCTTCATTTATGAAACTTCTAAAGCCTTTGGATCCAGATCTATAAGGACCAAAGGCATCCACCCTTTAATGTTGTAAAAATAAATAATAAAAGCAAGTGGGATACCCAACACCCACACCCATCCCCCCTGGGGGTTCGCGTCATTTTCGTGGCATGATTGTTTTTCTTTTCTGCTTTCATTTTTACCTGGATTTGCTAACCTTAGATTAGTTTCAGTTTCTTTCTAAGTTAGTTTTTTTTCAAGCTATTTTATTTCGCAATAAAGAGTAACAAACCCGGCCTTACATTCCCAAAGTACTAAACAAACTTGCTCGAGTAAGGGAAAAGAGGTTTTTGGCCTTTAATAATTAGCATAACATTTCATTGCTTTACATGTTCTTTTCCACTTTCGCAATTAATTGGAATAAATATTTGGCACAATCTCCACGTATGCTCTTGTCCATCGCAGGCTTGTCTGAGCTTTGGAACAACCAGAAACGAGATTTGTTGCACTCAATAAACTTTCACATTTAATTAAACAACTCACACTTGATTAAAATTAATCACCCTTAAAGGACGAAAATCTGGCGTCTCGCCTTGCCTTTTGTGGCAAAATTTCACAGAGAAAGGGGAACAACTAGGTAGTGACCGTGGGGATCCTTCAGGCTACACCCTCGTTTGGTGTCAGTGTTGGACACACCCTCGCAACTCCGATCTATCCCTTCTTCTCGTGTGAAACAACACTCGGCAAATCTGGACTTGGTTCCTTGTACCTCACGGTATATCGAAACCCCCCTTCCCGTAATCAACACATCCATAATAATTAAAACTGACCAAGAAGCACTCGCACAACATTTCCTTTCAGCATACTCCATTTACACTATTTTAGCACTGGTCTATCAATTTACTACCATTTGCTTAAACAACTATGTGTCGTGGTAAATCTTATTCTCTGTTGTTGGTATAATTCATTGTTGCTTTCTTGTTTCAGTAATCATTTCAAACTCCTAGAATTAATTCCATTCTCTTAACTTAGCTTAAAGGCTATAGTTTTCTTTTCTTAGAGACCACCCCTTTGGCTTTGCTAGGAGTCGGCCTAGACAGAGGAGTCAAGTATCAAGTGACAGCACTTGACTCGAGACTCGCCCCCAAAGACGCACCGAGCAGCTTGAAGATTTATGCCACATTACCCCAGGTGCATGTTCAGGCGGCAACATGTGGAATGATTTTATCACTTTACATATTTAAATCCAGCATTTGGTAACAGAGCCAAGTTGAACTAAGTTCAAAGCTTCTCATGCATCATAGTAAAATTATCATTGTTACTCCATTATTGTCAAAGCTACAAACCATTGAAGAAGAACATGAAGATTGGACTAGTTGAAAAGACAACAGAAGAAGAAGATTGAGGAAACATAAGATGAATATTGAATATTGAAATCAAAAGTCTTCATTTAGGTGGAGTATGGAGGATTAACTCCTTTTTTCCGAAAGAAAACCTCATGTGGAAACCTCGACCACTTCCTCTGCATTTCATGGATGGTTCCAAGTGTAAACCCATCGAGGCTAATTACAGTGCCTAACCCAATAAAGATATTGGGTGAGGCACACAATAGAATCAACCAACCAGCAATCAAACCCAAGATCTCTAACATGAAGCTCAAAACACTAAACCACTCGAGCTAGCCCACTAGGTTAGATTAACTCCCACTTGTCATGATTGATAAATATATTGTAATATGTAATGTTGTAGACTACACATAAAAGACTTTGTATGAAACAATGATGACAACAAAAGGGAGAAGTAAGGGATGAAGATTAATGGAGAGATTATGGGAGATAATTATGGAGATGGTTAAATGAAATTATCAACCAATATCTAATTATAACTATTTGTTACAGTCACTTGATTCTATATAAATGGACCCTAATGTAAATTTGAAGAATCAAAAGGGCAATGGAATGATTGCATAGAATTTCCCTTCATGGGGTTTTTCCATTGTAAAACCCTAGTGTCCCTTCCTTTTGTGTGGAATTTTTTTCTATATAAATGGACCTATTGTAAATTCGAAGCACAAGGGTAATGGAATGATTGCGTAGAATTTCTCCTCATGGATTTTTTCCACTATAAACCCCCAGTGTCCCTTGCTTTTGTGTGGAATGATTTTATTGCTTTGCATATTTAAATCCAAGAAAAAAATTTACAATGACTAATATCTACCATAGCCTGTCACACAAAAATTTAGATGATCCTACAAATCTCACAAACCATTCAAAAACTTGTATTTATATTTTACTTAACGCTTGGTATCATAGCAAGTGCAACCCTAAAATCCATAGAATCCATAGCTCGAATGTTGACCATTATCTTCCCCCTGTCAAATAACAGTTAGGGAAGCATTCAAATTTGACAATATTATGATATCTCCATGATATTGGAAAGGGGTAGATAAAAGCACCGTTGTTTTTCATCAAAACTACTAAAAATACAAGAAACCATCAAAAAACTATTGACAAATTTCCCAACTCCAAACAAAGAAAAATTGGATTCCTCTAACCCCCATATTTAATTTCAGGCAGCGGAATAAACAGCCCATGTTTATTACTAAATTGATGTAGTTTTTTCGCAAGTATATAAGTAAAAGGCATTATATATGATGATCATAGTATATAAGAACATAGTAAGAGGCATTATATATGATGACCTGCACAACATTAGTTTCCCCCACCAACTCAACATGAACAAAATCATCAAAAAGTTGAAATAACATATTTGCACCTTTCACCTTATCAAATGCATCATATGATTTCAAAAACATGGTTCCCTATCGGCAAGAGACAAGGAAGTTTATTATGGTACGGTTTCTCCTATCAATCCATCCATCTAACATGATAGTATATAAGAACATAGTAAGAGGCATTATATATGATGACCTGCACAACATTAGTTGCCCCCACCAACTCGACATGAACAACCTCATCAAAAAGTTGAAATAACATATTTGTACCTTTCACCTTATCAGATGCATCATATGATTTCAAAAACATGGTTCCCTATCGGCAAGAGACAAGGAAGTTTATTATGGTACGGTTTCTCCCATCAATCCATCCATCTAACATGATAGTACATCCTTTTCTGACCCACGACTCTTTGAACTCCTTGAAGTAATCATCTATTATGGATATGATCTCTTTCTGTAAAAGAGATCACCTCAAGTCATGCATATTAGGGCCTTTGAACCCCTCACCAGCAACAATAACAAAATCCCACATAGGTTGGAAATAAGGTCAGCGGGTAGCAATAAAGGGGATATCTACATCATACCTCTATCTAGCTATGTACTCATGGGCAACTTCTTTGTAATTTTTTTTCAAATGGGCATCTAAGGTTGGTTGAATTTGTGTTGCAATTCGCCGAGAAGTGATAATTTTTCAGAGGTCACTACCTCAGTTCACCACAAGCCTCATGCAGAGCAAACCCACTTCTCAAAGCCAGAGAAGTAATAATGAATGCAATAAACTTAAAGAACAAGGCACATGGAATATACTTATAAACAACAACTGAAACAATCAGACAATGGACAACAATATATCCTAGAAACCCAATGGGGAAAACCAACTGCTAAGGGCTTTCTTCAATCTCGAGCCAGAGCATATAATATGAGATGTACAATCAAAAATATAAGGTAAAGAAACCTGAAGGGACAAAGCCCTAAATTTGCATGTAGCTACAACTGTTGCTCTGGGGATATGAACCAACTACTTTGTATTGACCGATCTTTGATCTCAACTTCAACCAATCTCTGGAAGAAGATCTCTAATTGTCTTTGCGCTGATCTGCTCAACCACAAAAGAAATGCTGCAAACTCTCAATATGAAGTTCGCGCCCTCTGCATGGGAAATGTGCCCCTCCTCCACAGCTCGGAAGTCGCCCCTCTCTGGATCTTTGTCAAACACTGAAGAGATATGATCTAGTCCTCCTCCATCACTGAAGAAGAACTACTCTGCTTCTTTCAGCCCTCCCGCCCTCAAGAAGAATGTCCCCATAGACAAGTGTGCCCCCTCTGCATGGGAAGTGCGCCCCTCCTCCTGCAAAGTCGCCCAAGCTCTATCTCTGAGCTCTCTCTGCACAGATAGACTCATTGCACACTGAAATGGCTACTCAGTGGCTCAGATCAAGCAGGAACAGATCCCTCTCGGATCCTCTCACTCTCTCCCTCTGCAGATACACCCCTCCTCTCAAGAATGTGCCCTCTGCATGCAAAAGTGCGCCCTCACTCTGAATCTCCTCACTCTCTAAAGAAACCGCAAAGTAACCATGTCTGGTGACCCCTAGCCTCCTTATATCCACTCACTGACTGATTAGGGTTTCTAAATCCCTAATATGAGTGCATGCAAAAATCCCGCTTTTGCACGCTTTTTAATTAAAAAGGTTGCATGCAAAATATTGCATGAGTAAGGAAAATCACCCTAAAAGGTCTCCATGCATCCACCATTGGATTCATGACACTTGGTAGGCATCCACCTCATCCTGATGCCTATACTGGAAATGCACCTCCATGCTAGGCATCTGAACATGAAGGACATCTCGAGATACACATCTATCTCTATTACTCCCTCTTATCAAGGGAAGTCCTATAAATGCCTAGATCAATCACATCCCCTGTTGTTGCAACTGCTAACTCTGAACTAGCTGCCACTGCTACACTCTAATCTAATAATCCAAGGTCTACATCCATCAATGTTGCTTCAAGAGAAGCCTCTCGCTCTCTCTCTACCTCTGACACTGACCCCTGTCCCAGACTCCCTTTGAAACCTTGCTCAAAGCTCCCTCTAAAGCTAACCATCAATGGATCAACAAGCCTGTACTTGAATCCTCTGTCCTGAAATATCTCATCTCTCTCTTGAGCCTAATCCAGCTCAGTCATCTTGTACCAAATCAATCTCTGGCTAGTACTCGGATAAGCCTCTCGCTCATGCCTCTGATATGAGAACTAACTCCTCAGTACCTCATCTGTCCTGGGAGCCTCTTGCTCTATGTCCATCTCAGACTCTGAAGAAGACTCTGAGATCCACCCTAATGTACCTGAAGTGGGTTGGCCCCGAACCACATAATGCATACCAACCTGATGACCCATCAACACCAGATCACAGGAATCTACTCCCACTGGGTAAACAAAAATGAGCTCCCTCTAAAACAGGATGGCATAACCTGCATCCTCTAAGGCAGACACTGAAAGTCTGTTGACCTCATCATCCTCAGTCTCATGCTAACTACTATCTTGGTCCAATACAAAAGTAGCAAGTGAGAACTCACGATCAAACTTGGCAGCAAACCCATCAACCTCCTTGGCTGCTGCCACCTGCTCATCCTTCTCCTTCTTGCCCTTCTTCTTGTGAGGGCACTGGCTTGGATAATGGCCATACTCGTTACATGCAAAACATCTGACCTTACTTAGGTCCTTCTTCTAGTCCCATCTCTTGAATCTCTGCTTGCCCTTCACGGCAAGTGCCACATCCCCCTCATCCGGGAGAGTGGAAGAGCTACCCTTGATGTACCTTCTGCAAGTCTCCTCCTGTGTGAAATCATCACACAGACGATCCCGCTTGGGAGATTCTCTCTGGTTACAATGGACTCCACAAACACTGGCAATGGACTCCACAAACACTGGCCATGGCTTGGTCACACCATTCAGGGCTTATCGCACAAGCTCTCCATCATCAACCTTCTCCCCCACTGCCCCCAATTTGTCTCTTACTTGTGTAATGCGGGTAAGATAAATAGCCATGCTCTCAATCTTTGTCATTTTTATGCTCTTAAGTTTTTCCCTGAGTACCATCTTCCTGTTTGCATTGAACTCTGGTACAAGTTTGTCAAGGCGTCCCACATCTCAAACACGTTATCCTTAGCAGTGATGTGTGGGATCACATGGTCATTGATGGCATCAAGGAGGATCCTCTGGGATTTGATGTTCTTCTTGTCATAGACTGCTTTAGCAGTAGCAGTAGCTCGCTTTCCTTCAGAAGTAGTGCGATCTATGCCTTCCATGCACTGAAGTTCGAGGCCCCATCCAACCTATCATCGACTCTCAAATTGGTAGCCATATCCACTGAACAACTGAAACTTGATCAAAGAACAATCTCGGAGACCAAAAACCTCTCTCGATCATAGATCTGGAACCTACACACCTAGATCTGATAGATCTATCTCAAATCTATCCTCCCTCATAACAAATCTAATAGATCTGATGTGTCACTATTGAAATCTAATGTGTCCTCAATAGAGCTAAACCCTACTCTTCAAATATGAGTCATGATCTCACAGATCTGAATAGTGTGTCCCTCTAGATCTGAATGCTCATAGATCTGATGTGTGAATGCTTAGACCTTTACCAATAGGCTCTGATACCATGATAATTTTCCAGAGGTCACTACTCGCTATGGAAAGCTCAATCCCAACTTGGCCTTAGTTCACCACAAGCCTCATGCAAAGCAAACCCACTTCTCAAAGCCAGAGAAGTAATAATGAAAGCAATAAACGGCACATGGAATATACTTATAAACAATTGATGGCCAAAGTTGTCATTGATGACAACACATTAATGACAAAGTATTGATGACTTGACAAAGGAGCATGGCAACCACTAATGACATGGCAAGCAAGAGTGGTAGGATTGATGAAGAGATGATAATATTGATGACATGGATTGAGGGCATGGCTAGCATAAGGTTGAAGACATGCCATAGGTTAAAGGTTGAAGCAATGACAAGGCAAAGCATGAGCAAAGGTTGAAGACATGACATTGCATGAAGGACATGTAATGACATGGCAAGGACAATAAAGGACAAGACAAAGACAAGCTGGACAAAGGATAATGACATGTAGAATACACATGGTGACAAGCAAGCAAGCACAACGCAAGTATGATGACATGATAAAGGTCAAAGGATGATGACATGGAGGACAAACATTGGTGACTTGGCAAGCATGGACAAGTCCAACAAAGCGTTGGTGACATAGCAAGCAAAAGTGATAAAGGTTGACAAAGATTGGTGAATTGGTAAACTTGGTCAAAGCATGACATGACAAAAAGGTCAAGGAGGACATGCTTGCGAGCATAACAAAAGGGTAGCTGCGGGCATTTTTATATGCCCCTGCAGGCATATATTACAGGCCCTTGCGGGCATTTTTATGAAGCTACCTGCGAGCATCCAGAAGGCCCTTTGCGGGCATATCCATACACCTCTTGCAGGCATTTCATAAGTGCCCTGCGAACATAAACGTAGGCCCCGGCGGGCATTTTTTTAGAGGCTGTGGGGGCATCCTGCGGGCATTTGTTGAAGTACTGTGGGCATTTCTAATGGTGCCTTTGTGGGCATTTCTCAAGGGATATGTGGGCAGATTTGAAGGCCCTTGTGGGCATAAATGAAGGCCCTTGCGAGCATTTCATAAGGACCCTTGCGGGCATTTTAAGAAGGATGTGTGGACATATGTATAGTGCCCTTGCGGGCATAAATGAAGGCCCTTGCGGGTATAATTAAAAGGCAAGTGCGGTAATTTTTTGAAGAGATTGCGGGCATTCTAGAAAGACACCCAAAAATCACTTTATAATGAATTTAATATTATGAAAGGAGGGTTAGGGACATATCATTAAAATAAAAAGTTGTTTAGATCCTTAATTGAAGGATGGCACCCTCTAAATTAATCTTATTTGATTTATTTAATCATTCTAATGATAAAAATAAAATTAAACAGACAAGTCGGCCTCCAGATTTGGTGGATAAGAAAAGTATAAATAGAAGACAAGTTTTTATTTTGGAAGTGTGAATTTCGTGAGTGATTCTGTAATGATGTAGAAGATTGAGCTCTGATTTCGGGGTTTATTGAAGAAAAGTCTGAGGAGAATTACAGAGGCAACAGCAGATCCGAGGAGCAGCAAATGATTTCTACTTTCTAAATCTCTTTCTTTTTGGTAAAAACATAATGAAGATCTAAAGCTCGGTGATGGACCGATTGAAGATATACCTGATGACATGTTTGTGATTGATGGAATGAAGATGATCTTATGGACAGAATGTTGATGATGTGCTCCTGGACATAATGAAGATGTGCTTATGGACAGAATGTTGATGGACATAATGAAGATGAGCTTATGGACAAAATGTTGATGATGTGCTCCAGAAGTTGAATGTATGATATGCTTGAGGACAAAAGAATGGTGATGATAATGAACAGAATTATGATAATGTACAGAATGATCTTATGCTAATAATGATGACCCTGACTTGATATGACAGTAATAGTCTGATATTGATAGCATTTATTATATAGTGACAACATCTTGTGATTGAACTGGTTTGAACATTGTGCAGCACAGGCAGACCACAGACATGTATGACAGATTGATGACAGTGATTGAAGTGGACAGTATTGACAAGGCAGTGACAAGTTAATGATGTGATATGATAGTAATAATTGATGACAGTGATATGTGTGTGATGACATGGTGTGTTGAGATAAGTGAACTGAATTGTAAATGCAAGCTAGTCTTGCATATGAGGTTTGGATACCTCAATCCTTCTTAGTTGGATCTAAGAAAACCAGATTGGGCCCTGGAATAGGAGTTGGTGCTCTTCTTATCAGTTGGTGTTGATTAACCCTAACGGTTGTAGCCGGTCAAATCAAATATAAAAAGATTACAAAGATTATATTGTTTTTTGTTCTCTTGTGATGTGCTACTTAAGGTTCAATGGTTTAGTTGATAACATGCTTATGATTCATGACTGATTAGTTGATGGAAGATTATGATATGATGATGTAAATGATAGTATGATGAATTGATGAATCTTTGGTTGATTAATAGAAGTTGAAAAGGAATTAAATTTGCCATCACACTGATTCACCCCCCTCTCAGTGTGACCATTGTGTCCAACAACAATTGAAACAATCACACAATGGACAACAATATATCCTAGAAACCCCAATGGGGAAAACCAGATGCTGAAAGCTTTCTTCAATCTCGAGCCAAACCATATAATAAGAGATGTACAACAAAAAATATAAGGTAAAGAAACCTGAAGGGACAAAGCCCTAAATCTACATGCAACTACAACTGCTGCTCTGGGGATATTAACCAACTGCTCTGTATTGACTGATCTCTGATCTCAGCTTCAACCAATCTTTGGAAGAATATCTCTAACTGTCTTTGCTCTGATCTGCTCAACCACGGAAGAAATGCTACAAACTCTCAATATGAAGTGCACCCCCTCTACATGGGAAATGCGCCCCTCCTCCACTGCTCTGAAATCGCCCCTCTGGATATTTGTCAAACACTCAAGAGATCTTATGTACTCCTCCTCAATCACTGAAGAAGAACTACTCTGCTTCTTTCGGCCCTCCTGGCCTCAAGAAGAATGTCCCCACAGACAAGTGCGCCCCTCCTCCTGTAAAGTCGCCCAAGCTTTGTCTCTGAGCTCTCTCTGCACAGATAGTCTCAATGCACACTGGAATGGCTAATCAATGCCTCGGATCAAGCAGGAACAGATCCCTCTCGGATCCTCTCACTCTCTCCCTCTGCAGATGTGCCCCTCCTCTCAAGAATTCACCCTCTGCATGCACAAGTGCGCCCTCACTCTGAATCTCCTCACTCTCTAAAGAAACTGCAAAGTAACCCTATCCAGTGACCCCTAGCCTCCTTGTATCCACTCACTGACATATTAGGGTTTCCGAAACCCTAATATGAGTGCATGCAAAAATCTCACTTTTGCATGTTTTTTTAATTTAAAAGGTTGCATGCATAAGGCAAATCACCCTAAAAGGTCTGCATGCATCCACCGTTGGATTCATGACACTTGGTAGAGTGCATCTCACCCTCTATCTCATCCTGATGCCTATACTGAAAATGCACCTCCATGCTAGGCATCTGAACATGAAGGACATCCCAAGATACACCTCTGTCTCTAACAAGAAGCAACAGCACTATCAAAGGTGGTGGGAGGTGTTAAATAACTTTGGATGCTATTCTTCTTTTTGGATAGATTTGTTTGGGAGGAACATACCGAAAGGGATCCCTAAGATTGGTAGAAGGTATAGATGAGGAGCCTTCAAATTCAACATGAGGCACAGATCTCATCATTTCTGCAAGCTGCCCCTTCTTCCCTATTTCTGCCTCTCTCTTTTAGTTTATCCTTCTCCACTTCATATTGCTCAAACGGTCATTGTAACTCCAACCTTATTTCTCCAATCACCCCTAAATCAGCTTCACATGGGACAACATTTTCCTCTAACAGCAGCCAAGTGTTGTTTAAGCCTATGAATGTTACCTCCTTTAATCCATTTCTTGTAATATTTGCAATATAGCTTCCCTTCAACCACATCAGCATGGATCCATGTTGGATCTTTTGATTTTGGGGCCATTTTAAAATGTAAATGGAAAGCTAGTTGGATTTTGAGAATCTGAAGTTCAAGTTCAACACGCAAAGAAAAATGGAAAAAAATAAGTTACAGATTATATAAAAGTTTAAAAACAAGCCATACCTAAATTTTAATATCTGTAATTTTTATGAGAAAAAAAAACAATGGAAATAAAATTCCACTTAATATAAAAGTTTAAAAGTTAAAGCCATGCCTTACAGTAAATTTTAATATCTGTAAATTTTATGAGAAATAAAAAACAGTAGCAGCTAAGTTGCTAAAGCTTAACATACCTCTGGAGTCTGGAGTCTAGTCCTCTAGGCAACAAAAGACTTCAGAAAAGTCTGAAAACTGATGTCTGGAGGTCCAACAGTCCTTCAAGCTTCAGCCATCTGCTCTTCTATCCTCGATCTCAACTTCTCAAGCTCAACAGTCATAGACTCAGTCATTCAACAGTCAACACTTCAGTCTTGACTCTTCACTCAGCAGTTCTCAGTGTCCTTGATTTTCAGCACTCGACCATTGTTCTCACTTGTCTCAGGTCGCGGGCCGGAGGCCCGACTCTCATAGTCTCACTGTTCACAACTTCAAAGTTCTCAATGCACACTTGACACTTCACATGACTCAGTCTTCAGGCTGACAGGTACTCAGCAATTAACACTCAACACTCCACGGACCATGACTGAGTGACTCCACACCCCACAAGTCCATGTCGCACGACTCCAAGTCCAACTCCACAATGGATGACTACGTCAACTGTGACTGCACAAGACCCAATCACATGCCATTCACTCTGATTATGCTGCAAACTACTGTATGCTATCATCAGATGACGAGTATGATATAAAATAGACAGGGTAGTTGTTTTATAAGACTAGAGTTAGGGTTAGGGTTAGAATTTCATTAGATTAGGAAATAATTAAAAAAATCATCTTTTCTAGTAAGCCTATAACCCAACGAGTCAACCCATAACTCGTCCGAGTTAGCTGGTTCGGTACCGAACCGACCGAGTTGGACAACTGCTTATGGCCCGAACGAATTATGGTACGACTCGGCTCGACTCAGGGTCAACTTGATCAACTCGACCGAGTCCGAGTCCGAGTCAACCGAGTTTTAAAACATTGCTGCCTATATAGGGATTCAAGGAGCTCCCTTTCTACTTTTTTTCGATATCAAGATCAGGGATGCCTAGCCCTCTTCATCATGGAGATATTTAGTTACAAATCTCACCTCTTATATGAAGATTTTTTAATGACAAAATGAAAATTTCTCACATGCACTTTGTCAAACAGTTGGCAAATTTGAGATTTTTAGTTTTAATAAATACTCCAATAACCAAATGCAGATAGAAAACTAAAACACTTAAGCCAAGTAAATCACTGACACATACTCCAAGAATGCAGCAAATAAACATTGTGACTTAGGTCCAATGACCAGGGAAAAACCCCAGGATGCGCAAAACCCTTGAAAGAGAGATCTTCTTTATTCAACCAAGTACAAATCTGAACTTTACAAATAAAAACTTTGCAGCGATAATTATTACTTATCTCAGCAGCAATAGCAAAGAAACTCTGAAAACTCACACATGCCAGCAAACTGATACAGTTACAGCATTAAATGTTGCCTCCCCATCTTGGAATCTGCATCCAAAATAGAGTACGGACTATATTTTAATGCTCAGCAACAACCTCAAATTTTGTGCCAAGATTGCCTTGGAAATTGTGCATAAATGCTCCCTCAAAGAACTATGAAAACCCTGCCTTGAAATCTGTGCAAACAATGAATCATACAAACTATACTCTCCTTCAAAGTCGTACAGTACAGACAGCTATAGTACTACAAATTTGCCTCAGGAGCTGTGCGCTCTGTTTGTAAAGTTTTCACTTGGTTTCTCACTTCTCTCTCTTTCAAACTTGGTTTGCTCTCACACACTCACTGCCTCATGTGCTTCTCACACTGAGAATGACGTCTTTCTCTTTTCCCCGGACATACTTTTATACTTTATCTTATTGAAACCCTAACCCTAACTACCATAACTATCTAATCAAAAAATGAGATTGATTAGATCTTAGGGTTCGCATGAATTGCACAATATAAACTCATTTTTATTAATAAAGTACAAATTAAATATTTGGGCCCCACAACTTAAATCTCACTTCAATGATAAAGTACAACTCACTTTTAAAACATAAAGTCACTTTACATTATAAAGTTGCCTAGGAAAATACAACTTATGTCACCCCATGATAAAACATCAAAACATAAGGGAGGACATTCCTCGTTAACTTTTCTTCACTCCCTCTTAACGAGGGAGGTCCTCCTGGCATTTCCACCTCCAGGATCATTCTCAGACTTCAAGTTGTCTGTAGTGGCAGCTCCCTCTGAACTTGGAAGCTGCCCATCCGCTTATCCTGCACTCTCTTCAGTGTTATTGTGCCTCCTTCTGATGCTTTGAGAAGTCATATCTCGTCTCTGAGCATTTTGTGACTGCATCATGTCAAACCAGTTTAACCTTCGACTAGTACTAGATAGAGTTGCATGCTCTCCCTGTTGAACTGAGGATTGTCTTCTTGGTGCACCTACAATCCTTTGAGCTTCTTGCTCCTCATCTGAGCCTGTTAACCATACAGACCTTCCCCACACAGGCTGACCAAGCACTGTGTACTATGTAGTCTCTGCCTCTTCGTTCTCCAATCAGAATAGTTCTGATAGGATCTACATCTGCTACATGAAAGTGAACATAACCACGCTCAAAAGTAACCACATTCTCTGCATCCTCCAGGGCTAAGACCGATAGGAGGTTATCCCTCAGCCCTGGAACGAATAAGACTCCCTCTATCTCTAGAATCTCTTCAAAATCACGCAGAAATCTGACACTGTCGACTCCTCTCACCTGAAGAGTTCCATTCACAAAGTGACCACGACCAATTTCTGGAATACTGAGGAATGTACCCCACATCCCTGTCATATGCCTGGTTGACCTACTGTCAACTATCCAAGTATGATCATACTCATAACTGTTGCTACCACAACTGGAAACAAATGAGAATTCAACCTGCTTGGTACTAGCCAATTTTTACTGACAACCTTTCAAGCAACAATAAATCCTTGGTTTAGTGTCAATTTCAAACCTTAATATCTGTGCAGACTGTCAACTTTGCACAGTACGGACAGTTAAATCTGAACTGTATCACTATGACTCCTCTACTGTACAAACTGAAGAAGATTGTTGCCTTTCTTGGTTATTGTGCATTAACTATCGTACAATAGTACAGACTGTTGTACTATTCTTGTAAGATTTCTCACCTTAAAATCAGTGCCAAACAACTCTCAGCAATAATCTGCAAGAACAGTACAGACTTTCTTGTTCGACTTTAAATCCACTAGTTCCAAACCCTCCATTCACTGCCCTTCTCAGAGAACCTGTGCTCTATTACCATGAAGATTTTTTAATGACAAAATGAAAATTTCTCACATGCACATTTTGTTAAACACTTGGCAAATCTGAGATTTTAGTATTAATAAATACTACAATAACCAAACGCAGATAGAAAACTAAAACACTTAAGCCTAGTAAATCACTGACACATACTCCAAGAATGCAGCAAATAAACACTGTGATTAAAGTCCAATGACCAAGGCAAAACCCAGGGATGAGGAAACCCTTGAAAGAGAGATCTTCTTTATTCAACCAAGTACAAATCTGAACTTTACAAATAAAAACTTTGTAGCAATAATCATTACTTATCTCAGCAGCAATAGCAAAGAAACTCTGAAAACTCTCACACGTGCCATCAAACTGATACAGTTACAGCATTAAATGTTGCCTCCCTGTCTTGGAATCTGCATCTGGAATAGAGTACAGACTGTATTTTAATGCTCAGCAGCAGCCTCGAATTTTGTGCCAAGATTGCCTTGGAAACTGTGCATAAATGCTGCCTCAAAGAACTATGAAAACCCTGCCTTGAAATCTGTTCAAACAGTGAATCATACGAACTGTACTCTCCTTCAAATTCATATAGTACGGACTGCTACAGCACTACAGATTTGCCTCGGGAACTGTGCACCATGTTTGGAACGTTTTCACTTGGTTTCTCACTTCTCTCTCTTTCAAACTTGGTGTGCTCTCACACATTCACTCTCATGTGCTTCTCACACTGACAATGATGTCTTTCTCTTTTCCCTAGACATACTTTTATACTTTATCTTATTGAAACCCTAACCCTAACTACCATAACTATCTATTCAAAAAATGAGATTGGTTAGATCTTAGGGTTCTCATTAATTGCACAATATAAACTCACTTTCATTAATAAAGTGCACATTAAATATTTGGGCCCCACAACTTAAATCTCACTTTAATGATAAAATACAAACTCACTTTTAAAACATAAAGTCACTTTACATTATAAAGTTGCCTAGGAAAATACAACTTATGTCCCCCCCCATGATAAAACATCAAAACATAAGGGAGGACATTCCTCGTTAACTTTTCAACATTATACAACCCACCCCTCCTTGGGATGACTAGGAAGATCACCTCATACGTTCATGTTGATCCGTCAAATCAAAACAACTAACATCAAGCAGAGTTCCAAAGTACTTTAGATAGTAGAGTGGTAAGACCTTGGTCTCCCCTCAACCTCCCCCAAAGGGAGATCACAGATATTGTTGAGACAAGTTCATAGGTGCCAGACCATACATCCGATCACACATCCTCATAGTTGCAGAGAGATCAACTCCAAACTAATTAAGAGCAAGGCACCCCTAGCCCGTTAGATGGCCTCTCGAGTCCCAACTCCAACTGAACGGCCAGAGACCTATTCAGATCTTTTTCCCTTCGACCTTGGATGGTAGAAGAACACTTCCTCGCTTCTACATCCCACCAGGGTCGTACAAACGGATCCCACTATGGTACCTAAGGACTTTGACTACGAGCCAGTGCCTCGGTCACCCCCATCACCCTTGATCATCATATCCAAGAGACTTTGACATTACCCCCCTCATCTTAGTATTCAGATCTCTCTCTCTCTCTTCTTCTTATTGACTGGTATCGAGTTGTCCAGTTTAGTCTAGGACAATGACTTTGTGCTACACCTATTTTTCTTTTGGTGTTGGCTTGGCCTAGTGATTTTCCTAGTCAGACACTTATATAGGCAATATTGTTATTTCATGTATCTTTCTTTATCTTGCTTTCAGCATTCTCTAGGAGTTGCTTTTGCACTCCCACATTGTACATTTACTAAATGTATCCTCTAGTCCCATTGACCTACTTTTGTGGTCATTCAATGGACATTAATACAATTGTCTTATCTTATCTTATTAGGTCGATAAATTGTTCAAAACCTTGGTATCCCTTCTAGGGTTGGCCCTTCCCCCTATGCTATGTGGGATTGGTGATATGCAAAAATTGCAAAGTTAAAATATTAGATGTTTAAATCTCTCCTATTTGCAAGTAAATTAACAATTAATTACATGATCTTTCAAGCTAGACATATCTATTATGTCTCTTGTTGTCTCCCTAAGCAAAGCTAATCTTGAGAAGCCTAAAAAATCTTGAGACCATTCCTTTGGGCAAAGTATGGTGGAAAGAGGAGTTTGCCTATGGTTCCATGTCTTGTATGTATTCTTCGAAAATTAAAAAGAGGCCTAGGTTTGATGGATATTCTCTCATAGGGAAGAATATTGGTATTGAAATTGGTAGTGTGATGAATTAAACGTCCCTTGGAAATCAATTTTAGTTCATAACATCATAAACTAATACAGGGGCAAATATCTATGAGGTGCATGGCAAGTTTGATCTATCTGTGTGATATCATCTCATCATCTCATTTTAAAGTGCAAGGCTCATTTATTATAGGAAGTATATGGAAACCCTAGAAGCATGTTGCCAAATTCCTCTCCTATAGTTATTCGAGAAGGAGAAGATGTTAAGATTTGTCATTTCATCCCATATAGAATTGGAAGCTTCCTGGCCATTTTGATGCTACTCTTCCTCATCTTTAAGCCAACAAGCTAAGAAAGAAAGGAGTCTCCCTTGGGAGGGACTTGTGGGATTTCATAAGCTAGATATTGGATAGAGTGGAGGACATTACCCCTTACAAGGATCTACCTACTAATAGAGTTATTGTTAGAGAGCTTCAAGAAATTATCTCTATGAATGAGTTGTCTAAGATAGATAATATGATGAAAGGCCCTATTTGGAGAGACTGGAGGTGGTCATATGATAAACTAATTCATCACTTCAAAAGTAGAGGTCATTTTCCTTTTTGCAAAAAAATCCCCTCTGGCTACTACCCTAAACCCGAGATGGTTGTCTTCAAATTTGGAATCCCAATGGATTAGCAAGTTTATCAAAGTTTGGTCCTACAACTTCATTCGTTATTTACCAAGGATTGTTGTCAGGGGCTAGACTTTTAAAGAGTGACTTCACAGGCAATAGGTGCCCCATGTGTTCTAAGTTTGAATCAATCATGCACATTTTATGGGAGTGTTGTATTGTGTGAGTTTTGAAAACAGGGTCAGCGAAGGGTCGAATTCATGTTGCAAAGTGCTGTACATTGGAGAGTCACAATGTTTCTAGACTCTAGTTTGCTTATACTTTCTCGTTATTATGGACTGCGGCATTGTATTAATATAGCAGAATTATTTTCATTATGGAAAATGTGTCGTAAGTGTATTTTTAAAAGCTTTGATAGCTCAATTTCTTCATTTCACAAACTTTGGAAGGACAAGGTAGGCACCCAAGCCACAATAAAAGCTCACTTGCTTATTAAAGATGCTATAATTTTTTTTCAGTTGCAAACTCAAAGCTTGTAGCAACTTAGAGGGGCAATAGTTAAAATGGTTAAGAGATAAGTTTTGCAGTCTCCCCAACCAAGTTCAAATCCGCAATGAGACTTTGGCCCATTCTGATAAGGCTAGAAGGGTAGATGCCCCCTTGAGTGGGACCCTCATCTTGGGTGTATCTCTAAA
This sequence comes from Larix kaempferi, assembly GCA_027924585.1. NCBI lineage: Eukaryota > Viridiplantae > Streptophyta > Pinopsida > Pinales > Pinaceae > Larix > Larix kaempferi. The sequence continues at coordinate 34,436,087 of BSBM01001000.1, read as the reverse complement.
CATCTCGGCCATTGCTAAGTCATAGTTTTCCTGCAAACTATCGGTTTGTCAACTGTCGACACTAACCTAGGGTTTATAGTGGCAGTCGGCCAAATTTGAACCTAAGTCTCACCCAGGTGATCCCAACCAGTTACCAATTTCCCCAGATCTAAAAATATATATTGTAGCAACTTGTTTGCAATTAGAAAAGTATATTGATGTTTATACATATTTAACTACAATTTTTTTTATATTTCTACATATTTTCCTATTAACATTGGCAGCATTTTCCTCCAAAAAAGTGTAGTAAAAGGGATGAATATTTAGCCTATAGGGCTTTGATCTCTAAGCACAGCCAAGCTACTCAATGAGTATATTTAGTGTAGGAAAATGATGAATGAAACTATCCAAACTACTCAAATTAATCAACTTCAAATGTTTCAAGACCTAAGCTAACCGATGTCTAGGAACAAAATCTAGGCTTTGATTCTCAGAGCTATTTGCAAACAAAATAATCTAAGTGTCTTAAATGATTCTTTAGCTCGAAACCATAAATGCTTGAATAAGCAGGATAAAGGTGAACTTATTTAATATGACATGACATACCTCAATATGGTATCATCAGAAAAAATATGCACAATTCCATATTCGTACAACATATGTCAATATTCCTTGTCATGTTTTGGGGGATTTCAATGTCATAGATAATGCCAAACTACATGCTAGACAACACCTCATTTATTTCTTTTTATCCCATTTATGTAGAGTGACAAGGCATTTAATGAGTACTAGGCCCCTCGTAGCTGAGCTTTATGTAGTATACCACAAACAAACAAAGCCCTTTCTGCCACTTTTGATCTAGTGACATAATTTAATCAGCTTCTCTCAACTCCTTGTGTTCCTTGTATTATTTTATTATTATATTTATATGTTTCTCTCAAGAGGTAAATCAAGTGCTTCCATTTTTCCTTGTACCTTACATTAATAATATTTCATGTCAATCTCAATTTTCTAGCAAGATATGCACCATCAAAAATAATGGGTAGCTCCCATCCATCATTGCTTACAATTACACCAAAGGCAGTGCAATTTGACAAATACTAATAACAAATCACAAATTCAGCGGGCATAGACATAGTAACAACCCACAATAGGAAACAGTTGGACAGAGAAAATAGGAAGGGGGAAAGAGTTATCCACCAAGAAAACCTCACACCTTACCTAAAATATAGCACGAAGTGACAAAACCTTGATTTTAATAAAATCTTGAACTCCAATAAAGTTCTTGTACACACTAATATGGCAAAAAGGGACATGTTACTAATCAGACCATCCAAAGATACCGTATAGATGATTACAAAAAATGCACAAAGCAAAATATCTTTTTTTCTTTCAACAAGAATCGCATACCACAATGCCCAATGCGTTAGCTCAACCAGTTGTTGTCAATGTTGCAGGAATTTGGCTAATTCCAAACCAGCAGGTCCCAGGTTTGAAACCCCCTTGGTGAGGTGCACTTGTCTACACTAATGGGTGTACTAAAGATGGCATCAGCTAAGGTGGGAAAGCATCCATTGGGTTTCCCCACGAGGTTTTCCATGGGAAAAATAGAAATCACATACCAGAGAATCAAATATTCATCTTATACCCTTCTTTGAAGCATGCTTTTACAATGTGTCTTTCTAGAGTAAAAGTTGTTTATTAGGTTTACTCTCAGCAGCTTATGTGAAATTTTCAGCTTACCAAATCTCGGTTGCAATTTCGATGTTTTATATTATGCCAGCAATTAATTTAACCTAGAGAACTTAAATTACTGAAAAGATAAATGGCAACAAACTGATAAGCAACAATATACAAAGAAAACCGAACACAAGATGTACCCTGGAAACCCCAATGGGGAAAACCAACAAACAGTTTGTCTTTTATTGCAGATTTGTTAAACAGCACTTACAACACAACACTTCCAGATATGACTCAACGGATCTCAGACTCATGACTCTCATTGTTCCCAAACCCTCAACAGAAAAGACAAACCCAAACAAGAGATATGACTCACTCTTGTCCAACAAAAGAGATATAACTCACTCCTGTAACTCACAAGAGATATGACTCACTCTTGTCACTATTGTGTCTAGACTCTATACAACTCTCCATAAACTATTTTATAACATTCACTTTATGTCAATACCGTGGGCAATGCCATGGGACACATAATATCATGGAACCTCCAATACCATTGACCATAAAGGATTACAAAAGACACTTTTACAAGGCCTATCTACATAGTTTCTCTCAACCCCTTCTACGTTTCTAAACACCCCCAACATAGAAGTACCTACCCAGATACAAAATCTAACACTCCCTCTTAGCAAGGAAAGTACTTCTGGAGAAGCATCCACCTGGATCCATCAAACCCTCTACTACTGCAGCTACTCCCTCTGAACTGGAAGACTTCCCGGCTGTATCCGCTGCACTCTGATCTGATAATTTGCACTCCTCATCCATAAATGTCATCTCATGTTAAGGAGCCTCACGCTCTCTCTCTCTTTCACTGATGCAATGAGTGAGAACTCATCCTTGAACCTAGCTGCAAAATCATCCATCTCAGCAATAGCAACCCCATGCTTCTTCCCTTTGCCCTTCTTCTTGTTAGGGCACTGTCTAGCATAATGTCCGAGCTCATTACATGCAAAACATTTCACCATACTAATGTCCTGCTTCTTCTTGCTTCCCTCGGGGATGGATTTTGCAGAAAAGCCTTTCTTTGACGTTCCCTTTCTCTTGGATGCTAAGGCAAGGTTCTCTTCCTCTTCTTCCTTCTCCTGATCTCTACTCTGAGACCCCTCTCAGATCTCTTCCTGAATAAATTCATCCCACAGCCTGCTCTAATTCGGGAGTTTCTCTCTACCCACCACACACTTGACGAACACATCCCACTCTTTGGTGAAGCCTCTCAAGGCTATGCACACCAACTCCAAGCCTGCAATAGTCTCGCCTGCAATTGCTAACTCATCCTTCACCTGTGTAACCCTGGTGAGGTAGGAGACCACACTCTCCCTTGGCCATCCTAGTGTTGTGGAGCTTATCCCTTAGATCCATCTTCTTGTTCTGATTTTTGCTTTCATACAAGCCTATGAGTGTATCCCACATTCCCTTGGATGTTTGTTTCTCAGCCATATGAGGGATTAGGTGGTCCTTCACTCCATCTAAGAGTATCGTCTAAGTCTTTTCCTCACTCACCTCACGAGCTTCCTTCTCCTTAGGATTTGAAGGCACTACAACTGTTGCTTTGTCATTCACAAGATACCAAATCTTGATCTCCTTGAGGATAGCACCCATCCTCACCATCCACTGGAGATAGTTGGAGATCCCCTCCCACCTATCCTCATACCTCATACTGGAAGCGATCACTGAAAACCCTACAGTACTACTGCAATCACTGCAAAATTACCACAGTCTTCTTGCACTCCTTGTAGAAAACGACCACACAGCTGCCCAAAATTTCCTAGCAGTTTCTACGCTACCCCTAGAGCTTTCTGCCCTGCCCAAAATTTCCTCCCAATGTACCTAGTAGCCTCTTGCTGCTATCTGTGACCTGGCTGGCAGCCCAACTTCACTTGACGGCTATTAGACTTATGGTGGCTATCAACTACCGCTTTTACACTGCGGGCAGCCCTCTATGCTCAGTCGCTCCTAACCTCCGCGTCTACAGCCATTCTGCTCCGCCAGATCTCGATTTGTTGTGTGTTGAGTGCAGCTCGACTCCAACTGCATCGTCCACGGCACAGATTTGCAACACCTCGCAACTCACATCCAATCCTTCCGGCAGCCACATCTTGCATTACGTCGGTTGCAATACGATGGCGACTCAGTCGTCGTCATTGCTCCTCCTAACGCTCACGGATCTTCTCAGCCGTTGCCAAGAAATGTTTCTCTATCACTGATTCCACACTGTCTACATCTACCTTCACGAGCACATGTCTCCCATTCTGGTCTCGGCCCGCTCAACATCCGTGACCACGTTCTGGCCCGCTCAACATCCGCAAGCATGTCTTGGCCCGTGATACTTCAATTCCTAGCCATCACATCACTGACCATTCTCGGCTTCTCTATGTTGCTTCCTGCCCAAGTCCACAGCCCACCCAATGCCCCTTCTACGCGCAACCACGATCTCCACGTGAATGCTCGATGCTCAACACTCAATTCCTGCAAGCGGACTCCTCTACCGTAAGTTGATCCTCTCAGCGAGCTTCGCAGCTCATCCACCATCACAGCCTACTAAGCCTGAGCCCTACAATCGGCTGCCAATACCAATGACCTTGGCAGCTGCCAACTGCAACCGTTGTCACCTTCGTGCCCGACACCTACTGGCGAACAATCCTAGCTTGCCTCTGCCCAATGCCATGTGATCTGCAATCCTTGACTAATCAATCTGTACACCTATACGACCAGGGGTCGTACAACCCTCTAAAAAACAATATTTTCTCGATCTTGTGTGAGGTCTTCTTAGTCTCGCTCTAATACCATGTGAAATTTTCAGCTTACCAAATCTCAGTTGCAATTTCGATCTTTTATATTATCTCAGTAATTAATTTAACCCAGAGAACTTAAATTACTGAAAAGATAAATGGCAACACACTGATAAACAACAATACACAAAGAGAACCAAACACAAGATGTACAATGGAAACCCCAATGGGGAAAACAAACATATTGTTTGTCTTTTATTGCGGATTTGTTAAACAAGACTTATAACACCAGGCTTCTGAATATGACTCATCAGATCTCAAACTCCTAACTCTCACTGTGCCCAAACCCTCAGCAGAAAAGACAAACCCCAACAAGAGATATGACTCACTCTCGTCCAACACAGGATATATAACTCACTCCTATCACTCACAAGAGATATGACTCACACCTGTCACTATTGTGTCTATTCAACTCTCCAAAGACTCTTTTATAACATTCACTTTATGTCAATACCATGGGACACCCAGTACCATGGGACACATAATACCGTGGACCCTCCAATACCATTGACCATAACACATTTACAAGGCCTGTCTAGAGAGTTTCTCTCAGCCCCTTCTATGTTGCTAGACACCCCCAACATAGAAGTACCTACCGAGCTACAAAATCTAACAGCTTACACATCCCTAAAACACTTGCTCATTCCTGATTGAATATTCCAGTTAGCATTTGCAGAGAATATCATCTTAGCAAACTGTTTAAAATAAGATAGAATTTTTTATTCTTAATTTTACGTAGTTGAGGGATATGAACTCTACTTTTTCAATCAAAACAACCAATCATCCCTATTTTTATTAATCATGATATATTTAACCTGCTGGAACAGAAAAAGAGTCTTCACAAACAAATCATCCAAGCGCCATGTGAGTGTGCATGTGTGGGCATGAATGAATGGATGATGTTGTGAGGGCATTTATACACGCATATGTAGATACTTGATACATATAAAGAGAGGTGTGTGGGTATGCATGTGTGCAGGCATCTGTACACACCTGTATGTATATATGATTTTATGCTAGTGAGCATTTGTCTGTACATGCATGCCTCTGCTTGGGGATGTGTCTGTTTATATCTATACGTGTGAGCATACATTGTGTGTGTATGTATGCCATAGATGCATACAAATATGTACTTATGTATATGCAGATGCACAAAAGTGCATTTTATTTTTGGTAAAATGTCTGCAAGCGAAAGTGCCTAAACCTTGGAGAAACTAATGATAAAAGTAGAAATAGGTAAGATCAGCTAAGGAACATGCCAACCCGATGCAAAGGCGGTAAAAAGAACTGCTTAAATTATAATGATAAATACTAGGAAAATATAATCATTACAGTGCCACAAGAACAATGATTCACTCCATTTTGCTTCTTAGTAATTATAATCAAGACTATAAAATTTTACAATCTGACCGTTTGATGATTCAGTGTAATGATCCATTCTCTCCAAAATACTCAAACTACAACAAAATCCCTTGTGACATGATTCTATCATTGACTTTACTTGCAAGAATGTCTATCCTACTTGTACACAGCTTGCAGTACATTTATCATTTGCCTTAAGCAATCTGTAGACTAATGGGCAGCCCCAAAGTTAATGTTCCTAAAATGCTAAATGGTATTCACTTACAAGCTACTCCATTGTAACTTATGATCCAGTGCTTGGCATTGTCTACATTTTTGCCATGTTTGATCTTATGCAATGTCACAATGTCATGGCAATTATCTTTTAACAACAACAGGGCTCTCATCAGCTGAGTAATTTCATAGGTTATTTAAAAGGTGCATTTATATGCATTATACCCCATGTTCAAGGAAATCAATAAATCTCTACTTTGACTGATGTCCATATTTTCCAGCACCATGCAACAATCGTGTTAGCTTTCAAGATTCTTGGTTGCGGTGTGATTCTATCATCAACTTTACATGCAAGAATGTCTATTTGGCTTGTACACAGATAGCAGTGCACTTATCATCTACCTTACACAATCTGTAGAATAATGAGCAGCCCCCAAAGTTTACGTCCCTGAAATGCTAAATGGTATTCACTTATGAGCTACTCCATTGTAACTTAAGATCCAGCGCTCGGCATTGTCTAGATCCTTGCCATGTTTAATCTTTTATAATGGCACAATTTCTTCATGACAATCTTTTGAAACACATTATATGTTGAAAACCATAAGGTTTTCATCAGCTAAGAAATTTCATAGGTTATTTAAAATGTGCATTTATATAACTTGTGTTCAAGGCAATGAATAAATCTAATTTGATTGATGTCCATATTTTCCAGCATCATACAAGAATCAACAATAGATTTCAAGCTTCTTGGTTTGTTTCCCACTAATATCTGTGAAATTTGTCAAGCACGTCAGTTATATCTGTGAGTCGTGACAGTTGGGAAACTTTGGAAGAATCAATCGAATGCATATGAATAAACTCAATAATGATACGAGCTTATTCAAGAAGGCATTAGGATATAATTAAACTGTTCTGCAGATAAACTGCAATGTGGATAAGAATAGAAGACATGTCACATAGGATGATCTAAACTTAAAGTGATGTAGTAAATAGTTTTAGATCTTTAGATAGCCCAGTGGGCTAACTTGAGTGGTTGAGTGCTGTGAATTTCAAGTAGGTCACAGGTTCATGTCCCTGGGCTGGCTTCCTCGGTGAAAGTTGTGGGCCTCGCTTGATGTCCCTGCCAGGTTAGGTTGCCAAAACAGCAACCAAATGATTTACCCCAGGTACCATCCTCCAAATGAGGGGAGGTACTCAGAGGGTTTCCCGCAATTCGTTCCATTGGGAAAAAAAAGTAGTGGACCTTTAGATCTTTATTCTCAATTCAGACAATCCCTCAAAAGGTACAAGAAATGAAGCAGTAAGCACAGTGCAAACCAACTGATAAATGTTAAAGACCATAGCAACGTTATTAAACCTAAAGTATCAGCTTCTTACCTTCTTAATAAATATTAAACTTTCAGAGATAAAGTTTTAACATATGATAAAGCATACCTCTCTGATCGTTACAAAGTTTTTAAGGGACTTCGACATCTTCAGGCCTTCTATTGCAAGGTGCCCAGAATGAATGAAATAATTCACCCACTGTTCAAACAAAATCAACTGTGTTAGATAAGTGTTTTAGAAGCCAAGCACTTTGAGCATTATAGTAAATTAGCATCACTGCATTTCAGAAATTCTACAAGTGAAACCAGAATGTTCACTTTTACTAACTCAAACATGTTTTTTCCCTGGAAAAAACACCTAGCAAAAGCTTCCAAATGCCCAAAGCCACACCAAAAAAAACATAATATGATCATATGAGCCTACCCACAATCACTTCACGAGGTCTAAACATAGAAAAAATAAATAATCATGGCCACTTCAGTGAAGAGAAACAAGGCATAACTCAGCTTCAGAAAAGATCAAACCATCCTATACCAACTTATGATGCAGCTTTGACCATTACAATGATTCTTAGAAACAAAACCAATAAAAGAACACTCCCTCTACAAGTGAAGATTGGATATTCAATATTACCACCTAAACAAGTACTTATCCTCCAACAGACACCGAGAACCGAGCTATAAAGCCACACCGACCACAAAACTATCAGCATATCTACTAACACAAAATCACTACACAAGGTCCAATTCATAGCAAAATTAAATTACCTAGCTTATTTCACTGAAGAGAAACAAGGCATAACTCAGCTTCAGGAATAATCAAACCAACCCATACCCAATTATGATGTAGCTTCCAGCTTCAAGATTTGCAGTGAATATTTAGACCCAAAATACAATTAAAAACACAGTCGCAAAGAATTTGCAGTCTTTCTGATATGGCAAGGATGTTCTTCCATGACAGATCCCTAAATAGTTGCTTTCAAAATTTCTCATTGGTCTTATTTGTGATAACCATAAGTGTTTGGTAAGTTGTGGTTTGAAACATCAATGTTGCAAACATTGTGTTGGCAAATATATTGCCAAGGGTCCGGAAAGAAACTTATCGGCAACATCGGGGAAAAAATCAGAAAAATATCAGCAAACTTTTTAAAAAAATATAAAAATATTCAGTTTTTCTCAATTTTTTAAAACATCTGAAGCAACTCCCTCCCTCTAGCCCTTTTATGGGCAAATGCAACGGTGAATAACCCCTTTGTTCTCAATCCCCTGCTTTCAATCTTAAAACAAAAAAATCCAAAAATCTCCTCACTCAGCCAATATTTTGTGGATATTTTCCATTTTTGGCAGTATTTTGATGATACATTGATATATCATGATATTTTCATAATTTGAAAAAATTGCATTTTTTTCGAGCAATAATATTACTGAGCTGAGAAAATCTTGATGTCAGTGATATTATGCTAAGTTTGCAACACTTCGAATGAATATTTACATGCGTCTTCTAATTGTATTACCCCGATAGCTTTGATCTGCTTGTAATCCACCAATAAAGTTGTGAAATTGTTCCCATTGTGTCAATTGCAAGGTCTCTGTTATCACACCATAGTAGCTGGGCTACTATTCTTGCTGAGCAGATATCTGCACTTTTCAGAGCTTTGCTTTTACAGAGATCTACTATGATGAGCCTGTTATTTGAGATCACTTTTGGATCAGAGCAGTATATTGCATCGGACTTTTATTAGACCTTGTGCCAAGGCTGAGCCTTGAGAGATAAGATTTGATGACCGATGTGACCCTTTGTTCCATACAGTTTCAGTTCAGTGCCCAGTGATATTATTGCAGTACTGTTTTAGAAGTTTATTGATGATTATTATGATATGGTTGACCTATGGACTTCTGATTATAGGCTTTGGATTATTATCTTGTTGTTTTAGTCATCTTCATAGCATTGACTTGGTATATGATTCATGATGTGGCAGTACTATTTAAAATAAAATGAAATATCTTGGATGATGTTATAAATATAAAATGGATGCATTACTTGCACACTTAGGTTTTCTGACAAAACTCATCGGTTTCATTACCCTCCTATGAGCATAGATATGGTCTTTCCTGACATCCTTGTCTGCTAACTTAGGCACCATTTTCACTTGACTCCATCCATCCATGACCTTCCTTATTTGGCTTTCACCCTTGACTTGCCTTCTTGTCTTCTTGATACTGAGGACTTCCCCATTTCTACCTCTGTGTTGGACCGCATCCATGTTTGTTTTGTGTCTCGGCTCTAAGTTGGTGACAGAACTTGCCTTTGGTGAGTTGGATTGTATGCCTAAATCATTCTGGTCGGTTGTCCCGATGTTTGGCACTATGCAGAACTCCCCCTAGTCACTTGAGATGTTGTTGGCTAAAACTGAAAGCTCATGTACTACTTGTGTTGGAAATGTACTATGAAAGCCTGTGAACTTAAAATTCTAGAATGTGTTTCTTAACACACGTGAATAAACGCTATAGCAATGAACTGCTAAAATACCCCACGAAGGGTATAGAAAGGTCCAAAAAGCAATGGTTACTCAAAAGTTATATCTATTACTGCTGACCTTGTAAATGTGAATATGCCCCGGATGCAAGCTGCGATTAGTTGTGCTTCTTAGCACATGTGAAATCCCAGAGGGGTCATATAGGCCAAAAGGCCATGGAAATGAAATGAATGATCCTAATGAACCTGGATCAACTTGATGTAGACATGGTGCCTAAGTTGAATAAACACTCTCTAAACAACTTATCCATTTGTGAGGCACGGCCCTTCCCTTTGTTATTTTGTCCAGCACAAAGTGTAGCTCCCCCCTTTCCCCGTCCAAGGTGTCACCTAGTTGAGTTTGGTCAAGTCATCCCCTTTTGCCTAGCCTTGCCCTTAGCCTTCATCCTTAGCTAGCAGTTAGGCCATGTCCAATGGGTGAGTCTGTCATTAAAGCTTTTGTGCAAGTAAAATATAAATAACATTGAAATATATATATATGTATTAACTGCCACGGAATGATGTTTATACTTTAAGTTAAGTTGTGAGTGTGACTAAAGGAACATGTCTTAGTCTATTACTATAATCTTGTCCTTGGTTATATTCTGACATAGTCAAACATAGTTTGACCATGGTCATTCTTGGGATTCGTGATGAGATGGACCACTTATGCTTATGGATGATGATTTGTGGTTCCACATACACTTATTGATGGTTCCATGTGTTGGACACATGCAGTTCAGATGATGATTGATGCAGTTGATCAGTTTTATTATTATTTCCAGATCATCATATTTTACACTATCCGGGTATGGTGGACCCTACAGTTGACCCCTCAGGTCAACCCATGGTGTATGAGTACACATTTCTAGTAGATTTGGGTCTTCTGGATCCATTGAGACACTTGTCTTTCAGTTCTGGGCACTTCTGATGATGATAGTTGCAGTTATCCACCTGTTGACCAGTTTTGGGCATGTTAATCCAACCTGTCCAACAGAGGCTTGGAGGCCAGTCGTTGCCTAGGGCGCTATGTAGGAAGGGGGTGGTCAAGCCACTTGTTTTTACCATTATGCCCCCCTTCCAGATAGCCTGGTGCACTCAGTTTGACAACGCAAGCACCGTAGGTGGCAGTTTGGGCAATTTCAGGGTTTTTCAAAAGGATTAAAAATGGAATAAAAGGGTCACTGAGGGAATTCGATTTGGGCAATTGAGGCAAGGTTTTGGCACTTGGTCTTCTCAGAGGTCTTCCAGGGTGAACCCCCCATCTTCCAGATCAGTTGGCATCAATCAGTGGGGTCCACAATGGCCACAGGAGGCCTTTTACTGCATGTCTCTCTCAGTTTTGGAGACAGGATTTTGATCATTTGTGTTATTTGGACATGTCATAGATCTATTATTTTATATTATTGTGCCATGGGGACGAGCTAGTGAAGGATTGATACCTCCTAGCCCCACCATGTGTGTCTTGAGTCATGTCCATGTCATATTTGGTGGGCCCATGTATCTTTGCCCCCTTTGAGGGATGACATCACCCTCCTTTTGAGTTTATATTATTGTGCCATGGGGACGAGCTAGTGAAGGATTGATACCTCCTAGCCCCACCATGTGTGTCTTGAGTCATGTCCATGTCATATTTGGTGGGCCCATGTATCTTTGCCCCCTTTGAGGGATGACGTCACCCTCCTTTTGAGTGATCCATGTGATATATTGTTAGGCTCATCTTAGCCATTGATTATTATGTTAAATCTTTTGATCTCAACCACTCATTTCAAAAAGTGGTTTTGTGGTTTAGGGTTTCGGTCTTTATTATCCTATATAAGGAGGAGACCCCCCTATTGTAAAAGCACTTTTGGGCTCTGGAAAACTTGGAATGAAAACATTATTTTGGAGATCTACTTCTTGGCTTTCATTGGGTTACTCTTGTATATGTTCTTGCATCTCTTGCTTTTAGACATTCTTTGCTTTACAGGTGAAATCGACATCAATAGAGGGAGGTCGAATTGCTTGAAGCTAAAGCACGATTTTGCTTGATGGGAAGATTGTAGGGGTTGCTCACATCCCCCATGGGCAAGACGTCTTCATCTTGAGGGAGTTTTTCAATTGTGCTTTGTCCATTGAGTGCTTCTTTGACATGACATGCTTAGATCTCATTGATTTGTGGATCAAATCTAACTTGATGTAGTTTGATTTACAGGTTGAATGGGACATCTCTCCTCCTAGGGCGTGGACGATTTGGGTTGAAGATACTTGGATCAAGCCTGGAATTGTAACTAAGGGCAAGAATCATCCATATGATAAGAGGCCACAAGCTTATGAGGTAAGATCTACAAGGTATGTATTGATTTTGCTTGTTCTCCATCCTATTGGTCACATAAACCATTAAAATCAAAACCCTCATTTTTACTTGGATCTAGCTTGGCTTTGGGGATAATTTTAAGAACCCACCTCAATAGCATCCACGACAATTCGGATCTATAGTTTGGTGGTGATTGGCCTTCATTTGACCCACTTCCCAAGGCACCTAGCCCTCCTTGAGGCAAATCACATTCCTTGAGAGAGGCTCGTTGGGCTAGTTCCTTGACATGGGTAGGTGACATCCCACTTGATTTGCATAGATCCACCTTGATAACCTACCCCTAGTGCTTCACCTCTTTGACTTTTGCCTTGTGGGCCCCATTCCTCATTTTGAGGGTTGAGCCCCACTTGGGTCATTGGGTGATGCATTTTCAACCTTAGATCTATGGAGATCTAGCTCATATTGGGGCATGCCATTTAAAACCCACCTTGATAATTGCCTTAACTACCCTGATCTACATTTTGGCGAAATTTGGACTCCATTTGCCCCCTCATCTTAAGGCACTAGTCTCCCTTGGGTAAATCGCACTCCTTGGGTTAGTGGTCTTTTGCTAGATCCCACATGTGGGTGATGCCTATCCTATCTTGAAATCATAGATCCATCTATTGCATACCCCTTGGAACCATTTTCATCCCTAACTTGACCTTGTGGGCCCCATTTGAACCATTTCCATATTTTAAAGAAGTGGGTCCCACTTGTGCAAGTCTCATGGTCCTAGATCTCTTAGATCTATCTCAATTTCATAAGTGGCCTTAGTCATTCATTGGTTGGAACATTTGTCAACCCTTGGGTCCACTTAACTTTTATAGATCTAAACTCACTCACTGGTTTCCGTAACTCAACTTACACATTTCCCTAGGAACCTTTGGGTTAGCTAGTCTTCATTGATTGGCTAGGGTCTCCCCCTTGATCTTAATTTGTCTTGATCTAAAGTGAAGAGTGCCTCGGTCATCGTGACACCCAGCTTGCATTGGGAACCGTGGCATTTCTTGGGTCATTGGGTGATGCATTTTCAACCTTAGATCTATGGAGATCTAGCTCATATTGGGGCATGCCATTTAAAACCCACCTTGAAAATTGCCTTAACTACCCCGATCTACATTTTGGTGAAATTTGGACTCCATTTGCCCCCTCATCTTAAGGCACTAGTCTCCCTTGGGTAAATCGCACTCCTTGGGTTAGTGGTCTTTTGCTAGATCCCACATGTGGGTGATGCCTATCCTATCTTGAAATCATAGATCCATCTATTGCATACCCCTTGGAACCATTTTCATCCCTAACTTGACCTTGTGGGCCCCATTTGAACCATTTCCATATTTTAAAGAAGTGGGTCCCACTTGTGCAAGTCTCATGGTCCTAGATCTCTTAGATCTATCTCAATTTCATAAGTGGCCTTAGTCATTCATTGGTTGGAACATTTGTCAACCCTTGGGTCCACTTAACTTTTATAGATCTAAACTCACTCATTGGTTTCCGTAACTCAACTTACACATTTCCCTAGGAACCTTTGGGTTAGCTAGTCTTCATTGATTGGCTAGGGTCTCCCCCTTGATCTTAATTTGTCTTGATCTAAAGTGAAGAGTGCCTCGGTCATCGTGACACCCAGCTTGCATTGGGAACCGTGGCATTTCTTGGGTCACCTCTTTAGCTGTCCATCTCCTCTACCATCCCGGATGGGATACCTTTAGGGACAACTACAAGTTGTGTGATAACAGTCTCCACTCAAAGTTTCGCAGGGTTTAAGAGAATGTCTGCTTACCAAGTTTCCTATCATTTCCTATTTCTTGCTTGCATACGAAGTTACTAACTAACGGAGTGTCTAGAAAACACCTCAGAATCTCTATTAAGACCAGTGAAGCACCACTCGCGCAGTACTCGCAAGTCTCAGCGAGTGGATCTCCAGCCCGCGTAATCGCGGAAGACTCGTCCAGGGACTCACCACGTGCTGCTTACTCGCTAGAATCGTCATACTCGCCTGCAAATCGTCATACTCGCCGGACTCGGGTGAAGACTCGGCCGTAAAATGGACCCCGCGGACTCAAAGTTAACCCAGCGGGAAAAAAGACGCTGGAAGGGCGGGAAAAAATGGCGTCGGCTGGTTATTAAAGCCGTCGAAGGAGGGCTACGACTGGAGGTCTACGACTAAGCTGCGACTAGAGTTGTTGCGGTTGGAGGGCTGTGACGTTACGGGTTCTTATTTTTTTTATTTTGTTATTTAATTTATTTTTTATTTTTTTTGTTATCCTGCTGGTGGCTGGAGAGTACGGTGGTTATTTTTTTGTTATTTTTTCTTATTGTGATGGGCCCATGCCACAAGGCATAACAACTTTAAAGTTTAAATTTAAAATAAATTAAATATTGAAAAAAAAAACAAAACGTAATGTTATTTACTTTTTTTTATGTTTTTTAATTTTTTTATTAAATATGTAATTTTGTTATTTTGCTTTTTGTAATGTTTTTTAATTTTTTTATTTAATATGTAATTTTGTCATTTTTTTATTTTGTTTTTGTAATGGTTTTTAATTTTTTTATTAAATATTAAAATTTATAATGTTTTTTATTAAATGGCGTCGGCTGGTTATTAAAGCCGTCGAAGGAGGGCTACGACTGGAGGTCTACGACTAAGCTGCGACTAGAGTTGTTGCGGTTGGAGGGCTGTGACGTTACGGGTTCTTATTTTTTTTATTTTGTTATTTAATTTATTTTTTATTTTTTTTGTTATCCTGCTGGTGGCTGGAGAGTACGGTGGTTATTTTTTTGTTATTTTTTCTTATTGTGATGGGCCCATGCCACAAGGCATAACAACTTTAAAGTTTAAATTTAAAATAAATTAAATATTGAAAAAAAAAACAAAACGTAATGTTATTTACTTTTTTTTATGTTTTTTAATTTTTTTATTAAATATGTAATTTTGTTATTTTGCTTTTTGTAATGTTTTTTAATTTTTTTATTTAATATGTAATTTTGTCATTTTTTTATTTTGTTTTTGTAATGGTTTTTAATTTTTTTATTAAATATTAAAATTTATAATGTTTTTTATTTAATATTAAAATTTCTAATGTTTTTTAAACGTTTTATTAAGTATTAAAAATTTTAAAACAACATTTAAATTTCAAATAAATTAAAGATTTAAAAAAAACGAAACGTAATGTTTTTGTAATCATGTTATTTCTTTTTTTTTAATTTTCTTTTTTTAATGTTTTTTTTTAATTTTTTATTAAATATTAAATTTTTTATAATGTTTTTGTATTGTTTTTAATATTTTATTGTGTACAACTTAACAGTAGGAGAAGTTAATAAAACGTAGTTTTATATCTTATATGGATTGGAAATGCTTTTAACAGTTAACCTCTTTGTTGTGTCAAAAATGTACAATATTTTTTTTTCCTATTTGCCGAGTCTGCCGAGTCTGTCCCGAGTCTTCCCCGAGTTTTTCCCAAGTCTACGAGTCATATGCCAGCCGAGTCCGAGTCGTGCAATATTGATTAAGACTTAAAACCCCTGTACCACCCTGAAACTCGGAGATTTCTCCAGCCATCCGCAAAAACCATCCCCCTCTCCCCTGTCCCCTAAACATCATGTAATGTAGCTTTTGGCGATTGTATTTGTAGAATGCACAGAAAGGTTTAGTCAACGTGAAACATAGCTTTGAGGTATAGTATTTGTAGAATGCATAAAAAGGTAAGGAGGACTAAGTGAAATATAAACAACAGAAATGCCCACTGTGAAAAGTTGCAACCATGTCTAACATAAATCTACTATTAAATACTGAGAAATACTAAACAGAATAAATTTCTACAGAAGTTTCAGTTTGAACCTTGCCATAAAAAATACAAAAGCAGTTAAGACTTTGAACATATTAAGGAGAAATCTATTTCTCTTTGTCTGCAGATTGTCTATGTCCTGCAAATCAAATGGAAACAATATGGTGGATAACAGAATTATTGATAATTTTTAGTATTCACGCTTAAAAAAGACTTGGGAATTATCAAAGTTCAGACAATAGGAAAAAGTTGATTAAATCTTAAAAGCTAAAATGGCTTTTCGAAAGGCAAAATTAAGGCCATGATACTACCTAAAGCTCACTACATGATATTAAAAATGCTCTTTTGACTCGTGCAGCAAAACAAAATTCATCAATCCACAGGAGAAAGAAGAAACGCACTTGTGAGCAACCATAGAATGCCTCAGCTTGAGCCAATTCATTGTCATGATGAGGAAACTGCAGATCACTGAAAAGCAGAATTTTTGGCAAATTAATTAGAATTCCACTCTATAAGATTCAAATAATACCTCAGCTATAAATAGCTGAGGCAAATTAATTAGAATGCCTCAGCTATTTGTGTTCGTTGAATTTAAAAAATGGTTGTAAAATGTGTCACATGATCTATGCATGTGCCTGACATATTACCTTCAATCTTCGAAAATTTAAGCTAAAACAACAGTCATACTGTACCATTATGATCTGAAGAAGATAGAAATAGCAACTTAGAAACCTACATCTTGCCTTCAATCCTCAAACATTCAAAACAGGTGGGTTTAGCAAATATATGATCCGAGTAAAATGAATGAATATTAGTCTCTGACAACACTGAAACAATCTCCACCACAATATAAAGCAGCCCAATACAGTAAGAGGTGTGTGAATGTGAGAATTTAAAAAAAACAAAGAGAATTATATACTGTGCACCAACATGTAGACATGCAAGTACACCATAAATGATTTCCAATTTTTGAAGGGGTGTCATTTCTAGTGACAGGGAATAACTATTTGCACATAAATGACTGTCCAGTGATCTAATTAATTCCATAGTAATCATTTTCCAACATAAGTGATCGATATATGTGCTCTAAATATGCTCTATGTGCTCTATATATGATTTGCCGATACATGTGCACATTCTAAAAAAAATTCCCTTCATATATTGTCATTACTAACATAAAACATCTACTCCACCCAAAAAAAAACTAAATTATTTCCTTACTCAGTGGACTATGCTTCACTGTACATCAACCACGCATTTATAATAGATAGGGAATATAAAGATAAACAGTCTTCTGATTCAGTCTTGCAAACATATTCTGCAAGTGTGATGTTCCCTTTGGAGGTAATGATGTGTTTCTATCCATTGTTAATGGGAACAAATACAAATTTGGACTAAAGGGACTCTCAGCCTACAAGGTAGTTGAAATCTGATGTATCTGGGAATGCAGATAAGGTCATCCTTGAAGTGCATGTAGTTGTGGAAGTAGTGATACAGTTTTGAGGTTAAAAGCTCTATTGACTCAGTCCATGTTGCTTTCAAGTAGGCTTTGTAGATCTTAGATCTGATACGTATGTTAATATTCATTTTAGTGAGTTGTGGTACATCAATGGAGAACTATGAGGAGCAAAGCTTTTCAATATCCAGGTTTAAATATTGGAGAGAAGCAGCTCTACTATAACAACAATTTAAGGCCCCTTGTCCAGCAAACTGCAGCAAGGATTAGGGATCAAGTAGGATTAGAGATCAAGTAAGATATCAATTACAACCTGAGTGAGAGTCCGGCAGGCAAGGAATAATGTGTAGAATGGTATTGCATCGTGTTACCCCACTATTTGCATAGGGTTTTTCAACTAAGATCTTCTGGAAGAAATTTGTTTCATGTTAATGATGCCTTGAATGTGCTTAGGATCTGTGGCTAATCCAAGTCTGTGATCTCTGTGATATCTACAGCAGTGCACAGTAATGATATATTTACAGCCTGTGGTTTTCATACATGACAGAATACTTACCAATTCAGCATGCATTCTCAGTCTCTAGTTATGAAACTAATATTATGAAGAGATGGACTAATTTTGAGATCTGTCCTGAGCATATTCCAGCATGTAAAGAGGCAGTAAAACAGAGCACCTTGGCAACAGTAAGCACTTTCATTCCTTTTCAGATCTACTGTGCCTTATTAGTATGCATTTCCAGCCAGCCAAAGCTGAGAAGTGAAGACATAGTCTCAATAAAGTGGATCCTGTAGCATTATGACATGAACAGCAGACTCATTATGAGCAGTATCATGAAGTTTAAGATGTAATCATGTAGCAACCGGCAGCATATCCTTCGAGTGACAGTACACCAGGCCATGTTACAAGTTATTTGGATGAATACTCAGCTTTGGGGTATCGAGGAGAACAGCATTTCATTACAGTCTAAGGAGACTTTTTGCAGATATTTGTGCCCTAGGTCACACCCTGTTTTCAGCTTATCAGAGGGCCGATCCCACAGCCAATGAATTTCAGTAAATCTGTCATGAGTGAGGCAATTGCAAAGCAGAAACAATTCCACAATTTCTTCAAGATTGTCACGTGAAATTGCTGTCAAGAATATGGCAAGATTGGTCATCCATCTCACACAACTTGATATATAACCTTGAGTCGTCGAATCCTGGCATTCACACTGTCATGGATCGAGCTATTTTATTGTCAAGAGCAGGGTAGTCAGAGCCAAGCTGGAGCCACCCCTTGCATTTATCATGCCACGAATGAAATCTTTTGTGAAAGGGCCAAGTTCCTAGGGTATCGATCCTTGAAAACATGGGCCGATTCTTTGTTTGACTCAAAGAATTGATGGTTTCCATTGGGACACTCAGCTGTCTTGCGTTGAATTGCAGATCCAAACATTGAGGAGTCATCTAATTCATAGAGGACGTAAAGGTTGAATCCGTGGGCCATTCCATTGATCATCATGGCATTTGGAATATGCTTACGCAAATGTTACCAGAATCGGAATCGACAATAAATCAGCGAGGCAAAAGAGTCAAAGTTTTGAATTGGATCAGGAAAAAATCGGTAAATACAAAAAATTAAATATATACACATATTTTGAATTACAAAAAGCATTTTTCATTGGTAGTCAAAGTAGCCATGTCCATATATTGCAAGATATCAATAGATGTCCAAATGATATCAATAGATCTCCAAAATATATCAATTCTCATCCACAAGATGAGTCCAAATAGATAAACCATTACCTATATTGAGATCCTATTCATCAATAGCACCCTGTGCCCCCCTCTTCTAGGCTCTAGTGCTTGCCTCTACCTCAAAGCTCGAAGTTGATCCTCCAAGGACATTAGTCAACACCCCACAATTTTGATGAAACTTTATAATCCAAGAGTTAAAATAAGGTAGAATTAGCAAAAGTTTCCCATGCTTAATAAGTGATTCTGCTTGACTGAAGGGTACGTTTTTATTAAGGTCATGACAAAGGAGTTCAACAATCAGCACCGCCAACATCAAGGTACATAGAGAGGTTGATGTGCTTGATTAAATGCCAATCCCTTACCCTCATACATGATAGAGTTGGATCAGGAAAAAATCGACAAATACAAAAATTTAAATATATACACATATTTTGAATTACAAAAAGCATTTTTCATTGGTATTCAAAGTAGCCATGTCCATATACTGCAAGATATCAATACATAATTCTCATCCATAAGATGAGTCCAGATAGATACATAATTACCTATATTGGGATCCTATTCATCAATAGCACCCTGTGCCCCCCTCCTCTAGGCTCTAACCCTTGCCTCTACCTTGAATCTCGAAGTTGATCCTCCAAGGACATTAGTCAATACCCTAAAATTTTGATGAATCTTCCAAATCCAAGCGTTAAAATAAGGTAGAATTAGAAAAAGTTTCCCATGCTTAATAAGTGATTTTGCTTGTGGCTACGAACAAAGTTCACTCCACAATTGGCAAACAAGACATCGGTCAGCAAATTGAAACATCGATAAAAGAAAATCCAATCATTTGCAGCCGCTACTACAAACATAGAATGTTGGCAATGTGATAGGTGTTGTAAAGAATTCTAGGGCCTCAATAATAAGAGTAAGGCATGAGAGGAGGGCTACGGGTACTGGCTGATGGTTAGGGTTTTGCAGGCAGCAGGCCTGCCGATGTCCTGATGCGGTCAGGCGGTCTACACGGAGGACGAGGTACAGTGAACACACGTGATCACGGATTAATCTTGGGCTGGATGGGTTTTTGAAGGTTAAACAATGTTTTACCCGTTTTTTCTACTTTTTTACTGAGGTGTTTACTGCATAGACTACCATGGATTTGTTTGACAACTTGGATTACAGCAGCGACCATTTGGCATCGGGGGACATTTGGGCTTCGCCACCTGGCGGTTCTTGGGAAGTTGAGGGGGTTTGGTCACCCTGTGCGGGTGTTGGTGAACGGACTGTGCCTTTGGGGTTTGCTTCCAACCCTGCGTTTTCAATTTTGGATGGTTGCCAGAATCATTCTGCACCTACGGGCCGGTTTTTTGGAGCACCATTTTCCTCGGTGCTTGATGGGGTTTTGTCTGCCGGTGGTCTGAGCGGAACCATTTGGGGCTTAACATGTGCTCACCTTCTCTCGTTTCCACCTGCGTCGACTTCGACGGGCTTCTGTAGCTCACCTGGATACCTGAACGCTTCGGCTATTGTGTCGGATTTGGAACATGCTCTTGGTTGGGAGGGCACGGGAGGATGCGTACATGGATCAGCGGATTGCTCTGATTTGGGTTTGGCACATTTGAATGAACGGGGCTTCATTGCTTGGTGTTTGGGAACCACTGAATAGCGGGGATACCCTAGCCTGATTCTCGGTAGGGTTCGGCATTTTGTCTCTCAGCAGGGAGTGGTCGAGGAGGCTGGCGAGGTCAGCTCTCGGATCAAACCACGTAGGAAGTGGTTAAAGAACAAAGGGAAGGCTCCAAATTATTCGTTGGGGGAAGATATTAGGTTCCAACAGATATTGATGATGGTTAAATCGGTTTTGGTGGGGAGGGTTTGTGGACGGTCAGCGACTCTCAAGACGGTGATCAATTGAGTGACTAAAAACTGGTTGGACCATCTGGGTTATGTTCCGGAGGTGGTGGCCCTCTCGGGCGGTTGGTATGCATTTCATTTTACTTAGGAAGATCATGCTCTCTGGGTCCTGGGTCGAAATTGGAACTTGCTGAACGTTCCTTTCTTATTGAAACCCTGGGATCCTCTGTTCGATGCCAGCAAGGGAAAAACTGGATACTATTCCATTGTGGGTTCGTCTCCCTGGTCTTCCACTGCACTATTGGACTGTGGATCACTTCAGGAACATTAGCAACATCCTGGGGACTTACCTGGATGCGTATTTTTCTTTCACTGAATCAAAGACCCGAAAGGTTGCCCGAATTTTGGTTAGTATCAATGTTAGGGATGGGCTTGCGAACGGCATGGATGTATGTTGGGGCCCTTATATCTATCCACAAATTCTGGACTATGAAAATGTTTCGTTTCATTGCCGGCTAAGTCACTTGACACGGGGACACGGGACACCCGGGACACGAAAATACGAGAGTCCGACACGGACACGGTGACCCCCGGAATCAGGACACGTTTTATATACTTATATATTTTTTTTTAAATATATTAATATTTAAAAATATAGACATATAGATCCAAAAATCTTTAGAAACTGAACATTTACAATTTACAAATATGAAATATTCAATAGAAATTAGAATAAAAACAAATTAATGATTAGTAGATTACACATTGTCATTCACAAATCACGATTCAGTATTCAGTATTCACGAATCACGATTCACAACACATTTCACATTTGTCATTCACAAATCACAATGAATTATGAGACACATAGATGCATGTCGGAACCATATTTCTCATTAAGTCATCAAAATCAAAATGTATACATATATGTCGGAATGCCACTGGGCACTGGCAAATGCCAAATAGACTAATAGTAAATACAAAAACGGGTGGATCAAGATGGGAGAATCCCATATGTCAGTAGTCCTCCTCCATGCCTGAATCAACATACTCATCACTGCCACTGCCCTGATCCTCATCCTCCTCCCCCTCCTCCTCCTCTCTGCCCATCTGACGACCTGCATCTGCTACTGTGGAGGATGACCCCTCTATACGATCACTATCATCAAAAGTGACAGGCTCTAGCATTGGATCATTAAGATCCATGTTGGCTAATGCCAACTCAGTACTGTTGTCCAAACCCATATCATTAGGAAAGACATCCCACATCTTTGTCTTTCCCTTCACCCACTCCTCCCTCTTCCTATAAATAAGACGAAGGTTGGAGTGCACATACACCATCGACTCTGCCCTGGACTGCTCAAGCCTGCTCTTCTTCACACTGTACAAGTTCCCATATGTGCTCCAATTCCTCTCACAACAAGAGGATGATGTAACTTGAGAGATGGCCCTGAAGGCTAACTTCTGTAGAATAGGGGATGTTGCCCCATGAGTTGCCCACCAAGCATAGGGTTTCTTACCCTCCCTATCTCTAAGCACATCATAGCCTCCAAATCTCCCAGTGCCAGTGGAAAAATCTACAAAGCCCTCCTCCGCCTCCTCAAGCATGTCTCTATCTTGAAATAGCCGTCTAAGTGCTATCTTCCTCCCATTTGCAATCTCTGCATCCATGTGAGGAGGGACTCTGTGTGAGGCCCCCGATCCACCAGTGAGCCACTCCTGAGTGTAGAACTTGGGGTTCAAGGAGTGGGCCAAGCAATGCAAAGGTGTGCAATTCTTATCCCACTTGGAGATAAGAATATCCCGAATAATGGTCCATAAGTTCTCTGTCGATGTCCCATAATCGGGACACTCATTCTCCATGACAATGGACTCAATCATGGAATCCCACCCCTCATAAACCTCTGCTAGGATGGGCTGGTCCGTGTCTGCAAACCACAACAAAGAAATGATTGGCTCCATGATCTTAATGGTAAGATCCACCGTGTCCCACCAACCATCATTTAACACCATGTCCTTCACCTTTTGTGAAGCAGCCTGATCCGTCTTTCTCCAAAGAGCCCAAAACTCTGAAATCACCATGGACCCAAGAGCGGTTTTGACCTCCCTCAACCTCTTGAGCATGATGAATGAGGAAGCAAACCGAGTATCTGCAATCTTCAGCAACAAAAGTTGTGTGTACTGTTTGTAGATGGTGAGGGCATTTGTGTGGTTTTGTACAAAGTTACGGATATGGCGTGCATCCTCAATAAGGTTGTCAATCCATGCCACATCCGAAGCAATGGCTTTCAGTGCTAAATTCAAGGAATGGACAATGCAAGGTGTCCAAAAAACCTGTAAGAGCAATAAAAGCATGTATCAATGACTCTACAACACTAACATTGCAATGAGCAAATTAGAAATGAAAGGTGTCCAAAATGAACATACCTGTGGATATTTAGCTTCCACAATCATGCCAGCAGCCTTGCAAACAGGTGCATTGTCCGTGATGATTTGTACACACGACTCAACACCTACTTCTTCAATGGTTTTGATGAATAAATCACCCACAAATTGTGCATCCTTGTATTGCCCAAGAGCATCCACCACTTTCAAGAACAACGCTCCATTTTGGGAAGATACCATGAAATTGATGAGTGGATGGCGTGCGGGATCCATCCATCCATCAGAAACAATACTCACAACGCATGAGGACCATGTTGTTCTAATTGGCTAAAGGATTTTATCTACCTCCTTCTTTGCTTTAACCAACAATGTGGTTCTAAGCTTCTCTGAACCAAGAGGCACATAACCATTTGGAGCTCGTTCCAAGATAGTTTTAACCGTCTCAAAATACAATGGTGACCGTGCAACATTGAATGAGATGAAGTTGAGGTAGAAGAAAAATGCAATGGTAAGGTCTACCTCTTCTCGCGCCTCTTGTTGGAAAATCCTATCCATTGGACCACCTGTAGATTGCCTCTTTCTTGTTTGATAAGTATCCCCACGCCCACGCCCATGAATGCTAGGTGGAAATGGAGGCTTGGTGCTAGAGGACTTCCTCAAAAATGGAAGAGGATCATCCTCCTTTTTCTTGCTTGCTGCTGCCACCTTCCCTAAGCCAACATGATCCTCTCGTTCCATATCCCTCCTTTGGTTAACAGTCACCGCTTTGCATGAAGAAATCCCACAAGAAGGAAGGGCCAACAAATGGCCCTTAACCCGGAAATATGTGCTCTTGAACTCATGCTTGCAAAAATTGCATCTCCAAGACACATTGCCTCCCCCACCAAGCTTTGCCCCGGGCCCATCTTTCCTTGTCACATACTTCCACAAAGGGTATTTTTTTTCTTGTGCTTGTTGTCTTGCTAAAACAGGGTTAAATGGAGCCATAGAATGAGCTCCACTAGCAGCCGATGGAGCACTCGACGGAGGAGGAAAACCACTTGTGCTTGGTGGAATAGGAGGGGAGGCACTAGATGGTGCATTTCTCCCTCTCCTTTGCCCCCTACCTCCTGCCCTAGCTGATTGAGACATACTTTTTCTTGTGTGATGGTTGAGCTTGCAATCCTCTCCACAAATCCACCGGAATGCACTTGGAATCACTTGGAAACAATGGATAGCCTTCAAATCTCCTTCACCTGCACATACAACTCACTCTCATCCAACTCCTTCCTTGCAAATGACAAAAAGAAACTCAAATTTTGCTTTTAAAACAAAACCAGCCGCACTTTTCCGGACTTTAGCGCACTTTACGTGTCCTGTTTTCAGAATTCGTGTCCGACAGTCGGGGACACGATCTCAGTTCGAGTCCGATTCGCATTTGCATCGTGTCCCGATTTCGGATTCGCCTAAAGATCGAATCGGACACGAATTGAGATCGAATCGTGTCCGATTCGATCCCCACGGGGCACGAGGGGGGTTCCAGCGAATCCAGTTTCTTAGGTTGCCGGCGATGCCACGAATATGGGCACCCTGCTGTTGATTGCAAGCTCCCGTTACGTATGTGGAATGGATCTCCTTCTCGGAGGAAGGAGAGGGTGGACATCTGTCGGGATGCTTTGGATGCTAATCCACAGGTGTCTCTTGTGCGAGTTCCTGTTAAAATTCATGAGACTGCTTTGGATGAAGAGATTCCTCTGTTCGTTGCCACAGAAGGTCCTACAAACTTGGTTCCTGCTGAGGTTAGTGGACATTCATTGACTCTTGTGGCCACGGCTAGCGCTGATTTGCAGAACCCTATTTATCGGCAAGCGACCATGACCTCGGGTACTGTCCTTCCCTCTTATTCTCAGTTCTTTAATTTT
Organism: Larix kaempferi; assembly: GCA_027924585.1. Lineage (NCBI taxonomy): Eukaryota > Viridiplantae > Streptophyta > Pinopsida > Pinales > Pinaceae > Larix > Larix kaempferi. The sequence goes on along the minus strand of BSBM01001000.1, from coordinate 34,410,729 downwards.
ATTTTGAAAAATGTATCTTTTCCTAGTTTTGATTGGGTGGAGGGTTTAAAGAATCTCCATATCTCCTCACATTTGTTGGTTCCCCCCTCCCCTGGTGGTTGTTCCACTAGGTTGGTTGTTACCCCAAAACCCTCTCTCCAGGAGGTCCCCCCTATCCCGGACTTTGTCGGTCCCTCCCTTACTGACCTCTCTGTGGCCACAACACAGTCTCCCACTGATTCAACTGATTCCGGTTACTTCCTTCGCTCATCTGTTAAGAAATCCTCCAAAGGGCTTGGGAAAGGTAGGGTAAATTGGCCAAGGGCAGGGGTCGACAGTCTTATATTTCCAAGGCAAAATCCAGAGCATGTTCGGATCTTCTTGAAGGGAAACAGCAATCCATTGAACAGGCACATAGAGCTGTGCGGGCCCAGAAGAAGGGGCGCTAATGAAAATTATGTCCTTCAACTGTCGAGGTCTCGCTGGTTCCTTTAAAAGATCAGCATTGCGGAGGGTGCTTGAAAGACAGCATCCGGATATTCTCATGTTACAGGAAACTTTGGGGGCTAATGTTGAGGTTACTGCTAAGTTAAAAGGTTGGTTTCCGGGCTGGAACTTTGAAGCCTCGGATGTTAGAGGTCGTTCGGGAGGATTAGTTGTAGGTTGGAAGGAGGCTCGAATCAAGGTCTCCAACTTATGGGGGATGGAATCTGTTTTGGGCATGTCTTTTTCGGCTCTTGATTTTGATAGGGAGTTTATTGTTATTAACATCTATGGGCCTTATTGCAATCGGATGCCTTTCTGGGAATCCCTGCTTGGTAAAGTGGTGATCAAAGGTGATTCTGTGATCTTGGGGGGGGGATCTGAATTTCACTTTGGGTCAGGCTGAAGTTTGGGGTCCTCATGCACAGGTGGATTCACTATCTGATTTTTTTATCTAGAAACTAATTGAAGGAAATTTGGTGGGATGTTGAACTTGTTTGTCTTAAACCATCTTGGAGAAACAATCGGGTGGGTGATAGTAGGGTGGCGAAAAGATTGGACAGATTTCTACTTGCGGATCATCTAGTGGAAAGTTTCTTTCATATTCGTCAATGGGTTGGTAGTGGGGGTTGCTCAGACCATGTTCCCATTTTTTTGGAATTAAATGAGGGTCCTGTTAAACTTCCCTGCCCACTGAAGTTTAATAAGACTTGGCTGAATGACCCATCCTTTTTTTATTTATTCCAATCGGCATGAATCCCATTACAGCCTGAGAACCACATCTCAGCAGCTTTTCAATTTGCTGAGAATATCAAGCGTTTGAAGGGCCTGATCAAGAAGTGGGCGGCTGAGAAAAGACGCAGGGAGAACCAAGAACTTAAACAGATTGAAGAGGAACTAGCGAACATTGCATTAAGCGATGGGGGTGGCTTCTTGACTCAGGAATCTAAGGACAATTTGGTTCGTTTGGAAGGACGTAGGAATTCACTTCTTTTGGAGCAGGAGGAGACATGGCGCCTTAAGAGTAGGGTTATCTGGCTGGAGAGTGGAGATGAAAATTCCAAGTTTTTTCATGCCTACGCAAAAGGGAGACGCTCTGCAAATACTATTTGGACCCTGATGGATCACATGGGTGCTTCACATAATACTTTTGATGGCTTGACCCGGGTTGGGGTCAATCATTTACAGGATCTCTTTAAGGCTAGTGACAGGGTTAATATTGAGGAAGTCATTCGGGTGGCACAACTGTTCCCACGCTTTGTGGAGGAGGACAACAGGGTGTTGATGGAAGAAATTACTACTGAGGAATTGAAAGAGGTCCTCACAAGTTTTCAAAAGGACAAAAGCCCAGGGCCTGATGGGTGGACAATAGAATTCTTTTTGGGACTCTTTGATTTCATCGGGGGTGATCTGCTGAAAATGGTTGAAGAAACTCGACTAGAGGGTAGGATTCCGGCTAGCATTAATTCTACTTTCATAGCCTTAATTCCTAAGACGGACTCTCCATCTTCTCTGAATGATTTTAGACCTATCTCCTTATGCAACTGTGTTTACAAGATAGTCACCAAAATAATTGTGCGGCGCCTCAAGGCTATCCTCTCGACACACATTTCTGAGGAGCAGTTCGGGTTTTTGGAAGGCAGACAAATTCATGAAGCCATTGGGGTTGCTCAGGAGGGGTTAGACAGTATTAAAACCAAGAAGTTGAAGGGAGCTATTCTTAAAATTGAGTTGTCAAAGCCCTATGACAAAGTAAGTTGGCTTTATCTTCGCCTTCTGCTTACCCATCTTGGTTTTGGCATCAATTTCTTTCGGTGGGTTATGAGTTGTATAACTATTGTTTCGTTCTCGGTACTTATCAATGGGGCAGCTACTCCCTTCTTCCATTCAGGTCGTGGTTTGAGGCAGGGATGCCCTTTATCCCCGCTGCTTTTTCTTCTGGTCGCTGAAGGTTTGAGCAGGGCGATTAAGGAGGCTAAAAGGACTGGTTCTCTAAGCAGCATACTGATTGCACCAGACTTACGTTTCACCCACCTTCTTTTTGTGGATGATGTACTCATCTTCTGCTCGGGCTCTGCTAGGGATGGACACAAGCTGAAGGAGATTTTGGACCTTTTTTCTAGACTACTGGGATGGAAATCAATGAAGGGAAATCCACTCTAACTACCAATCTTCTCAGTATGGAGGAGGTGGAGGATTTTACCAGACTCTTTCCTTTCTCCCATCTTACTCTGTAGGATGGACTTAAATACTTAGGATTTAATCTGAAACCTAATGATTATAAGAAACAGGACTGGGTGTGGTTGATTGAAAAGATAGAGAAGAGATTGAGATGTTGGAGTCATAAGTGGCTTTCCAGAGCCGGGAGGTTGGTTTTGGTCAAGTCGATGCTGGAAGCTATTCCGGTATACTGGATGTCGCTAGCATGGATTCCTCGGGGTGTTCTGGATCAGGCTAGACGTCTATGTTTCCGTTTTTAGTGGAGTGGTAAAGAAGATGCTTATGTCGCCCCTTGGGCTCGCTGAGACAAAATTGCTCTTCCAAAAGCCTTGGGGGGATGGGGTTTGAAGAATATCTTTGCCTTTTCCAAAGCATTGGCAGCAAAAGGTGGGTGGAGGTTGATCAAGTCTAGGGGTTTCTGGGCATAGGTAATGATACAAAAGTATATTGCTCGAGTCACGATTGAAAATTGGATCCTAAGTCCGGATAAGACACACCTGGGATGCTCTGTGATCTAGAAGGCGGTGGTTACATCCTTCCACATTATCGAACAAGATCTGGTATGGAATATTGGTAATGGGCATAAGGTTCAGATTGGGAAGGACCCTTGGTTGGGATGTGATCAGCAACATCTGCTACCTGTGGGGACTTTGGAAGCATTGCAGCTAAGAGGTTACATTTTCCTATATCATTTGGCTGATCCTGATGCACTTCTTTTGGGTAGACATGTTTGGCTTTCAGCCAACTCCTTTGGGCTAGATGAGGCAGATGAGATGGAACTTGCTCGGTACTTCAAGGCACTCATGTGATCAGCAACATCTGCTACCTGTGGGGACTTTGGAAGCTTTGCAGCTGAGAGGTTACATTTTCCTATATCATTTGGCTGATCCTGATGCACTTCTTTTGGGTAGAGATGTTTGGCTTTCAGCCAACTCCTTTGGGCTAGATGAGGCAGATGAGATGGAACTTGCTCGGTACTTCAGGGCACTCAACCTTGACCATATCTGCCTGGGTGAGCATGAAGATGAACTTTGCTGGGATGTTGCTCCTTCGGGTGCCTATACTCCCAAAGGTGGATATTTGAGAATCAATGCCGACTATGTGCAGGGAGACCAGGTTTGGTGGTGGAAGCTTTTGTGGAAAATTAAGAGCCCCCATAAGACGCGCCTGTTCATGTGGTGTGTACTTATGAACAAGGTGCCTACTTGGGACTTTCTTTAGAAGAGGAATAAACATGGACCGGGTTGGTGCATTTTATGTAAACATAGCAAGGAATCGATCTATCACCTTTTTCTCCATTGTCCTTACATTAAAGTTGTTTGGAAGGTCTGCTTACGAGTGTTGAAGACTACTTTTATTTAGGAGGGGGCACTTTGGCTGTCTCTTGGCGGAATTGGTATCAAAACCCGATTCTGCATGAGTTCAGAGCCTTGCCTCTGCTGGTAGTGTGGGTGGTGTGGATTGCCAGGAACCATTATATTTTCAATGATAAGCTTTGCTTACCTGCACAATCTGCTATATACTGTTGTGGGCTCTTACTCTCCAGTAAACGGATTGGGCAACCCGGTAACATGAGGGTCATTGAGCTGGTGGAAATTGACCGAACCTTGCCTTGGGGTTTTTTCGACAAGACTTGTCAAAACAATTACTGTGGGGGAGGGGCCATATTGTTTTTTTCGCCTGAACATTTCTACGAAATGTCTTTGGGACTGGGAGAAGGAAGTTACAACTTTGCACAAATTGTGAGCCTCAAATTTCTTATCATCTATGCTCTTGAGAAGAGCTGTCGTAATTTAACTGTTTATGGGGACTCAATGAATGTGGTCAAGTAAATTTCAGGAACTCAACATTGCCAAAACCTTAGACTCTCAAACATTTTGACAGCTATCAAGGATACTACAACTGCATTTGACTCCTTTGCATGCGTACATGTTTACAGGGAAAATAACAAAGAGGTAGACCGAGCTTCGAAAGCGGGGCTCCAACTGGGGCCAAGGCTATGGAAGATCAAAGAATTTACAAGTGGCCTGGTACGGGAATTTTATCATTGGCCCTTCATAGATTGAAGGACTTTACACGGTCATAATGGTTATGTTTCTTTTTGGCACTACCGCGGTTTTTGGTCAGATGAAGTCGACTTAACACGGCTTCTATGGATAGGTTTTTGTCATGGATCCATCTGCATATACATGGTTTTTGTAGTCTGATACTTTGTCTCATATATCACAACATATATACTGTATTTTTTTTGTAAAGTTTATGGTTACCGAAACTTTATCATGGACACAGACACTGATCTGTTTCTGGTTTTGCATATCAGCAAATATACTCTTCTAGAGTGAAGATGCTCAAATGTAATTTTGTACTCGAAAGATGAAATAAAATTACGCTTTTTTTTCAAGGGAAAAAAAAAGTGATTTTGCTTGAGTGAAGCATACATTTTTATTAAGGTCATGACAGAAGAGTTCAACAATCAGCACCACCAACATCAAGGTACATTGAGAGGTTGATGTGCTTGATTAAATGCCAATCTCTTACCCTCATAAATGATAGAATCCAATGGAAATGTTGCAATCCCGAAATCCTGAAAATTGTTAAGTCTATTGAATTTTGAATGGGATCTAAAATTCTACTTTTTGCATACGAACTCCGATGAGGTTGGAACCACTCTCAAACATCATGAAACAATTAATGGTAAGGAGAATGTCACTTTTACTTTAAGAATTTAATATTACCATTACTACTAGACACCTCCAACAATCAAAATAATGACCAAACACAATCAAAATCGGTCGTGAGTCAAAAATAATCGCGAGTTTGACTTGCGTTGACCAACCCGAGTTTGACTCGGCCCAAACTGAATCGGCTCATTTTGAGGGCAATCCGAGTCAAACTCACAATTTTTTGAGTTTGACTCGTGATTCCTATTACATTGACTCAGCCTTACGCTGCTTAGATCGTGGAGATATATCCTTTAGGCATGAACGCGAATGAATGAGCCATCTCATGGCTTGATTTTTTTAGTATTGTGGGTACCAACTCTAAGTTGTGCCCACATGGGGGTAGAGCAATTGGTAATGAGTAATTGAAATTAGAAGTTGTAAATGGAAGGTCATAAGTTCAAATCCATGTGGGTACTTACAAAAAAAAACTATTTAGCCCGGTGGGTTAGCTCAAGTGGTTGAGTGTTGTAATCGCAAGCAGAAGGTCTCGGGGTCAAATCCTTGGGTGGCTATGCAAAGCCTCACTTGATGTCCCCACCTGGTTAGGCCCCGTAATCAGGGCCAGTGGTTTACCTTGGGTACCATCCTCGAAATGAGGGGAAGTACCTGAGGGTTTCCCATGATGTGTTCCATTGAAAAAAAAAAAACTCTAAGTTGTCACAGGACTAGCCAGTTCTCTGGGGCTTTAATCACACATGCCAGTTTGAGCTATAACACATCGAACTCGGCTAAGATGATATGAGTGCAGAACCGTTTTCTTTGCTTGTGTATGTTTTGAAAACATAATCATGAGTATGTGGCTTCAACCCGTCTACCTTAGGTATGGGCTCCAAACCTCACAACCATAAAATAAATTGCCAGTGTAAAACAGATCAGTGCCCAAATATTTCGAAACTGAAATTGAAAAAGTTGTCTCTCTAAGGTTGTTGGTGTTGCACAACCTCTACTCAATCTTGATTCTGTAGTTGGTATCTAAGTCACATGGTTTGGGTTCGGGTTCAACAAGGATGAAGTTCGATTCTAATTTAAATTTTCTAATGAGGTTTGAACAAGGTTCGCCATTAGGTTTGGCCATATATATATTTTCTAAATATAAATATTATATTTGTTAACATAGACATATATATTTTCTAGATATAAATATTATATTTTATAACAAATCCATATATATTTTATTACATATACATAAATATTATTATATTTTACAGCATATATAGTTAACATAGAATATATTAAAAACATTATAATATATATATTTTACAAAGTACAAACTTTAAAATATATCTCATACCTATCCTATATACTACGAGTCAATAGTATGTTTAGTTATGGGAGTATTTTGAAAGCAAGAGCTACTTGTCATTTTAAAGGTGGGATAAAAAAGTAACGAATTACTTCATTGATCCTCCCTCATCTCTAACTCAGGTAATAAATCAATTGAGTGCAGCGCCTGCCTAAACTTATGTATTACAGGGGGCATTTATAAGCATTTATATGATAAATTCGTCCACGGCCCAAACATTAGCACAAACATCCAGTCAAAACCTATGCGAACAATCACATTTTACAATTTGGAGCACCGTGGCACAGTTACCTGAATACTCGCCAGCACACTAAAACTTAAAGCACCGTCGCAAAGCCACCAGAATGCTAGCCGGCACCATTGCACAGTCAAAGGAATACATGTAAGCATAGAAGGGAATACTTGCCGGCACAATCGCAGACCAACCACCATCTATCGTTACTATTGAGATGGAAAGGAGTACATCAAAATTCGCATGTTGATGAAATCTCTGCTATTTTTCTTTGTAATTTTAGATAATTGGAAAAAAATGGAACTAAAAAAAAACACACTTTTTCCCTTCAAAACCACATTGTATGGGTGTACTGAAGAATTTCATTGCCACACCTCAACAGAAAGAAGAAAAAAAATCTTGAGGTTCGCCAAATTTCGAACCTCGAGGTCTGAGTTTAGCGAACCCTATGACCTAGGATGGTATCATGTTGAAAGATGGGCCAAAGATTACCACTCCAAAGTGTAGGATGTCACAATTACCATATTTTGTCCTTTAAAAATGGGGATAGCATTGGATGCCTCTTTCTTCATCTTTGTGAGGCTGATTTGAATGACTATTACAGACCGACCTCAAAGTATCAGTTGTTTTTGTTTTTGGAGTCTTTTGAATGTCTGGGATATAAGGACAATTTCATCTATGAACAATAGAATGGCAATGTAAACCACATAAAGAAGGAATACACTTGAATCCCCTACAGATTTTGAAATGAGATATTCTAGTTCAGTAATGTTGAGTCCAAAGAGTGCAGTTGAAAGTGAACAACCATGTTAAACTCCTATGGTGTTGTGTATGTCATTTTTGCATCCTTGGTATAAAAATTGCCAATAATAGTAGGCACTAATTCTCTGAGAGAATCACCACCAAAGCAATCACCAACTCTGGGAGCCCCAAAACCTTAAACCTCTCAAATAGTACGTGTCTCGGAACTGTATCTAAGGAATTGTGAAAGTGTACAAAGCAGAAATATACCTTGTGCTTGCTTGTTTTTATTCATCAATGATGGTTGCAAGACGAAAATATGGTCACAAGTACGATTGTTCCTTCCAAAGACCTTTTGGTGTTCAGCCCTCAACTTCTTCCACCTGCCCAATTGGAGATGAAGTCATCTAGTGTTGTGGCAAAGAGTTTGACGATTCTGTAATGTCCTCTTCTGCTTAAGCACAAGGGACCATCCCGCTAACCTATCTAATTCCCATAGGTTTGAGTGGGGAATGACATTTAGGGAATTGAGTGAAGACTAATACCATTAAGAACAAAAGAAGATCTTAATCATGGTTATTAGATCATCAGAAGATAGAAGAGGGCCACATGAACTAGGGGCCACTTGCATGCATTACATGCGGGCCATATTACATGATGCATAAACAAAAACACCTTAATTAAGCCTGCATGCGCACAGAAAGCGATACATGCAACACAACTGAAAAATAGAAGAGAAGCGACTTAGGCATGCAAAAGTTAGGGCATGAAATGTCAAAGTTATAAAAGAAGGATAAGGTGAATGATTAGGTCTGCTTATTGATTATTGATTTGTGAATTCGATTTGGAGAGCTCAGAGAGCCAAGTTAGGGTTGAGGGCACACTACTCAACCATCAAGTGTATTTCGGCAGTGGAATCTATCTGTCCTAGTCACTTTTTGGGTTGGATCATACAAGTTCAACATCACTTCCATCTTATAAAGCAGTCTTCAGCATTCTTCAGGATTCAAAGCCACATATTGGATCCAGAGAACTCACCCTCTTGCATGGGCGACTTGGACAAAGCTTGAGATCTTCATATCTTGACAGGCATTTGCTATTTGGCTGCATGCATCTACCATCCTTCCGAGAAAGCCATTATTAGCCTAGTTACTGAATACAGGCTTCTACTTCAGCTCTGGGAGAGAGATATCACCACTTCAACATTCAAAAGGGTGCCTTTCCTTGCATGGGCGACTTTCCCTTGAGGAGGTTCATGCCTTTTGACCTAGAGCTCTTGCACAGCTTGCATGCAGCTGCCATACTGATCAAAAGGGCACTATAACCCTAATGCCTACTTCTGGGAGCTATCTCACATCATTGGAGCATTTATTACTCAATCTCAAGACTGAAGAAGGCGCATTTATTGCATGGGCAAATTGTTGGGCAGAGATCATCACATATCTTGACCTATTCTCAGCGCATGACTTGCATGTTTATCTCTTATTGACCTAAATCTAAAGCATAATTCATTAGTACGTAGTCGTACATGCATCTTTTTTATCCCTATCTTCTGCATATTTAAATACTTGGGTTATTTAGGGTTCATGCAACCCCATGCACTTGCATGCATTCCCATGCAATCATAGTATGGCACATGCATTCATATTTTCTTTAAGTACTGCGTAACAAGACTTCAAGCAAGCAACAACTACATCAAAAACTCTATAAAAGAACAACAAATATCAGTTGGGATATTACAGTGGTATCAGAGTATGTTCCTCGCCAGTTGTAGGAGCTTGCAGTTGTAAACAATAAATGAATACGGAGGACTTGCACAGGAGGCAGAGATTCAAGAACAGTGGAAGAAGTGAAGAAGAGGAGGAGTTAGAGGATATAGTACTAGAGGACAGTGAGACCTACAAGATAGAAACGGAGACTCAGTTTAGAAGTAACAAAGGTAAAGAGACAATGGCAAATGATGATAAAATGGCTTTCACTCGTCTCATTTCCACTTTGGAGGAATTAACTACAGGACATAAAGAAATGTTGACTGCCATCAACAAATTGGCAGATAAATCAGGGTCCACCTCAGACATTCCCCAGTTTCCCAACAATGACTGAGTATCCACAAGTAGCAGTGGAGGGCATTTACATCCTAAAAACAAGTTTATTCCTAAGACAAATTTGTCGATTAAAGATAAGGAACAAAGACCTTTCCAAAAAGAATGGCCCAAAAGAGAGTGGATGGATAATGATACCCGCTAGGAACTTAGAAGAAAGAAACTATGTTTTAGTTGTCAAGAGCCGTGGGTACCAGGTCACAGGTGTTCCGGGAAGGGAGAGGCCCATTACATAGAGGTATATTTTAATAGTGGAGAGGACGAGGATGGTCAAGAGCAGGTACAGAGAGAGGCACTTCACACAGCAGAGGAGGAGCAGTTCTCAGAGGATATTAAGGGAGGTGTCATTGCTACATTATCTGGAGTTCCTAGGTTCCACACTCTCCGGATAAGAGGTGTCATACAAGGTAACAGGGTTGGAGTGTTGATTGATGGTGGGGCATCCCACAACTTTATTGATGTTGCATGGATAAAAAGGAGATGTATTCAAACCGAGAAATTTGATGGATTTACAGTGGCCATAGCAGGCAACCACAGCATGGAGTGCACTCATTGGATTCCAAAATTGAACATGACTCTAAGGCACTATACAATGACAGATTCATTTTATGTGGTTGATGTGCCGGATACGAATGTGGTGATGGGAGTTTAGTGACTTTGTTCAATTGGAAAGTATTCTATGAACTACCAAACCTTAGAAATGGAATTTTAGGGAACAGACGGACAAAGGGTTGTTTTGAGAGGTATGCATACCTACCCTCCTAGAGCAGTATCATCACACAGGATGGAGGCTATGCTCCGACAGGGAGACATAGAGTGGGCAGGCGAGTGCTTGGTTACATTCAAGATGCCACGGGATAGCGCCACACGACATCCAGCAGACATACAAGCACTATTACAGAAGCATGAGAAAGTATTTAGCGATCTTCCATCAGGTAGGCCTCCAAATCGTGGATTTGAGCACATTATTGAGTTGGAGGAGGGGACCCAAGCAGTCATTACTACCCCCTACCGACACCCCAAGAGGTATAAAGATGAAATTGAAAATACAATCAAAGAGTTGCTCAAATTGGGCTACATAAGACCCAGCTTTAGTCCATTCGCATCCTCAATGGTTTTAGTAAAAAAGAAGGATGAGACTTTACGCATGTGCATTGATTACAGGGCCCTTAACAAGAAAACCATTAAGAACAGGTATCCAATTCCAAGAATAGATGAATTGATGAATGAGTTACAGGGGAAAACATACTTCTCCAAAATTGACCTCCGATCAGGGTACCATCAGATACGGGTTAGGGAACAAGATGTTCCAAAGACCACCTTTTGTTGCCACTACGGACACTATGAGTTTATGGTGATGCCATTTGGGCTCACTAATGCACAAGCTACTTTTCAGTCATGCATGAATCACACCTTCAAGCCTCAATTACGTAAGTATCTTCTGGTAATCTTTGATGATATATTAATTTACAGTAAGACTTGGGAAGATCATTTAAAGCACCTTGATGAAGTACTTGGAATTCTAAAGGAACAGTCACTATATGCAAAGATGTCCAAATGTGAGTTCGATATGCAAGAGATGTTATATTTGGGGCACGTGATAGGAGCAAATGGGGTACAAGTACACTTAGAAAAGATTAAAGCCATACCGGATTGGCCTACACCTAAAAGTGTGACAAAGTTTAAAGGGTTTTTAGGCCTTTGCACTTACTACAGGAGGTATGTCAATGGGTTCTCACATATGACAGCTCCACTTACATATCTTACAAAGAAAGGGGCATTCGGTTGGTCAGAGGCAGCACAGCAGACATTTGGGAAAATGAAGAATGTAACGAGTTCATGCCCTGTACTAGCCCTACCAGATTTTACACAACTATTCGTATTAGAATGTGATGCTTCAAGAGAGGGTATTGGAGCAATATTGATGTAGAATAATCACCCTATTGCATTCAACAGCATAAAGCTTAAGGACAATGAGCACAACTACTCAATATATGACAAGGAAATGTTAGCAATTCTCCATGCTCTAACCAAGTTCAGACAATACTTAGTGGGTGGCAGATTTAAGATTATGACAAATCATAACAGCTTAAAGTACTTCTTGGAACAGAAAGAATTGAATGAGAGGCAACAAAAATGGGTGAGTAGGATCCAAGCTTATGACTTCAAGATTGAATATATAAAAGGGAAAAACAATGTGGTAGCAAATGCACTTTCTAGATGACTAGCCACTTTATCTCTTATGAGCATTCCCTCGGATTGGAGATCTCATCTTTTGGTCGAATTCTCCAAAGATAAGTTTGCTTGCGAAATATTGGATGGACAGATACAAGATGACAGGTACAAGGTGATAGATGACATTATCTACTATAAGAACAGGATTTACTTAGTTCTTGAGTCCGCACTTAAGAAAACGATTCTACAAGCTTCTCATGATTCACCTTTAGCAGGACACCAGGGGTTCCTTGAGACTTACAGCCAGATTAGAGAGAGGTTCTCATGGAAGGGATTCAAAAACGATCTAATGCAGCATGTGAGGGAATGCAGTGTGTGCCAGCAGAACAAGATAGAGCAACCTCATCCAGCAGGTCTACTTCAACCATTAACCGTTCCCGAGCAAAAATGGGAAAGTGTTTCAATGGACTTTATTACAGGGTTGCCCAAGGTACAAGGTAGAGATTGTTTGTACGTGGTGGTTGACAGGTTGACTAAGTTCGCTCATTTCTTTGCCATTCCTTCCAACTATTCAACTGCACAGGTAGCAAAGTTGTTTTTCATCGAGGTATTCAAGTTGCACAGGTTACCTAAGACCATTGTCAATGATAGGGACAGTGAGTTCACAGGAGCATTTTGGAAGGAGTCTTTCAGGTTGGTAGGGACAGAATTGGCTATGAGCACAAGTTCTCATCCTAAGAGCGACGAACAGACAGAGATAGTTAACAAGTGGATTGAGGGATACTTGAGGAACTATGTAGCAGGACAACAAAAGACATGGATTAAATGGCTACACCTAGGAGAGCATTGCTACAATACTACACACCATATGTACATCAATATGACTCCTTTTAAAGCATTGTATGGTTATTATGCCTTATCTTTTGTAGACTTGATATTTGGGGACAGTAGGACTCCTAAATCCAAGGACTGGATTCAAGATACTCAAAGAAAACATACAAGATATTCTCAACATACTCAAGATATTCTCAAGATACTCAAAGAAAACATACAAGCCACCCAAAATCAGCAAAAGATATATGCAGACAAACTATAGCCTTACATACAATCATCCCTTAAAAAGAAAAGAGCAGAGAAACTAAAGCCTCGCTTTTATGGTCCTTATAAGATAATCTGGAAAGTGGGAGAGGTAGCATATGACCTCGAGTTACCACAAGAAAACAAGATTCATAATGTATTCCATGTGTCTAACCTCAAGAAAGCAATAGGCCAACAGATTGTTACTTCATCAAAGCTAGGCCCCCTTGATGACGAGGGACAACTAATTTTGGTTCTATCACAAATTCTGCAAATTCGGGAAAGAAAATTAAGGAACATGATCATTCAAGAAAACTTTGTTCAATGGAAAGAATTACCAATAGAAGAGGTCACTTGGGAAGGAGAACAAGTACTGCAGCACCCAGCATTACAGTTGCTTGAGGACAAGCAATTTCGAGCAGGGAGGACTATAATGTCCTCTTCTGCATAATCACAAGGGACCATCCCGCTAACCTATCTAATTCCCATAGGTTCGAGCGAGTACTGACATTCAGGGAATTGACTGGGGACTGATACCATTCAGAACAAAAGAAGATCTTAATCATGGTTATTAGATCATCCATAGATAAAAGAGGGCCACGGGAACTAGGGGCCACTTGCATGCATGACATGCAGGCCATATTTCATGATGCATGCACAGAAACACCTTAATTAAGCCTGCATGCGCACAGAAAGCAATACATTCAACTCAACTGAAAAATAGAAGAGAAAAGCAACTTAGGCATGCAAAAGTTAGGGCATGCAATGTCAAAGTTATAAAAGAAGGATAAAGTGAATAATTAGGTCTGCTTATTGATTATTGGTTTGTGAATTCGATTTGGAGAGCTCAGAGAGCCAAGTTAGGGTTGCGGGCACACTACTCAACCATCAAGTGTATTTCGGCAGTGGAATCTATCTGCCCTAGTCACTTTCAGGGTTGGACCGTACAAATTCAACATTACTTCCATCTTATACAGCAGTCTTCAGCATTCTTTAGGATTCAAAGCCACATATTGGATCCAGAGAACTCACCCTCTTGCATGGGCGACTTGGATAAAGCAGGAGATCTTCATAACTTGACAAACAATTGTTATTTGGTCTGCATGCATCTCCCATCCCTTCCAAGAGAGCCATTATTAGCCTAGTTACTGAATACATGCTTCTACTTCGGCTTCAGGAGAGCGATATCACCACTTTATCATTCAGAAGGGCGCCTTTCCTTGCATAGGCAACTTTCCCTTGAGGAGGTTCACGCCTTTTGACATAGAGCTCTTGCATGGCTTGCATACAGCTTCCATACTGATCGGAAGCGCATTATAACCCTAGTACCTACTTCTGGGAGCTATGTCACATCATTGGAGCATTTATTACTCAATCTCAAGACTGAAGAAGGCACATTTCTTGCATGGGCGAATTGTTGGGAAAAGACCATCACATATCTTGTAATATTCCAACTGATATTTTGTTGTCTTTTATAGTCTTTCTAATGTAATTTCTTGCTTGTCTGAAGTCTTGTAACTCAATACTATAGCAAAATATGAATGCATGTATTGTTCTATAATCGCATGATCATGCATGCAAGTGCATGGGTTTGCCAAAACCCTAAATAACCCAAGTATTCAAGTATGCTATAAAATAGGGATAGAAATGATGCATGTACGTACCCATAGTTTGAGCAGTGGATGTAGATCAATATGAACTAAGCATGCAAGCCATGCATGAAGAATCAGCTGAGATATGAGATGATTCCTCTCCAATAATGCGCCCTTGTAATAAAGGCACCCTCTTCAGTCTTTGAATGGAGTAATAAGTGCTATAATGATGAGAGTTAGCTCTGGAAAGTGTGCACTAAGGTTAGAATCCCCCTCTGATCAATGTAGAAGTTGCATGCAAGCCATGCATCAGCTCTAAAGCATAAAGCATGAGTCCTCTAGGAAAGTCGCCCATGCAATGGGAAGGCGCCCTTCTGATAATGTTTTTGATGATAACTTGCTCTAGAAGTCGAAAGAGAAGCTTGTATTCAGTAACTAGGCTAATGATGATGCTCTCAGAAGGATGGAAGTTGCATGCGGACCAAAAGGTGATTGTATACTGAGATATGAAGATGCCTTGCTTTGTCAAAGTCGTCCATGCAGAAAGGGCAAGTCCTCTTGATCCAGAATGTGGCTAGAACCCTGAAGAATGCCGAAGAATACTGTATGATGATAGTAGTAATGTTGAATCTGTATAATCCAACCCTGATATGACTAGGGCAGATAGATTTCACTGTCGAAATGCACTTGATGGTTGAGTGGTGCACCCTCAACCCTAAATTGGCTCTCTGAGCTCTCCAAGTCCCTAGTTCTTGTGGCCCTCTTTTATCTCCTGATGATCTAATAACCATGATTAAGATATTTTTTTGCTCTAAATGGTATCAATCCTCAGTCAATTCCCTGAATGTCAGTACCCGCTCAAACCTATGGGAATTAAATAGGTTAGCGGGATGGTCCTTTGTGCTTAAGCAGAAGAGGACATTACATATCTTGACCTATTCTTGGCACATGACTTGCATGTTTATCTCTTATTGACCTACATCTCAAGCATAAGTCATTGGTACATACATGCATCATTTCTATCCCTATCTTATAGCTTATTTAAATACTTTGGTTATTTAGGGTTCATGCAACCCCATGCACTTGCATGCATTCTCATGCAATCATAGTACAGCACATGCATTCATATTTTCTTTAAGTATTGGGTAACAAGACTTCAAGCAAGCAACAACTACATCAAAAACTCTATAAAAAAACAACAAATATCAGTTGGGATATTACAGTATCTCAATCATAATATTTCAATAATTTACGTCATTTATTTGGATCCCCAGATTTATGAATCAGACAAATAATATGAGAGGTCAAAGAGGGGGGAAACCCATAGGAGACAATATAATTGAAAAGGTTTGCAATATGAACCGCTAAGACCATCAAGCTAAAAGAGGGAGGAAACCCATAGGAAATAATGTAATTGAAAAGGTCTGCAATATGAACCGCTAACACCATCAAGCTATGTACAATGAATTCAGCTTTCAAGTTTTCTATAATCCAGATTTTACTGAATTGGAGTTTGAAGATGACTTGCGTGGCATAGGTCATCCATTCACCATCAAAGGAGTAGCTTATACTGAATGTTTTTCAGTACATTGGATCAAGTGTAAAAACGGCCTGCCAGATTTCCAATGATAGAGATCTTATACATAAGAGAAGTCGATCTGTTCCGACATTTTTACAGGCTAAAATTGCTCCATTTGTCATTGGGTGCAATCTGTTGAAGAATATAAGAAAAATAGTGTAGTGAGGCTGTTTCCCATTTGGACTGAAATTGCAATTAAAGATCACAATTGTGATCCAAAGAAATCACTATCGAAAACAGCAATATATGATTTTGGGCATTTCATATTGTTGACTCCTTTGTCTGGAGAGACGAGATAAGTGGCAAGCACAGACAAGAACTTTCTGAAGGGGACTAAATTCCTTTTTTTAAATATCTCTCATATCATCAACATGTACCATTATTTTTTTAGCTGCTGAATAATTATATAGAATGTTTTAAGATATTTCCAACTACTTATGCCTTATATTCTTAACACTGAATATGAATTCGATACTCCAGATAAAATTCCCCATATCACACGTATAAAAATGGCCTTCCTTGTCTTCAAAATCATATGAATCAGCCCATTTTGTTCAACAATATGGAAGGTTATACAAACAGTGGAACAATGACAAACATTACTTGCCAAGATTCTTAGGTATTACACTCCATTTTGTTAAAATTTCAGGTTTTGTACATTTTATCACATATAACAACCTTGATGCAAGAACATGTAAACAATTGTACTGTAAAATTTAAATTCAAACTGATTTAAAACATAATTTTCATCTCTTTCAACTTAATGCTCCATTTAGTCACTACATTAATGTTGGTCCACGAGAATCATCAAATACTAAGTTCAGAAAAATAAAATAAATGAACTATAGTAAAATAAACATGAACTACATTAAAGAATTAAAACAACCATTTGGATTCAACTTATACTCAGATAGTTTTGATCTTGTCACTGAAAGGACAAGTCAAACTAGATAAACCATATACGTACCTTAAGAGAGAGAAGGTTCAGGTAGAATAAAACAGACCTCAAGTTCTTCAATTAAAATGACAGTAGTAAGAAGGACACACAGGTGCTGCAGACTACAAAGGTCAAGCACGTAAGCAAACACTCACTCAGAGTTCAATTATAGTGATGACTGCTGAATGCTATAAGCAGAATAGAGAAACTGTGAGTCAATCAAATGCTACAGCAAAAATAGAGACAATCACATGCCACAACAAAAAAAAGAGAAGCTGTGAGACAGTCACATGCTACAGCTCAGAATAGAGACAATCAAATGCCACAGCAAAAGTAGAGAAGCTATGAGACAGTCACATGCTACAGCTCAGAATAGAGACAATCAAATGCCACAGCAAAAGTAGAGAAGCTGTAAGACAGTCACAAGCTACGGCTCAGAATAGAGACAATCAAATGCCACAGCAAAAATAGTAAAGCTGTGAGAGAAGCCCGTGAAGATGAAGCCGTGAGGAGAGATCCGAGAGGATAAACCCGTGAGAGAAACCCGAGGATAAATCCGTGAGAGAAACCCGAATCGTGAAGGAAACCCGTGAGGGCAGAGCTGTGAAGAAAACCCGAGCTGTGAAGGAAACCCGTGAGGGCAGAGCCGTGAAGAGGAAACCGGTGAGGGCAGAGCCGTGAAGATGGAAACCGGTGAGGGCAGAGCCGTGAAGGAAACCCGAGAGGGCAGAGCCGTGAAGGTGGAAACCGGTGAGGGCAGAGCCGTGAAGATGGAAACCGGTGAGGGCAGAGCCGTGAAGGAAACCCGAGAGGGCAGAGCCGTGAAGATGGAAACCTGTGAGGGCAGAGCCGTGAAGAGGAAACCGTCGTAAAAACCAATTAGGAGCAGACCCGAAAGTATCACCCAAGAGAAACAAAAAAAACGATAAGTGAAGTGTAAGCTCACCGTAAGATTATCATTGGGCATAAGCTTTGTAAAGTTTATATAGAATGAGAGTCATCATCCCTAGGTTAGAATAGGAATAAAATAAAATAAATAACATAATAAGAAAAGAAAAGCCAAAGGATAAAGTACCAATGGTTCAATAATAATAATAAAATAATAAAACTTTATTAATAAAATCACAAAGTCTTTATTAATAAAATCATAAAGATTTTATTAATAAGACTAAAATAAATAATTAAAGAATTTATCATATAGTGAAAAACCAAAGGTCCAATGTAAAGTAAATAGACCAAAAACATAAGTGGGACAAGGTCCTATAACCAAAGATCTTTAATAAATCAAATAGATAAATACACTCCATAAAGTAGGAGTCATCAGGGTCAAATGTGCACATAAGTGAGAGTGCTAGGACCAAGTAAGAATAGGACCATGAGTCAACAACCACAAAAACAAAGCGGACAAGCAATCAAAAAGGACCAACAGGACCAAAGACTTTTCTCTCTCTTAAGATACATAGTTTATATATTTTTGTCATCACTGTATAAGGGAGAAGATCCAAACGGATGGTGCAATCCTTTTGTCCTTAACGCTGCTCCTAAGAGTTAGATACTAGGGACATCGTCAAGGGGTGGCCAGTGCCTTGAGAAGCAACCTAGCAATAACTGATTTGGAGAGGGGACAACAATATCTTCCATTCTCAATGAATGGCTTTCAGCTCAAGGCTGAACCTCAGTCCTAGACTGGGACATGTTGATCAACCATCTGGTCCATGACCAGGATCTCCATTCTCCCAGAGAATGGCCCTCAGCCTCAAGCTGAGCATTCAGTCCTAGGCTGAATGTTGATCAACCATCTGCAGGACCTAGGAAGTCTCTGTCTCAACCTGCAGGATCTGCTTGGTCATCATGACCAAGAAACCGTCTGGTTCTAGACCAGAATACCCTAGAGACAAATAGGGGCCCTAGCCACATGCTAGGGACTTTGCCATGGCATCAATCTGCTTGGTCCTAGACCAAGAACCCCAGGAGACAGCTGGGGGCCCTAGGGTACCTTCTAGGGTCTTACACATTACTCTGCCTGGTTGACTTGACCAGGAACCCTAGTTAACTGACTAGGGTACCATTCTCTCTGAGAATGGGTCTCGCAGCTGCACTAAAAAATAACACATTTTAACAAAACAAAGGGAAAATAAACATGATCAAATGCAGGAAAATAGACAATGCATTGTTAATTGGCCTACAGTTTGCCAGAAAAATAACAATAAAATAGGCAACCTTCATCAAAACAATCTTTCACAATTTTCTTTGACTGAAAACAAGAAAGAAATTTAAGAAATACTTACACTCCTCCTGAATGAATATCAATTGAACTCCCAATAACATGACTAGCCATTGCTGAACATTCAATATGCCAGCCAGGGCGGCCCTGTCCCCAGGGAGATTCCCAATATGGTTCACCTACTTTGCTTGCCTGCAAAGAAAAAGAAAGTGAAAAAGTGAGGTCTGTGTGTATAGCTCGTGGAATGCACTTTCTTTTCTGATGAGCTTAGCTGTGGAAAAGGGCATAACTCTTATTCAGATATTTGATGACTCTAAGCTGTTTACTGACTGGGTGAAACTGAAAGAGACAAACTGGTATACAGAATTTTATCCTTCGGCCTATCAATGATCAAGTGAACTGTGAAATTAATGGAAAGAAGTTTTTCCTTCATTTCCTTTTCTTACATTTGTAGGGACCTGAATTTGCAAGCAGATGGTCTTTATAAACAAGCTTCGGACTCCGGATATGGTTGATGGGTCTATGGAGATATCTGAGGAGAATGCTAAAGTATCTTTGCCAGAATCCATTTGATCTATTTATGAATCAATTCTATGAGCAAATGGCTTAATGACTGGTTAGTATCTTCATGAGGTTTCTGGACTGTATCTTGTGATATTTTTGGGGGCTGTGGAACTTTGATGATGTTTAGGGGACTTCTTTTGTCTCTTTTGATGTATAGGCAGGAGGACATAATGTCCATGGACTGGTCTTATTTTGGACTTATTTAGACCATAGTCTGAACAATTTTGAGTGATCCTTATGAGTGTCACTGTCTACATTTGAAATGTAATCTTTATGTTTCTGCTTCAAACGTAAAGTTACTGTTTTTTCCCAGGAAAAAAATAAGTCTGTCCAAGAGTTGATTCCTTCTTAAAAAAACAAAAGTAAATCATACATGAAAGAGTTAATACCTTCCATAAAGCGAAGTCACAATTATTCTGTTTTTCTCTGCTATCAAAATTTGACTCACTTTCTGATGCCAGTTCAGAACTGCCAACAGCCCATGGATTCAATTTACCATAGATGTGCCCTGCCTCCCTGCACAAGGCATGGTATCAGTTATCCTGTTAAGAGCCTATTTTTTAAACTTGGACATAAGTGACAGCTAAATTCATTTCAAATCTGTGCAATTCATGATTATCAATATCATTGAATATCCAGGACTTAAGATTAATGTACCAGCACGGATCACAATATCTTTATTGATAAAATGACTGAAAGTCACATTCAAATCTAATTTCTAGACATGAACCAACCAAATAATAATCCAAGGCAATCATCAATTGGGCACATACTGGAATGCCCTTGTGTTGAAATATACACTTCCTTTAGCAATATACGCAAATCCTTGATCAATTATCTTTTGAACATAATCTTTAATTATATCAATATACCTGTATACAACCAAATATCAAACGAGTTAGCGGGGTCAAAATGAAGTTTAAAAGCAGGATTATATAAGAGCACCGCCACTTTTCTCAAGCCTTGATTAGTATAATCAGCTCAACCTATTTGTCCCTGTCCCAAAATATTCAATTTAACCAAATTCATATCAGCATTATAAACAATTGTAAAACTTAAAGAACAACACCAGACTATTTGAAAGAGGAGTTGATTAAATCTGTCAGAATAAGAACATACAACATGAAAAGAAGAAAAATTGAGAACAATTCCACTTAGACTACAGAATACTAACAAAACCTGAAAGATCTGCATCCTTACTCTGTTACGCGTGTAAGTACTATTGGAGGTTTAACACCAAGGTTCTGCATGTCTTCCAAAAACTCTTTTTCATACCTGAAATGTGTTGCGCAGTCTGTAAAAGTACTTAAATATGAAATAAAGACAAGAAGCAATCTGGATAAAATCATGTTTATAAAATTTCTTGCACTATTCAAAAACTCTTTCTTAGAAGTTACATCGGAAATTATAATAAGCATTATTACGTTCCTATAACATTTTACATAAATGCTCTGCCATTACAGCAGATCTCTGAAACCTGCAATTACAATACTATAATGAGAGAAGTCGAAGATGTGAGAAAACAGAAAAAAAATGAACTATTATTCACATGCTCTCAGAACAAAATAGATATTTATCTCTGTTACCGGACAAACTAGCAGGCTAGTGTCCGATAAGCACATACAAGGGTAGTGTGACCCAATGTCACCTCAGCCACACTTCCAACTAACTGCTTCGGAGTGTCTTGACCTCCAAGGGGAGAGCCCTTTTCACTATATCTGCAAACACTTAGACAACCAAACTAGATCTTCTATGTAACTGTATTAGAGACCGGTGTCTTTTATGGAGTCAAGTAAGGAATGAAGAAGACATACTATGAATGTTGTATATGTTATCAAACCAAAGTAGGCTTATCACTGCCAATAGCAAAGCATTATCCATGCAACAGTTATCATAGACATGTGATCACTCATGTAAGAAACAAAACAAAAGTACTGCTGCAACAGTGGTAATTAAAGGTAAGTTCAACAGTAATAAGTAATAACCAATTTGGTACAATGATCTTCAACAGTATAGAGTACACTTAAGCAAAAATATTGCAACTGATTATCAAGCAATGATATTCAAACAGTACTTAGTATCCAAATTCAATTTAAAGAACTATCCTGTAACAATTTGAGCAATTTAATTAGGTCTGATATATCAGTCCTGTAGCATGCAAACAGTAACACTTTCAGTCCTTTATGTCAATCTCTGCTAAACAGTATTTAGGTGCTTTTATTACAAGTGTAATCTATCTTTTTGCTAACCCCTTTGTGATCCTTATGTTTTCTGTGGTGGCAGGTTTTAGGACAGCAGCAGAGGAGTTAGGAGGAGGGCAGGAAAGGCTAGGAGGGAAGCTGCAAAAGACAGGCCGAGGCCCTAACAGGGCTGGCCGAGGAAGTAGGGAGGCAGAAAAAGGGGAGGCTGAGGCTGCTAGGGATGGCCGAGGTCTGCAAGGATAAGGCCGAGGGCTGGGCAGGTTAGGCCGAGGCCTTAGGAGGACAGGCCAAGGGTCTTGAAGGCGAGGAAAGGAGGGTCGAGGGCCCAAGGAAGAAAGCTGAGGGTGTGTGAGGGAGGAAAAAGGGAGGTCGGGGAGGAATAGGGCAGGCCGAAAGGGAAAGAAAGAAGGCCAAGGGGTAAAGAGAGGGAGCCCTGGGGTTGTTAGGGTTTAGGTTTAGGATTATTCTTTTTTTAGGTTTTAGAATTTTGTTGTTTTTAGGGTTTTTTATGGTAAATAAAGAAATAAAAATAAACAAAGAAAACCTAATTAAGCACAATAAATAAATTACAGACCTAAGAATCTAAGCTAAATTAACATGAAATACATTAATTACACATGTACATGCAAGAGAAATTGATAAAATTTGATAACTAGGATTTTAATGGATGAAACCCTAAACCCTAGGCCTAGAGGAGAGGTGACCAGCCTCCCTCTTGGAATGATTTTCTCATTGACTTCTAAACTAGGACTTCCTACAACAACCTCTAGGGTTCGTTAGAAAGCCTAATCTAGGGCAAATTCAGAGATCCAAGGCCAAACTAGGGAAAAACTCTTCTAGGAAGCATTTTCCACCATGCAAAGTTGATAGAAGGCAGAAAAGAAGGCCAAAATAAAAATAAAAAAATGCAGCTCTATGGCCACCATTCAATCATCAAGAAGCAAAACTCACCTACCTTCACCAAGAAAGACTAAAACAAGACTTACTTGTGCTTTGTGTTATTCCAACAATTCCTAGCATCCACCATGCATGAGAAAGACCTTAGAAAAGCATCCAAACTTTATCCATGAGCCAAAGAAGAGAAATCCTCAAGAGGTGCGCATCACTTCCAAAAAGCCTATCTTGAGTAAAGTAGCAACATAATATTTTTTATCCCATGTGTTACGATTTACAAATGAAGTGAGGAGGCTTATTTATAGTCTTCACAACTCACTTTTACAAAATAACCAGACCGACAAGCCAATATAATGTCAATGTAAAAATATAACATGAAATAATATAAAATAATATAAAAAGTGGTTAACCTAGGGTATTTTCCCCCTAGGTGACCAAAAACTAATAAAAATAGCTAAACTGAACAAATGGATTCACTCTGAAAGATGGAGTGAGAGGGGGGGGTCGTCATGCCCCATCTAACCCCAACTATGCTGAAAAACCCTCAACGTCCCCCCTCTATCAAGCATGTAGGGCTAGTGGCTAGGATAACGTCATCAGTGAGAAGGCACCAAGGAGAGAGGGCACTTTGTTGAAAAGGGGCCAGGATGGGTGCTTAAGGTGACCGAAAGAGGAGGCAAGCGCCTCTGAGCTGAAACACTGTCACCTGTGTGGAAATCAAGTAGGGGGTCATGTGACCCAGTGTCCTTGCCCCTAGGAGCCCCGGACACCAACCTCAGGGTTACAAACCCTAGAATGACGCAGTCAACAATGCCCCTAAGCCATAGTACTCCTAAAGGAAGAATCAATGGGTCCAACCATAACCACCTCTCAGAAAGTGCAGATAATACCCCCATCATGGCCCTGAAGAAAAGGGCAACCCCTCTCCTTGGGAAGACATCTGAACGTGAGTTGGTACTGGTACTGCGTAACAATCTCAAAGGTAAAATCCTTGAAAGCATCTGACACCATAATTCCAATTTATTTAGGAAATACACATATGAACTATATATATATATATATATATATATATATAAGCCCAATGGGTTAGCTCAAATGGTTGAGGGCTGTGAGTTGTAAGTAGAAGGTCTCGGGGTCAAATCCCCGGGTAGCCATGCATAGATAAATAAGGGCCTCACTTGATGTCCCCACCGAGCTAGGCTCCGTAATCAGAGCCGGCGGGGTGAGGCCCCTTCGGGTGGGCCCCCTGTGAACTCTTCTCGTGGACGTAGCAACTCCTCTACAGAGTTGCGAACCACATTGAAAAAAATATATATATATATATATATATATAAAATTTAGTGTATGAATATGCATCCATTAAAAGGAAACTACATGATAACATTCCCATTTATGTTATGGCCAAAAGCAAAAAGTCTTACTGTCCAAACAAACTAATATTGAGAAAATCATATATTGTTCAAGACGAGAAGTTTGCCTAATAAGAAGTAAAAAGATCAAATAAATATACTAATGTCCAACAAATTCCCAAAAAGTAGAAAGTCTTACTGTCCAAACAAACTAATATTGAGAAAATCATATCTTGTTCAAGACGAGAAGTTTGCCTAATAAGAAGAAAAAAAATCAGATAAATATATTTATGTCCAACAAATTCCCAAAAAGATAGGTCAATGGGACTGGAAAAAAGAGAACAATCTGCAATAAGCACCTACAGAATCACCTGAGGCTATACCAAAAGCATAGAGCAAGCATAATGTAAATAAGTTCAATTGCCATCTTTCAACACACAACATGTTCCTAAGTATAGGGTGATGAAATATATATATCTTACATAAAAGAAATTGCAATACCCTAAGTTGCATAACGATAGACGAGTCAGTTCCTTTAGTTGGTTATTTGTTATATGTGACCAAGGCACACTAATTATGTAGTATTCCATATGGACGTCCCCCGTAAACTGAAACTTCAGAGTTCATCCTCACATCCATGTGGTGTGATGAAAATGCGTGTGGGCATGTGTTTGTGTATACCAAATAAATAGATCAAGAAAACTAGGAAATCCTCAGGTGCAACATGATAAAGATCTGAGTTCCTTTGAGCAGTGTATCTTACAAAGACACACTAACATGAGTGCCCTTGCCTTTTGAAGGCCAAAACAAAGTGCCACCTGTTGCCCAATTCATTTTTTTTGGGGGGGGAGGGGTGTGCGCGTGTGCGCATGCACGCACGCACGCACACACACACACATGCCAACACATGATATGGGCACATGGATAGATAGTGTAAAGTACCATCAATAAGTAGTAGATACACAATATAACTATAATATCCCAACTGATATTTTATGTTCTTGTGTAGAGTTTATGAAGTTGTTGTTGTTCCTTTGATGTCTCAATACCCAAAACTCAAAGATAATATGATTGCATGATATTGCATGAGAATTGCATGGGGTTGCATGAATCCTAAAACCCAAGTAATCAAATCTACAACATAAAGAAATTCAAAAGAGATGCATGTACATACCAATGTGGTGTGCTTGCCCCGTAGAATAATATAAAGCTCACATGCAAGACATGCATGAAGTTTAGATCCAGTTTCGGGAAGCTGATCCTTGAGGTAATTCACCCATGCAAAGGTGGCGCCTTCTTCAGTCTTTAGATCAATAAGAAGTGCTCCAGAAAGATGATGTAAGCTCCCGTAATCAACAGTAAGACCTATAGTAGCCCTCTAAACAAGATGGAAGAAGCATGCAGGCTGCAACCCATGCATCAACATTAGGTCAAGTTGTGAATGTGGATCTCTATGATAATTCGCCCATGCAAAGAAGGTGTGCCCTCCTCCATCTCCAGA
Source organism: Larix kaempferi (assembly GCA_027924585.1). NCBI lineage: Eukaryota > Viridiplantae > Streptophyta > Pinopsida > Pinales > Pinaceae > Larix > Larix kaempferi. The sequence goes on along the minus strand of BSBM01001000.1, from coordinate 34,384,853 downwards.
TCAATGTATAAGGCTCCAAAATGATGATATGAGTCCAATAATCCCCAGTAAGGCTTATAGTATCCCTCTCAGCAATATAGAAGAGACATGCAGACCATGCATCAGTATTAGGTCAAGATATGAGTTACCTCCAATATATGTAATTCACCCATGCAAGGAAAGGCGCCCTCTTCTTGGTTAATTCTCTGGAAATAGCCCCTGAACCAGTTGAATGGATCCAATAAGCAGCAGGAAGGATCAATAGCAATGTAGCCGATGAATAGTAAGAATAATAGAGTTTGAATAGCTCTAATGAATGTGCCCTCAGTGATCTTAGAACATGTGAAGCGCCCTCTCAATCCTTTAGCTCAAATCTTTGAAGAATACGGAATCTTGATGTAATGATGAAGAATAATGGTAAACCTGTATCATCTACCCCTGGATGTGATTAGGGCAGATAGATTGCGTTGCAGAAATGCACCGGTTGGTTAAGGAATGCGCCCTCAACCCTAACTTGGCTATCAAAGCTCTCAATACGAATTCTCAATGATCAAAAATAACAATTGCATGTTGAGCAACTCGCTTTTTCCTTCTTTTATCATGTTGATATTGCATGCCCTAACTTTTGTGTGCCCTAAATCGCTTTTCTTTTTTTTATGAAGTTGAGGTTGCATGCACTCACTTCCAGATGCATGCATGCACTTTAATTAACTCTTGTTGCATGCACTATGAATTTGTCTTGCATGTTATGCATGTCAGTTGCTACTTGCCCCGGTGGCCTTCTTTTACCTACTGATGACTTAATATCACTGCTTAAGATCTTATTTTATTCCAATGGCATTAGAGCTCACTCAATTCCCTGATTGTCAGTACCCGCTCAAACCTATGGGAATTAAATAGGTTAGCGGGAGGGATCTTAGTGCTTAAGCAGAAGAGGATATTACAATAACAAAGAAAACATGCTTACAATATACTACATGAGTGGTAAGGCAGTTGCATAAGCAGAAACGCAATAAGACGTGCAGCTCTATCTTTTTTGCAATAATGGGCAAGGTTCTACAAGATAGCATGGGCCCTTTTCCAGGGATTAGTTCCATTGTTGAGTTTGTTGAGGAAATGAATGATACCCCGCATAGTGGTTTTTTATCGTTGGATGCTTCCGCTAAATGGAAGAATTATATTCAATTTCCTCTTCTTGGATAAGGACATATAAGGGATGATGATGATCCCTTGAGGTCCATAATAATAAGAGAGTAATTTTTTCGCATTGAGATATGTCTACTATTTAGTGTGCGACTGTTTTTGCTATTCAGATAAACGATGACAACTCTTGACAATCTTCAAACTTAACCTTCATATCTTTGAGCATAAAAACACTCATCATATAAGATAAGATAATTTTATTAATGTTTAATAAATGACCACAAATAGGTCAATAAGAGTGCTAGGTAGATCAGTGAGAATACAAAGTGGGAACACAAAAACAACTCCTAGAAAATCATGATAGAGGAAAATCTAGCATATGCTGAAAAAGATCCAAATCTAAGAAATAACAACATGGAGACGAGAAACAAAGCAATGAAGCATATTGGAGAATCGAAGACCAAAAGCCATCGGATCTCTAAAGGGGGAATGTCTTGCCCAAGGGGGAGATCAACATCCCTCGATGCTACCTCTCCTAACATCCAAGGACAAAGGAAAGAAATTCACGATAGATGAGTGGTTGAAGGACCTAGGAGACCAAGGAGATATGGTATTGGATATGTCTCATTGTCTGGATGATGTAAGTTATGTAACCCACAGCAAAGATATGGAGGTTGGGAGGCCACATGTCCATAAGGGTCCCGTCGATGAAGCACAGATGGCTTTCGAGGGACTCACCATTCTAATGACTAATGTAGTGCCTTTCTATGCTACAAGCACTGAGAAGTAATTTGTAATAGAAGCATTTTTGGGTACTTCTTCACTATGCAACAGAAAATAAATACTGAAAGAAATATAGCAGCAATCACATCAATCGAGACAACTCAATCTTTTTGGGTATAAACCCCCGGACAAAACCCAAGATGGGAAAACCGGTGCAGCAGTATGAGAGTATATTTTATTTCAGAAAATATGGAGCCTTTTACAAATCAAAAAATCGATTTTTCAGCCCACAATGGCAAAATCGAATCACACTGAAATATTGAGAAAAACCTGTGAAATGGGCACGGATCCCAATGCAGTAACTATGCTGCAACAGTACGACTGCACGGCCTACTGTACGGAATCCGTGCTGACTGTATGGAATCCGTACAGATGTACGGGTTGTACCGCTGTACGGTCACCTCTGCCTGCTCACTTTGTCTCTCTCTCTCCTCTGCGTTGCCTTCTTCTTCGAATGGTTGCTCCTCCGTCTTCTTCGTTAAGACTCAAAACTCTTCTTCTCACACTTCTCTTTCTCCATCTCTGTCGGAACGCAATTGTGTCCTCTCCACCAATTGACCTTTCTTTTATAACTCATTGGCTAAGTGAATAACCTAATTTCACTATCGATCTACGGTTGAGATCCTCCTGCGAAATCAATGTCCAAGATTAAATTAGCCATCACTTTATTATTTTTCACTTTCACTTTATAAATAAAGTGTTCCAATAAGTCAATAATTAATTAGATCACTTTAATTAATTTTCCAAAGTAAACTTAGAAAAGTTAATTAAATACAATTGGCTTCCAATTAATGTCTTCTGCATGCAAGGACACATGCATGCAGGAAGACCTTCCTTCGTTGTCACTTTCTAACACTCCCTCTCAACGAGGAAGGGTTTCGGTAACAACCCCAACTTGTCTTTGAACTTCACAAACTTGAGTTTGCAAAGTGCCTTGGTGAATATGTTTGCCACCTGCTCATCTGTCTGTATGTACTCCAACCGAATGGTTCCTCTCTTAACAAAATCTCTGAGGAAGTGATACCAGATGTCAATGTGCTTACTCTTGTCATGAAACACTGGATTCTCAGAAAGGTTGATACCACTCTGATTGTCACAGTGAACTATAGTAGTCTCTATCTCACTCTCGAACAATTCTGAGAGCAATTTCCTCAGCCACATCCACTCACATGCAGCCATGCTGGCTGCCATGTATTCAGCCTCTGTTGAACTCAATGCAACTGACTTGAGATGTATTCACCCTTTCAAATTTTAATGCCTTTTCTTACTTTCTCTTATTTGTTATAGATGCTTGGTGGACAACCTATAGCGGAAGAGTACCCAATTTACAAAGACTTGTTCAACTGCTTAGCCAAACTTATAGCTCTTCAAGTTGCGAGTGCAACTAGTGTGTTTGAAATAATACACAAGAAGAAGCACACCAAGACAGAAATTTTTAATTTCTTATAATTTATGACCCATCGCCCTCTAATATTTCTTATACCTCAAGGCTCATTAATTTATCATGAACCTCGTATAGATTAGAATCCTAGCATGTAGTGATTGGTCTGCATCTACTACTTTGTTGAACAAAACTCCTAAACTACCCACATACCAATACTGGAAAATCAAAAACAAACTCAAAACTGCCTTGGACATTTCTTGGAAACCCCAAGTGCCCATGTGGGGTGTGAGACCCATAGAAAGTCTAAAAAATCTTAATCTATGGAAAATGAATACAAATTAACCACTATTTTGTTTCTAAATCTACCTATAAATTAACCTCTAACTCATTTCTAAACCTACCTACAAATTAACCTTTCATTCTTATTTTATTGCAAGATAATGTGTGATTTAATATATATATATATATATATATATATATATATCGTGTTTCCACTGACGTACCCGTCTGGGGGGGTCATGTTTCCAGGTGTTCCAGTTTCCAAAACCAGTACATGTTCCCAAATTTCATGCAACTTGGGTCTACTACAATCTATGGTTATGATTGAAGTAGCTTGACAGAACCAGATGTGGATGTCATTTTGTTGCATGGGATTGACACCACAACTACATGGAGGGTGGAGAATGAGTGGCCTATCATGGACTTTTTTATGTAATTTTGGGACTCAGAGTTGAGACTTATGTTAGGATTCAATGTTGATGTGTGATGTATCACTTGACATCCTATATCTCAGTTTTCATTCATATTTATGTTGTGATGCATTTATTTGATGTTGTTGTTGCTTTAGATGTTTAAAGTTTTGAAAAATAAATGAATATTTTTTGATTATTTTATGTTTATCAATATTTTCCCCGAGGTTGTTGATAAAAAAAATTGGACCCTTGGCAATATATTGCTTGACACAATGTTTGCAATATTGGATAAAATCACCAAATAATCATCACTGGCAATGCCTTGGATTGAAGCAACCTAGCAATTGCATGTTGCCCTCAGATATCATGTAATGAAAACATTTCAGGATGCAAGGAAACTCTTATGCTTGTAAGAAGAGGGTTTTCACATTCTGTTGAACCACATGTTCAAACATGTCACTAACAAGCATGATAGTGAGACCTCGACGATTTCTTGAAGACCTATGATCGACCAAGCCTCTCTTTTAAAGGAAAAACATTTATGCAAATCATTACTAAAGCAACATTGATTAGTGTTTAGTTAACTTGTTCATATGCTTTAAATCAAAATGTCTTAGCAAATAGTTAGGCATCTCCTATTATAATATTTATGGAACTTTTTTGCTTAGATGACAATTAGGTAACGATGGACAACAATGGGAGATGTCTAATAATAAGATGAAAATAAAATTAAGAAGAGGGTTTTTACATTCTGTTGAACCACATGTTCAAATATGTCACTAACAAGCATGATAGTGAGACCTCGACGATTTCTTAAAGACCTATGATCGACCAAGCCTTTCTTTTAAAGGAAAAACATTTATGCAAATCATTATTAAAGCAACATTTGTAAATATATTTCAGAATCTTAACAAATCATTCTAAAAAATGCATTGAGACAAATATCGTAACATAAGCACTGAACAAGATACTTCTAATGAATTGTGCCTTTACCAAAGGAAATGGGTAAATTTAGGGGTTGTATGCAGGTCCTCATCTCAGCTAATTCTCCCTATGAAAAGCCTTTCTTTAGTTTCCCGCATCCTCATTCTAGAAAATGCATTGAGACAAATATCGTAACATAAGCACTGAACAAGATACTTCTAATGAATTGTGCCTTTACCAAAGGAAATGGGTAAATTTAGGGGTTGTATGCAGGTCCTCATCTCAGCTAATTCTCCCTATGAAAAGCCTTTCTTTAGTTTCCCGCATCCTCGTTATCATAGGACTTATCGATTTTTACAACTAAATGACAAAAATAATTCTTTAGAAAACACATATTTGGAAAAAAAACAATAAGTTTTAGCATAAAAGAAAAGTTAAAAGAATCAAAGATTAAACAACACATTGATATTAATAACTATCAGAAAGGACAAGGGGCCTATCCGAGAGTACGGCCCCCTGTCACTATCATGATGGAAGCTGGGGATCATTTGCAGTTTTTATCCTCTCGATGAGCAGTTTGGGTTTACTCATCCGGTTTTGTTTTTTAGGGCTACTGACAAGTTTTGGCTTGGGTTAGTTGCAGATCGGTGCTCATTGCTTTAGGGTTTTTTGGTGTCAGGATGGAACCTGAGGTGGGGATGGAGGAATTGGTTGATAACTCCAGCGACCAGATGGAGGTTCAAGATGTCTGGGGTGTGCCAGCTGGAGGCATGCTGGAGGGTTTGGAGGCCATCCCGAGGCTGGGGCCTGAAGGCTTGAATGTGATCGGTTTTGGGCAGTTGAGACCGTCAGATGCCTTCTCACCATCAGATCTCCTTTCACTTTCCCCACACGGCCCTGTTTCGGAGTTCTCAGTGGAGGGGAAGGGGCTCCGGGTGGATCTGTGGGGCAGTCCTAGCTGGAGGGAGGCGGGGGATTTCTTTGCTCGGAATCTAGGGTTTCCGGTTTCTGCTGTGGAGGAGGGTTTTGTGGAGGTGCCAGGTTTTGAGGCTGTCGCGACGGCGGGGGTGGCCAGGCAGGTGGCTCAAGTGATTGTTTCGGGAGGTGATGCAACAGAGGAGGAGCTAAGGGTGGTGTTGGATGAAGCTGAACATAGGGGCTTTGCAAAGGACTTTTCTTCTGACGGATCTCTGAAGGGGGCTGTCGAAAACCCACCTGGGGATATTATCAGAGGGCCTCCTAAACGACGTAAGCGGAGTTGGGTAAAAGCCAGAGCAGCAGGGATTTATGCGGTGGGTGTGGATGTCGCCTGGGAAAGTCTCCTTGAAATGTCTCAAATGACTCTGGTGGGCAGAGTGATGGGCAGGAATTTTGCTCAAAAAACTATGAGGACTGGGCGACGGAAAACTGGAACGAACTTTTGGGGTATACTCCGGTTGTTGATATGCTGATGCGAGGGTGGTTCGCGGTGACACTGGAATCTGAACAAGACATGCGAGTCATCTTGAATAAAAATTGGCATATGAATCGCACGCCAGTGTTATTAAAACCCTGGCATCCACTCTTTGATGCAAGTCGGGAGAGAGTTGACAAGATCCCAATCTGGGTTCGGCTCCCTGGCTTGCCACTACACTTCTGGGCTCCTTATCATTTCAAGCACATTGGTGACATTCTGGGGGTTTTTCTGGAAGCAGACCTATCTTATTTGGAGACTCATTACAAGCAGGTGGCTCGCATTATGGTGGAGATGAACATCCGAGAGGGCCTGCCTGAATCTATCATTCTGGATTGGGGTCCTGTTCCTATCACTCAGATGCTGGATTTCGAAAATGTGCCATTCCGCTGCAGACGTTGTCACGTTTACGGCCACCCCACCTCGGAGTGTCGTCTCCCGGTTCGCACGTTAAATGGGGGAAAAAGGCATGGCCGAAAGGGGGAATCGATGGGAGAACCAACGGACCCTGAATCTACAGATCCCAAGCCGATGACAGAAACATCTGAAAGCGATAGGATTTCAGAGGACTTGGAGCCCATTGGACAGGCTACGGAGGTGGAACCAGTTGCTCGTGCTGTTTTGGAGCCCATAGGTCAAGTTTCGGAGGCGGATCCGGCGGCTCGCAATGTTTCTACTCTGACTTCATCAAGCGAGGCTGTTCGCTCTGCACCTGTGGAAGAAGCTGTTCCTCCGGGGCCTTCTATCCCGGGTATTTCAACATTTTCCCTCTCTCCCTCTTTCAATTTAATGCTGAATCATTGTACTCTGGTTGGTCTTGATTGGGTGGAAGGTTTAAAAATTCTTAATCTATCGGGTCCCTCTGAAGAGGTCTGTTTGCCTTCGGTGGAAGGTGGGGGTGGGGCATTGTCTATCTCGGAGATGGTTCTGTCTGGTTCAAACTTTGATAGCTCTGGTGCTGCTGCCCTCTTAAATGAAGTGGAACCGATAATCCTGGAGCCCGATCCTGGAATTGAGGTGGAGGATCGGGGCTACTCTTCCCCTGAGACCACTGAATCGGGATATTTTCTTCGGTCTTGTAAAAAGAAGTCTGGAGGGGGTTTAGGGAAAGTACAGGCTCCGGTCCGGAGGGGCAGGGGCAGAATCTCGAATCTCTAAAGCCCAGTCCAGGGCCAAGAATGATCTTCGGGAGGGGAAACAACTCTCTATAGAAAGGGCACTTAGAGCGGTGAAAGCCCGGAAAAGTGTCAAGAAATGAAGATTATGTCCTTCAATTGTCGGGGTCTGGCTGGGCCAAAAAAGAAATCAGCCTTCAAAAGGGTGCTTACTCTTGAACACCCTGATGTGATTCTGCTACAAGAGACCTTAGGTTTAGGAGATGTCATCAAGGAACGACTCGAAAGTTGGTTGCCTGGTTGGTCTTTTGTGACTTTGGATGCAAAGGGTCGATCGGGTGGGTTGGCGGTGAGTTGGAAGTTGAATATGGCCAAACTCATTAATTCTTGGGGGATGGATTCTGTTCTGGGTGTTGAGCTCTTGTCAGTTGACCTGGGCTCTAATATCACTGTGATCAATGTTTATGGGCCTTATGCAAATCGAGAACCCTTCTGGGATGTTATCCTTCAGGATCCTTTCTTTGGAGGTGATTCGGTTGTGGTTGGGGGAGATTTCAATTTCACCCTGGGTCAGGCTGAAATTTGGGGGCCACAAGCACAAGTGGATCCTCAGGCGGGGTTCTTCCTACAGAAGCTGGTAGAAAAAAACTTGCTGGATATAGAGCCCATTAAACTGAAGCCTACTTGGAGGAATAACAGGGGTGGGGAAGCTAGGGTTGCAAAAAGATTGGATAGATTTCTGGTGGCGGAACAGCTGGTGGATAGGTTCTTTTTGGTGAGACAGTGGGTGGGAAGTGGTGGCAACTCGGACCATTTCCCCATCTTCTTCAAGATCAAAAAAGGGCCAAATAATCCTCCCAGTTCCCTAAAGTTCAATAAGTGCTGGTTACAAGATGATTCTTTCAAGGCCCTGATTCAAGAACTATGGAGGCCTTTTGATGAAAATCATGTATGCACAGCGGCCTTTCAATTTGCTGAGAATATCAAAAGGATCAAAGGGGCGGTCAAGGAATGGGCTATTTCCAAGCGTCGGAGGGAGGATGCAGAATTGAAGCTTATTGAGGCTGATCTTGATCTGATTTATGACGGGGATGGTGGGGGACTGCTATCAGTGGAATCAAAAGAAGCAATGGTCAGATTGGAAAGCAGGAGAAATTCTTTGCTGCTCGAAAAGGAAGAAGCTTGGAGACTCAAGAGTCGAGCGATCTGGCTCGAATGTGGGGATGAGAACACAAAATTCTTTCATGCTTACTCTCGGGGGAGAAAGGCAGCAAACACTATCTGGTGCTTGAAAGACGAGGAGGGGATAGAACACCTAGATTTTGATGGGAAAGCCAGATGTGGGGTGACTCATTTTGAAGCTCTGTTTCGGGCACCAGCTCAGGCCTCCATTGCCGAAGTTATCAGAGTTGCTCAGATGTTTCCGAGGTTTGCTGAGGAGGTGGATAATAGAAGGTTGATGCGGCCTGTGCTTGAAGAAGAATTAAAGGAAGTTCTGGGGAGCTTCCAAAAAGATTAAAGTCCTGGTCCGGATGGGTGGTCGATAGAGTTCTTCTTGGATCTGTATGAGGTGCTGGGGGCGGATCTTATTCAAGTGATAGAAGATTCTCGAACTACAGGAAGGATTCCAGCCAGCTTCAATTCGACTTTCATAGCCCTCATTCCAAAAACTGATAACCCGGCCTCCCTTCATGAGTTCAGACCCATCTCTTTATGTAACTGCATCTACAAGATTGTCTTGAAAGTGATTGCTCGCAGATTGAAAGTCATCCTTTCGGAGCATATCTCTGCTGAACAATTTGGGTTTCTGGAAGGGCGCCAGATTCATGAGGCAATTGGTGTGGCACAGGAAGGGATGCACAGTTTGAAGACCAGGAATATCAAAGGAGCTATTCTGAAAATTGATCTCTCTAAGGCATATGACAAGGTGAGTTGGATCTACATCCGTCTACTTTTAACTCATCTGGGGTTTGATATAAACTTTATTAGATGGATTATGTCTTGCATAACTACTGTCTCCTTTTCTGTGCTGATAAACAGGGCGGCCACTCCTTTTTTTCATGCTGAAAGAGGCCTTCGACAAGGATGCCCTCTTTCCCCTCTTCTTTCCCTGCTGGTGGCTGAAGGTTTAAGCCGGGCTATCCTTGAGGCCAAGAGGTTAGGTCGTTTTTCTGGAATCCTTGTCGGCGATCATCTTGCAATTACTCATTTGTTATTTGTGGACGATGTTCTGATTTTCTGCTCCGGTGATAGAAGGGAAACTCGAACTTTGAAGGAAATTCTGGATCTCTTTTCTAAAGCAACGGGGATGGAGATAAATGCTGAAAAATCATCTGTCACTACTAACTTGTTGCGACCAGAAGAAGAGCTTGACATTCTCCAATTTTTCCCCTTCACTTTCTCTGACATTGATGCGGGACTCAAATACCTAGGGTTCTCCCTAAAAGCAAACTTATATGTGAAAAAGGATTGGAGGTGGTTGCTAGGTAAGGTGGAGAAAAGGTTACAGGTATGGAGCCATAGGTGGCTATCGAGAGCAGGGAGGTTGGTTCTTGTGAAGGCAGTATTGGAAGCCATTCCTGTTTATTGGATGTCTCTCTCTTGGATCCCTAAAGGGATTCTGGAACAAATCAGACGGGTGTGTTTCAGATTTCTTTGGAGTGGAAAAAAGGTCGGTCAGGTGATGCCATGGGTAAGCTGGAAAAGGATAGCTTTACCTAAAGGGCTTGGGGGATGGGGACTAAAAAACATTTTCCTGTTTGCTAAATCCCTGGCTGCAAAGGGAGGGTGGAGATTGATCAAAACCACAAGCTTATGGACGAGGGTTATAAAACAGAAATACCTCCCCAATGAAAGCTTGGAGGAATGGATCAGGAGGCCGGGTAAGTCTCACACTGGGGGGTCCGTTATCTGGAAGGCTGTGGTAAGATCTTTTAGTTTGATTGAGTCAGATTTGGTCTGGGATGTGGGAAATGGGGAAAAGGTTCTGGTTGGAAGGGACCCCTGGCTGGGTAGTGATCATCTTCATATCTTGCCCGAGGGGGTTATCCATGCCTTGGCCATCAGGGGAATAACAACACTTCACCAGCTAGCAGATCAGAGACCAGGGGAACCTTGGTTTCAACACTGGAAGAGCGCTGATAGGCTGGGGTTGGTAGATCCAGAAGCAGGTTTCTTGGAGTTATATATCAGAGGTCTTCAATATGCTCACATACAGCTGTCGGATCAGGAAGATGTTTTGATCTGGGAGTCAGATCCGGAGGGGAAGTATACACCTAAGGCGGGATATCTAAAATTGAGTACAGAGGATGGCTTAAGGGAGGAGGTATGGTGGTGGAAACCTCTGTGGAAACTTAAATGTCCTCCTAAATCAAGGGTGTTCATGTGGTGTGCCCTTGAAAACAGGGTTCCTACTTGGGACAATTTACAAAAAAGATCCTTTCAGGGCCCTGGCTGGTGTGTCCTATGCAAAAAGAATCTGGAATCGATATCACACCTCTTCATTTCATGCCCTTTCTCGATTGCTGTTTGAAAAGAATGTTCGAGACAGGTCGGTCTGGATTTGAGATGGGAGGGCATCTCTGTGATTTGTGCGTGGGAGAGATGGAGGAGAAATGTCCCTAATTCGAATCTGAAAGCTTTACCTCTGATAGTGATTTGGGGGATCTGGCTAGCTAGGAATGGGGCTATATTTCAGGACAGATCTTCCATTCCTGAAATTATCAGTGCCCAAGCAGTGGGCATTTTTAAAGCATTTCCTGAACATGTGAGAGCGGCTAATCAGAAGAGGGACTTGGTACTTGAAATAGACAGATCACAACCTTGGGGCTTCTTTGATGGAGCAGCTCAAAATGATCTATGTGGAGGAGGAGCCTTATTATTTCTGTCAGATTCACATTTCTTCACGCTTACCATGGGGCTGGGGGAGGGTACAAATAACTATGCTGAATTGATGAGTATAAGACTTCTTCTTATCTTTGCCATAGAAAAGGGTATAAAGCAGATGACAGTCTTAGGGGACTCAATGAATGTTATCAACTGGATCAAGCAAACTCAAGCATGCAGAAACATCAGACTTGCAAATTTACATTCAACTGTTCAAAATGTCATATTATCTTTTGACAACCTAATTTGCCGACATGTGTACAGGGAGAATAACCGGGAAGCGGACCAGGCGTCCAAGGAGGGGCTGCACCTGGAATTCGGCATTTGGAAAGTGAAAGAATTCAGAGATGGACAGATTTTTGAGTTTTATCACAGACCGTTCATAGACTGAGCATTTTATTTAAAACTACTGTTATTTGGAAGTACTCTTACAATGTAACTCTTAAAAAAAAATTTATGCAGAAAACCAGTGAATATGTAACAGAAATGTGTCCATAGGGACAGAACTGTCACTTTTTTGAAAACAGAAAGGTTATTATCTTCAAGTATTTTGAAAGTAGACGTAACAGTCTCATCAAAGAATCCTATGCTACATAGGAATTGGATATCACACTGATACAGTGAACCACAAATGTAATTTTGATCTCAATATGATGAATGAAATTACGCTTTTTTCTTTTTGAAAAAAAAACTATCAGAAAGGAAATCATAGTGGAGAAACTTATCTCTTGCAAGAAGAGGGAGCTTATAGATGTTACAAGTCAAATCTAAGAAAAACCCATAAAATTAGGTGAATGGAAAATTTCTTAATATGGAGACTAAAAATGATAGAAACAGATAGACATACTTTCGAGTGCATGATTCAAGGACCTCCATAAATGGAAAGAAGATTAGAAACTAATTATCCAGAAATCAATGAAAGCAAACTCTGGACTTGAATAGAATCTTAACAATACAGATAGCTTACTTGGCTGCATGTGCACGGTAAATAGCCAAATCTGTGACAGTTGACCCTTCTTTAGCATCCAAATATGATGCAAGCACATCACCAACACCACCTGAAATTAGCAAATCAACGCCCGGTTTGCCACTAGTGGCAAGAGCTTTTTCTGTTCTTTCTTTCACTGCAGCATTTAGTTCCCGCACCTTTTGAAGCTTCAACTGTTCCTGCCTTATCTTCTGCTTCAAACACAGTACAATTGTAGAGTAACTCCACAGCTGCTAAATTGGAATTTTGACAGAAAAATTGCATAAAGCCAGATTCCTTCTCCTACCATAAAAGTAAATATTGCACCAAATTTCCACAATACTGCATGAAACTTCAAAATATTTTAAAAACTTCAGCCTGCCATGCAAACTAATCAGAAATATGACACCACTTGTAATGTGTCTCAACCAACTAATACCATATATCAGTCAGAGTGCATGCAATAATTCACAAGTTTAACAAATTTTACACATGCCTGTATGCAAGTTCTAAAATGATAATAAACAAAAACTAAGATGAAATTGCAGTGCCCTCAAAGGCTTGATGTTCTACATAAAAAGGCAATACAAAACAGGTTTAATGCTAAGTAATTGGCACTCACATCAGCAAGTTCATCCTTTCGACGAGATGATGTAGCTTCATCAAATTCACTCTGTGCCACCTTCAACTGCAAAGAGGTGACAAAACTATCAAGGAAAATTGTTTTGAGGCCACAGGATAAGAAGGTGGTGGGATCTAGATATATATATATATCATCTGCATCTTTGACAAGCATGTATCATAATGAGAGAACGAACATCGAAAACTAAATGAATGGGAAATTTTGCCCAAAATTGCAAGCTCCCAAAAAGATAATGAGCAAGAAGATAAACACATGAGAATATTTGTAGGCACTCCTACAGTATCTCTTATAATGAAAACAAACAGAAATAATAATTTATAAGAATATAAATATAAACTCTCATGAACACCCATTTACATTCTGGTACCACCAAAATCCATCCAATCATTTTCAATTCATTGTCAAAATCATAACCTGAAGCCTGTAAGGGTGCAGCAGGACTTTTTCCAGTACCCAGAACATCCTCCAAACTTGCCAACAAAAATTTGGATTCATGACCTCCAAGTCATAAAAATATATGCAACTCAAGTTAGAGTTTCTTAGAGTACTTATGTTCATAACTACAGAAACAAATTTCTTTCTCCAAAAGCACACATTTGTATTACTGGTGGGGGAAGAGAAACTAAATTAGATGTCAGTGCATGCATGACTCACTGTCACTCCTAAAGAAATATAAATGTATAACTGGAGGACTTATGACACTTAACCAGCAAAAATACTGTAACTAGACAAAACCCAGCCACAGGTGCATGGTAGGACTTATATGTATTAAAAATTGTGCCCTAAACATATGAACACCCCAAAACTTGTTGGTTCTGATTACAATAAATTAAAAAACAACCTATGCCATCAAGCTAGGACTGGCAGGCCGCAGAATCAATGAAGAGTCCACGAACAGACCCACACAAAAGACAATGCCAATTAGACACTGGTAAAGGTGATGAGTTGCCCATGCACTCAACACACTTGAAATGTGTTTACTATTAACTATGGAAAAACTGAAGAAATAAAAATCTAAATCAATTAATGATTTGATTGTTGATGTGCTAGGGCTCATCAGTCAATCCCCTTTCCTACTGTTGCTGTCGTTGACAAGGATTGTGCATGTCATATTTGATAGGGGACAGTAATTAATATATTTTGTTCTATACCTACAGTCAGGCTAGTACACTTGTGGAAGTGACATGGGTCAAGTAAAGGTGTGGTATTATTCTTCCATAGGTGTTATAGCCCAAAATTTGCATTCTTATATTTACTAGGGATATCTTCTATTTGCTATAATGATTCACATTTTGGGTGGGATATTGAAGGATTAATTCCACCTTAGTCCCTTTTCATTTGACCTTTAACATTATTTCCAACCATTGAAAGATTTATTTATTGCTGATCTACCCACATGCAGATGCATTTTTTCTACTCGTCTCCTCCTATGCTATGTCAATTTTCTGCCATGCACACCAGAATAAATACAGCTTTACAAAAAAAAACTGCTAATGGAGGAATACTCCCCTGAGATGGCAGACATAAAGCTAAAGAGAGGCAAAAAAATGGATCTTTGGTCTTTGGTATATAACCCTGCATAATCTCTAACACTATCAGCTCATGTGGTTAGACCAAATAACACTATACAAGGAAAAGCTCATAAATATATCCAGTTTGACCTATGGATGAATATGCAAGCATCCACGTCATACATGTTTGAGCAACAGCAATTAAATTACCTAATATCATGCTAAGACCAAGTAATATTTGCGAAAGAAGACACCATTGGTTTGATGTAAAATAGAAAGAAAGAAAAATCCAAAAATAGTGGATAATGCTGAAGCATCTACTGTGAGAAACTTAAAAGTTCCAAAGAGGATCCCTCACTCCTTTCTCTCATTCACGAATCAGAACAGTGCATGACACTTTGAAGTTTTATCTCACACCTGCTTCTAAGTGTTTGAAGAAAATAAATGAGCATAATCATCTGCCTCCCTTTTTCTTACCTGTCATCGCTCCATACCTAAGTAGCATAGGTACCCATACCCAGGGGTAGGGTACACGTACCCATATCGGATACCCATACCCACGTAAAGGATACACCATACCTACATACCTTGCCGTACCCAAAAATTGGCCAAAGTACCCGAGATGTTTGTCATGGATTTAGAGGACATTGATTGCAGAGGGGATGAGGTACCTCTGTTTTGGGGATGCATGGGGATGCCTAGGGACCAGTTTTGTACGGGATACCCCTGTTTTGGGGATGCCTGGGGACGCCTAGGGTCAAGTTTGGTACAAGCCCAGCCAGTTTTGTACAAGTGACATTAAAGTCAATAAAAATAAATGGTAATATTAAATTCTTAAAAAAAAATCCTTTTACTTAAATTTTTATCATTACCATTAATTGTTTCAGGATGTTTTGTTAAAATTCAATATGCTAAGACAGAAAATAGCAGAATTACATTCCATTTCACAATAATAGCATATACAGGATCACTGAAGAAACAACAAGCATAGCATAAACACAAGAGACAGAGATTTATCCTGAGGAAACCCTCATGGGGTAGAAAACCCAGCAAAGCTTCCTCAATATAGATGACCAGCAATATACAAAGATGCAAACCCTGAGCATAAGCTCCTTCTTCTCCATAGCAGACCTCTCCTCCACAAGTGCGCCTTTCTCAAGTGAGTGAGTGAGTGTGTCAAATGAGGAACACACCTCCTCTATTTATACACTACACTGACATGTATTTTACATAGGTACACGTAGGCTCGTATTTAACCAATGGGTGAAATACCCCACTACAACTGACTGGGCTGACCCCTCTAGGGTGGTCTAATAACCCTTTGACCCACATAACACATAAAGGGCCGACCTCCACTAGGGAAGTCTAATAACCCAAGTTACCACATTCTGACGGAGGAATAAACATCTCCGGATATACAATAAGATCTTTACGGAGGAATGAAACATCTCCGGAATAATAAAGTACAATTATAATATTCTTTGAAGTTACAATATCTCAACACTCCCCCTTAACGAGAAGGATATTATAACAGCATCTGCACGAGCAAGGAGTCATCAACATCATACATGATACATCTATAAATCATTGGAAGCTTTCTCAACATCATCAGTAACTCAACTAGTTACTGGAACATCTTCAATACTGGAACATCAACATCATCAGAGTTGATAGTACTCAATCATCAGCATCGTCAACACACGATCAACACAATCATCAGCATTATCATCACACGATCATCAGCATCGTCATCACACGATCATCAGCATCGTCATCACACGATCATCAGCATCGTCATCATACGATCATCAGCATCACGATCAACATCGTCATCATACGATCATCAGCATCATCATCACACAATCATCAGCATCGTCATCATACGATCATCAGCATCGTCATCATACGATCATCAGCATCACGATCAACATCGTCATCATACGATCATCAGCATCATCATCGCACAATCATCAGCATCGTCATCATACGATCATCAGCATCGTCATCACACGATCATCAGCATCGTCATCACACGATCATCAGCATCGTCATCGCACGATCATCAGCATCGTCATCATACGATCATCAGCATCGTCATCACACGATCATCAACATCGTCAAAGGATGATGTAAACCAGTCATGTACCTTTTGAACCGAAGTCCAGGGACGATCCAGTCCTATCATGTTCTCGGAGACCTCACGTCTACGGCTCAGTTTACAGGACCAAAGTCCAAGGATGATCCAATCCTTCACCGTGCTTTTAGGACCTACGTCCAAGGATGACTTAATCCTCAACCGTCCACCAAGGACTTCATTCTCGAAGACATACGTCTACGGCTCTTCTTTCGGACTGAAGTCCAGGAATGATCCAATCCCTTCATCATCGAAGACATACGTCTACGGCTCTTCTTTCGGACTGAAGTCCAGGAATGATCCAATCCCTTCATTATCGAAGACATACGTCTACGGCTCTTCTTTCGGACTGAAGTCCAGGAATGATCCAATCCCTTCATTATCGAAGACATACGTCTACGGCTCTTCTTTCGGACTGAAGTCCAGGAATGATCCAATCCCTTCATTATCGAAGACATACGTCTACGGCTCTTCTTTCGGACTGAAGTCCAGGAATGATCCAATCCCTTCATCATCGAAGACATACGTCTACGGCTCTTCTTTCGGACTGAAGTCCAGGAATGATCCAATCCCTTCATTATCGAAGACATACGTCTACGGCTCTTCTTTCGGACTGAAGTCCAGGAATGATCCAATCCCTTCACATGTTCATCAAGAACATGTATCCTCATCATCATAACATGTATCACCACAACATGTATCATCAACATCAAAAGCATGTATAATCACAACATGTATCATCATCATCAAAACATGTATAACCACAACATGTATCATCATCATCAAAACATGTGTAACCACAACATGTAGAACATGTATAACCACAACATGTATCATCATCATCACAACATGTATAACCACAACATGTATCATCGTCATCAAAACATGTGTAACCACAACATGTATAACATGTATAACCACAACATGTATCATCATCATCAAAGCATGTATAACCACAACATGTATAACCACAACATGTATCATCATCATCAAAACATGTATAACCACAACATGTATAATCATCATCAAAACATGTATAACCACAACATGTATCATCATCATCAAAACATGTATGCATCTATCATCAAAAGCATGTATACATCTAATCATCAAAAGCATCTATCATCAAAAGTATCTAGCATGTATACATCTATCATCAAGAGCATGTATACATCTAACCATCAAAATAAAGAATATAAGAGTCCTAAATCTAAATAATTCTAGGTGAGTAAGTGCAGAAAAAAAAGGTAACCTCATCATTGATGAGATAGGCTTGTCTGTCTCATACTGTGCTACTCCCCCTTTCGAGGAGGGTTCTTCTGAACTACACCAAGCTTGTCTCGGAAGTGTTCAAACTTTACTCGAGACAGAGGCTTGGTCAGGATATCAGCAATTTGATCCTCAGTGCTTATATACTCTAGCTTGATAGCTCCTTTCTGCACCATATCTCGAATATAAAAGTAACGGATCTCTATGTGTTTTGACTTATCATGAAACACAGGATTTTCAGTCATCTTGATGCAGCTTTGATTATCACACATAATCACAGTGGGGTCCATTTCTAAGTCAAACACTCCAGATAAAAGTTTCCGAAGCCATACTGCTTCACAGCTAGCAGAACAGGCAGCTATATATTCAGCTTCAGCAGTACTGAGGGCCACACTTGATTGTTTCTTGCTAAACCATGAGATCATGGTAGATTCAAGACTATAACATCCACCTAAAGTACTCTTTCTGTCTGAGACACTTCCTGCCCAATCAGAATTTGAGTAACCATGTAAACGGAGTTCATGACCTCCAAGATTATATAGACCAAAATCTAAAGTACCTTTTGTTAAATACATATATCTGGCCTAGTATTTGTTAAATACATCATTGGCCCAAAGATTTGTCTATATAGGGTTAGGTCCACTAAATCCGATGAGTTATTAACTAATAACTTCAAGTTGGAGTCCATGGGAGTGGCCATGGCTTTACACTCCAACATATCAAATTTTTTAGAAACTTCACAGCATACTTACCTCGATTTAAAAGATTCCTTTTGGATCATGCCATACTTCTAGACCTAAGAAGTAGTGCATTAATCTGAGATCTTTCATTTTTATTTCTGCAGCCATTTTCATGATCTGTTTCTCATTCCTTGTCAGAAAGAGATCATCGTCACATAATAATGGTATGATAGGTTTATCATCCATAACCTTTAGGTAAAGGTTAGGATCAGCTTTACTTCTGGTAAAGCCCAAGCTTTGTCATGAAGCTGTCAATTGTCCATTATTCACACTCTGCATTGAGTGATCTTCTGCATATCTATCTGTGCCATCTCTCGTCAGATGGGTCTACTAATATGAGCCTCAAAGTCATTCGAACTCTATGGTGAGTTTCTTCTTGCATCCATGTCATATGTGTATAGAAGCCATATTCAACCTTGTAGCAAGGGTTGAGATCCACATCACCCATGATGATCATTAAGCTCATCAATTGACTACCGATCCTGGGAACCCATACAGAACCTGATTACACTATTAAGAGAATGGTAAAAACATCTCATCATGATTCTCTTCCTCTTTCTAAGAGAATCTCTTAACCATAAGCTTTCTATAGTGTGTTTGATTTGTAAATCCTTTTGTTGAACATCCATCGCTTGTTCATCATTCATCATGATTTTTCCTACAAATCAAAATTAAGTACAGGATTAGTAATACTTCATAATCATGAAACCATATTGACATAATAACCTATTATGCATACAGACATCATTTACATAGTTATGCAACTAATTTGACCAATACTTTGGCACAACACTTTCCCATATCTTGAATGCATACAGTGGCTATCTAGATGCCTTCCATCTCTACCAGAACATACTATCGAGAGTGTGCACAGCTCTCAGCATGTCAGCAAAGAGGTTTCATTCTAGACAAGCAATAATGGAATGTTTGTCCAACTTACCAATCATATGCACATTAGTAGTATACTGTTCAATGCTCTATGAATGTTTATACTCAGCATTATATATTCTAGGAATACAAATATGCATACAACCTATTACAGGCAATATCATTACTATTTCAAATAACAACTCAAATACTTATCTTTTATGTTTGTGTGGTTGCCTCCCGCTTGATCTTCTGTATGTCTTTTGAACTTCTATTCATTCTGTACCACTGTGCATGCTCAAGAGTCATCCTCATGATCTCATGCACAAACATACACTCATTAGTATATTCTAAATGCTATCAAAACATTATAGTACTAAATAATCTTGAAAATGTATAGTCATGATTATAGTTAATAAACATTAGTATTCAAGATTTCAGGGAAGTCTTCTTTTACTCATGCATATCATCAATCAAGATAAAAGATATAATATGTATAATCCCTTGATTACTAACTTTATGAATAAGCATAACCAATCATTCCAAGTATACTTATATAAGGGATCCTAACACAAGGTAAGATTCATGGGAAACATACCTGGATTAGTATACCTACTTGGTTATGTACAACACACCTAAACAATCTCTTCAATGATTTAGAGATCCTGAGCTAGAACCTGCATGTCTCATAGGTTAAGCATAATATAACAAAGTCATACATACCTCGTAAGTAGAACAAAGATTATGGATGAGTCTTTGTCTTCATGTTTTCATGGTCATGGAACCTGATTTGTCTTTTGTGATGTACCTGTATCTTGTTAGCAGACAACATCAACCTCACACAACATCATAATGCATTAGTACAATCATAAGTGTCAACACCCTAACCAAGAATATCTTCTATCATGCATTCATAATTTTGTTAAGGTTATACGACAAATCTAAAATCAAAATTGTACTAACTGTAATAACCTGAAGACAAACATACCATAAACTTAATCATGGACAAATATCGAAACATACCTCGATGAGTCATACCTGTCGAGATCGCTTGTATTCTTCTTATGTAAGGCCTTATCCTCATCTCCCTCTGAGACAGGAACGTCTTCACTTATGCAGGTGACCAATCCATCTTCTTCTAGGATTAACCCAATCCACTTGATTTGCAAGAACTGGACCTGGAGCTGGATATGGGTTTGTCAGAGAAACCCAAAAAATTCAAACTTTGAATTTCAAACTTCCGAAAGGATAGAAATATGCGCCTTGATGAGCTGATCAAACTGGTATATTCAGAATTTGAAAACTGCAAAGTTTTACTCCTCAATTTTGCCTTTGAAACTTTCGGATTCACTGGACGTGACCCTGAACTGGGGTTTGATGAAGCCCACTCTTTTGCCCCATCAAAAGGTTTGATCCAAAGCTCTAAGCTTCTATTTTTCTGAGGAGCTTCCAGCCGTGGTCACAGATTTCAAAAATTCCCATTTTTACAGAAGCCCTAATTTTCCACTTTTCTGATCAAAGTCCCGAACTATGGTCTAATCAAGCCCGGCCTTCTGCCCAACCAAAAATTCTGATCTTGGTCTCTAAATTTCTATTTTGATGAGTAGCATCCAGCCGTGGTCTCCGATTACAAAAATTCCAACTTTCTTCAAAGCCCTAAATTCCGGAAGCCATGAATGAAGGTACCAAAAAGTAATTCTGTTTTGACAGAAATATGTACCTGATTGTTTCTGGTGTAACTCCGAAATTTTTGATCCATAGGGTCTGAAAAAGTTTTCTGAGATAGCCTGACCTGTTAACTTTCCATCCTGACAGGTCTGACCTCAATTGGATGTTCTGAGAGAGAGTTATGCCAAATGTCGCAACGTGACATGTTTTGGGAAAATACAGGAGAGAGAACTTGTACGGCGTGCCACGTGTCACTGTTTGACCTTCGGCCTCTGAAAACGTTTTCTGCGATAGCTCGGCCTGTTATCTTTCCATCCTGACAGGTCTGACCTCAATTGGATTCTCTGAGAGAGAGTTATGCCAAGTGTCGCAACGTGACCTGTTTATGGGATAATACAGGAGAGCGAACTTGTACGGAGTGCCACGTGTCACTGGTTCAACTTCGGCCTCTGAAAAAGTTTTCTGAGATAGTACAGTCTGTGTACTACCTGTCACTTTTCACGAAATTTCATTTGGAGCTTCCTAGCCCAAGTTATGACCTTTTTCCCAAGGTCACCTGATTTTGACTCAGATCTGGAAGAGGCAGAAACCCTCTATTGTACAGATCATAAATCACAAAGTACAACGAATTAGAGGTTGTCCTTTGGACACAAGGTACCTGGAGATTTTAGCTTCGTCCTGTAACAATTTCAGATCCGAAAACTTCGCCAAAACGGATTTATAGCGAAAGTTCTACGATGACTGGTTTTTGCTATGTAAAACCCTAACCTTCAAATTGTCGTAAGTTAAGCAAGTGTCTTTAGTGCCATACCTTGTCTTCCTTCAAGTTAGCTCTGATACCATGTTAAAATTCAATATGCTAAGACAGAAAATAGCAGAATTACATTCCATTTCACAATAATAGCATATACAGGATCACTGAAGAAACAACAAGCATAGCATAAACACAAGAGACAGAGATTTATCCTGGGAAACCCTCATGGGGTAGAAAACCCAGCAAAGCTTCCTCAATATAGA
Organism: Larix kaempferi; assembly: GCA_027924585.1. Classification (NCBI taxonomy): domain Eukaryota; kingdom Viridiplantae; phylum Streptophyta; class Pinopsida; order Pinales; family Pinaceae; genus Larix; species Larix kaempferi. Next base: position 34,362,679 of record BSBM01001000.1, on the reverse strand, counting down.
TGACCAGCAATATACAAAGATGCAAACCCTGAGCATAAGCTCCTTCTTCTCCATAGCAGACCTCTCCTCCACAAGTGCGCCTTTCTCAAGTGAGTGAGTGAGTGTGTCAAATGAGGAACACACCTCCTCTATTTATACACTACACTGACATGTATTTTACATAGGTACACGTAGGCTCGTATTTAACCAATGGGTTAAATACCCCACTACAACTGACTGGGCCGACCCCTCTAGGGTGGTCTAATAACCCTTTGACCCACATAACACATAAAGGGCCGACCTCCACTAGGGAAGTCTAATAACCCAAGTTACCACATTCTGACGGAGGAATAAACATCTCCGGATATACAATAAGATCTTTACGGAGGAATGAAACATCTCCGGAATAATAAAGTACAATTATAATATTCTTTGAAGTTACAATATCTCAACATGTTTGAGAGTGGTTCCAACCTCATTGGACTTCTTATGCAAAAAGTAGAAGTTTAGATCCCATTCAGAATTCAACAACTTAACAGTTTTCAGGATTTCAGAATTGCAACATTTCCACTGGATTCTATCATGTACCAACATAGATCCATCTTAAAGGGGATCTACCAAGTGCCGAGAGGGATCAAATCTCTCGAGGTACAAACCCCTTTTTAGAGGGCAAATGTTGAGGAAGTATTTTAATATATATATATATATATATATATATATATATATGCCGTTGTAAATGTTTAAATCTAATTTGATCTGACATGTTATTTTTTATAATTTTTTTTTTTTAAAGGACACGTGTCAGCTCCAGGATGAACACGGAAGGAGTTACACATCCCCCTACTGGACTGTAGAATGTGCCTCTTCGGCGCAATGAGGGTATGGGATTGGCATTCAATCAAGCACATCAACCTCTCTATTTACCTTGATGTTGGTGGTGCTTATTGTTGAACTCCTCTATCATGACCTTAACAAAAATGTAACTTTCACTCAAGCAAAATCACTTATTGAGCATGGGAAGTTTTTTCTACCTTATTTTAACACTTGGATTAGGAAGTTTCATCAAAACTGTAGGGTGTTGACTAATATCCTTGGAGGACCAACTTCGAGATTCAAGGTAGATGCAAGGGCTAGAGCCTAGAGGAGGGAGCACAGGGTGCTATCGATGAATAGGATCTATAGGCAAGGATTTTGATATGTAACTATTTGTTGTAGCATGAAGTTTTTGGACTCTATAGGCCATTTAGCCTTTTTGTTTATGTATTTTGGGTCAGATATGGATTGCACTTGATGTTTTTTAGTTGTATGCACCCTTGCTATATACATGAGAAACTTTGTGTATAATGGTTTGGATTCATATGGATGCACATGAATATATATGTACAATGAAAATTATTTAAATTTCATATGTATTATAATTTATAAATTTATAATTATAAATATATATATATATATATATATATTACCCTTGACGTACCCAAGTCCCCTGTTTAAAAAAGTGGCATCCCCACACCCCTCCTTGTACTCAAGCTTCCTAGCAACTTAGCTCCATACACTTTAATTCCAACACGTGAAGGCTTTTTCCCCACATTTAGGATCCAATCATGTGGATTGTGTCCTCCATTATATCTTGAGCATGCATATGTACTTGATCCCATTGAACCACTCATTATATTCCTTGTCCTAGAGCCCATATACCTACAACTCAAAAGTTCTTTTTGCTTTCCAGTGGTAATCCCTCTATGAATAATGGGACCTGGAGATTATATACAAAGATGCAACCAGCGTATCATCTTGGCATGTATCACTCACAAGTTTGGGGAAATTTTTGTATGGAGGTGATAACAGCATATGGAGCATATTTGGATCTTGTCATTGCATAAGAGGAGGCCCTAGTCCTACAATGCCTTGGTATTTTTCTAACCCTTCCCTACCTTGGTTTCAATATTCTAGTCAATCTTAACCCTACATTATTCTAGATTCTACATGATGTGATTATTAATTTATTAGCTGCCATTTGAATCTGTCCTCTTTATGTCATGTTCATATGGTTGGCAACCTTTATTTCATGTTCTTTGTGTTACCTTGCATTGGGCATCAGCAAATTTTGCAGTACATAATTCATAGTTCTTCGAGCATTCGATGACAGATCAGCTGTGTTTATAGGTGGATAGATTATCCTTCATTCACAAATTCTACCTCACTTGTCCCACATCTGCTCACTTTCAAGTTTGAAAATAGGTGATGTAAAAAGATGACTCTACACCTCCAACCATCTCCAACAATCATGTGTAGCAACAAGACATAAGTTTTGATTCAAAATTCACATCAAATGATGCTATCAACCTCACAAGGTTCTTTATATTCATCATCTTCTGACGGTTAGGAACTTAGGCCTGTATCTTTCAAGTTCCTGTTCAACACCTTTGGGACCTATATTTAAATGATCGAGATCAGTGCCTGTTAGCCTCTGCATATCAAGTGTGCAGCCAAACAAAATATGGAGGGGGGAAGTCAAGCCTCAAACCAAAGTTATCTCTGTTTTTTTTGTTGTACCCTGAAGGGTAGGCCAATTCCTGTACAAGAGGGCCTACCCTCTCTTAAGGGCACACTAAGGCAAACTAATGGACTTTTACCATTCAATCCCTCTTTCGAACAACATTCTAAGATCATTTTGGGAAGGGTGATTTGGAGTGTATCCCACTACCCCAGTCACTGTGACCACCATTAGTAAAATTGTATGTGGATAGACTGTGATGATTTTAAAAATGTAAGAGGTCGAGGCGGAACTCCTGGCCACAGTGAGAATGCAAATGCCTAATAAGCATGGAAGTATTTGAGCCCAGAGATTCCTTGAAACCTTTTTATATTCCTGCAAGCATTTTTTTTTTACAGCTATCATGGTGTGTGCCAATTTTGGCCATGTCTCACCCTAAAACAAAGGTTATAGAAAACAAGTACAAAAGTTCAAAACAACCTCAACACAAGTTAACTAGAGGGATGTTTTGATGACAATAAGTAAAACTAGATTAAGTTGACTAAAAGGTGACTTGACCTCAACACCTAAAAACTTAGGTAAACATCAACCTAAGGGTTAAGCAAGCAAGTTGGGTTACTCAGCCTACAAAGAGTGTTTGGTTAGTAAAACAACCTTTTATCTGCATCTTTGGATGATATTTCCATATTTTGGCTCTCTTTATTAAATAACCAACTCTGAATTCATTGCTTGAACTATTTGGAAATTGCACAATACTTTTTCCAGCATACTAGACATCATCTCATCAATTTATCATGCCAAACAACACTACCCATGTCATGCAGTTTCATGATGTTGTAAGTTCATTCATCAAAAACACAACTTCAAATATGCCAAACACATACACCAAGCAAAGTTAACGTGGATATTTCCAGTACTTTCTTACACAAAGAAACGTAGATTGGTCTCACAAAGAATAGAATAGAATTCAATTGAACTGAATTTTATTGAACGTCTATGAGGCCAATTGACTCATGGGATGAAAAGCTTGCATCTCATTGTAGCATTTTTATACAAAATGAAAACATTTAAACAAGAGGAAGAGAGACGATATCCCATATGTGGGTATCAGTATATGTGTTGCTCTACTTATCTAACCGTGAAATCCCATATGTGGGTATCAGTATATGTGTTGCTCTACTTATCTAAGCTTGATATCCCATATGTGGGTATCAGTATATGTGTTGCTCTACTTAGCTAAGCTTGATATCCCATATGTGGGTATCAGGATTCAGTATATGTGTTGCTCTACTTATCTAAGCATGACCCTCGATAAGGATCACTTATTCCAATTGCGTTGGCTAGCAACATCATGTCCTAATTGCGTTGGCTCGCAACATCATGTCCTAGACATGCATCACCTTTGTTGCTACTTTTGCCACATCCTCTACCTATAAAAACTAGAATGCCACATCCCAACTAATGTCTTCCAATATTAACCCCTTTCTACTATGGGGGTATGCTTCATAATGAAGTAGAAATTGTTGCTTTGTCCCCACCCACTTTTCTCACAACATAGCATGTCCTACAATCCCACTCCTCCTATGGTTCCTTCCATCTTCTAGTCTCACATCTTATAGCCTATGTAGCACCCACTTTTCTCACAACATAGCATGTCCTACAATCCCACTCCTCCTATGGTTCCTTCCATCTTCTAGTCTCACATCTTATAGCCTATGTAGCACCCACTTTTCTCACAACATAGCATGTCCTACAATCCCACTCCTCCTATGGTTCCTTCCATCTTCTAGTCTCACATCTTATAGCCTATGTAGCTTGTCCTTAATTGGGCAATTGGGCTAGTATTTATGTTTTTCTCCAGGGGATGTTTATTTTCAAATATTCTTGTACTTTGATTTTGCTTGTCGAGTTGAAATTGGCTATGCAGTATTGTTGTTTTTTCTTTTATTTTCATTTGCCATTTTCCTAACAAGCTTGCAACTGGATTTTCAGCTCTTTTCTATCTCTTCTTCTATATTCGAGTGTTCCAACCAATTTTTGCATTGCAATTCCCATGTGTTTTTTCTTCTCTTTGAGACCTCTTTGTTAATTTTGTTGGGTATCCTTTTATTGTCCATGTCCATCAATCTTTACCTGTGTAGAATCAACTTCCTGATTGCTTCCAATTCTACCAGATATAAACTTGTTTATGCTTGAATAATTTCATCAGGAATGTTTACGAGACCCTGATTTTAGAAAGGATGAATTTTTCAAACATTGACATGAAACTAACAAAATTATTAAAAATTATAAACCATTTCATCCTTTTGTCCCACAGTAGTACTTCAATGTTTCCTTTCCTTGTGGCTCCTCCTCTTATTGGTGACCATTTTATGTATTCATTTTCTTCTTCTCCAATATTTGTGCCATAAGTTTCTGCCATGTTCCATGTTATAAACTTATAACTTATCATGCATATAATGACATAATGCAGTACCCTCTTCTCTTGCTTCGACAATTCTTCTTCAAATGCCACATTCAATTCGTTGAGCACCTGCACAAGGCATCAATTGGTCATAATGTTTTCACTTGTCTAGGTAAACCAAAATCAGCAAACAGGATGTAAAGCAAATGAATGAAAGATTGATTGTGCCTTATTGGATTCAAAATGTAAAGAAACACCATATTGCATGGGTTCTGAAACAAGGCATTCTGTGAATGGAAACAAATGCTATTCCTTATCATGAAATGACAAATTCTATGACAAGAGAAACCCTTTTTTCATGTCAAAAGAAGAAGAAAAAGTTTTGACTTTGAGATAGAAATCATTTAATCTCTGAGTATCACTCCCATGATTCTCTGAAAAATGAACAGGAGAGCCTATTGTTGATTGATAATGAAAGTGACTGTGCACAACATACTGTTTTTGCTTCATGTGCAATTGCTAGGTACTGCTCCAATAGATAGTTCCGACGGGCCTTGTTTATGATCTTGTCATCAACATCAGTGATGTTCATAATGTACTGAACTCGGTAGTTGAAGAAACCCTGAGAATAAACAATACAGAAATTATAACCCAAAAAGAAATGCCACTTGAGCTTCACCTTTTACCCTTCTTTCCTTCTGCTAAATTAAAAGCAATGAGCCTTATTATGTTTCCCCTGTATCCTGGCCCTTGACAACTTGTTTAGTTCTTTTCTTTCAGGTCTACCTAATTATTTTTGAGAGAAATACAGCAGAGTGAATAGTTAGGCAACACAAAATTTATTCACGAACCCTGTTACATCATTTGTAATTGTTATCTATTCAAACAGTTACAAAAATACAGCATGTCCACTTAAGCGGCAATCGCAAACTGCACCATCACTTAAGTATTGAAAACAATTCCATCATACCTCCAAAATTCGGCGGAGAATGTCAAAAGTCACATAATTTCTGGCATGACCAATATGGGAGGAATCATATACGGTCGGGCCGCAAATGTACCATGTAACTGCAACACAGATAACATACAAACTTAGTCAAAAGAATATAATCTCACACACAAGTGGATTGAGGAAATAATCTCCACACCTTCACAGGTCAATATATCCAACTGAGGAAATGCATCACTCTAAAAGTGATGCGCCAGACCAGCTCTAACACTACCACCCCACAATCACAGACCAAGTACCACTTATTACACGCTGTCCAGTACACAGGCACACAGGACAGCTGACAGCGACTTATTCAGATGGAGACAGGTTAGGTCCAGAGACCTCCACCGGAATAGAACTTGGAAGAAAATTCTCCCCGCTACTCAATGGGAAACATGTGCCTAAGTAGGGAACATGCAGGCAGGGACAGGTCCCCATGCTGCACTGTCTATAATATAGCTGTTAGTTGTGGTGTCCAGTTTGAAAATGAAACATGGAGTTTTTTCATTTTGGTTTTGATTTGATGAGAATTAGGGTTCAAGGCAATGGGGCATTGGTTCACTGGTGAGGTCAACAAAGTGTTAAGCAGTCCACCAAAGCTCCATTCCCTCTGCAGATTACCCACCCGATTGGCTGAGTTTAAAAACACTTCAGACACACACACACACACACAAATGATTTTGAGCAAGTATGAATTAGGGTTCAAATGTACCCCTTGAACTTCTTGGAAACCCATGATGTTCTAGTTTTTCCGGAGAATGGTTGCTTGAACCCCTCTATTAAGTCCTTGCAGTACAGGTAACACCGGTGGATTCTCCAAAACATATGTGAACTATATGTAACCACTACATGTACCTCTATCAGTAAAACTCTACCAGTCCTAACCTCTACTTGTCTTAAAAGGGGTGCAAGTTATCGATGTGGGGATCAACTCACTGAGCAGATTGAAGCTTATAGGCCTATGCCCGGAATAAGGATGTTCCAAAAAGGTAAAACCATTCGGGGAACAACGAAGAAAACGAGGCGTGGAGATTAAGGATGCCTTCAAAAAAGCAGGTTTTTGCTAAGGAAAAACGATGATTCGAAACATGGGTTCCTGCAAAAATCATAAACTGAAATGTAGATTTCAACAACATGCTTTAAAAAATGAAGGCTAATGAAAAAATTACCGAGATCAGAGCCATCTCTGGTGTGGAAAGGGACTTTGCCCCCGCATAGAGTGTTGTTTAATCGAAGGCCTTTGGTGCGCGTGTTAGGTGGTGCCCAATTGCGCCCTGCCTCCGCAGAACTCCCTCCCCCATTCTCCGCCAAATTCATATCTGATTGATTTGCCAATAGCACAGAATATCTCCACCCTGCTTCTGAGACGTTTTTTCTGCTACCGCTAGTGTTTTTGGTTTCTTAACAGTGTTTTTGCTCGGTTCAGCAATTGTATTCGAATCTTCGCTCGTTCTGCGGCATACATTGAGCGGGTGGGTGAAACTTCTTGAATGTCTGGATGAGTTATTATGACACAAGACAACAGTTATACTGTATACCCAGTCGAAATGACTCGGCTTAATCAAAAACATTCCGAGTTCATATATACGTTAAGAAGGGTGTTAGCCCTTGATAAAAGACTAATAACATTGTTCAGTATAAAATTACTTTATCCAACGACCTGTAGGCCGAGGGATTGAAGTCTCGAAGCATATTTTCCTATACCCGATAACCATTACCCTCGGAGCCCGAATACGAGTCGAGTAAGTCAGTTGAAAGTACCTTACTAGCACATCTGCATATGCAGATGAAAAACGCCCGACAGGTCTCACACTTGAATGTTTTGTCAAAGCTTGAAGTTTTGCCTGATGTCGCTGCTGGTTTCCCCGACGAAAGAGAAGTGACGAGAACTTATTGATACAGATGAAAGTCACAATGGGAGTGAAGACAGGTTTCCACCTTCCGTTCTCACGGGCTTCGCCTTCATCATCACTTCGAGTTAAACAAGGTTAAAGAAAACAAATAAATGTTAAAAAACAAAATATATCTCATTTAATTATATTACAAAGAGTAAATGAAAATGTTATTTATGCACATATGGATGCAAATATTAACGCAGTTTCATACCAAATAGCCACGACCGATTTTCTTTCTATACCAAATAGCCAAGACCGATTTTCTTTCTTTAATATTGGCGGCAGAATTACAGACACATCATCTCAGATCGGCTTCAGACTACGAAGCTCATCACTGAGAAAACATAGACTCAGACTATAGTCCTGAACACAAAGTACAGAGGTCGTTTATGCTTCAGTTCCAGCATCTGTTGTAACTTACCACAAGGCTACCTGGGCGTCTCTGCATATGCTCACTAGACTATCACACTGGGAAACCAACAGCACCGAAGCCACTGTGTGCTCTTTCCCTACACTCAGACACTTGCAGAGCTCAAACTACTTGATCGCTCAGACTCTAATGCGAACTCTAATGCCTCAATGAGCCTCGGAGGCCTCTTATTTATACAATTGTCAACCAGTTACTCGGTGACCACGGACCGGCACTAAGCGGTCAAAAAGGAGATTCGGGGTGACACATGAGGACTACCATGGTCATTATCTCGTCCCTTGATGGTCTTTCGACATATGGGGACCCAAACCGACAACAAGCCGACAAACTTTAAATAAAGCAAAAGTACAAAGTGGAGCCATTAGCGGCGGCCCACCATGCCTTTCAATCATACGGATCCCATTTCAATCATGCGGATCCCATCAGCATCAACAAATACATCGGAGACATCCATCTCCAAGATCTTGTCCGCCACAAGGACAATCAAAATTAGGATAGTCATCATAGTCGGAATCTGCATAATCGCCAGTGGAGTCCACTGACTTTTCAACATCGATAGGTGGATACAAGTTGTAGTTGAAAGAGCGTTCCACATCAGATCCGAATAAAACTGGATTTGGCCCACAGATAAAAGAACCTTGGTACAATGATTCAACTTGGAGATTTAAAGGGATTCTCCATGTATAGGTTTTGGCATCTATACGATTGCCGTCTTTGTCACGCTTGATGAATTTCTGGTAGGTATAGACCGTTTGAGCTAACGGTGTGTAACGGCCTCCTTGGTGACACAGTTTGAATTTGAACCACATATGGTTCTAGTCGGCAACCATCATGTCCGCGTGAAGGTGAAGAATGAAGTTGGCGCGACGTTGTACCCAATCAACTCTTGGACATAACTTATCCAGGAGCACTTCTGTCCATCCGGACCATTTTAAATTTAGCATATTCGAAGGATTTGCACAGATGACTATTGATATTTGTTCTCTGCAAAATTGCAGGATTAAATTATAGGTTGTCCACGAGAGATCTCCATGACCAATATCAACATACCAAACTGGACCTCCAGTTTTTTCATTACAATCAATCTAGACTTCTCTGCATCTGAGAAGTTTCTCTTGGGCATTCTCAAAGTTGCGGAATGCTTCATATTCCCATCTTTCAAGGATTTGCAATTTCAGAGGGGACTCTTGAATCTGTTTGATGAGGGTTATGGCCAAGAACTTTTCAGCTTGCGTTCTGTTGGCATGTTCTAAAGTGGACTACCTTTCTTCTTCAGTCAAAGCCAAGGCTTAAGAAATAAGCCTGCTTGCTGGCTGGGAGCTTGAGGCTGATCTGGAACTTTCTCCTTGCTTATATTTTGGGAGCTGGAGGCTCCTACAGAAAACATATTTAATTGCGGTTGTGCTGGAGTATGCAATTCTTCCCTGGTCAACATATCAGCCACACAATTCAAATAACCTGGTTTATATACAATATAAAAATCAAAATTCTGAAGCCATAAAAACCATTTAAGAATTCTGGAGCTATTCTCCGCCATTAAATTTTCATTCTTGAAGATGACAGGCATGATCTTCAAATCTGTTCTAATAATAAATCTAACAGGCTTCAAAAACAATCTAAAATGATTTACAGTCTTTTTTACAGCTAAAATCTCCCTGTGGCTCGAAGGATAGTTTAATTTTGCAGCCTTGAAAGAACCAGAGGCATAGCCACAAATATTTTATTTTCCATCTTGCACCTCAATCAAAATTCCACCCCATGAATGGGCAGAAGCATCTGTCTCTATTATGAGGTTTCCAGTACCCTGTGGGAGTGACAGAGCTGGTAACTACTGAACTTTGGATTTAATCTTTTGCACAACCAAAGACATTGTTGCTGACCATTTTGGCGGATTTTTCTTCAAACGTTGCTGTAAGATATAGATATCTTCAGCCTGCCCTTTGTAAAATAGTCTGATGTAGTTTAGGCTTCCAAGAAACCTTTGTAACTGGACTTTTTCCAAAATTTGATCAGGAAAATGAGCAAACACTTGCAGCACATGCTGCTGCAGAATAACTTGACCTTTGTTGATTTTGAAACCGAGGAATTCGATTTCAGTTTTGCCTATTTCCATTTTACTTTGTGAGAGTACTAGTCCATGCTTGAAAACCAGTTGGTAAAACTCTTGCAGATGCTTTAAATGTTCCTGCAAGTTCCTGGAACAAATCAAAATATCATCTATGAACACAAGCGCCCAACTCTTCTCATGGAAGATGTCTTCCATCCTTTTCTGAACTTCAAATGGAGCATTGTTAATACCGAAGGGCAAAACTTTCCATTGATATTGTCCATGCAGAACCACAAATGCAATTTTAAATCTATCTTTAGCCTCTATACCAATCTGGTAAAAACCAGACTTCAAATCGAACTTGCTAAAGATGGTGCATCCTGTTATCTTCTGCAATAAACTGGCTTTATCTGGAAGTGGATACCGGACTTTCTGAAGAACAGCATTCAAAGGTTTGTAATTAACCACTAATCGTGGCTTTCATCTTTTAATCTCATAATGCTTATTAACCACGAAGGCTCAGCAAGCCCATAAGCTCTTGGATGGCTCTATCAATCCTTTTGATAAGAGCTCTTTGATTTCCTTAGCACAAAATTCTTTCCCAGAAGGAGACATAAGCCTTGCAGAGGCTTTCATTGGTTTGTGCTTGACTGAAGGATCAAATGGAAGTGAGACGAAGTACTTTTCTCTTGTCCAAAAGGCATTTGGACTTTTAGAGCAACACTCCTTTATTAATTTTTTAGAAATCTCAGCAAGGGCTTTATCTTTGCGAATTTCTGCAAAAGCAATACATCTCTCCATCTTGAATAGCTCTGCAACATTAGGCTTTGGCAGTGGAGGGTTTGCAGAACTCTTTGTTTTTTACTTAGACTCAAAGGAGAGTGGACAGGTGACTGTCTTACCATTTTCTGAGTATCTACAGCGATTGGACTTACTCTATGCAAGAACTCAGAACCAAGAATACAGTCATCCTTAATATTGTCTAACCTATTTAGGGAGAGAGTGGTTAGACTAGTTCCAAACTTAATTGGAAAATATGCAGCTTTTCTTGTAAGGGCTACTGAAGTTCCTTCTATTGCAACTCCATGCTCTGAAGTTGGTTCCCAGTAAAATGAAGGAATAGTTCCACCTTTAGCTAGATTCATCTGACAACCTGAATCTATCATGCAATCAATTTTGTAGGCTTTAAACTCTGGTGGACAAAAGGAAAGCTAGATGAACATTTTAGGACCAGTGAATAGTCGTAGGAAGGGTTCAGGTTCAGGTTCTGGTGAAGAAGGGACTGAATTGGAATTATGCTTGGGTCTTTTCAAGGCTTCTTCAAACTGTCTACTCATTTCTTCATCAAATGAGAAATCTCTTTCTTGTTGAACCGTTCTCAAAGTATTTTTGAGATCCTCAATATCTCTGACCAATTTGTTCAGAGATTCTTACTTATCTTTTATTTGCAGTCTAAGGAGGACTTCTTTGTCTTTCCTGAACTGCTGTCTGTTTGAATGTTCTGTTGGATAATTGACAAACAATTCTGCAGGGTTATAAACAGAGGACTGACTCTCATTTATTTTAGCTTTACCTTTGTCGAGTATTGCTAGGAGTCGCTTCTTTTCTTCTCTCATATCTCTCCGAATAATGTATTCAAAAACTGGTGTTTGGGAGAGCTTGAGATCTATTTCAGCAAGTTGTTGCTGAGGAGAAGGTTTAGCTGGCTTGGTTGCTGCAAAAAACATATAGCAAGCAAAATCAAATTCAGGAGGAGACTGGGGAAGGCCATCACACCCCCCTAAATTTGGGTCTGACTCCGACTCAAAAGAGGAGGAGGAAGTCTCAAAATTATGTAACTGTATAGGAGAGCCAGGGTCTGAATCATCCTCAGAACAATCTGAAGGCAAAAATATAATTTCTCCATCAGGAGAATCATCAACTGAACATGTACAAAGATCCCACCAGCCGGGATCCAAAGAGGTTAAAAATGCAGCAAGTCGAGGCTTGCTCTTTTTATTAGGACACTTATTTGCCCATTGTCCCTTTTTCCCACAGAGAAAACATTTTTCTTTATCTCTGTATTCAGTTCGTCTGTGAACAAATTTCCTCTGACCAGGTGGATGATTGAACTGTCTCTTATCTTTCTTACGGAAAGATCTGTCTTTATGCTTATAGGATTTTGCTGGGTGATATCGAGGTTCACTGGAGTAGAACTTCTTTTTCTTCTTGCAATGGCAAGATTGACTTAAATGACCTCGGTTATGAGCACCACATCCCCAATCAGGCATTTGGGCAATGGATTTGCAGAATCCAGGAGAATACATTGACTGGTGTCGTTTAGAATCTTTACTCACCCTTTTCTCTAGGCAATGATCTTGCCATGTTTCCATAATATACCCATGTAACTATGCAAGAGAGAGACCTTGGAGTTCAATCCTTTTATCTTTCATGAACTGTTCCACAGCATCTGGAACATGACCTGGAAAACTTCTTAAATAGTGCTTCAAGTAAGCAGGTTCTCCTGATTTTCCAGAACAAATCAGAAGCTTTTGCATATAACAAAAATATTTTTCACTGTCCTAAATCACAGAGTCTTGCAGACATAAACAAAGAAGCAAGATGTTCAGAATCGTCTGCATCTTCAGGGCCATCAAATTCTCTGCCCAGGGCTTTAATAATCTGTTGATCAACATCATCAGCATTTAACATTTAATCTCTGGCTTCCGGAGGGAGCAAGTGCCACCATTCATGGGCTAAGCCTGCAAGCCCAGCTATCAACTGTAGGCCAAGGTGTTGACCTGTGATATTAGCATCTTGAGTTTTCTTAAAGAGAACCCATTGTCCTAAAAGGCTGATGGCGGTTTTAACTTCTTCTCTTGTCTGACATTGGATGTTAAGAACAGGTTGGTCAGGCATCTGTGAGAGAAGATGGTTCATACCATTTATTCCAAAAGAAAAGGAATGAGAGGGAATAGTTGATGCAGTTTGTTGGTCTCTCATTATTGTGTCAAAATCAGGGGGAGGACCTGTGTTTGAGGATTGGGCTTCAAACTGAGGTAAAGCCATCATAGCAAGATATTTCGAGGGAAGGGCTGGAGGCATTTTATGGAATTCAGCAAGGTATGCACCTATTTCCTCAAATTATGCTTCATCCTGACCGAATGAAAATTCTGGTCTCAGGTCTTCTTCCTCTTCCTCAATGCAGAAAGCTCCAAAAGAGAAACTCTTACTGTGAGTGGGCTTTCTCTGGTGACCTTTGGCTGCTGACTGACTAACTGGAGAGGTCTTTTTCTTGAGATCTTATGTTCTAGTCAGAAGTTGTTTTATTACTTCCAGTCTTTTCTTAGTTTTTAACTGAGCAGCTTCAACTGCAAATCTGATTTCTGCTGTATCATGAAGAAGGTGATCCAACAGTTCCAATTTCGTAGTTGGTAGGGCAATTTTCTCCTACTCACCACTTATTGATTTCTTGACTTGAAGAATATCTACTGCCATATCATCAAGATTTTGTGATGTTAATTTATGCTGCAAATTTCCCCAATTTGCGAGTTTGATTTCATCAGAAACTGTCTTAGAAGGAATAGACGACTTATGGGGTAAAAATTCTTTTTTAGACTGGCCATCTTGGGCGAATTGTCTGAAAGGAGTGTCGGGGAGATTCCTTCCAGGGATGTAAGATCTGTTTCCTTGGGAAACAATTTCCATGCCAGTGTTGCTTCTAAGAAAGGAAGAGAACATACCTAGGCTTGGAGGAGCAGGCGCTTTATGGTGCTGAAGTTTTTGAACAATTTTTTGACATGCAGGACATTCTACATGCTGACCTCTGTGCTCAGTATCATGCAAACCAGTATAAGAAGGTTGGGAAGAACTTGTACTGACAGAATTAGATTCAGCCTGTCTTCTAGCATTTTGATACGAGGTTGTTGAGCTTGATCTTATTAATGGGGGTGTAAACCTTGGTGTAGGAGTACCCTCTGGCAATCTAAAAGAATTGGAGGACCTATCAAATGTTATGGGCTGAGAGGTAAATGAGTGTGCTTGATGTTCAAGGTTTCTCAGCTCCTGGTATTTAACTTCCCGTTGCCTGGGATAGTTAATACCTGTCCAGTCAAATGTGATAGGGGTTGATTGCTTTGATTTTTCACTTTCCACCACGCTATGCAAATGCGAGCTCTAATGAACATGAGATCTCAGCGGTGGAAGAGTATCATTCCCAAAACGAGTAACCACACAACCCTTAAGCTGTATGATTTTCGAACCAGTGTCCATATTGAATCCTTTGGGAAGGATGTAAGCTTTTAGAAGATCATAAATGTGTGGATCTTCTAGACTGACAGAATATTTAGGATATATAGTCCTGAAAGCAGGACCATCATGCAATGGTGTTGTAAAGCCACCAATAATAGCATCAGCAAAATTACGGTGTCTAGTAAATATTTTTAATATTTACTAAACACCGATATGTGAAATATTAAAAATAGCCAATTTTAATATAGCCAATAATATTATTGGCTATATTAAAATTGGCTATTTTTAATATTTCATATAATTAATTATATGAAATATTAAAAAAACATATATATTTTATTTAGAGGTAATGTTGATATGTTTTTATAAGGGAGACGAGTGCGGGAGGAATCCTCTTTGACATCGAAGGAATGTAGTGTTAATTTTTGCCTATGGTTAGGGAATGTTATCAATAATCAAGCTTAAAGATACGCCTTATATTTGGGATTGGTTCAATCTGTCTCTCTCATAATTTAATCATTATTAATGACAGGAAACTCCCTTCTGATTATCTCTCAAACTAAACACAAGCCAGAAATTGTGGATCAAATAGTCGGAAGGTTACATAAACACATCATCAGTCTTCTCCTTCACATTCTGAGTAGTCAACTCTATCATATCCGTCAAGAAAATAATGTATCAGTTGATAAGCTAGCAAAAGAAGCCTGTGTATTACCTCGTGGGGGTATTAAAAAAATGGAGGCCAACTCTTAACATGTTGGCTCCCCTAAGGTATCAAGCATATGCAATAGTTCATTTACCTAACAAGGATCGGGTCTTGTCGCACATTAATGAATCTAAATAACGGCATGAATCTCATTTATCGTGCCAATCACTTCATTCATCCACGAGAATGGCTCAAGGAATTTGGAGTTATGAAGCTTCTCGAGAACAACAAGCTTATACATCTAGGACTAACTCTTGGACGCGTGGCAGTACCAACAGGTGGTTTCATCGTGAGGTTGTTTCGTATATTGGTGTTAATTCATTTTAGTGGCATTGTCATTATGTAGTAAGTAACATTAAGGGAAGGAGGTCTAGTGTGTGGAGTAAACTGGTGATGATGGTACATATTGTTGGGGATATTGATGCCTTCCCCTATGCATTGGGGGAGTTGTTTATTGTAGATAATAGTGTTGAGCATGAGGTGAAGATTTCTTAGGCCATCATCTATAGTTTCAAATCGGATTCAGCTCCCTCTATAACTTGGGAGGTTTGGGATTCAGGATCGTCGAAGAAAACAATTGACCTCCTTTGTGTCTAAGGGGAGTGGACTTTCGGTGCAAACTTTGCAAGGCATGTTGAGGATATTTTACATGGAATTTGCAGTAGATTGAGCACAGAGTCACCATTGTCCATTAACTAGAGAGCTTGGGGCATAGTAATTTCATAGGTGTGTAGTTGGTTTGTGATTAATCCTGCAATGGAAATAGAAAGAAATTATTGGAACTCTCTGAAGGCATCTGAGTCACACAAGCGGATATTAAATATATTCGCAATCAAATGTGGTGGATGAACTCCCAATTGGAAGGGTTGATTAATGTAGTTAGATAAATCACTACTTGTTCACCTGTTATTGAATCCCACCTGGAAGACGATGAGCAAGTTGTTCATCAACTCTCAGCCCACACCTCCTGTCTATATGGTCGTCTAGAAGATGTGGAGGGGAATAATCAAGTTTATGAAGCCCAAGTGGAAGCAGTTTCGGCTACTTTGGAAAAATATGAGGATTTTGAGCAAACAATGCATTAGATTTCGTCACAGGTGTCATGCCCAAATGTTCATTTAGATGATGCGGAGGATAAAATTTGTGTACAAAAAGCTCAGGTTGATACTATTCATATTACTCTAGGGAGACATGATGATCTTCTAGCAGCAAAGCAGTCTCACATCAGTGATTATTTCGGAAGCAGGGGGACCGAGGGATCCTCTATTCGTCAACCCATTGCAGCTGTTGCTATTTCAAGCTTGGAGGTGCATGAAGATAATGAAGAAGATCATGAAGATAATCTTGAAGAAAATGAGGAAGACCAGGTTATGAACAATGCTCATAGTTCTACTAGTTTTAGTTATTTATGGTCTTTTTTTGTCTGTTATTATTGGGCTAGTTTGTTAAAATTTACAGTAATGGAGCCATCTATGGATATAGGGAAATACTACAAAAATGGATGATTGTATATGGGGGAATCAATTTTTGTAGAAACTCTATAAGTTATCCTTTTAGATTTATTTACTGTAACATTTTGATGTTGATTCAATTCGGCTTTTTATAAATATATCAAATACTATTTCGTTAAAAAAAATGTTGACACATGTTTATAAGAAATAAATTAACAAAAATTATATTGAATAAGTATATCATAATTTCGATATTTTAAATAGAGGCATAGTTATACCACTAGGACATTTTTTTCTAGAAGGAAAAATATGTAACTTTGGTATTATAAGAAATAAAAACCAGGTTACATCCGGAGAGTCCAAGAAAGTTTCCATATAACAACTTAACAGTTTTACGTCCGAAGACAATCAGCAATCAAGACATACAGTTTTACGTATGTAGACTATTAGGCAAAAACATAAGCACACTCAAGCAAGCACGCTATGAAACCAACATCCACAAATGTTCATCTTTCATCACTAAAAGAAAAGCATTAGGCAGAAAACAAAGGCCCAAAAAACAACTATTCAGAAAGTTGCGGTGTTCCCATGATCCACCACTGCCCCGTCAAGAGATTCACTAAAGTGCAGAAATCCATCGATCGGACCCAACGCCAATTTTGAAAGTTGATCAGCATCCATATTCGCTTCCCTGAAAATATGTTGGCAGCTAATCGAGTCAAAAGAAGCACTAATGCTGTGCACTTCCTCCATCCAGGGATCCAAGAGGATTGCTTTGATAACATGTTTGCCTTTGAACCAGTTGACAATCACTTGAGAGTCACCGAAAATGATGAGGGACAGAAAGCCCCTCCTGCGTGCAAACCACAATAAACACCTCAGCGCCAACAATTCTGCCTTTAAGCCATTGCCACCTCCAAGACCGACTTGAATCTTAATGCAGTGATTCCTACGGATGTAAACATAATCCCTGCTCCACACATCCCATGTTGAGATGCACCATCGAAGAAACCATAAATGCAACCCTCCTCCAACACTAGATGAGGGACCTGTCGTAACTTAACTTTTCCCTGCATTTTTGGTTGACCATTCCAGAGATAGAGAATTTTTTTAGTCGTTGCCTCGATCGATGGTAAAGAGTCTTCAAAGATCCCAGAGTTCCGAGCATTCCAGATACTGATAATCAGAAATAGAGGAAGAGAGTTATGACTCCCATTTCGACCAAACCAGTTGCGTAAGCAATCCACCATATCGGTTCCTAACCAAAAATCAAGCACAAGTATCCAGCCACGAATAACCTGCCATACATCTCTCACATAACGACACTGGAATAATAGATGATGATAATCCTCATCCGCTGCTCTGCACAAATTGCATATACCTGGCCCACATAATCCCCGTTTCTAGATATTTGTCCGCGTAAGGATTTTGTTCTGGAAACAAAGCCATAAGAAACACTTGTTTTTTAATGGGATTTTCCACCGCCAAATCCTGTGATGCCACGAACTCATGATCGGGGGATTTGAACCAAAAGAGGCCAACATATTATAAACAGTCGTCACCGTCAAAATTCCCATGGAACCATGTCCATCCCAAACCAGTTGATCAACCGAATTGTTGAGCTTAATCCCAGCATAAGCAAGCCCGGAAACAGAAGACTCCCACTCTGAATGCCACCGTAGCAGGAGGTTTAGACCAGCCATCGAAAGCCAGCATTCATGAGGGACGTCACTACGAATTTTATAAAACTGTGAAATAACCACCATCTTCCTGTCATGGAGCTCTTTGATAAGGTCAGCATGGACCCTGTAACCTCCATCATCCCCGATGTATGGATCCACTCCAACGAAAAACTCGGAGCCTTTCCCAATTTTCCACTTAATCCACGGTCCAACGTAGCAAAAAGTATTACTAATACTGACCCAAATCACAGAGGCCCGAGAGGTGCATGAATGATAATTTCTTAGCCATTGGGTAGTATTATAAGTTTTCAGTTACTTAACATGGATAACCCTACTCCACAGGTAGTCATCCGTCAAGGCCCTCCAAAGGGATTTAGTAAGCATCGCCACATTGAACCATTCGAGATTGCTGACCCCCCATCCCCCTCGAGCTTTAGGCCAGCACAAGCTCTGCCAAGAACTTAAGTGCCACTTCCTAATCGAGGGTTTACCAGACCAAATGAAATGAAATAGTCTGCTACGCACACCATTGAGAATCGTGACAGGAATTCTTCGTAACCCAAACCAATAAATAGGGATACCTTGTAGCACTGACTGTGCAAGAATGAGCCTCCCTCCGATAGATAGCCAGCGCGCAGCCCAGCAGTTTATCCTCTGATCAATTTTATTTAATAGCCACCCCCAATCCACTATGCCATAGTAATTAGGTTTCATAAAATACCCTAAGTATTTTAGACCCATATCAATATGTAGGACATTAAAAAAAGGAAAACATAACCATCCAATGAGAAATTTGTGTATTGTCTTCTATTCCCTAATAAAGTTAATAGAGCAATGGTTTTGAGGGTTCTATCTGAAAAATAAAAATAAATAAATAAATAACGTTTTGGCTCTGGGTTGGGACTGTGTGTGCAAATAGGTGGCCTATTTTTTCTCACAGATAAATACTCCATTGCAATTTTATTATATATAATGTATAGAGAATTAACTTTAAACATGGACATTAAACATTTGGAATGCACCTAATATGCAATCAACAATTTACACATTACATTTATTTAATCCATTCCCTGCATCGTCAAATATCATATTATAGATGTTTTTATACTTACAACAATGTTGGATACTTTGAAATATTGATATCCAATTATAGTCATAAAACATTTATACCTTGAAAGAAAAGATCAAGATACTCGTACCTACATGAACAAACACAACCTAAGGTATTTCTTGAGCATAATGAAGGAGCTCATTGCATTATGGGGCTTACTATGGTTTGCCAAGATCAGAGGACTGGTGCACTTACAGGTGTTTGGCGATTCACAATGTATTATTGAATGCGCAAATGGCAGATCTACACTTTGCTCATTACTTCTGGTGCAGTGGATGAGTAGGATTAAATCGTTGATTAATACTTTTGAGCAGGTTTCCTTCAGGCATATCTATCGGTCTTTCAATGTTGAAGTTGACACTTTATCTAAGCTTTCCATTGGCCGGATGGATGGTCGTCTTATCTCTGAAGAGTTTAGGGAGGGAGTCCTGATTGGCTCGGACTGTTATACATTCTACTGATGTAGTCTACCTAGCTGTTAGTGGATTTTTGTAGATTTGAGTCAGTAGTACTTTTTTACATACTTTATTTTGATAACTCTTGTAATCTGGGATGTATTTTGATTTGATAGTCCTTTGATTGTAGTTTTTTAACAAAAGAGAAAGCACCTCACTTCTCTTCGTATGGATGTATATTTTGATACAACTTTGTGCCTAATATTTTATATATATATATATATATATTTGTGTGTGTGTGAAAAAAAAAGCTCAAATATTATTAATTAGTGAACGATTTTAGGAGACCGGTTATCATCAACATGGTATTGTGGGCCAAACCGAGATCAAAAGAGAAAGAGTGATGCAGTGCAAAATAATATACTCCAGATGATACTATAATAATAATAATAATATATTATTCTTCTGTAACAATTCATTTCACATAAATAAACCAGAATTCCAGGAGGAAATAAAAAATTATTGGAATAACCAGTTGAGTGGAAAAGAGAACCGATCTTCGAGCCTCCGAAAGGATTACTGTCACACTAATTTGAGCTTTGCAGAACCTGCACTGCTATTCAACAATTGTTTGCCTCATCTTCTAATGAATTTGCAGAGCTCTTGATAGGATTTGCCCTGCATCGTGAATAATTTGGCAGGTTTTGTGTTTTCTTAAAGGTTGGGTGAAAGTGGAGTGAAACAAAATTATAATTTGAATCAATATGTTTCATACTTCATACTTTGCTTAAGTCACTCAGATTGGGTGTAATTCAACCAAGATAGTGTAGCGACTGAGAGTGGAGCAATGAAGCCTTGGGGATAACACATGGATGTTGGGATGGTACATGGAGCGTTACAATGAAGCAGTGGGGATGCCATGTGGAGGCTAGGATGGTTGATTACAGTTGTTATGAAATGTAACATGTCATATTATTCACTAATCGGTCATATTAAATGAGTAACGCTTCTATGCTTAATAAATGCAAGGAAGTTATCATTTGAGATACACAACTAAGAATATTCCTGTCTCGTTAAATCATAACCAAACAATGTATTTTTGTAATTAAAAGCATGCACCTCCCACCGAATGTATTGAAATAAAGCTTCCTATCGACGTAAATATACTCCAAGCTTGAAACCAATGTCAAGGACGTGAATGTTGAGATCTCGAAACCCTGTTACTGAGAAACCCTACAAACATGTAAGGGATTTATAATGGAAAACATTAATTAACTATTATTCCAAACTACGGAGTTGCAATCTAGGTGAGTATTTGACCCGGTTAAGAGAAAGCCCTTATAAAATGCTTGCAACATGTTGAGTGGAAAAAAGAAACATTAGGCTTTTCAAGATGCGATGAGATATTTGGATGTTGTTTGATGATTTTGTGTTTAATAGTTTTCTTTTAAGCCATGGATGGACACAAAGAAACTCTCTGAATGAAGAACATGAATGTTTAAAATGATATCCTTTGAATCAACTCACTGAATAGTTGAAGCTTATAGGTGTTATCTCCCAAATTGACCACCGTCATTTTGGTTGATAGAATGGGTAAATTTTTTTATTTTTGTGAGTCTTGGCCTTCAATATCAAAAAATCCCAGCTTTTCGGCAGTTAACTGAGTCTGTGAAAGTGGTTTCGATTCCATTCCTAAAGTTTAGCCACAAAGTCAGTTTGAACTAGAACGCTTCATCCCTACAATCTCAGGCTAAATCTCCAGTCATTATGTCATATGTCTATTGCAACATGCTCTGTTATTAAATAAATCCCGAATGCTCAGCTATGATTTGTCACTTGGCTGCCCTGTGAGGTATTTTCATTGTTGAACCATAACTCAAGAGGAATTTTCTGCTGAAATCGCGTGATCTTGCGGGGCGATTTTGACGGCCTTCCCGAACTCTAAATTCAGATCTGGAAGCACCAATGGATAGCTTATGATCTGTAGATCAAAATCGACTATTCGAACGTGCAAAACGGACATCGGACGGTTGAGAAAATCGATTTTTTCCAAAGGCAGTTTTTTCAGGAATCCTACAGGTTTCGGCAGCTTAGGCGAGCCCCACAGAGCTCATTAGCTACCGAAAGGTCTGACTTCCGGCGGCTAAGGCACGAAATCAGCAGAAAGCAACGTTTTGGGTTTAAATTTTTGAAATGGTTACAGCTTTCGGCAGCTTAGGCGAGCCCCACAGAGCTCATTAGCTGCCGAAAGGTCTGACTTCCGGCGGCTAAGGCACGAAATCAGCAGAAGAGTTAACTGCCGAAAGCCTGTTTTTGCCAATTTTCTCTAATTTCGCCCAGATCTCAGTTTTGTTCGCTGAACTAGCAGAGTAAAGGCTATAAAGCCACAGAACCAAGACTATTAGGAGGAGGTTCGAGCTTGGAGAGACTTTGCCATATGTTTTGGTCGCTTATTATAATAAAAAAATCACAGTTTTCTCTTGTTGTTGTTATCAGATATTTTCATCCATCATTATTCTGCACTCTATTCAAATTAGCTTAGCCTGTGCTCATGATTTGAATTGAGGAACTTCCTACTGCTGTGTGTGACCCGATGTTATGCATGTATTTGGTTGCATAAACCCTGCATGATTAATATACTTGGTTGTCTTAGCAATATTCTACATTTCATCTCTATATTTTATCATCTGATTTACAGTTTCTAAGAGCACTGGTTCATTTAACTATTTGATAAGCAACTTTTCCATTGAGCTATTGTGGTATCCCATCGATCCATTTACTGAAAAGGGTATTGAATTCTTAAGTTACCAAGCATACTTAGCCATAACCACTAAGTAGTTTCTTGGAGAGCTAACAAATTGGCGCCGTTGCCGGGGAGCGAGGTGAGAAGCTGATCTTCCTGGGAGAATGACACAGATCTAGTCCTTGATGATAGACAAGGATCAGACACTTCACTGGTTATAAATCTTCTATCTGGCGACTCCATGAAGGACGAACTCAGTGGCGACTCCATTGTTCAGAATTCTGTTGGTGATTCCACTGGTATGACATGAACAGAATCTTAGCCAAGAGGTATGCGTTCTGTGATTTTTCAGGCATTGCTGGTTTTCCTAATCAAGTGCCTGCTAGAGATGAATGGGAGAATAGTCTTCCTAGATTTCGAGGAGAAGAGGGGGAAGTGCCAGCTGAGCATTTGCTGGACTTTCATGACTACATGCATCGGTTGCAGGTAGTGCATGAGGATGTTCAGATCCGGCTGTTCTGTGTTTCATTAAAAGGGATTGCCCGTGATTGGTATCGATCTTTGCCTAATGCTAGTATCAGCTCATTGGCTGATTTTCATGATGCCTTCCATGTGTTTTGTGAAGGAATATTTCCAGTTGATCTTCTCTATCCTCAATGCTGTAATGAGTTTTATTTATTGAATAAAGATCCAAATACTCATGATGAATTTGTTGCAGCAGAAGATATCCCTCACCATGATCAAGAGATAGGTAGTCTTCAGGGTGATGACCATTGCATAGATGTTTTAAACAATATACCACATGCATCTACTACTTTAGACTGTTATGCAGATCAAATTGTTTCCTTTGAAAGCTTTAAAGATGATAAGCAGCGTGATAGATCAGAAATCGAAAGTTTTGGATCTATAGCAAAGGTTGAACTGCCTACATGTAATATGGAAAGCAGTAAAGGTAGCTCTCAACTTCCGGATTTACAAACCAAGGGAAGTTGTCCCAACCATGAGGAACTGAATAGTCCAGATCAAAAACCTATCGTATATGTTCCTCCAACAAAGATCCAGCAATCTGCATTCATCAATGAGTTCGGTGAAGGAAACGAAGAGCAGCTGCAACACAGTCAGTCGGAGCAGCAGCTTCAAGAGGTATTTCATCATGTTTTTCATGACCCTATTGCTGATTTGTTGGATTCTTTCAGCAGCATGAATGTTAAGATATTTATGTCAGAAGAAGGCTATTTTATTCATCTGCTCAAACCTTTCTTCTGCATGATATGGTATTTGTTATTGTTGGGATCAAGATTCAGCATGATGCCTGTAAATCACAATCTGACATGGCTGCATTGGAAGTATGTTGTTACTTGATTAATCTGCATCTACTGGTTAGTGTAGGGGTAGGTAGGTGAATAAACTCTTGTTATGAGCACGAAGATAATTTTCAGTTTTGTTTAGTTCATGAATGAGTAGAGCAGGCTGCATGTAAGCTACAGGTGGATGATTATGAGAGGCATGCAATGCTCTTCCCAGCAAATAATGAGGATGACATTTCCGACATCACAAAGGAGGGCGGTGTTCAAAAGTTATAAGATGTTGTAGGTAATTTGTACCTGCAGGGAT
The DNA here is from genome assembly GCA_027924585.1 of Larix kaempferi. NCBI lineage: Eukaryota > Viridiplantae > Streptophyta > Pinopsida > Pinales > Pinaceae > Larix > Larix kaempferi. Next base: position 34,338,504 of record BSBM01001000.1, on the reverse strand, counting down.
CCTGTTTCATAAACAAAGACATTTTTGTTCTGGTGTTCCATTGCTCATTAACAGCCATGATACGGGAGATTGGCAGAAATGGGGTTTCTGGCTTGATTATAAACTCATCTTTGTTGCAATCTATGCTATCCCTCTCTCACACCAAATGACACAACAGATTACCAGCAAAGACCCGCATTTTATAACTACATCTGTGCACTATTTTTATTGAATACTATATTTGCACTTGGCTGTAGCTTACTGGCATCTGGTTGGCACTAGCTACTGGATCTATGGCTTTATAAATATCTGTTACCTTTCACTTTATCCTCCTTTCGTATATGTAACTTTTCGTGCAGATTTTCTCCTGGAAAAAGATTTACACTTGAAGGATGTTTTCTGTTTTGAACTGAAGATTTTGGAGGAATTCCAAAGTTAAACAATGAAGCTGGTCACAGCAATGGAGATGAGCTGTAAGAAGATGATGATGATGATGACTTTGCTGCAAAGCTGGGTGGCATATTCTCTTGATTAGTGACTTGTATTAGAAGATCTGTTGAAAGCTGTTTAGAGATCTATGGATGTATTGGTAAGCCCATCAGGGAACTGGACCTGGTTTTGATACAGTTTGCAGCAGCTCTGCCTATCCTTTTTCTGATGAAAGAATTGAAGAATCCCACTGCTATGATAAATACATGATCTCGGACTTGAAGCAAGCTGCATTTCAGACAGGGAAGCCAGATTGAAGATATATTAGGCCACAGGATGCTAGTAGTTACAACAGTTTTCCTTTTGGGAAGTCATTTTTCAATGAAGGGCAGGAAAGCTACAGGTTTGCAGAGGGATCAGTGTTAAAGACTTGATGACTCCATGCCCAATGCTAAAGGCTACTGGAACTACTTGGTTCTGGGATTCTTCGGAACCTCACTGGGAGGATTCCATCCCCGAGTAGGAGCCATATGTTATCTCCCAAATTGACCACCGTCATTTTGGTTGATAGAATGGGTAAATTTTTTTTATTTTTGTGAGTCTTGGCCTTCAATATCAAAAAATCCCAGCTTTTCGGCAGTTAACTGAGTCTGTGAAAGTGGTTTCGATTCCATTCCTAAAGTTTAGCCACAAAGTCAGTTTGAACTAGAACGCTTCATCCCTACAATCTCAGGCTAAATCTCTAGTCATTATGTCATCTGTCTATTGCAACATGCTCTGTTATTAAATAAATCCCGAATGCTCAGCTATGATTTGTCACTTGGCTGCCCTGTGAGGTATTTTCATTGTTGAACCATAACTCAAGAGGAATTTTCTGCTGAAATCGCGTGATCTTGCGGGCGATTTTGACGGCCTTCCCGAACTCCAAATTCAGATCTGGAAGCACCAATGGATAGCTTATGATCTGTAGATCAAAATCGACTATTCGAACGTGCAAAACGGACATCGGACGGTTGAGAAAATCGATTTTTTCCAAAGGCAGTTTTTTCAGGAATCCTACAGGTTTCGGCAGCTTAGGCGAGCCCCACAGAGCTCATTAGCTACCGAAAGGTCTGACTTCCGGCGGCTAAGGCACGAAATCAGCAGAAAGCAACGTTTTGGGTTTAAATTTTTGAAACGGTTACAGCTTTCGGCAGCTTAGGCGAGCCCCACAGAGCTCATTAGCTGCCGAAAGGTCTGACTTCCGGCGGCTAAGGCACGAAATCAGCAGAAGAGTTAACTGCCGAAAGCCTGTTTTTGCCAATTTTCTCTAATTTCGCCCAGATCTCAGTTTTGTTCGCTGAACTAGCAGAGTAAAGGCTATAAAGCCACAGAACCAAGACTATTAGGAGGAGGTTCGAGCTTGGAGAGACTTTGCCATATGTTTTGGTCGCTTATTATAATAAAAAAATCACAGTTTTCTCTTGTTGTTGTTATCAGATATTTTCATCCATCATTATTCTGCACTCTATTCAAATTAGCTTAGCCTGTGCTCATGATTTGAATTGAGGAACTTCCTACTGCTGTGTGTGACCCGATGTTATGCATGTATTTGGTTGCATAAACCCTGCATGATTAATATACTTGGTTGTCTTAGCAATATTCTACATTTCATCTCTATATTTTATCATCTGATTTACAGTTTCTAAGAGCACTGGTTCATTTAACTATTTGATAAGCAACTTTTCCATTGAGCTATTGTGGTATCCCATCGATCCATTTACTGAAAAGGGTATTGAATTCTTAAGTTACCAAGCATACTTAGCCATAACCACTAAGTAGTTTCTTGGAGAGCTAACAATAGGCCTATGCCCAAAATAAGGATGTTCCAAAAAAGTTAAAACCACTTAGGGAACAACAAAGAAAATGTGGCATGGATATTAAGTGTGCCTTAAAAAAAAAAGGTTTTCGCTAATGAAACATGATGATTAGAAACATGGGTTCCTGTAAAAATCATAAATTGAAATGTAGATTTCAACGACATGCTTTAAGAAAAGAACATGGTATCTTATCTACGAAGGCAAAACTGTAAAGCAATACAAACTAGCTCAGATGGTGGTATTATCTCTGAAGAGAGATGTGTCAGTTGTGCTCATTCACAAGAGTCGATTACAAATAGACCACAAAGGGCCTTTTTATCATAACTATAAAGAGGAAAAAACCCTAACATCCAAAATCCTAACCCCAGGAGATGAAGCGCCAAAAACAATTGTGGGCCCCAAGGTGGTTAGTTGATACGTCAAATTCCTATGGTTACAACTTTTGCATATGATCTTCATTTAGGCCGCTCGATAGCTCATTAGAAAGAACTAACCGATAATTACAACTTTTGATTGGGGCCAAGGCATTCCATGGCAACCCTTGGTCCCCCGATTGTCCAAAAATACTCATCGAGGGCCTCAAAACGACCTTGGAATTTCGGGACCCAAAAAACCATAGAAAATTGGCAAGAATATGGAGAACCAATGTAACTTGAAGGAACAGGTGGGTGGCCACCAATATCCACCTGGATCAAGTTGTTAGGGATTTTTATGTTAAAAAGAATATACATCATTTACAATATCCATGGTCTTCTAGACCATATAAGTTTGGCATATAGCCTTTGCATAATTACATCACATTTACATCTTGGGGTCAAAGACCGAGCGTTACAATTTTACTCTAAGCATCAAAAAATTATCCATAAACTATATAAAATCATTAAAAATTTGAATACATTTTACAAAAATATTGCCAAACATTTAATGGTTGGGAATTTATGAATCAGTAACATTTGCCAAGGTTTCTACGCTTTAATAAAACCAACATAGATTAATCTCAAACATGGATCTATTAAGAACCGAAAGGGATCCAATTTATCGAGGTGTAATTTTTTTTCTTAAATTTTTTATAGCTTAAGAAAAAAATTGTACCTCGAGAAATTTGATCCCTGTCTATTCTTGATAGATCCAAGTTTAAGATGGATTTGTGTTGGTTTTATTTTTTATTTTATTTTATGAGCCGACATTATTTTTTTATTTACTTTTTATTTTTGGTAATGTTACGTAACGCTATGTTACATGACATCATATTCCCCATATTGGGTTGTAGAGCACCTCATTACTCTTAGTGCAATTATGGATCCTTAATTTTTCCCTAGTAATCACTCTTGAATGGACATCTTTATCACATTAACTCATTCATACAATGAGATCATTCACATTGAAGCTACATTTATAGAGAGATCCTTCTCTCAACGATTGTTTCAGGTTCTAGTATTAATTTCCCTTCTTCAATGATCTCTAGTAAAATATTCTAGAAAGTGGTCTTGTTGCAGATTACATTTTTTAGGCAAGAAACATGGAAGATTAGATGTAGACATGAAGTTAGCAGTAACTCTGATTCATAAGCCATACTTACAATCCTATGCAACACCTTATAGGGACCATAGTACTTTGGTGCTAATTTGTTGTCCTTCTTTTGTTGCTTGAGGGACATCTATTAGTATAGTTGTAGCATAAAAAATACTCAATCTCCCACCTAAAATTCCCTTTCACTACAATGTCAATTTGCTTGTTGTTTCATCCTATTTTGTGTTATAATCAAGTTATCCTTCAATAATGGGAGAACTCTTGTTGGTGCTCGATGTGATCATCCATTGCTTGAATCTTAGCGTTCTCTTTCAAGGACAATGTGATGGAAGGAGTATGATAGCCATTAAGTGCCATAAATTGTGACATTTTTTATGAAGTATGGAAATATGTATTGTACCACCATTCTGCTAAGGGAAACCACTTAACCCAATGTGTTTGTTTATCAAATGCAAAGCAACTAAGATACCCTTCTAAGCATTTATTCACAATCTCAATTTTCCCATCAGATTGAGGATGGCAAGAGGAATCATGATCCAATTGAGTGCCTAAACAATAAAATAATTTCTTCAAAAAATTACAAGTGAAAATTGGATCTCTATCACTTACAATAATCTTAAGGGTTCCATTTAGCTTATGAATTGTTTCCATGAATGTCACAGTTATTGTACTTGCTTTAAAAATATGAGAAAGAGAGCATAAATGGGAATACTTCGTGAGTCGATCCACCACTACCACGATGACAGTCTTTCCTTCTGACTTTGGTAAACTTGTGATAAATTCCATTGAGACCTCTTCCCAACTTTGACTTGTTATGGCTAATGGTTATAAAATACCTAGAGTCTTAATTGTCTTTCCTTTATTTTGTTGACAAACCAAACATTCTAATACAAACTTTTGGACATCGGTTTTAAGACCTTCCCAGAAGAAATCCTTCTTGATCCTATGGTACGTATTCAAGAACCTTGAATGTCCTCCTATAGGAGAAGTGTGCAATTTGAAAAGGATATTCTGTTAGAGTAGATAATTTTTACGTAAATATAGGCGATCTTGGTACCATCACGAAACATTCTTCCACACAAATTTATCTACTCAATTGGCGTCCTCTTGTAGTTGTTAAATAATCTTGCCTGCCTTTTGATCTTGTTTCCATTATGTCCTTCCTTCTTCTACCCAATCAGATTGCATAATGGAAATACCACAAAGTAAGCCCTCAATGTCATCTTCTTTTCTTGAAAGTGCATCGGCTACCACATTCTATTTTCCTTTTTTGTAGATAATTTCAAAGTCGTAACCTAACATTTTTGTAACCCATTTTTGTCTCTCTTATGACAATAATTGTTGTTATAGGAAGTACTTAAGGATGTCATGATCTGTGTCTACCTTGAAGCATCATCCTATTAGGTAATGGTGTAATTTCTTAATTGCATGTAGTATGGCCAACATTTCCTTTTCATATATTGGTTTGAGTAAGTTTTTTCCTTTAAGTTGGCAACTTTAAAGGGCAAGGGGCCTTCCTTCTTCCATTAAAACTGCACCAATTCCATTCCCAGAGGTATCACATTCCATAATAAAGGTTTTTGTGAAGTCAGGCGTGGCTGATACAAGAGTTGTACACATAACCACTTTAAGTTTTTCAAAAACTTCGATTGCTTCTTGAGCCCACAATAATGCCTCTTTTTTCAGTAACCTTGTTAGAGGTGTTGTTATTTGACCATAATTCTTGATGAACTTGCAATATTAGTCTATCAATCCTAAGAATCCTCTAAGATTCTTCAATGTATTAGGAATTGTCTATTCCATGATAGCCTTAATTTTGTTAGGATCCACTTTAACGCCTTCGTGAGATACAATATGACCCAAATATTCTACTTTATGAACCCCAAAGGCACACTTAGAAGGCTTGGCATATAGTTGGTGCTCCTCCAATAGTTTCTAGACCATGCCGACATATTGTACATGCTCTTCCCAATATTTGCTATAAACAGATATATCATCAAAAATACTAACATAAATTTTATGAGGAATGGTTTAAATATAGAATTCACAAAGCTTTTAAATGTGGAAGGTGCATTGGTAAGGCCAAATGGCATCACCAAAAATTCATAATGACATTGATATGTTTTGAAGGTTGTTTTTGGAATGTCTTCTTTCCTAATTCTGATATGATGATATCTATAATGAAGATCCAATTTGGTAAATAATTTTTATCCCTGTAATTCATCTAATAATTCATCAATAACATGAATATAAACTTATTTTTAATGGTCGTCTTATTGAGCTCTCTATAATCTGGACACAAATGCCATGAAGCTTCCTTTTTGTGAACAATCATCGCTGGTATAAAGAAAAGAATTTGGCTAGGTTGAATGATGCCTGCTTCTAACTTTTCTTGAATTGATTTTTCAACCTCGTTTTTTGGTGCACATGGGTACCTATAGGGTCCGATGTTAGGTGGTTCACTTCCTAGTTGCAAGTGAATAACATGGTCATGGTATCGAACAAGTGGAAAACCTATGGGCATTTCTCCCAATACCTTGGAATGATTTTCAATAACTTGTTGGAGATCCACTGGAATAGAGGGTATAAATGCTTGAAAATATAGTGAGCACAATTGTACAATTACTCCACGGTGTTCCTTTTTCAACAATTCCATCATGTTCTTAGAGATTATCACTTTAAAGGGTTTCCATGGAATATATTTGGGTTCAATTTCCTTTCCTTCTGAAGAGAAGCTAATGAACAATTCTTGAAAATTAAGAGCCATTAGACCCATGGTACAACATAAACACCACCCATTTGGATTGCAATCACTTGGCTATCCAACGAATACTCACCTATAGTAAGCTTAATACTATGGCACTTCCCTAAACAATTTATAGTACCTTCATCTGCAATCATTACTTGATATTATGGTGTGGGATATATAAATCAATTGAGAAGTTTGGCTAATATGCAATCAATGAAGTTATGGATACTACCTGAATCAATCAGCACCGTTACCTTTCTGTTTTTGATATACCATTCTATCTTGAGTTTAAGGAGTGATAATGATGACCAAAGCACGAGAAGACATGGTTGGAGTAGTATCTTCTATATCTACCTCTTGAGGTTGTCCCATATTTGGATTCTTCCTCTTCACAGTCTATGTAGAATAGCTTCTTCTCGCTACACTTATACCCCGTACTATACTCGTTGTCACAATTGAAACATAGTCCCTTTGCTATTTTTTCCTCACTTGTTGAGGTGTCAATATTGTAGGCTTAGACTGAGTGGAGTTAGTGGGATCTCTTATAGTATTCATAGTTTTACTTTCATGCTTAGACTGAGTGGAGTTAGTGGGAGCTCTTATAATAGCCATAGTTTTACTTTCATGCCCTCCTTCTAGCGCCATGTTTTTACTTTTAATTTTCCTTGCAAAATTAGAAGCATTCTCCAATGATTTAGGTTCAAAGATATGTACCTCATGTTGAACACTGTACTTTAAAAATCCCATAAAGAGATCCAACAAATTATCTTTGGGAATGTTCTTCTCTCTAAGACTTAGCTTTTGAAACTACTTGTACTCTGTAACTGGACCTTTTTGCTTGAGATTTATCAATTGGATAAAGAATTTGTTGCTCTTAATATCTCCAGAATGTGCAATCAATTCATCCTTAAATATATACCAAGAGAAAATAGAGTCCTTTTTACAGTCAGAAAGCCATTGGTACCACACAAATTGATTACACTGTGAATACAAGGATGCAATAGTTACTGTTTGTAAAGTTGGCACTTGGTGTAGATGAAAGAATTGCTCCTTATCCTTTTATTAAGGAGATGAATTAGGGATAAATTTATGTCTTATCTCATTTATCAATTCTTCACCTCTTGAAGATCCATCTTTACTGGCCATTTCACTAGGCATCTTCCAAATCCTTTTTGCTAGCCATCTCATTGGTCATATTTTCTAGATCCTCTTTACTAGCCATCTTTCCGATATTATTTTGATATCCTCTTTGAATTTTAGGAATTCAAAATTATTTACCATAATTTTATTATCAAAGTTTCCTAATTGGTTGGAAAACTTGGACAACTCATAGTTTGCTTCATATTGATCCTCTTGTGTCACAGTTGAGCCTTCAGGAGGTTTAAGGGGAGTATAAATTTTTGCTCCACCTCTTGCCATTTGATCTCACTAATATTTATTAGAGTCCATATTTATTTCCTCTTTATCCAACTTTTTGAGTCACCCAAATGAGACCTTCCAATCAAAAGTTATGCAAAATTCAAAATAACATACCTTTTAAAACCCTGATTTGGAGATTGTCTTGTTGGTCGACCTTCAAACAGAGTTAACTTTGAAATTTTGACCCCTTTAAGTTCTTGCAATATCTATATGACTCCTTTGTAATTCCATAGGTCTTATGTAATTCTTATGTGCCATGAAAATGTTACGGTAATCTTACCAAAACTTGTTCATTTTTGTCCTTTTTAGGAGAATGGAAGTGTACGGACTTCCACATGTCCAATTTTTGGGGATGATTCTAAAACGTTTACAACAAATACTAGGATCTTTTTTCTATTAGATGCAACAAGTCTCACTCAATTTGGATCTTTCAATCTTTAGATATAATCATTTCTCCTAGAACACATGTTCGATACTAGTTTTTGGACTCGTAAAAAACCCTAACTTCCATAGGGTATAACTCCGCACCTGTGATGAATCAAGACCTAAAAATTGTACCATAGTTATTCCCATATATCCTTTATAGTCCCTCCAAGTTTCATTATTCGAAATGTCCAAAAAAATGGCTCTTATACCAAATTTTATGCACCAAATTCCCAATAATAGCATAAGACAAGAAGAAAGAATATTCTAACACCTTAAGAATACAATAAAAATATGAATAGCCAACCTCTTCGAATTGGAAACCTTATTTACATTAAATTTCAAATACACAACAAGATGAGATGAGATCATTCCAAACTAGATCTCCTTGGTGTGTGTGTGTACACTTTATCTTGTGTATGTGTGTGTGTGTGCACGCGCGTGCATGCGCCTTTTTTTTTTTTTTTTTTTTTTTTTTTTTTTTTTTTTTTTTTTCCAAAGAAAAAAATATCTCATTCAGATTGAATAACATAGATTGTCCAAAAACATGACTTACATATACTGTCCTTACCACAAACTTACATTACTAGTCCTTGAGCTATGTTGACACAGCGATTGTCTACAGGGGTTCACTTCACACTGTCGTAAACAAACCATCAATGGAACTCCCTTACACACCGGCCCATAAAGGTTTTACCCTTTCCAGAAACACTCGCAGAGCGAGTGAAGTCTCACCCGAGATGAATAAGGGGGCTGCAGGAACCAAGTTTCCGCAGTGGAGAGAGGACATGCATCAAACCACACTTTACAACTACAGAAACCAGAGATTATGTGTTCGCATCATACTAACAGTTCATACATCTATTTATTCCCTTCGCATATTCAATATATAAACAACATTCGCATCAACATGGTTTAACCAATCATTCGCATTAACAATAATTACCAAACCAAAAAACATTTCGCAAACACTGCATTAATCAATTAATAGAAACAAAGACAAAAGATATAGCCATAATCGAACATCTTCATGCATTCATCAAAACTTGTGGAATAACCTTCGCAGAAACAATCAAACCATCTTATCGCAGATACAAAGTAGTTCAAAACATATCATTCTCTGATTCAACTATGTCCAAATGATGCCCTTAGGCTTACAATGATACTCCTATTTATATGAAACTAAGTGGTTACAAAGCAATCCACATGACCTATTCTAACTAACTAAATCACTTTCACACTTTCGTCGGCTCCTTGTCTCCGCGGATGACCATTTATTCCACGGATGGTCCTTCTTCGCATTATCAGCTTCCGCACTTTATATGGACTAATCCCGTGCCAACCGGCCCCCAACACAAACTTGTGGCTCGTCCTCGAGCCACCTCAGCTGGAAACCTCTGGTATTGTTCTCGTCCGTCACTATGGTAAACTTCTGAAGTTGTTCTTGACGTCTGGAGCTCGTTGTCATGTACTTCTTGAACTCATCCTCCAGTCTCTTGAAACCTTGATCATCTACTTCAAACTCATCCTCCAGTCTCTGGAAACCTTGATCATCTAGACCTTTTGCGCGTGCTCTTGCGCTTCAGGCCTACTGCGGTCTGGGGAAAAGTTCATCGACGTCGCCAAATTGTGAAACACGCCAACTGCTTTGGCACATCTGTTTCACACATTTGATTGTCCGCTAGTGGAGCTGGCGTGCCTCCGCTCCTAGTGTTTTGGTGGTCGCAGGGACCACGGTTATTCTAACTACTATCACACTCTTATACATCTCGGGTGGGGACTTATTTCTATTCCTCCCAACTGTCTGCGCCACTTCCTTCACGGGTTGTTCATGCACACTCATCGTTCTTTCCCTTAGCGCACCTAGAGTGATTCCGCTGGAGACGAAATGCACCATTGCAACTAGCTCACTTCCCTTTTCCACAACTTCCTTGGGCTTGCTCCCTCAAACTCCTAACTCTCTGCATCTAACTTACAGACTCATGTCATGCAACTTACTGATTCTCCTCTTCGGACTCTCTTTACTTCGACTTGCGTTCTTCAATCCCTACGCCAGTAATTATGCTTGCTTCTTGACACTTGATCATCATTTGCAAAATCTTGCCCACAACCATCTGATTCTGTCATCATACTTCTCCGCCATCTTTCGTTGATGCTGATACACAGTGATCATGCTCGGATTTTACTGCCGCGTGCCAAACATGTGAAGCATCGACGAGAAACCCGGGTGGCCATGCTTTCCACTTTTTGTCATAATTGCTCTTTTTTTCCCTGTTTCTCAGCCGCTATGCACCTGGTCATGGCTGTAGGGCTTCAACCGATTCCTGTTGACTAGCTTTGGCAACAACATGCCATTTAAACTCTTCAACTGCACCGCACCTCTGTTAGTAACAAAATCTATCATGTAGGGACCCAACCAATGCATTTGTAACTTACCTGGGTGTTTTGCAAACTTACTGTCATATAGTAGAACCATATCTCCACACTGAAAGTGCTTTGGTTTAACATGTCGATCATGCCAAGCCTTATGCCAATCCTTTTCTACCTTCTGATGAAATCCTGCGATGAAATGATCCTCATCGAGTTGGACCAATTGTGCCAATCGTTCTTTTAGTGCTCTATTGTCATTCATTCCTGTAGCTACTGCGATGCGTAGACTGGGGACAATATACTCCATGGGCATTACAACTTCTTGCCCATAAATAAGCTTGAATGGGGTCTACCCGGTCAAACATTTGCAGGTTCTGCGATACGCCCAAAGTATCGCAGGGATCTTCAAATCCCAATCGTCCCAATTCATGTTGCATACTTTCGTCAGCACATGCTCTAAGATTTTATTGAATGCCTCAATTGTCCCATTTGCTTGCAGATGGTAAGGGGTACTCTTCCTATGCTGAATTTGAAACTCCTCCGTCATTGCTGCGATTGCTTGATTAACAAAATGAGTCCCCTGATCACTTATGAGTATCTTTGGGCATCCAAATCTAGTGACCACATTGTCGAAGAGGAATCTTGTTGCTGTTGTAGCTGAGCAATCCTTCACCGGCACAACTTCCGCCCATCACGTCAAATAATCTATCGCAGTGATTATGTAGCATGACCCTTTTCTTTTTCCTGGTGGGTTGATGGGTCCTATGAAGTCAACTACCCACTTGTCAAAATCTTGCAGTGTCAATTGAGGTACTAGTGGCATTTCATCCCTTCATGATGGCTTCTCTATCCTTTGGCACACGTCGCAGCTTTTGGTGTAGTCCGCAGCATCTCCATGCATCGTCGGCCACCATAGTCCTACTGGAAGGATCTTCCTCGCAGTGGCACATCCTCCATAGTGTCCTCCAGCGATCCCATCACGAGCTTCCGCTAAAATCCTTTCCTCCTCATGCGGATGGACGTATCGTCGAAGTATCTCATATGATCCCATCGTATACAATTGTCCTGCAATTATTTGAAAATCTGCAGCTTTGACGACCAACTGCTTCTTTTGGTTGGTAGTGAATCCTTTCGGCACCTCCCCAATTGCTAAAAATTGAATGATTTGTTCCTAATGGTCATCGACCATTCCGACTCTGAACAACTGAGCATCTGACAATCCTTCGTCAATGCTCCTTGTCTCTTCCCTAGACTCTATCCGCGACAAGTGATCCGGTCTTACATTCAGTCACCCTGGCTTTACGATTATCTCAAAATCAAATTCCTGGAAGAGTAACAGTCATCGACAGGTCTTTCTCCCTAACATAGGCTTGTTCACTAGGTATTTAAGTGTCGAATGATCGGTGAACATTTTAAAGTGACCCCCTAAGAGATAGTGCTGAAACTTCTGTAAGGCGTAGACCATCGCCAACCCCTCCCTTTCTATAGTTGTGTAATTCTTCTCCGCAGTAGACAACTTTCTACTTGCGAATGCTATCGGATGGTCTATTGTGCCTTCTCTTGATTGAGCCAAGATGACTCCTAATGCGATTGATGATGCATTGACATGAACGTGGAACTCCTTCGTCCAGTCTGGAAATGCGAGGATGGGTGCAACAACCATCTTTGATTTTAATATATCCAGACTCTACTGGAATTCTTCATTCCATTCAAACTTTGCGTCTTTCTTCAACAACTTCTCCATTGGTGTCGTGATCGCTGCATACCCTCTGATAAACTTCCTGTAGTATCCCATGTGTCCCAGTGTCACTCTCAATTGATTGACTGTTGTCATTGGTGGTAGGTCAACAATAATTGCGATCTTTGCAGGATCGACTAGCATTCCTTCCCGACAAACTATGTGCCTTAGTAAAATCCCAAACGGAGCACATAAAATGCACTTTTTCAGGTTCAATGAAATTTGGTGCTATCGACATCTTTCCAACATCAACTGCAGACTTGCGACATGATCCTTGACCAACCCATACACCGTCCAATCGTCCATATAGACTGTAAAAAACTTATGGATGTAGTCCTTGAACGTCGCAACTACCAATCTTGAAAAAATTGCTGGTGCATTCTTCAAACCAAATGGCATCACCGTGTATTGAAAACATCCCCGTTTAGTGACAAAGGTGGTCTTGTGTCGATCTTCCTTCACAATATTTATTTGGTGGTAGCTGGAGAATCCATCCGTGAAGGAGTATATTTCCTGACCACCCACTCCTTCTAGCACTTCATCTTTAAATGGTGTAGGGAATGGATCATGTAGGCATACGTCGTTCAATTTTCTTAAATCGACACAAATCCTGACTTCGCCGGTTTTCTTATCCTAGACCACCATCAGGCTGATCCACTCAGATTCTTCGACTGGTTCTATAATGCATGCTTCCAGCATCCTTTCAATCTCATCCTTCACCTGCTCCTTGTACATTGGATTCAACTGGTAGGGACGCTGCTTGACTAGCTTCGCATCAGGTTTCAGGGGGATTTTCATTTCGCCTAAGTCCCCAAAAATTCCTTTCATCTCCGAGAATTTCGTTGGGAACTGTTACAGATATTCCTCCCTATAGATAGAGAGAAACTCTCTTAGGTCAGAGAGGTATAAATCAACTCTAAACTAAGACAAAAAGGAAATAGATGCTACCTCATTCCCTAGAACTTAAACTAGTGTTTTCAACTTTAATATCTGAAAGATGAGAAAGAAGACAACTGACCTTCTGTTATGATGTTTGTACAATCAAGTCTTTGATCCCGAAGTCCTCGCGATGAACCTATGAGGATCAAAACGATAAACAAGTGCACTATATCTTCCAAGTAATTGAATAACAAGTTAGATCTATATTCTACTGAATACAATTTATGTGAATGAAGCATAATCAATACACATAAATAGGGAAACGAGACAAGTTATATTTTATTGAGAACTCAATAGTGCTTACAAAATAGTTGCTTGATGTCCAAGCCAACTCCAGCTCCAAGTTCTTCTACCTCTAGCTATCTCTGCAAAAGGTTTATGACCATAGGTTTGATGCCCCAAAAGTCCTCCCCTTGGCTCATGGAAGGCTTCTCTCTGATATCATATGGGAGAGTTAACCAACAAGAGAGTAATATGGATCTATGGAGTATTTAGTGGATCAGACCCACTAAACAGAGATAAGAGTTGAGATTGCATGAAAGCTGGCAATCCCAAAGATACCTCTCGAAAGTCAATATCCCAAAACCCAAGGAAAAAAGATAAAATTGGATTGCCGCACCCCCAGACCTGAGCATAACGCGGTAGTATCGCGCCCTAGGGTAAGAGAAGAACATGGTAACCCTAATTATCGCTCTCTACCAGATGTGCAAGGCGCGGTAATCTCTTCAGATGGGGTTTGTCTGGGTGACACGTGGCAGGTGAGATGCTTGCTTTCAGTGTTCAGTCAATGATTTTCACTCTTGGATGTCCAAATAATTATTAAGGAGAAGTGTCATTTAGGTCGCCGATGCAAGGATGCGACACTAGGATGTAATGTGTAATATTAAGGTATAACAAGAACAAATACTGAAACTCATGCAACAGATCAGTCATCTTTGCGATAGTTGAGTCATCCCAATAATCTCCAATACTTGCGAACTTTGGATTCTCCTCCGACCCAATGTTCACCTTCTTGATTTTCAACGGTTGCTGGAACCGGTCGGAAGGTATTTTTGGTGCCTCGACACTGTGAATTCCTTCCGAATTCGGTACTTATGTAGCCCTCGGATCATCCTCATCATCCGGTTCTCTTGTGATATTGTGGCATTCCATTAACATTTATGGTGTTATAGTCCACTTAAGTCCCAGTGGTCAGAAATGTTTTAAATACCTTCTCTCGAATCGCCTGTAATGCACTATGGATGAAGGGGTTGTCGTTGGAGAACCTGAACGTTTTGCGAAAGCCAACTGTTAGCTATTCTCAAGAGAGTGTTCCGCGTCGCAGTTCTACTGTGATATACCAACTTGGCAGTACTTCATCCAATGTGTGAATAAATGCATTGATCCATTCATGTGTCGCTCGTAGTCCCCATTTGCTTTCGCATTCAGCCAAATGCGCCTTCGGGTCGCCTCTTCCATCGAAATTCCTTCCATCATATCCTTCTGCATCATCGAACCTAACCATCATTAAGTGGCGACATAGTGTCCAGGTAGTCATGGTGGACTTGTGCATTGCCCACCATCGCTCTGGTGTAGCCTTCAGGGCTTCTTCCAAGGCCAAGAGTCGTTGTGGTTCTGCCACTTTTTCCTCAAATTCAGTGAGAAATGTAGCCAAATTGGGAAATCCCTCGTATGTTGGTAGCTCGTATTTTTCGGTGGTTACCATCCGCAGCAACTGAGTGATCCTTGCGTACCTCCTAAATGACACTTCATGCAACTGCTTTTGCCAATTTTCAAGTGCTTCGTCCGAATCTGACGATGTCGAACTGCTACTGCGCCACCCTAATTCTCCATCCGCAGTAGGGTTGATATAATCTTCAGAAATGTTGTAGAGGTTATCCCATCGCTCGGTGAATTCCTCCCTGGATGGCTCTACATACATTTACCCTTCGTAGGGTTAAGAGGTACGACTACCATGATCTCCCGGTTCTCGAATGACATAATTCTTTTCTTAAAGTTGATAATAGCTTGATTATCCATCGCCCAGTCTATCCACAGTAGTATTGGGTAGGGGCTTGTATTGTCCACAATTTCGATCACATCAACATTTGCGTAAGTCACGAGGCCCTCAATCGCAACAGGGACCTGACATAGCCGATCGATCGGGGTGACCTTACTTTGGTTTGCTAGGCGCAGTTGCAGGGGGGACTAGGCCAACTGCGGTTTCCCCATCGTTTCCCACGTCTATTTGGTCAGGATGTTCACATCCGACCCCAAGTCCAAGATAATGGAGTCGACATCGAACGCTCCGATTTCCGCAGACATCCGCATCTCTCATCTTGTTTTTCTCTTATGTATGCGATTAACCGTCCGTTCCAGCCGTGCACCCTCTCGTCGATGCAGCAGGTTGGATATCTCCGCCGATGCATCCTGATCTTTTTCCAGCTCCAGGAAACTCTCCAAAAAATCTCTTAAGGTGTTTCCCTTTCTCTGCGAATTCGTTGTGTCGAATAGCGGTGGCATGCCATATATAACTTCTTCCTGCTGGAGAGGTGGTTGCCTCAACTGCCTTATTGCTTCCTGTGCTTTCAGAAAAATGTCCCTTTCTGCTTTCTCATCAAATGTGACTTGTTTCCTTATTGTCGGTCGGACGTTAGCCTTTGACCTGTCAACCCTTGTCACAGCTCCTCCTTGAGTCACAATTCTGATAGTCGCACTTTGACTTCTAATTTCTATTAAGATCTTCTATACTGTTGGCGGGTTCTAATTTTGATTTTACGGAGGTGGGGGTAGGTTCTTAGTTTGCCACTTCGCGATGAGCTGAGGACAATCTTCGACCTAATGGTCCATAGTGCTGCAATAAGTGCACTATGGTGTCGGATTCGGGAAATACCTCTGATAGTGCCCCTTTTGCCCACAATTGTAACATATAATGGGTCCTCGACCTCATCCAACAGCTCCTCCTCTGCCGACACCAGCACCCCGTCCGCCGCGGAACCCCCCTCAGAATCCTCCTCGCAGTGGCCCGTATGGCGGGTACTGTGGTTTAGCATACTGCTACTACGGCTGCTGATATTGCAGTTGATTGTATTGCGGTTGAGGATATGTCGGTTGGCCATACTGCGCCTGACCATATTGCGGCTACTCATACTGCAGTTGCGGAATATATTGAGGTTGTGGTTGACTATACTGTTGCTGTTGTTGTACCTGTGGCTGCTCTTTTCCCTTCATGAAGTATGTATCCGTAGTCCTCTCTTGGAGGAGGTCGTAAGCTTTGCAGTCTTTCTCATCATGACCAACCGATCGACAGAACTTGGAATACAAGTTCGGTGGTTTCGAACATCATCTTCTGCATGTACACACATTCTTCCAGCCGATGTCCACGCGATTAACAAATGTGACACCAAGGAAACCCTCCCCGACTGAGGGGATTTGGTGTGATTGATTGCAAATATTCTTGAAACTCTAGGCACTGATCCTTGTGGTGTCCTTCCGTCCTGCATCTAGTGCACCAGACGTCTTCGCGAGCCTCTTTCCCTTTCTTCATGTCTTGTAGCTGGATTTTCAAGTTTGTCAGCTGCGCTTGTATTTGATCCATGCCCAAACTCGTTTCGCCGATAGGGGAAGCCTCCAACTTCATTGCGATCTCCAGTGCTTATGCCTGAGTCGCTACCTTCTGTTGCATCAGTGGCCCACGAATGTGCGTCACCAACCCAGCGATAAACAATTCTTTGTGCTGCATATCATTCATCCCTAAACTCACCTTCGCCATTAGTGTCTTGAATCGCTGGTCGAAGTCCCACAATGACTCATTGGGAAATTGTTTGATTTCTTGGAGCTCAGTAAAGTACTGCGACTCAGATTTTTCCTTTCTGAATTCATCAATCATCCCTACTTTGATCTCTGGCAAGGTTTTCCCTGGAGTTCCCGTTGGTACCTTAGTAAACTTCATATACGAATCTAGCGCATGGCCCCTGAGGGTCGTCGCTATTTTCCCCTTCTTTATATCTTCACCCTGGATCTGTTTCATGGTCCATACTGCTTAGCACAAAACAAGTATCGTTTGGGATCCTTGGTCCTGTTACCTTGGAAGGTTGGCATCTTCGCTTCGTCACCCGCCATTCTTGTACTTCTACTATTATTGTTTACTGATGCGCTACTCTTACTACTGTTCTGGCACATAGGACAGCTCTGCGAATAGCTTGTGTTTGCTTTTATCAAATTCTGAGTAGTGCGTGAAGTTGGAGGTACGTTGTAGCTTAGGGTCCGTCCTTCGTCGAACTTTTGGGGTAGCCTGTTTAGTTTTCTTCATCGCAATATGGTCGCTTCCTCCCTTGTGGTCTTGATTCGTAGTATTCCGTTTCGGTCCTCTCAGGAGACTCTCTCTCAGTCCTCCTCTTCTTCTCAGGACGTCGGAATATCACCCCACTCCTCAAGGTACCACACTCTTCGTCAGCCTCCCTTAAAAATTTGTCGTCGCTCATGTCCATCTACCCCGCATCTTTCTACTGGACCCGCATCCACGCGGTACCCACAACTTCAGCACACCTGATCCTCTACTCGTCGGAGTTCATCCTTAATTCCCTTTTCGCAGACAAGCATCTTAATCCACAGTTTCAACGACAACAGGAATCTCCCCTTGGGTCCTTTGAAAAACTTACTTTCTGTGTCGTTGTATGATTTGATCGTGTCCACAGGAAACTCAGTGATGTATCCCTCTAAGATATTATCTACCCATAAGTCAACAACTCGCGATACCTTATTGTCGACCCGTTTCATCTGATGAATCAATGATGGAGTCCAATGGTCCGACTTAGTTTTTTTTCAATGGTTCTTCTGAGACGTTAGTTGCGCTAACCACTCGTGCAACAGTACTAGGAATTCGCAGAAGAATATCTCATGGATATTCTAATAAATGTACTTCTACAACCAACTGCTTACTGTCTGTCCAGGGTTTTAATTTTATTCTTCCGCGAATTCTTCTGCTCTCTTGTCAAACCAGTCTTGGATCTCCAGTTTTGTCGGGTTCCACAGCATGTCCTTATCTTTCTTCTTCAGTGTCTCGTCAACAGAACCATTTTTTGACAATGTGATTTCCCAAAAATTAGAAAAAAAATAAAAAATCTTCTTCCTACTAGTCTACCACACCTAGACACTATCAATTTAGAATTAACTTCAGCACTGTAACGGTAGTTTATTTTAGTAATTTGAAAAAGGGTTTAAATAACCTATCAAAATTGGTTCTCTTGTCAATCATGTTTTCTATATGGAAAAGTTGTATTGCTATTAAAAAAAACTTGAAATCTCTCTTTCCTTTGTACTTTCAAATATGTGATGGAACTGTATGATTGAAATGTATGTTTGAAATGTCAACTGTCCAATCTCAGGCTTGATACAACTGATGAGGGAAGTCGATTCACCCTGAGTCTCTGGGTTTTAAATAAACACTTATGGCGAAATCGCCGAGAGGTAAGGTGTGAATAAGGGAGCCTATGGACTTACTTAGCAATTTTGCTAATGTTGATTTAAACATGGTCTTCTCATGCAGGTTTCACTTGGTGATCCCAAAGTTTGGTAACTATCCTATGTAAAAATCCTAGCAATGGTATCCTCAAAGTTTCACATGAAGGGTTTGAGAACTATTAACTTGTGACAAAAGTGTTAGGGGTAATGTTACTAATCCCAACTATATGCATAACTTTGATGAAGTAAATCGAAAGGTGGTACTATGTGGTGGTTGCAAGTCTTAAATGCGCAAAACAGACGACACGTGGCCTTAGGCCAGCTGGACCATAAGCGTTTGTATCGATGGTTTGGCTCTTTAATGTTCATTTTGTTGGTTTTGGTGACTGAGAGGGGAAACCATAGCTCGTCGAAGGAAGCTACGCCTGGCCTGAGCTATGCTCATGGCCAGGGTAGCGTCGGTGTTATCATTAAGCACTGCCATCCAAGAACTTCGCCAGGTAACTATGAGGATGAAGGAGTAAATGGTTTAATTCTTGTATTTAAACTTTGTTTCAAGTGAATGCACAGGTCTAAACATGTCGACAGGTGCGAAGGTCGTGGTGTAGAATCTATGTTTTGAGTTGGGCCTCTCTGTTGTTTGCGTTTCGGCTCTTAGCTGGTATGTCCAGGGTTTAATCACCCTTCACCCTATCCGTCTCGGTGGTTTTTCAGAGGAGTGTTTACTAAATGTATTGGGGGTTTTAGTGAAGCCTTTGGCTCACACAATCTGGTAAACCCCATGGTGGTCACCTTTGGCTTGACCTACAGTTTGTTTCTCGACTGTAAATAACGACTTGATACTTGAGTGCATTCAGGATTTTGGTTGTTTTCAATGTAATTGGTGCCTCTGAGATTATGGGTTTCGCAGAACTATTAATTCTTGTATGTAAATATAGATCTTGCCCGTGGGGTTTTGAACTGAAGAAGGGCTACTGCGTTTTTACTTTGGACGTTTCTGAAAGACTATGTGAAGGTTTTATGGCTACTATGTTTTAATTTTTAAAGCTCTGTATTCCCCAATTTCTAAATGACAGCTATGTTTGTTTTGGAAAAGAAAGAGTCCATGCTAAGGGAAAGTATGTATGTGCCCTGTCGTTGCTCTGTTCTGCGTCTTCTCCTCTCTATGAAGTAAGGGGGGGTTTATAATGAAAGAATGGTTTATTTCATGTAGCGAGTCGTTTTGTATTTCTAGAATGAATAAAGAGTCTGTAGAATGTTTTGCTACTTGTGGCACTTTTATCCGTTGATTAGTTTAAAAGAATGTTCATGGAAGCAAGGATTATGTTACAGGGCTTGTTTATCTAGGCTTGCGTTTGTTTAAGATGATGGTCCTCCAATGTTCTATTCTAAGTGAAAACGATTCTTTAAACTCCATAGAGTAATACCAGGTTTGCGTTTTTGGTATGGGTGAATGGTAACCTTGTCTTGGCTGTTGCGTTCTTTTAGGAAATAAAACGGAGTTTGGTACAGCCTACTCGATTGTAATTTTGGTAGCGTTTAACTTTTGGCCATTCGTGCCTCTTATGGAATCTATTCTTTATTTTGTTTTACTGTTTGCACAAATGAAATGGGTAGCTAAGTAGAATGTACTGCGAATGCTTAAGTTTCATAATTAGTTGAAATGAGTACTTTGATTTAGGATAGGGTTTGAACCATGAACCCTAGGCGTTTTGCAACTCACTTTTAAAAGGAGAAACATAATACTAAAGAGTTATGAAACTATGTGTGGATATGAACTTTCTGGTAATACTCGTGGTGTTTTTGCTTTGATAAAATGTTTGGCTACAGTTTGGGAAAAATTGTAGAGACATTTGATAAAAGAAATATGTGAAGTGTGTGAATGTGTCGATACCTATTTGATTTTTGATTCAAGTCTATTCTGTAAACAATTCTTAGAAAGAAATTCCAGAAATTAAATGGCAAAGACGTATGTAAATAAATTATGATTTCAACTGTGAGCTCAAATATTTTTAAAAGATCTAATAACCCTAATCTGAACAAAATTACTCATAGGATAGCAATAGAGAAGCACAGTAATATTTATCAAGTTTTGAGCTGTGTAATGTCTAGCAAAGGCTAGCTGGGCTAGGCCTGCTAGACATCAAATTTTCCTGGGCAGAAAAACTAAATCTGAAACGTATCTAGGGTTTAGAATCTAACACAATGATGGGTAAAAGAATTAGTTTAGGAGCCTAAATTACCTACTTAACCTGTACATAAAACTTTGAGCGGAAGGGTTTATAAATCGTACTTGGTGGCCTTGAAGTTGTAGCTTGCTCCTGTAGAAACCTGCACACTTAATCAGTAGTTAGTGAAAATATTTTGAGCTAGGTCTGACCTGTTAGGATGAGCTTCTGCTGGATAACTTTGGGGCTACCACATTCCTCCCAACCTTGACCCCTGAACCTTTCCAGGTTCTATCTAGATCCCCTCGAGCTTGGTTCCAACATGCAATGAGAGAGAGAAGTCCTAAGCCCACTGGTGGTTCAGGTCTGGAAATTATTGAGGTGAGGTTGCTTTAGTTTCTTGGAGCAGAAAGTTTTTACTCTCATTACCATAAGAGAATGATAAATAAAAGAAAATGATTCCCCAAACTTAGGATCTGCCCTCTTTAAGTAGGGGAGTCTTGAATTAGGACTGTTGGAACAACAACTTCGTTAAAACTAGTGCTAGAATGTTGTTGTGAGGCACATCTAGAATATTTACGTTTCCTCAGATCCGGTATTCATTTATCAAGCTTGGAGTGCTCCAGGGCTTATTCCCAACACTCAATGTACATCAGGGCTTACTCCCAGTACATAATATTTCCTCTAGGTACGTCGGGGCTTTTGCCCAGTATGTAGGTCATCCGTGTGTTCCTGAGTCCACGCTCAACACATCATATAAGTCAATCATGTCATTCACATCACTGCACAGTATGTAATAAAAGATCATCTCAGTATATTAGGGTTTTGTACCCACATTGTATGGTAAAAACATGAATAAAAACATTGGGGCTTCCTTGCCCAGTATACAATCAAATAATGAAATTCAGTCAGGGTCCATGCCCAATATGTCAGTCTACAAAAGAATAAATCATATGCACTAGGGATTATGCCCAATAATCAGAATAAATCATAGGTGCTGGGGCCGTGGCCCAATATAACATCATAAAATAGTTAGTCCAAAATTTGGGATATTACATCCCTCCCTGCTTAGAACAACACCATCCTGGTGTTTCTAGGGACTAGGAATGAATTCATGAAACAAGGCGGGGTATGCCTCTTTCATGGTGGCCTCATTCTCCCAAGTAGCCTCATCTGGTCCAAAGTGCCTCCATTGCACTTTCAGCTGAGTAATGGTCCTCCTCCTAAGATGGACCTCTCTCTTGTCCAGGATATGGAGGGGTTCTGGCGTGAACTCCCCTTTGGGCTCCACCTGTAATAAGGATCAATCAATAACATGTTTAGTATCGTATACATATTTCTTTAATAATAAAGCATGAAAAACATTATTAACTTTTATGTGAGCTGGTAGAGCTAACTCAGAAGCTACTGGCCCCTTCTTGGCCAATATTTCGAAAGGTCCACAAAATCTTGGGGCTAGTTTCCCGCAATGTCCCAAGCTCAACGGGCTTCGTTTTGCTTTTATTTTTAGGAACACATGTTCGTCGACTTGATAGTCCTTGTCTTTTCTTTTCTTGTCCGCATAACTCTTTTGGCAGTCTTGAGCTTCTTTTAAGTTTAGTTGCACCTTGGAGACTAGCTGTTCCAAGTCCTTTAATAAGTTCGGTCCCAACATAAGTCTGTCTACTGGGCTGTCCCAAGTCATGGGAGTCCGACATTTCCTGCCGTAAAGTACTTCGAAAGGACTCGTTTTGGCCGAGGTTTGAAAACCGTTGTTGTATGCGAACTTCACTAGGTGCAAATAATCTTCCCACTTGGTGGGGTTATTCATGACATACATCCTCTACATGTCCTCGAGGATCTAGGTTACTCGTTCCGTTTGTCCATCGGTCTGGGTCTGGTACGCGGTACTGAATTGTAACTGGGTTTCCAGACCAGAGAATAATGCTCTCCAGAAGTTGCTAGTGAACTTCGTGTCTCGATCGAAAATGATTGCTTTGGGTATCCCATGCAATCGAAAGATCTCCTTCAAGAATATTTCTGCTATGTGAACTGATTTGTAGGTGGATTTTACTAGTATGAAATGGGCCGCTTTAGACAATTTGTCCACCACTACAAAAATGGAATCGTTCAGTTTCTTACTCTTGGGTAAGCCCATAATGAAGTCCATGCTTATCACCTCCCACTTCCATTCCGGAATGGGTAGGGGTTGTAGTAAATCGGAGGGGTGTTGGCGTTCTACTTTGACCTGTTAGCATTCCTGACATTTCGCGATGAACATGGCGATGTCAGCCTTCAACTTAGGCCAAAAGTAATGTTTCTTTACGGTCGATATCATTTGATATCCGGGGTGCCTTGAATAGGGTTTATGGTGAAATTCGGTGAGAATGTTTGATCTAATGTCTCCATTCTCTGGGATGTAAAGTCGGTCTTTAGACCACAATAGTCCCGACTCGTCTATCTTATACTCCTTCTGTTGTTGAAAGAATCTGTCTTCCTGAATCTTTGCGAGGATTTCCGTATAATAACGGTCACTCTTATATGCTGTTCGAATTCTGTGGTGTAAGTCTGAGTTGATTTGGCTCACCGTAACCTCGTAAAGCATATGTGCTCGACGGCTCAAGGCATCCGCAATCTTGTTTTCCTTGCCTTTTATATGCTTTAGTTAGAAATAGTACTCACTAAGGAAGGCTAACCACCTGGCCTGCCTGGCATTTAGGTCGGGTTAATCGAAAAGGTATTTCAAGCTCATGTTATCAGTCATCAATAAGAATTTCATTCCCATGAGATAATGTCGCCACATTTTCAGAGCATGGATGATGGCGGCTAGTTTTAGGTCATGGTTTGGGTAGTTATGCTCATGTTCTTTTAGTTTCCTCGATTCGTAGCATATGGCACAATTGTCTTGCATAAGGACTCTCCCGACTCCTTCCTTGCTTGCATCCGTGCAAACGACGAAGTCCCCATTGAGATCCACAATACGCAGAATCAGTGCACTAATCAGTAGTTGTTTCAGCTTTTGAAAGCTCTCTTCGCACTTATCCGTCCAGATGAACTTGTTTGCCTTTTTCTGTAAGGCGGTCATGGGGCATGCGATCCATGAAAAGTTCTCAATGAACTTTCAGCAGTAGCCAGCTAATCCTAAGAACAACCTTATGTCAAATACGCAAGTGGGTGTGGGCCATTCTTCGATAGCTTTGACCTTTTTGGGGTCGACGACTATTCCCTTCTCGGAAATGATATGTCCTAGGTATTGAATCTAAGGTCTGTAAAAATCGCACTTACTAAACTTGGCGTAAAGCTCGTGTTCTCTTAGTATCCGTAAAACAATTCAGAGGTGCTCCTCATGTTCTATCTCGTTCTTGGAGTAGATCAGAATGTCGTCAATAAAGACTAGAACGAATTTATCGAGGTATTTACTAAAGATACTGTTCATCATGCACATAAAGTTGGCTGGTGCGTTCGTCAACCCAAAGGGCATCACTACAAACTCATGGTGGCCGTAACGGGTTCGAAATGCGGTCTTGTTGATATCCTCATCACGGATCCTTACCTTATGGTATCCGGATCGTAAGTCGATCTTCGAGAAGATCTTCTCTCCTCCGACTTGGTTAAACAAGTCGTCAATTGTAGGGAGTGGGTAGCGGTTCTTAATGGTCATCTTGTTGAGTTGACGGTAATCGATGCACATCCACATCGTGCCGTCCTTCTTCTTGACGAAGAGTATCGGTGCACCCCAAGGGACACACTAGGTCGGATGTACCCTTTGTCAATTAGTTATTGTAACTGAAGTTTAAGCTCCACCAATTCTGGTGTGCTCATGCGGTACGGGGCTTTAGAAGATGGTACTAACCGAGGTGTCAGTTTGATAGAAAAGTCTAAGTCTCGTTTAGGCGGTAATCCCTGTATTTCTTCGGGAAATACATCCTTGAATTCTACGAGGACTAGAAAGTCTTCGATCTTCTGTTCCCTATCAGTTTCTATGTTTTGGATGTTGATGACAAAGAGTTTGCATCCCTTTATGATACATTTCTTTGCTTGTAAGGCGGAGATCTGTCTTACTGACACTTTCTTAGGGATACCCTGAATTGTCTTCTGAATCCCTTGGTCATCCTTGCAAAGTAAGGATTTGTTTAAACAATCTAGGAGGACTTCCAACCAATCCATGCCGATGAGTATGTCATATGACCCTAGGGGTAGAATGTTTAAATCTAACCTAGTTTGAAATCCGTTTAAGTTTATCTCGCAAGTTTTAACTAACTCAAAGATCTTTCTTTTGGTACCAGTGGCTAGTTGTACCAGCCACGGTTTCTCGTGAGGTTCTCGGTTCAACTTGCAAGTGTCCACTATCTTAGGGGAGATATAACTTCGGCAAGCGCCGAGGTCTATTAAAACTAAAACTGTAGTGTTAGAGATCTTAACCTCTAATTCCACCATGGTGGCTTAGTGATCTGCTTGTCGACCGTCGAGAGCGGCATAGATCCTTGGTGTTTTTGCCATGTCTCCTACGGTAGTCTCTGTTTGGATGTTGTGTAAAACTCCATTCGTTTTGTTGGGGTAGTCTCTATAGTAGTGGGGCCCTTTGCATTTCCAACAAGAAACGGTTGGTGGGATAGTTTTGGTCCCTTTGTTGAATGTTGGCCTATTGGTAGGTGGTGGGGGTGCACTTGGCCGTGCTTGAGGTCGGTTGAAGTCTCTGTTAGGTGGAAAATTGTTGCTGTGTTTTCGGAAGGGTGGAGGTCTGAAACCTGGTTTGCGGTTGTCCGAGAAGGTTCTGAACCTATCTCTGTTTCGGTTGATGTTGTCATTTCTTGGTTGCCCGTGCTCGTAGCACAACCTTGCTTTATGTAGGGTTACATCAAGGGTTTTGGGCATATCAAACTCTATCTTTTCTCTAAAGTTTGTGGCAGCCCTCCCAAGAACTGCTGTATTTTGACCTTTTCATCTTTGATGTAAGGAACATAGTGTAGCAAGTCTAAGAATCAGTTTATGAAAGCTTCCATAGTCAGGGAGCCCATCTTTAACTCATGGAATTCTTTTATTTTCTTGTCGAAGAATCTTTCAGACATATACTTGTCCTGGAATATTCTGCTGAAAGTATCCCAGGTTATGTCCCTTAATTCTTGTCCTTTAGTGTGTTTCAAGTCCTGCCACCATCTGACAGCTTTACCATTTAGGTTGTATATGGCGAGTCGGGCTTGCATTTCGCTGGAGTAAATATGAACTTTGAAGTATTTGTTCATCCCTAGCAGCCACTCTTCATCCTTCTCCCCAGAGTTGATTTCTCCATCATAAGTTGGGGCTCTTATCTTCATAAACTCTCCTTGCAGACTGTCGTCACTCTTCCTCCTTTTCTTGCAAGGAGGTGGTGAACCCTCATCATTGGAAGAGCTCTTACAATCTCTTTCTATTGATTTAGGTATGTGTTCTCCCTGCTCTTCTCCCTTAGGGCTGGCAGTCCTTTTTGTGTGGCTGTCCCCTTTTTTGGAGGTGCTGACTGAGAGTGTGGGCTATCCGAGAGGGTTATCCTTTGTTAAGGTCTAAAGTAGTGCCTCATTTATGGCCTGTTGTTCTCTTCTTTCCTACATATTTTCATCTCGGAAGCTTCAGAACTCTGCCTGTAGGTTTTGCATATATTGTCTCCAATCTGAGTTTAGTTCGACCACCACCTCTTGCTCTCGGGGTGGTGAGTCCAGATTTCCATGAATGCTGCTGCCCTGTTCTGCATTCATTTTTCCAGACAGTGTTTGTACCTAAAATGTTATATAAGCATAGAGAACAGAAAATTATGTTAGTTTATTCATAAAACAAAATAGAATGTAAATGTATGTTTCTGCCTGTTGTGTATCTGCAGCGGATGTTTGCAATGAGCCCAATAGGTCACCTAGTTTTTGTAATTGGGCTCTGATACCACTTGTAATGTCCCAAAAATTAGAAACATAATTTTTTTTTTTCTTCCTACTAGTCTGCCACACCTAGACAATGTCAATTTAGAATTGACTTCAGCACTGTAACGGTACTTGATTTTAGTAATTTGAAAAAGGGTTTAAAGAACCTAGCAATAGTGGTTCTCTTGTCAATCATGTTTTCTATGCAGAAAAGTTGTATTGCTATAAAAAAAATAACTTGAAGTCTCTCTTCCCTTTGTACTTTCAAATATGTGATGGAACTGTATGATTGAAATGTATGTTTGAAATGTCAACTATCCAATCTCAGGCTTGATACAACTAATGAGGGAAGTCGATTCACCCCGAGTATCTGGGTTTTAAATAACACTTCTGGCGAAATCGCCGAGAGGTAAGGTGTGAATAAGGGAGCCTATGGACTTACTTAGCAATTTTGCCAATGTTGATTTAAACGTGGTCTTGTCATGCAGGTTTCACTTGGTGATCCCAAAGTTTGGTAACTATCCTATGTAAAAATCCTAGCAATGGCATCCTCCTTAAAGTTTCACATGAAGGGTTTGAGAACTATTAACTTGTGACAAAAGTGTTAGGGGTAAGGTTACTAATCCCAACTATATGCATAACTTTGATGAAGTAAATCGAGAGGTGGTACTATGTGTTGGTTGCAAGTCTTAAATGCGCAAAAGAGAGGTCACGTGGCCTTAGGCCAGCTGGACCATAAGCATTTGTATCGATGGTTTGGCTCTTTAATGTTCATTTTGTTGGTTTTGGTGACTGAGAGGGGGAACCATAGCTCGTTGAAGGCAGCTATGCCTGGCCTGAGCTATGCTCATGGCCAGGGTAGCATCGGTGTTATCAGTAAGCACTGCCATCCAAGAACTTCGCCAAGTAACTATGAGGACGAAAGCGTAAATGGTTTAATTCTAGTATTTAAAATTTGTTTCAAGTGAATGCACAGGTCTAAACGCTAACCAGTTTGTTTTTGTTGACAAGTGCAAAGGTCGTGGTGTAGAATCTCTGCGTTTTGAGTTGGGCCTCTCTATTGTTTGCGTTTCGGCTCTTAGCTGGTAAGTCCATGGTTTAATCACCCTTCACGCTGTCTGTCTCGATGGTTTTTTAGAGGTGTGTTTACTAAATGTATTGGGGGTTTTAGTGAAGCCTTTGGCTCACACAATCTGGTAAACCCCATGGTGGTCACCTTTGGCTTGACCTACAGTTTGTTTCTCGACTGTAAATAACGACTTGATACTTGAGTGCATTTAGGATTTTGGTTGTTTTCAATGTAATTCGTGCCTCTGAGATTCTGGGTTTCGTAGAACTATTAGTTCCTGTATGTAAATATAGATCTTGCTTGTGGGGTTTTGAACTGAAGAAGGGCTACTGTGTTTTTACTTTGGACATTTCTGAAACACTGTGTGAAGGTTTTATGGCTACTGTGTTTTCATTTTTAAAGCTCTGTATTCCCCATTTTCTAAATGGCAGCTATGTTTGTTTTGGAAAAGAAAGAGTCCATGCTAAGGGAAAGTATGTATGTGCCTTGTCGTTGCTCTGTTCTGCGTCTTCTCCTCTCTATGAAGTAAGGGGGGGTTTATAATGAAAGAATGGTTTATTTCATGTAGCGAGTCGTTTTGTATTTCTAGAATGAATAAAGAGTCTGTAGAACGTTTTGCTACTTGTGGCACTTTTATCCGTTGATTAGTTTAAAAGAATGTTCATGGAAGCAAGGATTATGTTACAGGGTTTGTTTATCCAGGCTTGCGTTTGTTTAAGATGATGGTCCTCCAATGTTCTATTCTAAGTGAAAACGATTCTTTAAACTCCATAGAGTAATACCAGGTCTACGTTTTTGGTATGGGTGAATGGTAACCTTGTCTTGGCTGTTGCGTTCTTTTAGGAAATAAAATGGAGTTTGCTACAGCCTACTCGATTGTAATTTTGGTAGCATTTAACTTCTGGCCATTCGTGCCTCTTATGGAATCTATTCTTTTTTTTGTTTTACTGTTTGCACGAATGAAATGGGTAGCTAAGTAGAATGTACTGCGAATGCTTAAGTTTCATAATTCGTTGAAATGAGTACTTTGATTTAGGATAGGGTTCGAACCATGAACCCTGGGCGTTTTGCAACTTACTTTTAAAAGGAGAAACAAAATACTAAAGAGTTATGAAACTATGTGTGGATACGAACTTTCTGGTAATACTCGTGGTGTTTTTGCTTTGATAAAATGTTTGGCTACAGTTTGGGAAAAATTGTAGAGACATTTGATAAAAGAAATATGTGAAGTGTGTGAATGTGTCGATACCTATTTGATTTTTTATTCAAGTCTATTTTGTAAACAATTCTTAGAAAGAAATTCTAGAAATTAAATGGCAGAGACGTATGTAAATAAATTACGATTTCAACTGTGAGCTCAAATATTTTTAAAAGATCTAATAACCCTAATCTGATCAAAATTACTCATAGGACAACAATAGAGAAGCACAATAGTATTTATCAAGTTCTGAGCTGTGTAATGTCTAGCAAAGGCTAGCTGGGCTAGGCCTACTAGACATCAAATTTTCTTGGGCAGAAATACTAAATCTGAAACGTATCGAGGGTTTAGAATCTAACATAATGATGGGAAAAAGAATTAGTATAGGAGCCTAAATTACCTACTTAACCTGTACATAAAACTTTGAGCGGAAGGGTTTATAAATTGTACCTGGTGGCCTTGAAGTTGTAGCTTGCTCCTGTAGAAACCTGCACACTTAATCAGTAGTTAGGGAAAATATTTTGAGCTAGGTCTGACCTGTCAGGATGAGCTTCTACTAGATAACTTTGGGGCTACCACATTCATCCCAACCTTGACCCCTAAACCATTCCCGGTTCTATCTGGATCCCCCCGAGCTTGGTTCCAACATGCATTGAGAGAGAGAGAAGTCCTAATCCCACTGCTGGTTCAGGTCTGGAAATTATTGAGGTGAGGTTGCTTTAGTTTCTTGGAGCAGAAATTTTTTGCTCTCATTGCCATAAGAGAATGATAAATAAAAGAAGATGATACCCCAAACTTGGGATCTGCCGTCTTTAAGTAGGGGAGTCTTGAATTAGGATTGTTGGAACAACAGCTTCTTTAAAATAAATAATTAATATTCAATTAGAAGAAACTAATTACTAACTAGTTCTCTTGAACTAGGACTCTTCCTTTGTTTGAGTTATGAGTGATGAATTAAACTTTTCTTAATATTTATGATAACAATAACAATAATTATCATAATAATAATTATACCTCCACTTATTTGTTAATACATTATTTATTCTAATAATAAATAATGGTAGTAATAATCATAATTATCATAATAGTATTTTCTTTACCTAAGTATTAAGGTACTATTAATACTACTTGCCCAGGTGGCTGCCCACTAAATAATAATACTTCATTTTTATTTCAAAATAATGTGGCACTTCATTAAGCACAACTATGTGCTTGTAAAAAGTCTTTTATAAATAATTAATCACATCACAATTTAATTAAATTCTTAAGAATAATAATAATAATAATAAATCTGATTTCTTCACAAGATACTTTTTGTTTAACAAATTAGGGATAAGGTCCACTTCTTTGGACAGTCTTTCGGTGGCTTGGACAGGCACCTCTAGTCTCTCTCTTGCATGTCGGATTCCCTTGTTTAACATGGTAGTTCCCGCAGTAGGTGATGATAGATAAAAGATGAATCATTTAACCAGATTACATAGATGTGATAAAAGTGCTCTTCACAGTCTTTCCGACTCAACACTTTGAGATTCTCTAACCCCAAGTGCTCTTCAAAGCTTTTTAACTCAACACTCTCACATGGGCGTTACTCTAGTGCAATTCCAGAGCCTCTACTCAACACTAGTGCTAGAATGTGGTTGTGAGTCACATCTAGAATATTTACGTTTCCTCGGATCTGGTATTCATTTATCAAGCTTGGAGTGCTCCAGGGCTTATGCCCAACACTTAATGTACATAGGGGCTTACTCCCAGTACATAATATTTCCTCTAGGTACATCGGGGCTTTTGCCCAATATGTAGGTCATCCGTGTGTTCCTGAGTCCACGCTCAACACATCATATAAGTCAATCATGTCATTCACATCACTCCACAGTATGTAATAAAAGATCATCTCAGTATATTAGGGTTTTGTACCCACATTATATGGTAAAAACATGAATCAAAACATTGGGGCTTCCTTGCCCAGTATATAATCAAATAATGAAATTCAGTTAGGGTCCATGCCCAATATGTCAGTCTACAAAAGAATAAATCATATGCACTAGGGATTATGCCCAATAATTAGAATAAATCATAGGTGTTGGGGCCGTGGCCCAATATAACATCATAAAATAATTAGTCCAAAAATTGGGATATTACAAAGACAATGACTATCGATAGGGGTTCACTTCACACTGTCGTCAACAAAGCATCAATGGAACTCCCTTACACACCGACACAGAAGGGTTTTACCCTTTCTAGCAACACTCGCAGAGTGAGTGAAGTCTCACCCGAGATGAATAAGGGGGCTACAGGAACCAAGTTTCCGCAATGAAGAGGGGTGTTGACGCAGCGTCTATCGACAGGGGTTCACTTCGCACTGTCGCCAAGAAACTACCAACCCAAACTCCCTTACACACCGGCCCGGAAAGGTGTAACCCTTTCCAGCAACACTTGCGAAGCAAGTGCAGTCTCACCCGAGATGGATAAGGGGGCTGCAGGAACCAAGTTTCCGCAGTGGAGTTGAGGATATGCTTTCAACACACATTACCCTTATAGCAACCAGATATTATAACATCCGCAACATATTATCAATTCATCATTCGCACATTAAGTCATTCGCAGATTTCAACAGATAATAAACATTCGGAACACATATTCAATTTACTTATTCATATCAATAGTACTTCTTAAACCCATAGCATATTTGCATCAAAGATACCCTAAAACATTCACATTCATCATCACATAAAAATAGAGACAGAGATTACACCATAATCGAACATCTTCATGCATTCATTAAACTCCGCAGAAACCGTCAATACACCATGTTGCAGATACAAAACAGATCAAAAGATGGGATCAATCATAAAAAACTGGATGCCCTTAGGCTTACAATCCTACTCTATTTATATGCTTCTATTCGGTTACAAAATGGTCCACATGACCAATTCTAACTAATTTAACTATTCTTGCGCTTTCACGAACTCCACGAATGGTCCTTCTTTCCTGGATTAACCCTTTCGCACCTGTCGGCTTCCGCACTTCTTGCGGACTTATCCCGTGCCAACAGGCCCCCAACACAAACTTGTGGATCGTCCCTGAGCCACCTTAGCTGGACACTGCTGGTTTGTACTCATCATTCTCTGTGCTCTGATTCTGAAATTGTTATTGCCGTCTAGAGCTCATTGTTGTGTACTTCTCAACTTCACCCATCGATCTCTGGTTCGCTGTCATGTACTTCTTGAACTCATCCTCCAGTCTCTGGAAACCTTGATCATCTACCTCTTCGGCATCGGCTGGCTCACTCCACGCTCGTTCTAGACTGGGAAGAAATTCATCGACGTCGCCAAGGTGGGAAACATGTTGACGGCTCCAGCATATCTGTTTCACACCTTGGATTGCCTCCTATCGGGGCCAGGGGGTTGCCGCCCTTGGCATTCTGATGGTCACAGGGACTACGAATCTTCTAACTACCACCATGCACTTAGACATCTCGATTAAGACCTGGTATATGTTCCTCCTGAGTATCCTCCCCGTTGCCTTCTATGGTTGTTCATGCACACTCATCGTTCTAGACCTCAACGCCCCTGGGGTTCTGTTGCATGAAATGAAATGGATCATTTACACAGCTTCCTTGGAATTCCTGACTTACCTCTTTCCCTAACCAACTTGCAGCATGGGTTACTCTTGACTGATAGATACCTCCTTGTTTAGCTAGCCTCCTGCACCTGATTTTATGCTTGTTCATTGTGTTCTTGACGCCTGACTCCGTAGTCATTAACAAATCCTTTCTCATTATATTCTGATCCCGTCATCATATATTTTAGTCTTCTTCCGGTGAGGCTGATCTGCAACACTCATGGTCGGACTTGAATCCTAATGTGCCAATCGGGGGAAGCATCGACCGCAGCCCGGTTGGCCATGCTTCCGTTTCCGCGTGCCAATCGTGCGAAGCATCTAGCATGCTTCCACTATCTGTCATTATCCATTTTTTTTTCACCTTTGGTGCTCAGCCACTTTGTGTTGGATCATGGCGATAGGACTTCAGCCTATTCCCTTTGACTAACGTAGGTAACAATACTCCATCGAAACTTGGTAACTACACTGCATCTCTGTCGGTGACGAAAGTTATGATGTATGGTCCTAACCAGTGCATTTGCAACTTACCTAAATGTTTCGCAAACTTACTGTCATACAACAAACTGTATCCTCATTCTGAAAGTGCTTCGATTTAACATGGCGGTTGTGCCACACCTTCTGTCGGTCTTTTTCCATGTTCTGATGGAATCCTGCAATGAATCGATCTTCGTCAAGCTGTATCAGTTGCGCCAACCATTCCTCCATTGCGCCATCGTCGCTCATCCCTGTCGTTGCTGCGATGCGCAAGCTTGGTAGAATGTATTCCATTGGCATAACTGCTTACTGGCCGTAAATGAGCTTAAATGGAGTTTGGCCAGTCAGATGCTTGCATGTGGTGCGATACGCCCAAAGGACCGCTGGGATTTTTAAGTCCCAGTCGTCGCGGTTCGCATTGCACACCTTGGTGAGTGCATGCTCCAATACCTTATTAAATGCCTCAACTGTCCCATTTTCATGAGGGTGGTAAGGCTTACTCTTCTTGTGCTGGATCTGAAATTCTTCCATCATTGTTGCAATCGTTTGGTTAACAAAGTGCATCCCTTGGTCACTCAACAACACTTTTGGGCACCCAAACTTGGTGACCACATTGTCAAATAGCAACCGTGCTGCAGTCGTGGCAGAAAAATCTCTTACTGGTGCAGCTTCTGCCCAACACGTCAGGTAGTCTGTCGCAGTGATGATGTAGCGCGACCTTGTTCTCTTCCCAAGTGGGTTGATAGGTCCCACGAAATCAATGGCCCATTTGTCGAAGGCCTGCAATGTCACTCTTGTTACTAGTGGCATTTCATCTCGTCGTGAGGGAATCCTGGTTTGTTGACATACATCACAGCTCTTGGCATAGTCCGCAACATCTCCATGCAAGGTTGGCCACCATAGCCCTGCTCGAAGGATCTTCCTAGCAGTTGCTCGCCTGCCATAATGTCCCCCAGCAATCCCGTCATGAGCTTCCAACAGAATCCTCTCCTGTTCATATGAAAGGACATACCGTCGCAGAATCTCATCTAGGCCCATTTTGTACAATTCCCCTGTAATTAATTGGAAGTCTGTAGGTCGGACTAGTAGATGCTTCTTTTGATTGGTAGTAAAATCAACCAGTGCCTTCCCTGTTGCTAAAAATTGAATGATTTTCTCATAGTGGTTATCGACCATGCTAACCTTGAATAGCTGAGCATATGGTAATCCTTCGTTGATGCTCCTTGGTTCTTCTCCTGACTCTATCCACGAAAGGTGATCGGGTCCTGCATTCAACTGTCCCGGCTTTACAATGATATCAAAATCAAACTCCTGAAATAGTAACAACCAGCGACAAATTCCCCCCCCCAACACAAGCTTGTTCACCAAGTATTTCAGTGCAGAATGATCAGTGAACATCTTGAAGTGGCCCCCTAAGAGGTAATGCCAAAATTTCTACAAGGCATAGACCATCGCCAACCCTTCCCGCTCGGTGGTCGTATAGTTCTTCTCCGCAGTAGACAACTTTCTACTTGCGAAGGCTATGGGATGGTTGATGTCGCCTGTTCTTGGTTGGGCCAAAATGACACCCAGTGTGACTGACGACGCATCAACATGTACGTGAAATTCCTTTGTCCAATCCAAAAATGCAAGGATGGGTGCTGCGACCATCTTTGCTTCCAATATGTCTAGGCTTTTCCGACATTCCTCGTTCCATTCAAACTTAGCATCCTTCTTTAATAACTTCTCCATGGGTGCCGTAATGGCTGCATATCCTCTAATGAATTTCCTGTAGTAACCCGTGTGTCCCAACGTCGGTCGCAGTTGTTTAACTGTCGTCGGTGGTGGGAGGTTGACGATGATGGCAATCTTCACTGGGTCTACCAACATTCCTTCTTTGCAGACAATGTGTCCTAACAAGATGCCGAACAGAGCACAAAAGATGCACTTCTTGAGGTTCAGGGAAATTAGGTGCTGTTGGCATCGCTCCAACATTAGTCTTAAGTTCGCAACATGATCCTTGACTAATCCATATACTATCCAGTCATCCATATAGACGGCAAGAAACTTATGAATATAGTCTTTGAACGTCGCAATCACTAATCTGGAGAAAATCGCTGACTCATTCTTCAATCCAAACGACATCACCTTGTACTGAAAGCATCCCCACTCCATGACGAATGTAGTCTTGTGTCGATCTTCTTTCTCAATCTTGATCTGGTGGTAGCTAGAAAATCCCTCTGTAAATGAATATATCTCTTGACATCCTACTCCTTCGAGCACCTCATTCGTGAATGGGGTCGGGAACGGATCATGTAAGCAGGCATCATTCAGCTTCCTTAAGTCGACGCATATTCATACTTCGTCAGTTTTCTTATCCTGGACAACCATTGGGATGATCCATTCTGATTCTTCCACAGGTTCTATAATGCTGGCCTTGAGCATTCTTTCAATTTCAGCTTGCACACGTTCCTTGTATCATGGGTTCAATCGATACGGTCGTTGCTTGACTGGCTTCACATCAGGTTTCAGGGGGATTTTCACTTCCCCTAAGTCACCGAAAATGCCCTTCATCTTTGAGAATTTCGTTGGAAACAAATCCTTGAATTCATGCAGCAAGTCAGTCATCTTCACAATGGTCGACTTGTCCCAGTAGTCGCCAATGCTTGCAAACTTTGGGTTCTCCTCCGATCCAATGTTCACCTTCTTAATTTTCAATGGTTGTTGAAATTTGTCCAACGGTATTTCTGGTGCCTCAACACTGCGACTACCCTCTGATTCTGGAACATATATAGCCTTGGGATCATCCTCATCGTCAAGCTCTCCGGTGACGTTGTAACACTCCATCAATATTTCTGGTGTCGCAGTGCATTGAAGTGCCATCGGTTGTCCTGTTGGTACTGCCTCAAATATCTTTCCGTGGATCACCTGTAGTGCAATGTCAATGAAGGGGTTGTCGTCTGAGAAAGAAAACAATTGGCTGAAGCTAATGGTAAGTTGTTCCCAAGAAGTCGTCCCACGTCGCAGTTCTGTTGTGACATACCAACTCCGCGATACTTCATTCAACGTGTGTACGAATGCATATACCCATTCCTGCTTTGGTCTCGATCCCCATCGGTGTTGATAAGCATTCAGATGCTCCTTCGGGTCGCCTCGTCCGTCATATCTCATTTGGTCGTACCTCGCAGCTTCGTTGAACCGAACTTCCATGAGGCATTGACATAATGGCCAAGTTGTGATGTTTGATTTGTGCACCGCCCACCATCGCGTAGGAGTAGACTTCAAGGCTTCCTCCAGGGCCAGTAGACACTGCGGTTCTGCCACTTTTTCCTCAAATTCTGTGAGAAACTTTCCCAAGTTGGGCAATCCCTCATATGTAGGTAACACGTATTCCTCCGTGGCTACCCTTCGCAGTGACTGCGTTACCCATGCGCATCTTCTAAAGGATACTTCGTGTAACCGGTTCTGCCAATTCTTGAGGGCCTCGTTTCAATCTGATGATGCCGAGCTGGTGCTGTGCCATCCTAATTCTACATCTGCAGTGGGATTAACATAATCCTTAGATATGTTGTACAAACTATCCCACCCTTCCGTAAAATCGTCTCTGGATGGTTCCACATAGCGTAACCCTTTCGTTGGATCCAATGGTGCGATGACTCTCATCTCGCGATTGTCAAATGACATTGTCCTCTTCTTAAAATTGATAATCGCTTGGTTTTCCATGGCCCAATCTATCCCCAGCAGTACCGAATAGGGACTGGTGTCATCCACGATTTCAATGACGTCGAAATCAACATACGTCCTGAGCCCCTAAATTTCAACTGGAAGTTGACATACTCGACCAAGCGGAGTGACCTTACTCTGATTTGCCAGTCACAACTGTACTACTGACCAGGTCATCCGCAGCTTCCCCATTGTCTCCCACGTATGCTTAGTCAGAATATTCACATCTGAACCCAAATCCAGAATGATGGAGTCGACATCAAATGCTCCAATTTGTGCCGACATCCACATCTCCCTCCCTATCTTCTTCTTATGTATGCGATTAACTTTCTGTTCCTAACGTGCACCTTCCCATCGATGCAGTAGAACAGCTATTTATTCCAGTGTGTCTGGGTCCTTCGCCAACTCCAGGCAACTTTCCAAGAAGGCCTTTAGAGTGTTTTCCTTCCTCTGCGACTTCTTCGAGTTGCACGTCGGTGGCATGTCATAGATTTCTTCCTAAAGATGGTTGCCTCCTATTCCTCATTGCCTCCTATGCCTTCAAGAAGACATCCCTTTCTGCTTCCACGTCAAAGGTGACCTGCTTCCGTTGTGTTTGTATTGGTCGAACATTGGTGTGTGACCTGTCGCCTCCTGTTAATGCTCCTCCTCGTGTCACTATTCCAACCGTCGCATGGCTACTTCTAGCTTCTGTCGATATCATCTGCACAACCGATGGCGCGTTCTGATTATTTTGGTTCTGGTTCTGGGGTGGATTCTTAGTCTGCCATTTCGCAATGAGATGAGGGCAGTGCTCTACACTGTGATCTACTGTCACATACCCCAATTTTAATAAAATAATGTAATTATTTTATTAATATTCCTGAGACATTATGTTAAATTTAATGCTAAGTAGGAATGGATGACTCAGCAGAGTCTCCAGAAATGGAATGTAAATTCTGAATAATTATTATTAATAAATAAATTATGGAGACAACAGCATGGGAGAGCTGTTAAAAGAGGTTACTGGTCTAACTGGTGGATGGAACTAGGTGGAAAGACAAAAGACAAGTGGCAGCATCCTCAAACACTTCCTGAGTTGCAGGTGGCAACTTCCCTATATTTTGGGGTCATGATTCCCTAAGAAAGTGGAATCTGAGCAGGTGGCTCATTAATGACAGTTAACCCAACTAAGACCTAGGCAATCTTTTAAATAGTACTCAATGAACTGAGCTGGGGGTTCAGCATTGTTCTAGAGGGAGAATACATTCAGGTGAATGTTATTCAGGAGTCCCATTGAGGAAGTGGGAAAAACAGTAAGGAAGTGTTTTGAGTCAGGATGTTGCAGTAACTTGGTTCCAGTATAGCTGTTTTGGCTGAGGGAATAGTTGGCTGTACCTAGTTTCCAGGCATTTAGACCAGAGCAAGCTCGGGGGTCCTGAGAAGTGCTGTCTGGGCACTCTCCAGGAATTGGTAGGGAGGAACAGCCTCCCATTGCTGTTATTGTCTACCATTGACACAGGTTCTGCCACTTTTCCTGCTGTTTATTTAATAAATTTAAATGCAGAATGGACTATCTTATCTGTGTTTGAACAATATTTATTTTCAGTAAAGTAGCCTCTGTATCATCCTATGATAGAATTTGCAGAATTTATATGTCTTAGAATTTTTCCTATTATCACATAATCGAGTAATTATATTATGCAGAATATAATTGTTACTATTACAGTAATAAAATATCATAGTGACTTATTATAGAGTTATTATTAATAGTTAAATAATAGATATAGAATATTTTACAGTAGTCATTCCGAAAATACACTTATTAAAACAATCACAAGAACCGACACATAGATAAATTTTAGAATTTTAGAGAAATATTCCCAATAGAGAAATTTACATGTATAATTTCTGTTAGAGCAAATATATCAGTTTATATCTGCTTCATATTTCAGTCAAACTAGAATACAGACTATTCTCTGTATCGAGCTAAAGGTGAACAAAACTTATATCAGTAAATTTATCAATACTCAGGACATAACTGACTGTTATCGATTATCCAAAAGTTGTGGTTGCAATAATGTTTCATTTTAAAACTTCCCCATACAAACTTATTCAATAAAAACCGTAGTCAAATACAAACACATAAACTGTAAACGAAGAATCATGGCGAGAGTTGTTTATTTTCTTTTAACCTAATACTATAGTATTTATGGCCAGGTTGTTACAACAGAGTTGACAGAGTTATCTAAAGAACAAACTCATTGACTGGCTCGAAGCCGAGTCTTACGACATAGAAAAATTCATTTTTGCCTTCATCCAAACCCATCCATTATCGCCAGCATAGGTTACTGCTCAATTCGAGCTCATGTTACATGTAATACACAGCACCGTCGTGGGGTTTTCATATCAATAGTCAAACATCATAAACACACAGAGAAGCTATCGACAAACTCAGCCATTGTTGGATTTTACAAACCCTATTATTAACTATTGACAAGGAGACATTCGTCACTGTATGTAAACACAAAACCAAAATTTTACAACTCGCTTCCAGCCACCACAGAATTTAAACACATTCATATATATATATATTAACCTGGGAGAGAATCCCAACTCACCAAGGTTAACAACATTTTTAATTGGCTAACGCAGTAAGGGTAGTGAACCCCAACTCAATCATTAACACTCAAAATCAAAGAAAAACGCAGAGAAACAAACACAATTGTTATCACCTACAACCGAGTTATCATCCTCTGCAAGTATTTGAGAAACTCCAAACAATTCCTATATTTTAAACACTTGTTCATTTAATAAAAACGCAGATGATACACGGCCACATGACAGGCCCAGCAGTTACAGTATCTATTTAACTTATACAGGGTTGGGTAAAAACCCTACACATTGAAAATACAATGACAATAACAACCCCAGGGCCTCATAACAGACTGTGCCGTAGATTGTTCTTTGTAAACATGCAAGGGTAACAAACCCTATCTACTATAAGTAAATAGATTCATACATGTGACTGTATCCAGGTCACCAAAAACGACAACAACCCAGTTACAAAGGAGGTCCTTCCAGACATAACCCTAGCACAATAAAACCGACAAAGGGAGAGACAGCCATGGAATAACCAGGCTTACCCGGAGGAGCCAGCGCTGGAGATGAAGCCCCGTGCACCTTCAGGAACAGCATGACCTGCACATTACAAAGTGCCGAGAATTGTCAACTTTTAATTTAAATATAAACAATCTTTTGCAAAACAGAAATCTATGAAACCATTGATATTTTCTTACCTGAGCCAACGGAGAAAGCAATCCCCGTGGACAACCTGGTAGCCACGAGTTGAGCCCGGTAGCAAAACCCCATCACATTCGTCAGAAGGATGAGCAAGGAAAACTTCCAGTACCTCTCTATTGACAGCCATGATAGGCAATATTTTTTTAAACAAACCCTTAAGCTGTGAATGAACCAGTCGGGGAGCACACTTTAAAACCCATTTCACGACCACCTCATGGCTAAAACAACAGAGAAAACCCTGCCTATAACTCACACCGGCAACCGTGTAAAAACTGTAAGTAGCAGGTGGCTTAAACACAGTGACAACAACGATACCAAGATGCCCAATGAACTGTAGCAGACGCCAATAGCAGAGCCCACAGACTTTTAAACCACCAGAGGATAAACTACGTGACCATAACCTTAAGAAAATTGCATTTTTACAGTGTCCAATCGATGAGTTCAGACATGGGGGGGTTTCTCTCTTACAACCCGAGCCCGAAGGCAGAGAAATAACCAGGTAAGGGTTTTCAAGACTGGCTTATATATCACCAAACGCAAGGAGGAGAGCCAACCACGTAGCCATTTAATTTATCAACTTACCATGGGTCGAATTCCTATAGTTCAGCTGCAGCTCGAATTATTGTTCATCGATTTTATATCAATGCATGGATAAAAGTCACATTCGTAGTATGAATATTCCCTATGATTGATATACAATCATTGTATAGTGCATAATTTGAAACCAAGCCATCGATAGTGTCAAGGGTACATTATATATCCCCTACAATCAATTGAAAAATGATGTAGTCAATTTCAAAAGAGAACTCCACATCATTAAAACATTGAAATATTACCTTGACAATATGATTGGATACCCGTGGTTACATAAGTTCTATTTATCATAATTCTCCCAATACTATTGTTAACAATCAACTATGAGAATAACAATCTTTAGTATTGTG
Source organism: Larix kaempferi (assembly GCA_027924585.1). Classification (NCBI taxonomy): domain Eukaryota; kingdom Viridiplantae; phylum Streptophyta; class Pinopsida; order Pinales; family Pinaceae; genus Larix; species Larix kaempferi. The sequence goes on along the minus strand of BSBM01001000.1, from coordinate 34,297,302 downwards.
ATGTATGAATATAAAATCATCTACAGGTCCATACTATGAACGTAGATTAAAAACAAGGAACAGAGATTTTGACATAAGTTAAATAAAAATACTAAGTAGACAATGGACCATAAATTATAGATGAATATAATTGAAACATCGCTAGAGGTGTCACAATTCCAACTCATGCTAATAAGCAGTAATCACAGCTAATAGTTGACAGTATGTTACATAATGCTAACGTCACGTTATGCATACGATGAACATGATACAAACAACTTGTTCCAGTGATAGTTCACAGCATTAACATAGAGTCATGGTCATAACACAATAGATATGACAGAGACATTGTAATTCATCGCAAAGTCTAATGATACTATCCAGAATAAGAGATTTCATGAAAAGGCAGGCTATCAATCGTATATCAAGCATAAATTTCATGAAAGGAACCTCACTGTCGTACACGACAACCAGTAATAATATTTAGATCTTCTTTGAGTTTTTACAGTGCAGGAAAAAGGAGTTTGATACTATAAAAATTAAATTTCAGTGATCCATACTTCCCCGGTGTACCTGCGAACAAAAGACGAAGTATGCATTAGCTCGTAAGCTAAGTAAGCCAGTCAGCTATGGCTAGTTCTCCCTTTGAAGTTACAAACGAAACAGTCAACATCAAAAATCAAAAATTACATTAGTATGATAACAACACCTTTTAAAACAAAATTTCGATTAGTTAATTAAAAAGAAAACAGGACCAGGAAGGCAATTTAGTTAACATTTATTGTTATATTAAAAATTTTAAATTTTTCAGAAATTTCGGGTTCTGACATCTACAACACTGCAATAAGTACACTGTGGCACTGGGTTTGGACAATCCCTCTGGTAGTGCCCCTGTTGTCCATAATTGTAACACATGATCGGTCCTCTTCCTCGTCCAGTGGCTCCTCCATGTCCCATACCAGCGCCTCGGCCTCCGTGGAATCCTCCCCTGAAACCTCCATGTGGTGGCCCATATGGTTGATACTGCGTTTTCCTATATTGCGGTTGCTGATATTGTGGTTTCCCATACTGCAGCTGGCCATACGACAGTGGCGGATACTGCGGGTGCCCATACTACGGCTGCCCGTATTGCTGCGGTTGGTTGAACTGCGGCTGTGGCTGATTGTACTGTGGTTGCCGCTGCACCATTGGTGGCTCTTCTCACTTCATAAAATATGTGTCAGTTGTCCGATCTTGCAGCAGGTCACAGGCCCTGCAGTCCTTCTCATCATGGCCAACCGATCGACATAATTTGCATTACAATTTTGCGGGATTCGACACCATCTTTTTCAGATATACACATTCCTCCGGTAGATGCCCTCTGGTCTGAAAGATAGGACACCACGGCATGCCTCCTTGATGAAGGGGGTTTGGTGCCCCCAATTGCAAATACTCACGGAACTCTGGGCAATTGTCCTTATGGTGTCCCTCAGCTTTGCACCTGATGCACCATATGTCTCCGTGGGTTTCCTTTCCCTTCTTGATATCCTCCAATTGAAGCATTAGATTGGCCAATTGCACCTGGACTCTATCCATTCCTATCCTTGCTTCACTGATTGGTGAAGCCTCTAGCTTCATCGCAATCTCTAATGCTTCCTCCTGTGTCACTACTTTTTGCTGCATCAGTGGTCTGCGGAAATGCGGTACTAGTCCTGCGATGAACCACTCTTTGTGTTGCAGCTCATTTATCGGAAAGCTCACTTTTGCTATCCATGTCTTGTACCGCTGATCAAATTCCCACACTGGCTCATTCGGGAATTGCTTAATCTCCTTGAGCTCAGTAACATACTACGACTCAGATGTTGGCTTTTTAAATTCATCAATCATCACTGTTCTGACCTGCGCTAACGTCTTGGCTGGTGTTCCCGTCGGAACCTTTACAAACTTCATGTACCAGTCTAATGCCCGACCCCTAAGGGTTGTCGCTATCTGTCCCATCTTTATGGCTTCATCCTGGACCTGCTTTACAGTCCAGACTCCTTCACATATGAATCGATACTATTCGGGATCCTTGGTCCCGTTCCCCTGAAAGGTAGGCATCTTCACCTCGTCTGCCATCCTAATGTTGCTACTATTATTGTTTACTGAAGTGCTACTCTTACCGCTGCACGTAGGGAAACTTTGCGAGTAGTTTGTATATCTTCCTATAAAATTTGGAGTAGTGTGCGGGGTTGAAGGTATGTTGTAACTTATGATTCGTCCTCCTTTTGCTTCTGGGGTAGCCTGGTCAATGTCTCCTTCGCAATAAGGTCGCTTCCTCCCTTGTGGTCCTGTTTCGCAGTCCTCTGTTCTGGTCCTCTGAGGAGACTCTCTCTCAGTCCTCCTCTTCTTCTCTTGATGCCAGAATATCCACTCCTCAAGGTACCACACTCTTCGTAAGCCTCCCTTAGATACTCGTCATTGCTTATGTCCATCTACCCCACATATTTCTGTGAGATCTGCATTTACGCGATACCTTCAACCTCCGCACACCGATTTTTCTACTCGTCGGAAGACATCCTCAATATTCCCTTTTCGCAGACAAGCATCTTAATCCACAGTTTTAAGAATGACAAGAACCTTCCTCTCGGCCCCTTGAAGAAGTTCCTCTCGGCGTCACTGTACGACTTGATAGTGTCCACTGCGAACTCAGTCATGTATCCCTCGAGGATATTATCCACCCAAAAATCAATAGCTCGCGATACCTTGTTATTGACTTGCTTCAGCTGTCGAATCAACTCCGGGGTCAAACAATCAGGTTCAGTCTTTTGGCAGTGATTCTTTCGGAACATCAACTGCGCTAGCCACTCATGCAACAACACTAGGAGTTCATAGAAGAATATTTTGTGGATATTTGAGTAAATGTATTTATCTAGCCAACTGGTTGCTTTCTGTTTAGGGTCTCGCTTCTCGCTTTCTGCGAATTCCTCCACCTTCTTATCGAACCACTCTTGGATCTCTGGTTTCGTCGGATGCCACAACATATCCTCTTCTTTTCTTTCTCAAGGTCTCGACAACAGAACCATTTGTTGACGCAGCATCTATCGATAGAGGGTTCACTTCGCACTGTCGCCAACAAACTATCAACCCAAACTCCCTTACACACCGGCCTGGAAAGGTGTAACCCTTTCCAGCAACACTTGCGGAGCAAGTGCAGTCTCACCCAAGATGGATAAGGGGGCTGCAGGAACCTAGTTTCCACAATGGAGTTGAGGATATGCTTTGAACACACATTACCCTTGTAGCAACCATAGATTATAACATCTGCAAGATATTATCAATTCATCATTCGCAGATTTCAACAGATAACAAACATTCAGAACGATCTATTCAATTTACTTATTCATATCAACAATACTTCTTAAACTCATAGCATATTTGCATCAAAGATACCCTAAAACATTCACATTCATCATCGCATAAAAATAGAGACAGAGATTGCACCATAATCGTACATCTTCATGCATTCATTAAACCCCGCGGAATGAACCTCCCAGAAACCGTCAATACACCATGTCACGGATACAAAACAGATCAAAAGATGGGATCAATCATAAAAAACTGGATGCCCTTAGGCTTACAATCCTACTCTATTTATATGGTTCTATTCGGTTACAAAACGGTCCACATGACCAATTATAACTAATTTAACTATTCTCGCGCTTCCGTGAACTCCGCGAATGGTCCTTCTTTCGCGGATTGACCTTTTAGCACCTGTAGGCTTCCGCACTTCCTGCGGACTTATCCCGTGCCAACAAGAGGACATGCATCAAACCGCACTTTACAACTATAGAAACCAAAGATTATGTTTTTGCATCATGCTAACAGTTCATACATCTATTCATTCCCTTCGCATATTCAATATATAAACATCATTCACATCAACATGGTTTAACCAATCATTCGCATTAACAATAATTACCAAACTACAAAGCATTTCGCAAACACTGCATTCATCAATTAATTGAAAAAGAGACAAAAGATATAGCCATAATCGAACATCTTAATGCATTCATCAAAACCTGCGGAATAACCTTCGCATAAACAGTTAAACCATCTTATCGCAGATACAAAGCAGTTCATAACATATCATTCTCCGATTCAACTATGTCGAGATGATTCCCTTAGGCTTACAATGATACTCCTATTTATATGAAACCAAGTGGTTACAAAACAGTCAACATGACCTATTCTAACTAACTAAACCACTTTCACACTTTCGTCGGCTCCTTGTTCTTCGTGGATGACCCTTTCTTCCGCAGATGGTCCTTCTTCGCACTGTCAGCTTCAGCACTTTATGCGGACTAATCCCGTGCCAACAAGCTATCAACTCTTACATATCTTTCATTAGTTTGACCCTGGGCCAGTTCTATTGTTACAAGAAAACTCCCTATTTTTTATTGTTACAACAGATTTCACCCTGTGAGATCTCATAATCACAAGGTTCATAAAAAAATTATGATATGAAAGATGTTTTAGAGTCTCCTGGTTGTTTCCTGAGCCGAGGTGGGAAGTGGCCGCGTACACTGATCCTCCACCCTGAACTCTTCCAACTGAGTCTAATTAGGAGGAGGCCGCGTCCTTTGTGCTTCCTCTCTTAGCTCCCCAGGAGCCAATAACAAAGCACTTTTAGATAGCAGGTCTGCCTCTTCATTTAGTTCACTATATACATGGTTGAAAGAAATTGAGTCAAACAAACCTATCTGTCTCATGATAACCTGAAGAAATGATCGTAGGTGAGGAGACTTTATTTGTATTCTATGCTTATCCCATTCAACAACCATCTTGGAGTCACCAAATACCTTCAAATTTGAAATATTTATGGCTAGAGCTATGTGAAGTACTGCCTAGAGGGAAGACGACTCAGCCTTACTATTCGAGCAATGTCCTGGTCCATATAAGATGATTATCTTCACATCTTTTGAAAGATATACAACTCCTCCAGAGCCTTCTAAAGGATGATCACCTTGGCTTGCACCATCGAAGTAGGCCCAGGTAACTTTCTTATCATAGCTCGGATGTACCTGAATCCTGTTCTTCTTTTCCTTCTCTTTACATTTATGTTCTTTAGTCCACTGCACAATTAAAGATGGGTGACTTCAAAGGGGACTTGACGACCTTGAAAGATGGCATATTTTCTTTCCCACCAGAGACCATAAATGTAAAAGGAAGGAAAAGCATCAAAACAACGTACCAAGGGGTGCTTCCACCAATTTTGGCAACATTGTTCTAGTGAAGGTTCCATCTGGATATTTGCACTACTCAGCTCCTGTGTAGCAGCACTCCAAACTACCTCTGCATAAGAGCACGATAAAAAAATACGAGAAGTGGTCTCGCTGCAAGAATGACACAACGCACACCAACTAGGGCCAGGCCATCCACGCTTTAAAAGGTTTGCCCAAGTGAGCATCTTATTGCTTAAAGCAAGCCACAATACTATCTTGGCTTTAAGCGGACCTACTTTCTTCCAGATACTCATCCACCGCCAATTTTTTTTCTCCGGAAAAGGAGTCCAATGCAAAGGATTCATAACCTAATTTGGCTGAGAATTCTTCAGTAGAACTATTCTTCCTCCAAACTAGTTTATCTTTTTCATCTTCTTCCAGGGAAATAAAATTTAATACTAATTTATTACTGAAAGCTTCCCATTCTTTGGCCTCATCTCCATATAAACCCAGCTCCTGAGCCGATTTCCATCCATACTGCATATTGTTTTGAGAAAAACTTTCTGCGCATTAGCTATAGTGGTTATGTTCAGGTATTTAAGTTTGGCTAGAACATTTGCTGAGAGCTTGTAACATTCCCTTGATCCCACCCAGGGGTCTCTTCCAATATGCACCTTTTTGCCATTACCAATTCTCCATGTCGTCCATTTTCCAATCAAGGGAAAGGATTGAACTAGTGCTTTCCATCCAAAAGATCCTCCTTTGTGAGATTTATCTATATGTTTGAACCAATCAACAATTGATGAGTTCGGGCAATATTTGGTCGTTAAAGCTTTTCCCCACCGCGATTCTGAGTTTTGTGCCAGCCTCCAAAGAGATTTAGCAGCAAAGAATTGGCTAAATAAAATGGGGTTCTTAATACCCCATCCACCAAGTTCTTTTAAATTTGCAATTGTTGTCCATTTCACCGATGACGATCCTTCTTTCTCTTTGTTGGTTGTCCATAAGAAGGAAAAACACTTATTTCTTATCTTCATCAGAATTCCTGTAGGGATGTAAGCTATTGAAGCCCAGTATATGGGGATGCTCTAGAGTACCCGCCTTCAGAAGTACCACTCTTGCTCCTCTTGAAAGAAACATGTTGGCCCAACAAGAGATTCTAGCTTCTACCTTCTTGTACAACCACAACCAGTCCTTGAATGAGTATGTGTTTGGATTTAGGAAGAAGCCCAGGTACTTAAATCCCTCTGCAAACAGACTTAATGGGTGAGCTAACACATTCCTAATTCTCTGGTGTTCATCCTCATTGATCCTGTTGAAAGCTAGGCTATATTTATTCACATTTATCTCCATTCTCGTAGCTTTTTTGTATAAAGAGATCATATGGGATAGCGATTGCAAGTTTTCTAAAGTTCCTTCTCCCATAAAAAGCACATCATCTACAAACAAAATGTGAGTCAAATCTACAGACTCAGAGACCCAAACTCTTTTGAAAGACCATGTCCTCTTGGCTTGTTGCACCAGCTTACTCAGAGCTTCAACTATCAATAAGAAGAGGAAGGGGGACAAACGACACCCTTGTCTCAGTCCTCTTGTGGATCTAAAGAAGGAGGATGGGGTCCCATTTATGAGGACTGCAAAGGAAGCCAAATTTACACATCCCATTATCCAGTTCACAATTTCTATTGAAAAACCTACTTGGATAAGAAGAAGACGTAGGAATGTCCAGTTCTCTCGATCATATGCCTTCGACAAATCTAACTTCAAAGCAAAATCCCTTACCTTGTTTTTGCTAATCGAATGAATAGCCTCCTGAGAAAGTAATACATCATCATGAATTTGGTGATTGAACAAGAAGCCAAATTGTTCTTCAGAGATGATCTTACTTAGAATTGGCTTTGAGCTATTACTTTGCTTATTATCTTGTAGACTACATTGCAGCAAGAAATTGGTCTAAAATCTCCAAAATTCAAGGGCTTTTTCTTTTTCGGGATTAGGGCTAAAAAAGCTAAATTCAAGGCTTCCAGAACCTTCCCTAAGTGCTGCGACTTCCGAACTACCTTCAACAGATCTTATTTTAATTGCTTGTAAAATCCTCGAAAAAAATCTATGGAGAACCCATCTGGGCCAGGGCTCTTCCCTTTTTGGAAGGAATGGATTATCCAACTTATTTCTTCCTCCGATATTTCCTCAGTGAGAGAGGCATTCATTTCTTCTGTGACAGATCTAGGAAAGTGTCCCAAGACTTGCAACATTTCTTGTATAGGGCATCCCTCTTGTTCTCTGAATAAAGAACTCAAATAAGAAACCCCTTCCTCTGCCTTATCCTTATAGGAGCTTACCTTTGCACCTACCTCATTTTGAATATCTGCAATTGTATCAACATTCTTTATATGTGAAGCAAAACGATGGAAGAACTTAGTGTTGTTATCCCCTATTGCTATCCATATTTCTCTGCTCTTACGTCTCCATAGTTTGTCTTCCCTTGCTAGCAATTCAGTTCGTCTAACTTCATAGTTTTTCAACCTCTCCAACTCTTCTTCAGAAAAAAACCCCAACCGAGTTTTGTCTGTAGACCTCTGAAATACTTGCTTCCACCTCCTTTAAAAGAGACTATTGCCTCGCTTGAAAATTTTTAGCCCATTCTTTAGAGGCCTTTTTCACTTTGATCATACTATCTACCATCGGTTTCATACAGGAGATCGGAGAGTCAAGCCTCAGATGAGACCATAAATCCTTCACCAAATTTTGATATTATTCTTCGTGGTCTGATTTTTGCAGGAGATCGGCGGTTTTATACCAACACTAGGCCCCGTTGCCTCCCTTGTGAACGAGAACAACGAAGTGTAAGACTAACGTGCAGAAGAGATCCACTCACCAAACACAAGCCCATAAATGAGAACAACGCATCCATGCCCATGCCGACTCCACAAGTAAGAAAGTAGCTCCACTGTCCATCTTTTCACGTAAAGGTTTGAGCCCAAAGGGCCTTCACGCGCGGGGAGGTATGCACTACTCTTGTAGGAAGGCACCCTGCATATGAATGGTGGGGAGAGGGCCTGCATGCAGTCCAGGGACCCTTGTGATTCCCTTATAGCAGGAGGAGTATAGAGGTATGCGTGGAGGAAGAAGAGATAGCGGGAAGTGAGAGAGGCCGCGGGCTGCCTTCACATGGGCGCCTTGGTTCCATTGGCCGAGTGAGATGGTGAGAGGGAGCCAGTGGGGAAGTAGAGCCGGTGAGGTGGGTAGCAAGGCTGCGGCCGTGGAGGAGTAGTGTGGTGGGGGGCGCCTGACGGTGGTAGTTGGAGCAGAAGCGTGGAAGGAGGCCAGTAGGGAGCGGGAGTGGAAGTAATAGCCAGACCGGATTGAACCTGAAAGGGGTTGTCGGTTTCTGCTCTTGTAAAGTTAGGGCTAGCATGATCAACTGATGATCCGACAAGCCTCCTTCCTCAACCCAAGAGGTGACTGAAAAAACGCCCACAAAGAAGGTTTTATGATACCAAAAATCTATCCAACCTTTTCGAGATCGCTCATTCTCCACTCCTTCTATTCCTCCAGGTAGGCTCTAGTTTGCAAGGTTGAACATCTACCAAGCCTTTAGATTCGAAAAGAGCATTGAAGAAATTGTTGAGCGAATCTGTCCTTGCCAACTTTCCCCTAGACTTCTCTTTCTGAAACTATAAGATTAAGATCTCCTTCCAGGATCATATTTTGAGCCTCCCATATCCCCTCTAGTAGAAGTTTTCCCAAAAGATCGTCGATTGAAAAGGGTCCATAGACATTCAGTATAGTGAAGGTTTGTCCTGTAGATTTATCTTCCAATACTGTCTTCAAAACTGAGTTAAACTTACTTGTTTTTAATTCTACTAACTTTGGGCTCCAAGCTGATAATAAACCACCTGAATGACCTTCAACATCCATATGTACAAAGGACTAGTCTTTTAACCATGGCCCAAAGACTTCTTGTGCCCTCACTCCTTCAGTCATGGTCTCCTTTACTAGAATAACATAAGGGTTCGTGTTTTTTGACAGCCTTTTGAGGGCATTTTGTTTTGCCCCCCCCCCTAACCCCCTTGCATTGAAGGACAAACACAACATTAGGTAACCCTAGGTTGGGCGTTACCTGCTCTAAGCGCCCCATTGATTGTTATTTGTTTTCTTGCTTTGATATCCAAAACTGCTTGCTTCTTTGCTTTTGTTAATTGAGACTTTCCTTCCCAGAGTTGTTTTTATTGGAGGGTCTAAACTAAGGCCCCTAGTCACCACACCTTCGTTTTTCTCCAAGGAAGCTACCCTAGCCCTAGTTTGATAAACCTCAGGTATAAAATCCTTAGGGACACTCTTCTTAGGTACTTGACAGGGGGCAGGGATACATGATCTTCCTCTGACTAGCCTAACTGGTGGGTAGTACTTGAAGAAGGGCTAGGGCCCCAAAAGGGACTAGGCACGTCAGTGCCAGCTGTAGAACCAGGTTAAGGAAAAACATAGGAAGGGACATCAGAAAAAGGTATGACTTGCTTACCGGAATAGGAAGGCGAGTCCCTAAGCTCCTCCTTGTGTTCGTTCCTCGTGAGCTGCTTGTCAACCTCACTATTCGACTTTTTCTGGTGCAGCTGACCCTCGCTTTTATCTTCATCCGTCACCTTTTCCTCAAGTATTGTTTCATAACACTATTTTTTTTATCCATATCTTCTTGCGCGTCTGCACTTGCGAGGGTGACGTCTCGAGCCAAATTAAATGACCCACCTTTCTGCAATTGAAACACCGAAACAGAATTTTCCAATAGTCCAATCTTTGGTTCTAGATACTCCCATTCAATTCAATTTTTATTTCTTCATACAGGCTATCACGTAGGTCCAAATCCACCATAATTTTTGCACACCATCTATCAACCTTGAGCTCCCAATTCTCCTCCTACAGGATCTATTTTTTCCAAAATACCATAGGTAAACCTGGAAAGATGACCCACACCTGTTGAAAATTATGTGGCTCCCCTTTTGCATCAAAATCTACTTGCCAATTTTTCAAAATTAGTCCAAACGGGCGCCAAAACCAACTTTTATTCAGTAATCTTTGTTTTTCTAATTCATAGTGGACTCTGAACAATATCCAGCCCCGTGATAGGATGTGGAAATATGGCATATTTTCTACCACCGTTTGCTAATTTGATTTCATCCAGCTTCATAGAGCTTTCTCTCCGACAAACTTTCGACATAATCTACCCACTAGTGCAGAGTTGAGGTAAGTTGGAACTTCCTCAATTCCAGTCTCCTTGCCCACCACCAGAGAAGCATGCTCTTTTCTTGATTTTGCACCCTTCCTACATCCATGGCCTTTCCTCGGACCAGCCTTTGTCGTACTGGCTCCATCAATAGATTGTATGATAATTGAATGTTGTTCGAGATTAAAATTATGATCGGGAGAGCAAACCATCACTTCTGCATACGCCTTCCTTTGACACTTGAACTCCTCATCATTCGTGAATATGGGTCCCACTAGAGAAGGGTTGTCATAATCAACCTCATCTAGATCCATCTTGTGTCACTGGCTACATTCTTTCTCTAATGACATAAACAGAAATATGATTGTTGGATGACAAGGGTTCCAACCTGTGACGATTGAAGAGGAAAGAAGCGAAAAAGGGAAAGGGAATTCGCCTCCTCCATCGCCTTCATTCCTCAGAACTTCGATCTTCGACCTTCGGGCCTATCCCTGTCGCACCATAGACTTCCATGGTCCCCCTGAAGTCATCGATCTCACGCGAGCGCGCGCGCGCGCGCGTGTGTGTGTGAGTGTGTGTGTGTGTGTGTGTGTGTGTGTGTGTGTGTGTGTGTGTGTGTGTGTGTGTGTGTGAGAGAGAGAGAGAGAGAGAGAGAGAGAGAGAGAGAGAGAGAGAGAGAGAGAGAGAGAGAGAGAGAGAGAGAGAGAGATGTAATGCCACCCACAACCATCGTTCATTTTTGGTTAGTGTCTCAATCTGGTGATTGTTGGCAATGGAGAAAATAACATGAACTAGATAGAGTGTGAACTTATGCATCGAGAATGAGTGATAAATTCAAATGGAAATGGGAGGATTGATGTAAGGACATCTGGCATTACTTCTGACCATACAATGATACAATGAAAGGTTGTGAGAATTTTCATGAGTATACTCAACCCATGCTTCCATAACTACATGAGAGCATTTTCCTACCAGCCTCTCACATGTATTCAATGATTGGTTTTAATTAGTCAAAGGATATAAATAGTTCAGTTAAGGAACATGTTAGAAAAGTGATGAGTTGTAAGGCTGACATTTGGTAAAAGAGGCTTTACTTCCCATAGGACCCCTTTCCTCTTCCCCTCCAGTGAAATCATAGCCCCTCTGGTGCTTTATAAACAACCATCACGGGCCATTATATTATTTTCCAATATAACATTTACATATATTTAAGTCACCATGATAAGCCTAACACATGGCCCATAGATGGATATTTACAATATACATGCCTATTCATTTACTAGTCAAGACTTGGCCTTGAGCTCCACACTAAGAATACAAACTAACATATTTACATCATTTTATATAATCTAACTTAATACATTCCAAGGGTCAAATAATGGGTATTACATTCCCCTATCCCTTGGAATAACACGGTCCTCAATGTTCTCTCTTTTAACAAGGTTCCATTTTTTTTTTCATTTTTCAACCGCACTTGCAATGCCTTTCTCTTTAAGGCCACTTTGTCTTGTATGGAAATGTTCAATAATTTCTTCATAGTAACTTGGAATACCTCCAAGGCCTTTAACATTTCATCATATGACTATAAGAATCATCAAAGAAAAAACATGATATCGTAGCCATTTTAAGCAGGTTTTAACTCATTCATAAATATTCAAATTTCATAATTGAAGAATATATGTTCATAACACAATATAAATCATGCAAACTAACCTAATACGTATATATGTGAATATATCTCTACTTCATATGCTTGCCTTGAGTGAGATTCAACTCAACGTTTTCTTTGACACACCTAAGGTATATATATCATATATATATAATGCATTGATCTTAATCCCAATCTTCTTGATCCCAACTAGTATATAACATGGATCTTTTTATAGGAGATGCATTCAAGTTGTCACTTTCTTGCAATCACTCACCATCCAAGCTCAAGCATCCCGTTCTTTGCTAAACATTCCCTTGGGAAATCCATCGTTTGGTAAGGCTTTCTTGGACAATAAAAGCATAGACTTACAGAGTCTTACTACCAGGGCATTCCACTAGAAACCTCTAATATATCATAACTCATGGCTTACAAGATTACAAGCTTTCAACAACCTCTGTTACTTACAAGATTTCAATAACCATCACTTGTGCTCATTAAAAAGATCCATCATCCCACCTATATTATACACATATAGTTACCATGAGATATCATCATAATAATTTCAATTAGAAAAATTACAAATATATTTCATAGAGAAACAAGATTGCACAAGTATGCGACCTTTTTATAATGTTTTTCCTTTGCATTTGGTAGCATCCAATCTTCATTATGGGCTTACACTCATTGTCACATCCAAGAAAATTCTAGTTGCAATCTTAACTTTTCAGTCAACAAAACAAACTACGAATATACATGCATATAATACTTTCATTGCAACATCTACAATATCCCATGAAGTGATCTCATAATTACAACACAAATAATTCAATCATTACCAACCATCATTATCTCAAACGGAACGAAATGCATTCACGATATATGCATCACTAGCACAATAAAATGTACATAATGCAATTGCATTATCTATGCAATAAAAAAAATGTCCCAATACTCATGGTTACACAATCACTCTCTTCAACATATTCATATTTTAGAATTCACTATTAGTTAATTTTATCTTGTGTTGTGGGGTGACTCCCTTCCCCTCCCACTTATACTATGATTTTAGGGGTGATTAAAATAATTTTAAATTTTACTAACTTATATCACTCTTTTCACTTTCAATTGTGTAGGAAATAGTCCTTATCTTCATTATGGCTTACTTTCACCACCATATCCAAGCTGTCTTTTTATGCAACTTTCCCCTTCGAACATAACATTTTTGTTATCTATCGAAACATGACTACTTTTCATGCAATTATTTCACTACATCCACAACAACTCCAAAAATGATCTAAAAATTATGAATTACCAATAATTTCATTATTTCAGTTATTAACATATTAATTGCAATGAAATATTGCACAAGCATGCATTCACATAGTGCATTCCAACATATATGCCCACATATGTGTGTGCATAACCACAAGATTTACAGTATCCATTTATGCACATCGACTCAGTTCACCATTGCATTGATTCAAGAATACCATATTCTCATGTCTTGCATTCCACGATGATGATTTGGAAGGTCTAGCCAATGCCATGACACATAATCCAACCACAACCCCAATACTTGCATGACCATCTGTACCCCTTCTTATTTAGCACAGCAAAACACTAGGATTGTAAGCTTCTCTACTAAACATCCACTTAGGCATACTAGAAGGAATTTCCTTTCTTTGGTAAACAATCCATTAGGAAAACTACCCCTTTAATGGTGCCTCTCTATTGGCAAGAATATTACAATCTAGAACATCATCACAAGTAGGGATACCATTGGACACTTGTGTACTAGTGATATAGTTGATAGAAATTAGATAAGTAAGAAAACCAAGAGAACAAAAATGGTGGAAAGAAGGCCTTAGCCTATTCAACTTCATATTCATGAACATATTACATTTATACAAGATTTACTCATAACGACCTTACAACTGTAAAATAGTTAAGAGGTTGTTAAGGTGAGATTAAGACTTTATGAATAGGGCTAAGTTGCTAACAATCCCCCCCTTAATCATAAGTTTGTACAAAAGTACCAACTAGAAACAAACATTCGTGCAAAAGTTGATATCATGTCCAAGTCTTCAACCTATAACCCATGGTCTAAAACCTGAAGAGTGTCGATGAAGGTCATCCGAAAAATATGCCAAAAGTGGATGCGGAAACCAAGTCTAGAAAACTCATTGTACAACAAATGAGCTAGACAAGCTGTAAGTGTTCACTAAAGTGAACCCACAAAATGATGAGAGCAAATCCCTTATGAGAACTCAATTGGCTTCAAATCCAACACATCCCACAACCTGAAAAAAGCCTGGCAAACCTGAATATGCCAAGAAAATATGCAGAAGAATCATCTGTCCTCTTCAAGATCCAAAGGTCATACCTATAAAGTCTGGAGAATATGAAGTGAATACATAAGTTCACATAACTGCTATAAGAAAATGACACATAAAAAACTATAAAAAAACTAGATGACAGAAAAAGTGTTGAATGGCATAAAAAAACTACATCCGCAAAATCCAATGAGTAGTAAACTAGGTGAATCACTGGTATTGCCTCCAATCCAAAATTCAAAGTTGTCGATAAAAAAAGGTCAAACTGTCATCAAAGTCACGGGTGACCGAAATCCATCAAATTCCAAAACGTGGCAAGTCATCCATCAAAATCATTGTCGAACCACCAAAAGTGCCAAGTTCTAAACTACCTCGACAAAAATCCACTGAAGGTCAAACTGACCAATCATCAATCATCAATATTGAATAAACCATAGTAATCTGTAAGCCTCAAAATTTAATCTTGTATCCATAAAATTGTAATCAATCCTATGTTTCCATCAAAATTATCTGGAATCTTCCATTCACTGAATAGACTTCGAAACTTGAATTTGACAATCTCATCAATATTGCCCCATGTCAATTGAAAGGTGAGAAGTCAGAATCATCATATGTACCCCCCGAAAGTGAAAAGAAGTAATCACACTGCCTTTGCATGGAGTCGAAAGACTCAATCTTCAACTCAAAAGACACATCGCACGGGCCTCGGTCATGCCTTGAAGTCAACAAAATAAAAAACAATCATAACCATCTCCTATAGAAACTTGTACTTGCAAACAATCGTAATTGATACGCAGACACATCTAGTAATCTCACTAGATGAACACAACCTTGATGGTGATGTGCATCAAGAATTTCCACAGTAACAAAGTCCTCGTAGTCGAAATTCTCAAGGGTTACATTTCTCTCAACACCACCATCTTCACATATATTTCATCACTTTCTTCTCCGGTAGGGCATCAATGCTTTTCACTCAATCACAACCATTTAGATGATTAATGCATTCTTTTGTTCTTTGTCCTACCTAAGCCTCTGCTTCCACCACTTGGCTATGCTTCTTACAAAAATTTATTTGCAACCATTAATTATGCACAGGGCTGCATCAAGAATATTTTCTCCACCATTTGATGCATCATATTCCATTTACAAGGGTCAAGATTGAGCTACTCATTGCGGTTTTTGGTGATGTTTAAAAAAAACGAATCCCTTATGTCTCCAAAATTTTCGGCAATATTGGGCACAACAAAGCCAAAACAAAGATCCTTTTAGCTACGACGAGGCATGATTGTTAAATATACAACATCAGGAGACATTCTCCAAACCAATCGTATGTAGTCAAGATTTATCCTCCCATACATAGGTGAGCACTTTGATTGCCTTTTGTGTAAAGGTTATTCCTCCTGTATAGAGGTAATTGATCAAAGTAATGATGTTGTAAAGTCTTGTTGGGCAAGGCTCTAAACTTGTGTGTATCAAGTCATGATTGCCATGTGAACCATCTTTATAAAGGTATCCATGAGATGGGCCTCCCGTATAGAGGTGGACCTTCCGCATAAAGGTCATGATTTGCTTGTTAAAAACATTTAATGTTGTGTGATATATTATTAACCATGATCACAAGATTTCTATTAAGTCTCCTTTAGAGATAGATCACCTCTAAAGTGAATTACTTTAGCATATGATCATTTGGTTCGGAATAATATAATATGATCACAACATCCGATAATTCTTATTAGTATAATGTAACGTGATGGATAATTAAAGTTATCACATATTAACCATGCAGTACTAAGAGATAAAGAAATAAAAGATAAAGCGTAGAGATCAAGAGAATTCAAAATTTCCCATGCAGACACTTCAACTAATTAAAGAGAACTCGAATTATTAAAGCTTCAATTAAGTATCAATGCTTCAGTTAAAGATATGTCGCAATTAACTAAAGAATTCACAGTGGTCACTTCAAGTAAATCAATCAACATGATTTCAGTTAACTAAGTGTTAAATAAAGTTAACTAAAGTATTTCCACTTTAGTTAAACTAAAGGATGACACTTCAGTTAAAGAGACTTAACTAAGTGACAACAAAGAAGATCTAGTTAACTAAGTGGTATTTCATGACGACACTTATGTTAAACTAAAAGATGACACGAGAGTTGTGACACTTAAGTTAGCCACCTAACTAAGTGGGCAAGCTTTCAGTTAAGAGGCGAGTTCATCCTAAGTGACAACTCAGTGAGATGAAGCACCGCATGAGAAGTAGGGTGCACAAATCCATGCGAGATTAATACATCCAGTTTGAGGGCGAGTTTATCATGAAGTTAGAAGTTAAAAATAGAAGAGAAGAATGTATAAATATGATATATAGGATTGTTGAATCCAGTGTGAAGCGAATTCTCTTCTCCATTGAAGGAACGACGCTTTTCTTTGTGCAGGGTATTGTTCGTGCTTGTTATTGTTGTGATGGGCACACATCCGATTGATCTCTCTTTTATATTGCTTCTGTATCTTCACCAAGAAGTTTGGTGATCTCTTATCTTCCAAAAGTAATCTGCTATGTTGTAAAAGAAAGCATTCTCTACTATCCATTATATTATACTGAGAAGAATTGCTGGGGTTTTTGTTCTCATAATTTTGAGGATTTTCCCGAGGGTATATCTTGTGTTATGGGTGTATGAATTTCATGGATTGAATTGTCTCATTGCTTCAAGTCTCAAAATATAAAAGAATTAAAGATCAAATCTCAACCAAATTTCAACATGGTATCAGAGCTCAGGGCATGAAGGAGGTCAGTTTTGCATTCCATCTAGAGCCTATGTAGATCTTGAGAAGTTGAGCACAAGATTTGAAGACTATGGCATCAGTCTATGTACGACCAGAAGACCTTCTTGAGGGCACCTCAAACTTTAACACTTGGAAGGCTAGGATTCTCAACATCCTAGAGGAACATGACTTGGATGGCTATGTATCCATTGTGGTGGAGGAGCCTACATCTAATGCATGGCGCATCAACTTCAAGAAGAATCAAGATAAGGCTAAACGGATCATATATGATTTGGTAAAATATAACTTGATTTACGTGATCACACCGTTGAAGACCGCGAAAGAATGTTATGATACATTGACTAATATATATGAGAAGAAGGCCCTGAGTCAAAAGAGGGCATTGAAGAATAAGCTTTGAAACTTAAAGATGGAGATAGATGAGACAATGGCCTCCTTCTTCTCCAAGATATCTCAGGTAAGAGATCAACTTGCTAGTATTGGAGTAGTGGTGGATGAAGATGATCTTCTCCAAACCACTATTGGTGGTGTCCCATCCTCATGGGAGACATTCTTGGCTGCGGTAAATGGCCGAGAGGTACAACCTAACTTCGAAAGGTTGTGGCATGACTGCCCCCAAGAGGAGGGGCAAATCTAGAGCAAGTCAGTGTGCATCAAAGAAGAAAATATTGCCCTCACGACAAGAATGAAGAAAGGAAAGAAACCCTTCTTCCAAAAGAAGTTCTCTCATTCAAAGAAGAAGGATTTCAACAAAGGCTTTGACAAATCAAAAGCTAGATGCTTCAATTGCAACAAGAAAGGCCATTTCTCAAGAGACTGTAGCGCAAAGCGGAAAGGAAAGTTTCATGCTTCTACCGCCATAGAAGATGAAATTACTCAAAAGAATGCAGCCGAACAAAATGAGACAAGAAGGGAGTATTATCTTGTCTCATCCCTTTCGGGCTCCATCATCGCAAACACAGACACATGGTTGGTTGACAGTGGTGCATCCAAACATATGACTGGTTACAAGAGTACAATCACCTATCTAAAAGAGAAATAATTCACATGCATGGTAGAGTTGGGGGACAACTCAACTTATTCGATCCAAGGAGTTGGATCCACCTCATTCCAACTGAGCACCAGTGATATTCTACATGTGGAAGACATTCTATATGTTCCAGGATTGAAGAAGAACCTCCTCTTAGTTTTGGTTCTTGAAGACAAAGGCTTATGAGTTATCTTCATGGATAACAAAGCACTTTTATG
Source organism: Larix kaempferi (assembly GCA_027924585.1). NCBI lineage: Eukaryota > Viridiplantae > Streptophyta > Pinopsida > Pinales > Pinaceae > Larix > Larix kaempferi. Next base: position 34,278,907 of record BSBM01001000.1, on the reverse strand, counting down.
GCCGAAGAACAAAAGCCTGGAATATAATGCTATGATTGGAGTTCGAAATGGAGGATTCTACAAGGTACCTGGGAAGTACATTCAAGCTATGATTCACCACACTATGAGTCCATGTGAGTTATGGTACCGAAGACTTGGACACCTACACTACAAAGTGCTACCAGGACTTCAAAAGATGGTAAAAGGTATGCCCATATTTTATTTTGAGCATGATAGTGTATGTCGGAGTTGTGCACTTGGGAAGAATGTTAAGAAAATATTTTCTAGCAGTTCTACTAGATCTAAAGGGATTTTAGATTTAATACATTCTAATGTATGTGCCTACCCGAGTGGCTTCTTATATTATGTATTGTTCGTAGATGATTTTTCTAGGAAGTCATGGATTTATTTCATGAAGGATAAAAGTGAAACTCTTAGCAAATTGAAAGAGTTTAAAGCCCTAGTTGAAAATCAGAAAGAAAATCACATCCATGCATTAAGGTCTGATAATGGAGGTGAATTTGATTCACATGCATTTAATGACCTATGTAGTGATGCAGGAATATGTAGACAGTTAACAGTACCATACAAGCCTCAGCAAAATGGGGTTTCCGAAAGAAAGAATAGAACCATATGTGAGGCTGCAAAAGCCATGATGCATGATCAAGATATGTCTACCTCATTATGGGCAAAAGCCACCTGTATTGCTGTGTACATCCAGAATATAAGCCCGCATGCCATTCTAGATGAGAAGACACTAGAATAAGTGTTTACCGGTGAGAAGCTAGACATCTCACACTTGAGGATATTCAGGAGCCCAGTATACATTCATGTACTGAAAGAAAAGAGAACAACGATGGAGCCTTTTGGAAAGAAAGGCATCTTTGTGGGTTATAGAGAGACATCCAAATCATATCGAATATATGTATCTGGTGAGAGACACATTGAAGTCAGCTGAGATGTTAACTTCCATGAGGAAGCTGCTTTCAAAATATTGAAAGAGATTTAATGTGATTCAGAGATGGAGGATCCAGAGTTTGATTCTCCCCCTTTAGAGTTAGAGAGGGAGAAACCAGAAGATGCCTCAGATTCGGTAGCTCCTGAAGAACCAATAAAACTGGTTGAGAGGTCACCTGATGAACCTCTCGCTAAAAGAATATATGCTTGGTACCGAGACTTCTTACAAAATGCAGAGAAACATGGAGCACCAGAAGGCTCATCCAGAGAGCGCAAGAAACCTGACATATATTTAGGGTATGTTGCACTGATGAGTCACATCAGTGATTTAGAACCATCCTCATATGAAGAAGTTGTAAAGCAACAAGTTTGGCAAGATGCAATGATAGAAGAGTACAACTCTATAATGAAGAATGATGTTTGGGAGGTTGTTCCCAAACTTGATGGGAAGTCCATTGTGACTTCCAGATGGATTTAAAAGATAAAGCATGCTGCGGATGGTAGCATTGAGAAGTATAAACCTAGATTCATTTCCAGAGTTTTCTCTTAGAAAGAAGGCATTGATTATGATGAGACCTTTGCCCCTGTGGCAAGGTACACCACAATCTGTGCAATGATTGCACTTGCATCTGTTCTAGGATGGAAACTTCACCAGATGGATGTGAAGACAACCTTTCTCAATGGTGAGGTCGAGGAAGAGGTTTATATTTAACAGCCTGAAGGATTTTTGGTACATGGGAAGGAGTCCCATGTTTGCAAGCTAAAGATACCTCTACATGGGCTTAAGCAAGCCCCCAGGGATTGGTACTCCAGAGTTGATAGCTACCTTCATAAATTGGGTTTCTGTAAGAGTGAAGCCGATCCAAATTTGTACTTGAAAGTAGTGAAGAAACAAACACTAATATTGGTTCTGTATGTTGATAATTTGTTTCTCACTGAAGAGGAATATATGATTGCTTGGTGCAAGAGGGAGCTCACCTCAGAGTTCGAGATGAAAGGCTTAGGTCTAATGCACTACTTTCTTTACCTTTACATATGGCAAAGAAAATATGAAATTTTTCTATCTCAAGGGAAGTACAGTGTGGATATATTGCGCAGGTTTGGCATGATAGATTGCAAATCTATGACTACACCGATGGTTTCCAATTTGAGGAAACTTCATGAGTCAGGATTTGGATCAGATCCCATAGATCCCACTTTGTATAGACAACTTATAGGCTCGCTAATGTACTTGATACATTCGAGGCCTGATATATGTTATGCTGTGAGCATTCTGAGTCAATTTATGTCTGATCCAAAACACAGACACCGGACAGCTGCTAAGCATGTGCTTAGGTACCTTCGAGGTACAATTTCATATGGACTCAGATATTACTCCAGTGGAGGAGTCATGTTACTTGGTTATACAGACTCAGATTAAGGAGGAAGCATCGTGGATCGTAAGAGCACATCTGGCTACTATTATAGCCTAGGATCAACTATCATATCTTGGTCTAGTAGGAAGCAGGGCTCCATTTCCCAGAGCACTACCAAAGTAGAATACATAGCTGCTAGTGTTTCCTGCCAAGAAGCAGTGTAGCTCAGAAAGCTACTTGCAGGGTTGTTTGGTGAAAAGCTTGGGCCTACAGTTATTAGGTGTGACAATCAGAGTTACATCAAGCTTTTAAAAAACACAGTGTTTCATGACAAGTCGAAGCACATTGAAATGAAGTATCACTTCATTCGAGACATGGTCCAGAAAGGTACAGTGAAACTTCAATACATTGCTACTGATGAGCAGATTGCAGATGTATTAACAAAGCCTCTGTCAGTGACGAAGTTCAGGTACTTCCGATACAATCTTGGTATGGTAGAGAATGCCTCCCTCGCTGAGAGGGAGTATTAAATATAATGCATCAGGAGATATTCTCCAAACCAATGTTGTTTAGTCAAGATTGATCCTCCCGTATAGAGGTGAGCACTTTGATTGCCTTCTGTGTAAAGGTTATTCCTTCCGTATAGAGGTAATTGATCAAAGTAATGATGTTGTAAAGTCTTGTTGGACAAGGCTCCGAACTTGTGTGTATCAAGTCATGATTATCATGTGAACCTTCTGTATAAAGGTATCCATGGGATGGACCTCCCGTATAAAGATGGACCTTCCATATAAAGGCCATGCTTTACTTGTTAAAAGAATTTAATGTCGCGTGATATATTATTAACCATGATCACCAGGTTTCTATTAAGTCTCCTTTAGAGATTGATCACCTCTAAAGTGAATTACTGTGGCATATGATCGTTTGGTTCGGAATAATATGATACGATCACAACATCCGATAATTCTTCTTAGTATAATGTAATGTGATGGATGATTAAAGTTAGCACATATTGACCATGCAGTAAGAGATAAAGAAATAAAAGATAAAGCATAGAGATCAAGAGAATTTGAAATTGCCCATGCACACACTTCAACTAATTAAAGAGAACTTGAATTATTAAAGCTTCAGTTAAGTATCAATGCTTCAGTTAGAGCATCAGTTAAAGATATGTCTCAGTTAACTAAAGAACTCACAGTGGTCACTTCAAGTAAATTAATCAACATGATTTCAGTTAAGTGTTAAATACAGTTAACTAAAGTATTTTCACTTTAGTTAAACTAAAGGATGACACTTCAGTTAAAGAGATTTAACTTAGTGACAACAAATAAGATCTAGTTAACTAAGTGTTATTGCATGACGACCCTTATGTTAAACTAAAAGATGACACGAGAGTTGTGACACTTGCATGTCGACACTTAAGTTAGCCACCTAACTAAGTGGGCAATATTTTAGCTAAGAGGCGAGTTCATCCTAAGTGACAGCTCAGTGAGATGAAGCACTGCATGAGAAGTGGGGCGCACCACTCCATGCAAGATTAATACATCCAGTTTGAGGGCGAGTTTATCTTGAAGTTAGAAGTTAAAAATAGAAGAGAAGAATGTATAAATATGATATACAAGATTGTTGAATCCAGTGTGAAGCAAATTATCGTCTCCATTGAAGGGAAGGCACTTCTCTTTGTGCAGGGTATTGTTCATGCTTGCTATTGTTGTGTTGGGCACACATCCGATTGATCTCTCTTCTATATTTCTTTTGTATCTTCACCAAGAAGTTTGGTGATCTCTTATCTTCCAAAAGCAATCTACTATGTTGTAAAAGAAAGCATTCTCTGATATCCATTATATTATACCGAGAATAATTGTTGGGGTTTTTGTTTTCATAATTTTGAGGATTTTCCCAGGGTATATCTTGTGTTATGGGTGTATGAATTTCATGGATTGAATTGTTCCATTTCTTCAAGTCTCAACATGGTATCAGAGCTCAAGGCATGAAGGATCTCAGTTTTTCATTCCAGCTAGAGCCTGCGTAGATCCTGAGAAGTTGAGCACAAGATTTGAAGATTATGGCATCAGTCTCTATACGACCAGAAGACCGTCTTGAGGGCACCTCAAACTTCAACACTTGGAAGTCTAGGATTCTCAACATCCTAGAGGAACATGACTTGGATGGCTATGTATCCACTAAGGTGGAGGAGCCTACATCTAATGCAGGGTGCATCAATTTCACGAAGAATCAAGCTAAGGCTAAACAAATAATCTATGATTTGGTAAAAGATAACTTGATGCCCGTAATCACACCGTTGAAGATGGCGAAAGAATGTTATGATACAGTGACTAATATATGAGAAGAAGGCCCTGATTCAAAAGAGGGAATTGAAGAATAAGCTTCAAAACTTAAAGATGGAGACAGATGAGACAGTGGCCTCCTTCTTATCCAAGATCTATTAGGTATGAGATCAGTTTACTAGTATTGGAGTAGTGGTGGATGAAGATGATCTTATCCAAACCACTATTATGGTCTCCAATCCTCATGGGAGACATTCTTGGTTGTATTAAATGGATGAGAGGTACAACCTAACTTCGAAAGGTTGTGGCATGACTGCCTCCAAGAGGAGGGGTGAATCCAAAGCAAGTCAGTGTGCATAAAAGAAGAAAATATTTCCCTCACGACAAAAATGAAGAAATGAAGGAAACCATTCTTCCAAAAGAAGTTCTCTCATTCAAAGAAGGAGGAGTTCAACATTAAAGGCTTTGACAAGTCAAAATCTTGATGTTTCAATTGCAACAAGAAATGCCATTTCTTAAGAGACTGTAGAGCAAAGCGAAAAGGAAAATTTCATGCTTCTACCGTCATAAAATATGAAATCACTCAAAAGAATGCATCCGAAGAAACGAAGACAAGAAGGGAGTATTATCTTGTCTCATCCCTTTCGAGATCCATTATCACAAACGCAGACACATGGTTGATTGACAATGGTGCATCCAAACATATGATTGGTTACAAGAGTACCATCACCGATCTAAAAGAGAAATAATTCACATGCATGGTAGAGTTGGAGGACAACTCAACTTATTCGATCCAAGGAGTTGGAACCACCTCATTCCAACTGAGCACCGATGATATTATACATGTGGAGGACATTCTATATGTTCTAGGATTGGAGAAGAACCTCCTCTCAGTTTCGTTTCTTGAAGACAAAGGCTTTCGAGTTATCTTCATGGATAACAAATTACTTAAGGATTTTAGGTTTCCGTGGTTTGCAGTGTTTGAAAAGGTATTCGGATGATCCACGGTGGTCATTTTCGTAGTCGACGTTTCGAATCCCAAGCTGGATTCATCATCAGGACAGAATATGTTGTAAGAAGTTGCTCATCTGCATATAAATAGTTAGGGATGCCTTCTCATCTTTTCTTCTTTTCGTCTTCTAAATCTTCATCTTTTCATCTTCAACCACAATGTTCTAAAAATTATCCTTTTCATCTTCAACAACGAAGTTCTATAATTCATTCAAAAATTATTCATTCATAAATGTTCAACTTAATTGAAAGATAATCAAATAAAATTAATAATTATTAAAAACCTTTACTAATGAAATAATACAACTATATAATAATAAAGGTCCAAAATAAAAATAAAAATCTCATAGATAGTTAATTAATAATTGATTATTAATAATAAAATCATAATTAAATGACCTTCACAATAAGAAAATAAAACTATATAGTCTTTATTTCTATAAAGGTCTCAAAATCAACCAGTCACATTAATAATCAATTATTAATAATTAATAATTATTAATGGTCCTTATATAACCAATGAATAATTAATGATAGTCCTCATACCAATAAGAAAACTCACAGATGAAATGGATAAGACGAGTCGGAGGCTAGTGATACTAACCAAAGAATGTGATAGTTATAGAAACATACCTGGTTTTATCCATTACCTTCCTTGTTTACCAGAGGTAGCCATCTCTCGCTTATTTCAAGTTCCCCGTCTCTATTTAGGTTGTTCGGGTGCTTTATGATTTCCAAGGCCTCTCTCACCCTTCGTTTGTAGTAGTGGTCCTCCACCGCGAGCAACTCCGTGTTTTCTAGGCAGACCTGGTGTTTTGTTTTGAGGGAATGCTCTGCGAGTGCGGAAGTGTTTGCCCTCTCTCTTCTTATGTCCGCTCCATGCTCTTTCAATCTAGTTTGAAAAGATCGACCTGTCTCTCCTATATAGCTCCTTCCACATGAACAGTTTACCTTATACACCCTCTTATACTGGTGCCAATCAACCTTGTCTTTCACCGACCTCATTTTCTGTCTAATGGTTTCCATAGGTTTGAAGGCAGTCCAAACTTCTTTTTTCTTTAAAACCCTTGCAATTTTGTCGGTTACTCCTTGGATGTAAGGGAGGAAGGCCTTGCGAGTCTTCCTCTCCTTTGTGTGTTGAGTCCAGTTTTCTGCTTTTTTCATTGCTTTATGGATGTCCTTGTTCTTGTATCCTAGGTTATTGAAGACAGTGGTTAAGTGGTCTTTCTCTTTTTCGAGATGCTCCTTGTTAGATATGCGGAAAGCTCTCATGGATAAGGTATTGATTACCCCAATTCTCTGAGAGGGGTGGTGGTGTGAGTGAGTGTGAAGGTAATTTTCTGAGTGGGTTTTCTTTCTGTAGACACCATGGCTTAGGGTTCCATCTTTATTTTTCTTTATTAGCACGTCGAGGAAGGGGATGCTCCCATCTTCTTCAATATCCATAGTGAACTTAATGTCCTCTGAGAGTTGGTTAAGATGCTCATGAAACAGAGAGGACTACAACAAGAAGATGATAGAACACTTGGAAACCAGTGGCAGCTATAAAAAGTTACCTGGAAATCCAATTTCTAGGGTTACAAAAGAGGTAAGAAAAGCCATTAAAGAATCCAGCATTGAAGAGAGGATTAAAAAACGCCTCATGCCTGGCAACGAGATCACGCCTAGAATATATGGCTTGCCAAAGATTCACAAAGAAGGGGTTCCTCTTAGACCAATTGTGAATACAATTGGTTCCCCAACCTACCACCTCGCCAAATATGTAGCCAGTTTATTAAGCCCACTAGTGGGGAATACAGACTCGTTTATCAAAGACTCCAAGGATTTCATTAAGATCATCAAGGAGGAAAAATTAGACGCACATGACTTACTAATAAGCTTTGATGTTGTGGGTCTATTTACCAAAATCCCCCTCAATGAAGCAGTGCAGGTGTTATTCGAAGTAGCGGATCCAGATACTGCAAAGTTGGTAGAAGTATGCCTCTGATCCACCTTCTTCAGCTTCAGAGGTGATTTCTATGAGCAAACTAGCGGGGTAGCAATGGGGTCCCCTTTGTCACCAATTGTGGCTAATCTCTTTATGGAACACTTCGAAACGAAAGCCCTTCATTCGTTCCCTTTACAACCCGCAAGGTGGAAAAGGTATGTGGACGATACCAATGTGAGATGGCCCCATGGGGTTAACGAGCTGAACAAATTTCATGAGCATCTTAACCAACTCTCGGAGGACATTAAGTTCACTATGGATATTGAAGAAGATGGGAGCATCCCCTTCCTCGACGTGCTAATAAAGAAAAATAAAGATGGAACCCTAAGCCATGGTGTCTACAGAAAGAAAACCCACTCAGAAAATTACCTTCACGCTCACTCACACCACCACCCCTCTCAGAAAATTGGGGTAATCAATACCTTAGCCATGAGAGCTTTCCGCATATCTAACAAGGATCATCTCGAAAAAGAGAAAGACCACTTAACCACTGTCTTCAGTAACCTAGGATACAAGAACAAGGACATCCATAAAGCAATGAAAAAAGCAGAAAACTGGACTCAACACACAAAGGAGAGGAAGACTCGCAAGGCCTTCCTCCCTTACATCCAAGGAGTAACCGACAAAATTGCAAGGGTTTTAAAGAAAAAAGAAGTTTGGACTGCCTTCAAACCTATGGAAACCATTAGACAGAAAATGAGGTCGGTGAAAGACAAGGTTGATTGGCACCAGTATAAGGGGGTGTATAAGGTAAACTGTTCGTGTGGAAGGAGCTATATAGGAGAGATAGGTCGATCTTTTCAAACTAGATTGAAAGAGCATGGAGCGGACATAAGAAGAGGGAGGGCAAACACTTCTGCACTCGCAGAGCATTCCCTCAAAACAAAACACCAAGTCTGCCTAGAAAACACGGAGTTGCTCGCGGTGGAGGACCACTACTACAAACGAAGGGTGAGAGAGGCCTTGGAAATCATAAAGCACTCGAACAACCTAAATAGAGACAGGGGACTTGAAATAAGCGAGAGATGGCTACCTCTGGTAAACAAGGAAGGTAATGGATAAAACCAGGTATGTTTCTATAACTATCACATTCTTTGGTTAGTATCACTAGCCTCCGACTCGTCTTATCCATTTCATCTGTGAGTTTTCTTATTGGTATGAGGACTATCATTAATTTTTCATTAATTATTCATTAGTTATATAAGGACCATTAATAATTATTAATTATTAATAATTGATTATTAATGTGACTGGTTGATTTTGAGACCTTTATAGAAATAAATACTATATAGTTTTATTTTCTTATTGTGAAGGTCATTTAATTATGATTTTATTATTAATAATAAATTATTAATTAACTATCTATGAGATTTTTATTTTTATTTTGGACCTTTATTATTATATAGTTGTATTATTTCATTAGTAAAGGTTTTTAATAATTATTAATTTTATTTGATTATCTTTCAATTAAGTTGAACATTTATGAATGAATAATTTTTGAATGAATTTTAGAACTTCGTTGTTGAAGATGAAAAGGAGAATTTTTAGAACATCGTGGTTGAAGATGAAAAGATGAAGATTTAGAAGACGAAAAGACGAAAAGATGAGAAGGCATCCCTAACTATTTATATGCAGATGAGCAACTTCTTACAACATATTCTGTCCTGATGGTGAATCCAGCTTGGGATTCGAAACATCGACTACGAAAATGACCACCGTGGATCATCCGAATACCTTTTCAAACAAATTACTTTTCTGGACGAAGAACAAAAGCCTAGAATCTGCCGCTGTGATTGGAGTTCAAGAGGGAGGACTCTATAAGGTACCCGAGAAGTACATTCAAGCTATGATTCACCACATTATCAGTCCATGCGAGCTATGGCACCGAAGCCTTGGACACTACACTACATAGCGCTACCAGGACTTCAAAAGATGGTAAAAGGTATGCCTATATTTGATTCTGAGCATGATAGTGTATGTCAGGGTTGTGCACTTGGGAAGAATGTTAAGAGAATATTTTCTAGCAGTTCTACTAGATCTAAAGGGATTTTAGATTTAATACATTCTGATGTATGCGGTCCTACGTCATCCCCTTCCCTTAGTGGCTTCTTATATTATGTACTGTTCATGGATGATTTTTCTAGGAAGTCATGGATTTATTTCATGAAGGCTAAAAGTGAAACTCTTAGCAAATTTAAAGATTTTAAAGACCTAGTTGAAATCATAAAGAAAATCACATCCATGCATTAAGGTATGATAATGCAGGTGAATTTTATTTACATGCATTTAATGAGCTATGTAGTGATGCACGAATATGTAGACAGTTAACATTACCATACAACCCTCAGTAAAATGGGGTTGATGAAAGAAATAATAGAACCATATGTGAGGCTGCAAAATCCATGATGCATGATCAAGATATGTCTACCTCATTATGGGAAGAAGCCACCCATACTGTTGTGTACATCTAGAATAGAAGCCTACATGCCATTCTAGATGAGAAGACACCAGAAGAAGTGTTTACCAGTGAGAAACCAGACATATCACACTTGAGGATATTCATGATCCCAATATACATTCATGTACCGAAAGAAAAGAGAACAAAGATGCATCCTTCTGGAAAGAAAGGCACCTTTGTGGGTTATAGCGAGACATCCAAAGCATACCGAATATATGTATCTGGTGAGAGACACATTGAAGTCAGCCGATATGTTACCTTCCATGAGGAAGTTACTTTCAAAAGATCGAAAGAGATTCATTGTGATTCAGATATGGAGGATCCCGAGTCTGATTCTCCCCCTTTAGAGTTTGAGAGGGAGAAACCAGAAGATGCCTCAGATTCGGTAGCTCCTGAAGAACCCATAGAACTGGTTGAGAGGTCACCTGATGAACCTCCCGCTAAAAGAAGATCTGCTTGGTGCCGAGACATATTACAAAATGGATAGAAACATGGATCACCACCATGCTCATCCAAAGAGCGCAAGCAACCTGGAAGATATTCAGGGTATTTTGCACTGATGAGTTGCATCAGTGATTCAGAACCATCCTCGTATGAAGAAGTTGAAAAGCAGCAAGTTTGGAAAGATGGAATGACAGAAGAGTACAACTCTATAATGAAGAATGATGTTTGGGAAGTTGTTCTCAAACTTGATGGGAAGTCCATTATGATTTCCAGATGGCTTTAAAATATAAATCATGCTGTGGATGGTAGCATTGAGAAGTATAAAGCTAGATTCGTTGCTAGAGGTTTCTCTCAGAAAGAAGGCATCGATTATGATGAGACCTTTGCCCCTGCGGCAAGGTACACCACAATCTGAGCAATGATTGCACTTGCATCTATTCTAGGATGGAAACTTCACCAGATGGATGTGAAGACAACCATTCTCAATGGTGAGGTTGAGGAAGAGGTTTATATTTAGTAGCCTGAAGGATTTGTGGTGCATGGGAAGGAGTCGCATGTTTGCAAGCTAAAGAAATCTCTATATGGGCTTAAGCAATCCCCCAAGGCTTGGTACTCCAGAATTGATAGCTACCTTTAGTAATAATCATGTTTAGTGATAATAGGTGTGAAAGTATAATCATTCCACAAAATAATTATTCTCCTTTTACAGTATCAAGTCACGACAAAATTTCTCTGCTATGATTTGTGCTAGGGTTCGAAGAGGTTCGTCGTAGCTATGGCGCCAACATGGGGAAGATCCCCCACTCATATTTCTGAAGAAATTGCAGCCTTCAAGAGATTGGTAGACTCTCAAGGGAATAAGGTTCCTTTAGACTAGTAGATGAAATTTGTGAAGAAGCTTGACTCAATTCCAAAGGTCCCTTTGCCTAGGGGGGTTCCAAGAAATTCACTCTTTCCTTGGTAGAGAAATGTTTGATCAGGTATTTTTCGGGGCTCTGGCTCTCTCCCAGAGCCATGGAGATTTGGGTGCAGAAAAATTGGAGACCCTTGATTCAAGGATATCTGGGAATTTTCTTTGTCGGTAAGGATTTTTTGTTCTTTCCATTTTGTTGAAAAGTGAGATCCAGATTTGATCTTCAGAAATGGACCTTATTTATAGGACCTCGATGGCTCTACCTGAACAAATGGTCTCCTGAATTTGATCCTACCCAAGATGTTCCCTTGGTCGTCCCAGTCTGGGTTTGACTCCCTCATATGTTGATGCATTGCTGGAACTCGGAGGCTCTAACGACCATTAGAAATACTCTTGGAAAATATATTAACAGGATTGAGTCGAAAGACCAATTTTTGTGTGTCCGGATATGTGTGGAAGTGGATCTAGATGTTGAGATCCCATAAGCTATAAATCTCAAGCTTGATTATTGGGAACATATCCAAGAGTTAGATTATGAACAATTACCCTTCAAATGTCAAATCTACTATGCATACGACCATTTCTCGGAAGATTGCAAGAAAAACCATCCTTCAACTATAGATCCTAAACCACAGGAACAATGGATGATTGTGAATGGAGGGAATGGATCTAGACAAGGGGAAAAGGGTAGAGCTGCAGGCTCACAAGTTACTACCAAATAGTCTGGAAGTCCCTAGAAGAAAAATGGAACACTAGGAACAAACATGTTTGAAATTCTGGAAAACGTGGAAGAATATACGAATCAATATCTAGTTAAATCCATGGAACCAATAGGAAATGACTAGAATAACCATATTCGAAGTCAGTAAGAAATGCCAAAAATTCCCAGTCACGATAATGAAGCTCAAGAAGAAGAAGTAAACCCCTCCAAAGCTGTCAACCCCCCGCTAGAATTCATAATCCAAGACTCCAGATCCAACTCCTTGATTGGCTCCGTTAGAAAATCCCCTTGTTTAGATGGTTCTGATTTTGACTCCTCGGAACAAGAACCAAAAATTCAAAGCAGGAGGGGACGGAAAAAAGACAAGCAGAAGCAGGAAGAGGAGGTAGAATGAGAGAAGATCTTGGTTAATCAACACACCATAGACAAGCTCATTGCAAAGAATGTCAGAGGAGGACACAGTTTGGGAAGATATAGATCAACCGACCCCAAAGGGAGACCCCTTCAATCCAAAAGTAAGTAATGAAAGTGATCTCCACGAATAGTAGGGGTATGGGATAAAAATAAGGAAGAAGCTGTGAGATATTTAATCATAATGGAAAAACCATAAGTCCTCTTAATCCAGGAGACGGAAATGGAGGAGGGTGATCTTCTTCAGAAATTGAAAAAAACTATGGAAACAATGTTCTGGGAAGGTGATCAGCTCCAGAGGGGTGTTGGGTGGTCTGGCTATGCTCTGGGATTGCTCCAGATTTGATCTGCTCAATATTCAACAATTCCAGTATTGGAAAGTAAATTCCTTTAAACATTTACAAACAAACCACCTCGTATCTATCTTAAACATTTATGTTCCTACGAATTATTTGGAAAAAAAAGAATGTTGGAATTCTCTTTTGGCTTGAGATGATTTCCCCCTCTTCCCAAATATCATCTTGGGTGGAGACTTCAACCTCACCCTATCTAGTAAAGATAAGAAGGGTGGATCTATTTTATGGGACCCATGTAGGGAATGGGCTGAGGATATTATCCAAAACTAGGATTTGGTTGACATTATTCCCCATAACAAAGAATTAACTTGAACCAATAGGAGAGTTGGTCTAAGACATGTGGCTGCCAGACTCGACCGGTTCCTGGTTTCAAATTCCCTCTTTCTACTAGGAATCAAGCTCTCTTCTTTGTTCTTACTTCTAGTATGCCGGACCACAATCCTATTTCCCTTCTAATCCAACTGGAAATTGATCTAGGGCCAATCCCCTTTCGGTTTTTCCCTGCTTGGAAAGACCACCCTAATTTTTTGGAGGTAGTAAAGAATGCCTGGAAGGTGGACATCAGAGGCTCTCTCTTTTTTATTTGGGAATAAAAAATGAGGAGGGTTAAATGGCAGCTGAAAAATTGGGCCAAATCCTCTATTCCCTCTCCATCCATTGAGAGGAAATCTTCTCATGTTTCTATGGAGAGACATCAATTGGAAATGGAAGGTAGAGAGGTAAGTTTACTTGACATTAAATGAGAGGAAGAGCTTCAAAAAAATATTCACACAACTTAAATAAGGAAGGAAGACTTCTGGAGACTTAAATCTAGAAGTCTGTGGCTACAGTCGGGGAATAAAAATACAAAATTCATTCATCTGGAAGCAAGGATCCATGATCATCATAAAACGGTCAGTGAAATTGAAAACTCAAAATGGGAAAAAATAACAAGCTTTGATAAGATCAAAGAGGAGGATTTCAAACATTTTCATTCCTTGAATTCATATGAAGATGAAGACTCAAAGGAGGCCCAGTTCGAAGCTATCAAAGATATCTCCCAATTCAAATTTCTCAATAGGAAAACCATGATTTGAACAAACTGATAACAAAAAAAGAGATCAAAGGAGTGATTTGGAGGATGAATCCATATAAAGTGTGAGGACCTGATAGTTTTTCTTCTCACTTCTACAGGTTTGTTGGTGTACGATAAAAAAATATTTAATAAGAATGTTGGACTATGATCAAAAGAAACTTCATTTGGGAGGGGTAATAAACTCTTTCTTTTTGGCCCTTATCCCCAAAGAAACAAGCCCCTCCTCCTTCATCAGATTTTAGATGATTTCCCTATGCAATGTCTCCTATAAATTTTTTGCAAAGATTATTTCTCAAAGGCTCAAAAAATTCCTCCCTTCCATCATCTTAGAAAATCAAGGGGTTTTGTGTAAGATGGAAAGTCTTACATGTTGGATATTTATATATTTTTATTATTTTATATATTTAGATGATGCTTACAATGGAGAAGGGCCAATGTTAAATATGGCCATCGGGAAATGACATGTCTATTTATCAATAGACACGTCGTATAATAATTATTTAATTAACCTATTACTACTAATAAATAAATTAAGTAATATGTAAGTTATTAATAACATACAATTAGGTATATTACAAGTCATCTTTCATCGAAAAGATTTGTCGATGAATCCATTGATTTTTATTTGATCGTCGTAGTTGATGATAGGTGCTGATATGCACTTCTAAGTGATGAACACAACTTCCAAAATGTAGACGGATCGATCCATCCCAAATCTACCTTCATTGGAACTGTTTGAAGATTGACTCTATGGATAGTTCTCATTTTAAGCTTCCCTACATATTGTCGATTCTAAATTCGCTCTTCTTCAATGTTGTAGTTGATTTGTCTTTAAGAAGAGTATCTTGACTTTGATGCTTGTTGTAACGAATTTTGTGATGTGGGTGATGATAAGGTATTTGAGCCACTTGAGGAATGTTTGTAGGGACTTCAACTTTTGGTGCTTCTGGTGATTTATTGATTGATACCTTTTTAATATAACCATTTTCTGGATTTTGAACATTGATTGGGTTTGTACTGGTTTCTTTTTCCGACATCTTAATTTGTATTGATGATGTTTCTAATTTAACGATTTTGGTCATTGTTCCTCTTTCCATGGTTTGGACATCCTTTGTTGATGATTTTTCTAGCTTCTCAACTTTTAACTTTTTTATTTGTTCAATCAACTCTTGATTGTGATTTGTAAGGTTGCAATTTTCTTCTTGTGTTCTTAGTAGTTTCCCTTCCACGTCTTCATTGGCTTGCTTTGTTTTTCGAGAAATTTTTTAACCTTCTTATCTTCATAACTAACATCTTGTTATGGTTTCTGAGTCGGAAGATTTATTCAATATTGTTTTATTGATTTTTGTGATCTCCAACTTGTGCGCTTTTTTAATGTAATCTCTTTGTTGTTTGATTTCGTTTATCTGTTGCTGACGTTGGCAAGTTTCTGATTCTTGGCATTGTAATTTTTCCTGGATTTGCGCAACTTCTTCATCTTTTTCTATTAGGAGTCTGTTCAAGCGATTTACTTCTTCATTTCGATCTTCATAGCTCTCATATGATGGTTCTTCCGTTGTATTTTTTGATGAAGGGAATCTCAGTGATGAGTCATGTATTGTTATTTTCTTCTTCTCTTGGGAGAAGGTCATGACTTTAATTTTCGCATTAAAGGTGATTGTACCCAATGTTTCTAGCTAGTTAGATCCTAGTATTATGTCGGTAATACCGTCGTCTATAGATTCCATGGTGAATTATGATGTAAGATTATAATTATTGATTTGTAAGCCTTTTTTTTTGCTCTTTATTCCTTTCATGCTTCTCTATGTCTAATTTTGCAATTGGTAGTTGATTAACAAGATCAACATTGATAAAAATTTCTTTAGTAACTAGACATATGGTGATGGTAACAGGACTTTCATAAAATGTGCCATTAACTTCAAGCATCGCCTTTGGTATTTTTGAGGGAACATTGACAAATCTATTTCTTTTGAGAAAAATCTATCTCTTCCATTTTGATGAGGTTTTAAACAACCATTTTTCCTCTCGGCAATTGTGTGTCCCTTGGTTTCCGACTTCTTCGACGATAAAGGGTCTTCAACGTCTCTTCTTCTTAAAACTTCCTTAATACTTTAATACTTAAAAATTTATAAGTCTAGGATCTTTTATTCGATGTTTCAATGTTGATGATGGAGAAAATTTGCTGCTCGGATCCAAATTTTGACTGCACCAGTGACTCCATCTCATGAAAATGGTGAAGAATGACTAAACACACTACCACCTTCGTCTCACAACTAGCTACAACAGTCTTTTCCTCTCTTTGCACGATGCATGCTCACATAGAGAAAGTTGTGCTCAAAAGGCACTTGGATCTCCACGTTGGTTAACCTTTTGCTTTAGATTAACTTCTTTGTGGATTGTGTGTAGATTGGGTGGTTGGGAGGAAAATAACATCTTTTTATCTCACTTAATGTAAAAATTTTACTATAAAACTTTCCAATATAAGAGAGTAATTAGTTTCCTACTTTTAACTAAATAACACCTTCACTGATAAAGTAGTAAATTAATTAAAATTTAGTAAACTACTTATTAAAATTATATGAATAATCTCTTTCTCTTCTATTACAAACTCACTTTTATATCTCCTTTTGTAAATCCTTTGTTTATTTACTTCTTCTTATTTATGTTACTTCGGTGTAATATGTTGGGTTAAACCATGTGTGGTTTTAAGAAAACCATGTGTTGGTTTCAAGAAAATCACGTGTTAGTTTATTTTCTTTTCTTTTTTTCTTTTTTTTTAAACTTTCTTTCTTTCTTTCTTCCTTTTATTTCTTTTTCTCGCTCTCTTTCTCTTTTTCTTTTTTTTTGAGGTCAAAGACCCAATGATTCAGAAAATCTAAGATGACAACTAAAAGCCAAGATATGGCCAAAGGCCTGGGTCAGGAACCTGCTATGATACCACTTGTAAGATGAAAAGTCTTACATGTTGGATATTTATATATTTTTATTATTTTATATATTTCGATGATGCTTACAATGGAGAAGGGTCAATGTTAAATATGGCCACCGGGAAATGACACGTCTATTTATCAATAGACATGTCATATAATAATTATTTAATCAACATATTACTACTAATAAATAAATAAATTAATATGTAAGTTATTAATATACAATTAGGTATATTACATTTTGTGTAGAAGTGAAATATTCTGGATAATATTATATTAGTTCAGGAGGCAATACATTCCAGCAGACAGAAGAAAGAAAAAGGTATGATTATAATGCTGGATATGGCTAACATTTTTGATAGAGTCAACCATCAATTTATTTTCGAGGTGCTTCAGAATTTTGGTTTCAAGGATAAATTCATACCATGGATCAATTCCTATATTGGTCATCCCTGGATTGCCCTTATTGTCAACGGGAGAGTCTCGAAATTCTTCAAAGCAACTTGTGGCCTTTACCAAGGATGCCCTAATCTCCCCTCTTATATATCATTTCGGTTGATGCTTTGAGCAGAACGTTGGAGAAAGCCAGAGTTGATGGGGAAATTAAAGGAGTCAAAATAACAAGAAATGTAAAGGAGATCAATCATTCACAACTTGTAGATGACACATTGCTTATAGGGGGGACTCCTTAGTAGTTGCTCAAATATCCAAGCGAATTATGCAAACTTTCTGTAAAGCATCTGGAAGTAAGATAAATAAAAAGAAGAGTCACATCTATGGATGGAATATCTCAACCCCAATCTTATCCAGAATTCAACAAGTTTTTGGCTTTCATGGTTCGAGATACCAGGAGTAATTCAAATACCTTGGACTTCCTATTGCTATGGATAAACATAGGAAAGGGAATTGACAAGCAATCATTGAAAAAATATCCAAGAAAACATAGCAGTGGGGTATGAACTGGCTAAACCTAGCTAGAATAATGGTTCTTATTAAATCAGTCCTTTCTTCCATGCCTCTATGCTTGTGCTTTGTCTTCTTAGCTCCAATCTCTGTGTTAAAGCAAATCAATCAGATTATTATATCCTTTTTATTTAAAGGAGGCAAAAACAATGAACACAAATTCTCCCTAATCAAATGGGAGACGATTAAAGGGCCAATGGATAGAGGAGGGATGTGTATAAGAGATATTCAACTTACCAATTTGGCCCTAGGGTCCAAGCTTCTTTGGAAAGTCCTGTCTGAGAATAAAGACTGGGCCTCTCAAGTGTTGCAGAAGAAATACTTAAGAAGAAGCAATCTCAGGTGTCTCGATACTTCCCCTAGTGCCAATAATGGTACTGCAATTTGGAAAATTTTTGTGAAGGCTTGGAATTTATTTCACAAAAATCTCTATTGGATACCTGGAATGGGAAATGAATAAAGTTATGGGAGGATGTTATTTTGCAAGACTTACCTATGGAAACTCAACCAAGTATCTAGGAGCTCAAATCTTGGCTAATTGACAAAGGGGTTGTTCATTTTACAGATATTTGTAAATGGCATCTAGAGAAACAAATGTGGATTGGGTGGCGATTCCCGACCTCTCCAGATAAGCTTCGATACAAGCTTGTTTCCTTGTTCGCTTTTTTGAAAGGTAAGGCTCCCATAGATAAGCTTAAAAAAGACTCTGGAGGTTGGGGTGATATGGGGGGATTCTATCCAGTAAAGCAGGGATATGAAGCTCTTCAAATGCAACAATGCACTTTGGAAAAATCACCTTTTTTGGAAAAATGTGTGGAGAAATAATGCCCCTCCCAAAATTAATTTATTTTGTTGGTTGGTTGCTCATGGAAAGATCCTGGCTAGGGAAAATCTTAAAAACCATGGAATTTTTGGACCTTCTAGGTGTGTTTTATGCTAAGAGTCTGAAGAATCTATTTGCCCTTTGTTAATAGCCTAACCCTTTTCTAATGTTGTTTGGAAGGAAGCCTCGGGCCCCCTCTTTTCATTCTTTGTTCCGTAGCCTAGACCTATGAACTTATTCAATCATTGGGATCAGGTGTACTCTCTTCCTCTAAAAAATAAGCCTCCTTTCAAATTTCCCTAGTTGACTCTTCTAAAATTTATTCGCTGGAAAATCTGGCTAGCTTGCAACCAGATGACCTTTTAAAATTCCTAATCCTCCCCTGCCCAGGTAGCTCGAAAGGTGACCCAATTACTCGCATAGTATTATTCGGAAAAGCGGGATCGTCCACCCCTGAATTCTCATCTCCTTTATGAGGAACAAGATTGGATAACCTCTCATAGTTTGAAGATGATGAATTCCCTCCCTTCCCCCCCGCTCTTGAAAAGTGGGAACTACGAATGAATGATGAAGACTTTAAAATTTGGAGGCTAAAGCAAAATAAAGTTGGTTTATTTTTTGATGGCATGGCTAAAGGGAACCTTGGGGCCGCAGGTGAGGGAGGTGTGCTCTTTGACCTTGCAGGAAACATCATTGAATATTTCTCCTAGAGACTAGGCAAATAATTAAATAATCATGCATAATGATTGTCTCTATGGCAAGGGGCCTAGATAGGGCAGAAAATTTCAGATGCATTTATATTTGGAGATCCAAGAATTGCTATCAAAGCGATAAAATATTGAACTCCTCTCCAGAATTCGTCCTTGGCAAGGATTCATGAAAGAATTTGGAAAATTTTGGACAAAATACCTAAGGTGGTTTTTTTGCATATCTTAATGGGCCAAAATAAAGAGGGGGACTTGTTGGAAAATATTGCCACTACATAATCACAAGGAAGTTGTATTAATCAATGTGGAGAGTCTCATTATGAAGCTATCCCCTAAGTCCCAATACCTCCTTCTCTAGGATCAAAGGGGGGTTCTTCTTGACTGGATTCACCTTAGAACTATGGAGAGAAAAGTTATTCAAGCAAGCATGATAGGACATAATATGATGAGATGCCTTCTGCATGGAAGATCTGCCACCCAAGTATAGGTGTTAATAAGCCAAACAATATCCCACGCTCATAGATTATTAATGCGCAAAGAGTGGACGAGCTTGCACATGATTGCAGTCCGGCTGAGATTTGCTGTGAATGATACGAGACAGGACGGAGTGGGGAATTATTCCAGTTTCACCCCAAACTCCCACGAGCTGCATCACTAAGCAATGAGTAGATCCAGATTTGGGTATGACGTCGAATGGAGAGTTCAATACGGTATATCCAGTGCCAGATGCTTAGGCATTAATGGGAAGGGACATGGATTTAATGGGGTTGTTTCTAAAATCATTATATGAGACCATCCTCTGTTGTTAAAGCAACCATCGCAGGAACTTTGTTACCACAAATTAAACATAATTCAGAGTAGTGGGGTCTTTCCTAGGTGTTTCCCGGCTTAGTGATAGTTGTAGACGAGATTAAAGATAATTCCATTACTGTTTCGGATATGGAGAACGATGGCTGGTCTGGCAAAGCATATTGTTGTGCTTAGCATGGTGTTAACCGGGTA
This sequence comes from Larix kaempferi, assembly GCA_027924585.1. NCBI lineage: Eukaryota > Viridiplantae > Streptophyta > Pinopsida > Pinales > Pinaceae > Larix > Larix kaempferi. The sequence goes on along the minus strand of BSBM01001000.1, from coordinate 34,258,527 downwards.
TCATGGAATCTTCGTCGACTCAGGCGTAGAGTGTGTTGGCTGGAGCGCAGACAAGAGGAGTGGTAGTACGAGGATGATCAACACAGAATGGAGGAGTGGCATAATTTCCAGCTTCAATTGAATATTTTGAGGGATAAATTCGATTAACAAAAGGAGCAGGTGGAAGAAACGAAGGGTAGGATAGCAGCTCTTGAAATGGAAGTTGGGAATTGGCAGCAAAAAATGAAAGATAGGGATGTTGATAAGGGTTCTTCTTCCGTGCCTCAGCCATACAAGTTTGAAAATCAGGTTCCATGACAATTTTAAGTTTATATGTATTGTTCATATATAGTGATTTTAGGATAATTTGTTAGGCAGTACAAGTTTCTGAATTTTGAGTTAGAAACTAGGTGCAAGGGTTCAATCTTTGTGGTTCTGCAAACTCCTTTTAGTATGATGTTGGACTCTCAGGCATGGAGCCAAATTTTGATTGTAATTTTCTCTATTGAGGACTTTTCCTCCTTTTTAATATAAAAAACTCTTACTAGTTTTGGTAAAACAAAAGATAATACATGTGAAAGAATTCAATGAAATTTAATGATGAATTACATATATATTATAGAGTGATCAATCTCAATATGTCTTCTTTTGCTTTTCTTAAAGCCACTCCTGCCCCCTTTTCCATCTTCTCATATCAATCATATGTGAAAGGAGGTTGAGTTCAAACACCATTTTCCCTTAATTTGAGATATTGTTGTAAATGTAAGACTTTGTCTCTCTTTATTTCCAATATTTATAGTTGCTTTCTCCAATGTTAATCATTGTGACTGATGGATTGTCAAACCCTAAGCAAGTTTCAATGGAAAATTCCTTATCTGCATCATTATAACATTTTCTTCTATGGAATTTAATGATGAATTACATGTATATGTAACTGGATGATATCATAGATAATGTAATATCATTGAAATCATTGCATCTTAAGAGTACTATTAGGTCACATTGCATTTCCCAATGCACAAATTTCAAATTAGAGGTATGCTAGATCATAATTCAAATCTTCATCTAAAGACATAGATTAATAGATCATACATGTCTTTCACTGTAAGCAATGCATCTTAACAACACTAAGAAAGAACATCCCTGAAATCAAATCAATGTAACAAACTTTGATTATTAAATTCCCACATTAAAATATAAAATGCCCACATATAGTCAAATTAGGGCTTCAAATTTTTTATTGTGGTGATTCTATCTACTTGGATAACGATGGTAATTGAATCAAATTAGGGTTGTGACTATTTAACTAAATGAATGATATAAAATGTCCATAATGGATGGATCAACCGTGGGGTTTTTCGCTCCAATAATGACCTAATGAACTTATCATAGATCATACAAAATGACTAGAACAAATGGATGGAAGGCTTTGCTAGAAGGAATGGATTAATTGTGGGGTTTTTGGCTCCAACAATTACTTGACAATATGATGAACTCCTAGATTCTTGACGTTGAGTGTCATTTCTATTAATTACATTAGGGTTTCAACTATTTAACTGTGATGATTCTATCTATAGTTGTATGCAGTTCTTTAAATTATTTTTGAATTTGTATAGGGAAAAGATACCCAACCGCAATTACTTCAAGTAAAATATTTGTTGTACAAACTTTGATTACCGAACTAGCACATTATAATATTAGATGCCAATATATAGTTAAAATATATAAATGTGGTTTATATATACTCAACTAGCTATGGTAACTGAATTAGATTAGGGTTTTGACTATTTAATTGAGGCCATTCGCTAACTATGTTACCTAAATCAGATTAATGTTTCAACTATTTAACTATGGTTATTCTATCTACTTGGATAACTATGGTAACTTAATCAACTTAGGGTTTCAACTATTTAATTTAATGATATAGAAAATGTAAGCTCATTGGAATAAATGCATATAAACAATATATTAAATCACATTGCATTTCCCAGTGCATAGATTTCAATTTTGTATGTTAGATCATAACGCAAATCTCCATATAAAGACGTGGATTAATATATCATAATGTCCCTCAATGTAAGCAATGCATCTTAACAATACTAAAAAAGAACATTCTTGAAATCAAACCAATGCAAGAATGGTATGATACAAAATGTAATATCACTAAAATCAATGCATCTTAACAATACTATTAGATCATATTGCATTTCCCAATGCATATATTTCAAAGTAGAGGAATACCAGATCACAATGCAAATATCCATCTAAAGACATAGATTAATAGATCATAGATGCATGCGAGTGTAAGCAATGCACATATATTTCCTTTAACTAATTTCACCAAGAGAAATTTACCCCATTATTGATTAGTTACAAAAATAATATCTAACTCACTGTTCTTTTTTTTAATTTTTTTTAAACAATAACGGGTAATTGCTCTATATCAAAATGTGTGAAATCATGTCCAACTACATATAACGAGTCTTAAAGAAAAATAGAAGTTGTCCATACTATTAAAGACTGGGAGAATCATGACTATTTCTCCCAAAAAATCTATGGGATTATCTATAAATCCTAAAGCACTCGAAGTGCTATAATTCCTATAGAATACTAACAAAATTAGCAGTGTAAAACACTGCACTTACAAAAGGTGGTATCAAAAAACATCTATCATGTTCCATTTGGATTGCTGTTATCGTTGCCTATATTATTCTCAAAAATGTGATGTCTTGCTGCTTCGAGCTCTTTTTCCATGTTGTTCCCATCTTCTTCATGTGCCACGGTGCAAATGTACTCACTGCCATTGTGTGGAGCTAGATTTGGATCTAACTCTTCAATGGTTTCTCTTGTTTCGTTATACGGTTCAGGATCCACATCATTCACTGCCCTATCTAGGCCCCTTCCTGCTGTGTTCTCCACAATATGACTCAAAATTTGCATAATATAATCATGTTTCTACTCCTAGAGAGTGGCCCTTCCATCCATAAGGGCTAATTTTTCAATTGTTAACACAGATAGTTGCCTAAGAGAAAGCATAAGGGAGAAGACTTACTACGTGAAGGTTTGCGTTTATTCCATTAATTCATTGATTTCATCAATTTCCATCCTATGTTCTTGCTGTGGACGTCCTCTTCTGCAATGCACCAGATGCATCATGTATCTTTTGAGCACATGAATCCAAAATGTCTTAGCAGGGGAATGCATCGATGAAGACAAATCCACAATGAGATGAAGAAAATCACAATGATGGACATGTTGAATATAGTCGATTCGAGAGGGGCGGGGATTGGACTTCAATGCACCACTGTGGGACATGATTATCCCCATCACCTCACATATTACGCTTATAGGAAAACCACAAGGGAGAGGTATTGATTCAGTACAAGATTTTAATGGGATGATTGCATCATAATTCAAACTCCATGCAAGATTCAGTTCAATCAGAGTCCACACGTGCTGGATCATGTGGATTTGTAATGATGGATAGGGGGTAGAGCCATTTACACAATGATGGGTATTTAAACATAGACGAGGGTTTAAAACCATACCCTTAACCACTTTATTCTAAATACAGACTGATGTGGGACACAAATTATTATCCAATCTTCCATTCATGGAGGTATAATGACTTCGAGCGCTCCATCTCAACGTGACACCACTCCAAGTTCCATGTTGAATCCACAATTGGCTTGACGGTATGCCTTTCCATTTAAATTGTGTAGGATGTGGAAACACTTTCTTGCTTCTACACTTGCAAACAATTGACATATTCTTTCCTCCAGATTGGATTGATGAGTCTGATTTCGAGTTTGTCTTTTGCCACAAGACATTGATGGGTAGAAGAGAATATCTTAAAACAATGTATTTGGGGCTATCCTTTTCTTGTATAATTCTAAGTCCCATCCATAACACCCACATTTTGACATGGTTATTTTAAGCTTGACTGAGCCCCCATGCATAATTTATTTTCACACGTTCATTGGGGAAAAGGGTAACCCCTCCTGCTCCTACCCCCCCTATTATTCTATTATTACTTAGAATACATAATCCAATATATTTTCCATTATAACCATCCAGGTGTGAACTATTCCAATTTAGAATCATGTTGTAAATGATAACACATAAGTCATACAAATAGGCAAAAGTTGCATTAATTAATTATTATGAAGTAAAATAGTTATTTACCTAAAACTAATATCAACTCATTGTTCTATTATTAACTTAACAACATATAATCCAATATATTTTCCATTATAATTGTCTATCCAACAATTCCAATTTGGAATCATGTTGTAAATGATAACATATAAATTCTACGAACAAGAAAATTGGTATTCATTGATTAATTATGAAGTAAAATGGTTGTAATTTACCCAATTATTGATTAATTTGCAATTATTACAAAACCAATATCTAATTCATTGTTCTATTATTAAGTTAACAATACATAATCCAACATATTTTTTCCATTATAATCGTCTTGGCACCAACTATTCCAATTTGGATTTATGTTGTAAATGATAACACATAAATCTTACAAGGCAAAAGTATAATGTAGCCAATTTAAACTTGGAGTAGGCATATGTTTGGTTTTATATTTTTTGATATATATATATATATATATATATTTTTATCCGACATGTGCCCTATCACTGTTATGAATGTGGCACATCTCACCCACTTGGGCTGTAGAAAGCGCCTCTTAGCACAATCATCACCATACTTAGCCATGCCTCCATTATCTCTAGTCATACAACCATAATCAACCACAATAATTACCATTCTACGCTTATTGCATGTGTAACATCATACCACTTTTACCATTATGCAATACCATAGGTATGCACAAGCATATTTATATGCAGTATGCATTATCTCTTAATATGCATATGCATTCTAGCTATTATATTCTGTTGCATTTTAAACATTCTCTTGCCCTAATCCTATATACATATAACTCAAAAAATATAATAGAAACAAAAGAGTTAAGGAATTATCACTTCCAACTCCTTTGCGTAGCATGTAATTTCACTTCCACATCGTAGCTGATCCAATCCATAAACTTTCAGCCCATAACACAATGGATCGTTAATGATTTTGTCACCAAGTAGCGATTCACCAAATGTATGAACATTCATACTTTCTACTTTCAAAGCACGTGACTCTTATTCTATAAACAAATTAAGTTTAAGGTGAGAATTCCTCCTCATTATCAATTATTCCTAGTTGGCGTTGTTCCCCAATTGTTGCTACGACAATCTTTATAGCCTTATGTGGCTTCTTTATCATTGTAGCAGCTTCTAGTGTTATCTTGAGTTGTCCTTAAGTCCTATTTGATTATTTAACAATCTTTTCCTTAACTTAGAATGTCCTTTAATGCAGTCTATTCACCTTTCAATTCCTGCTTCATTTACCTTGAGCAATTATAGCCAAGCCCTAATTAACCATTCCTGATTTACAACCCATAATTGCATTACCAACTTTTTCTTTTTCGTCCTTCCCTTGGCCATTCTTTCCCCAACGTTAAATTTTTTTAGACTTTCAATCACTTCATGATGTTGCAACTGATGTCATTCCAGCTCCAATTTGAGTCTTTTCAAATCCATCATCTTTCTTATCTCCAATTGCCTTAAGGTCTCATTCAATTATGGAGCTCGCTTTCCTTTTCCATGGAAATATTCACCACAATTCTAAACCAAATGATAGATCCATACACTAGAATGTCTTATCCCACCATTTGCAACTTTTTTGTAAGTGGACGTTCATGACCTTTTCCCATTCTTTACACATAAGCTATTGGTCAATTTCCTGTAAATATTCCAAGCACGCATATACAATACCTATACCTTCCATTTTCATATGTCTTTTGAATAATTCTATTCTTATTGTTCGTATTAAGCTTGTCATCCACTTGTATACTTGGAATGCATTAAGCATTCTCTACTTTCATATCTTTTCAACCATCTTCATTTGCTACTGGAATAATTCCCCAATGCTCAAATATCTTTTAACAAGCTTAAGTATTCATATTACAAAATCTCACGCCCTTATCTCTAGTTGTAAGTGGACTTGTTCAATTTTAAAATTATCTATTCGCTTTATTGGATGATCTCTGTCGAATTTGATTATATCAACCAAGTCCATTCCACACATATTGGAGTGCTTTATTCCTACATTGGCTCCTTTAGAGTGAATGGAAATTCATCGTTTCTTTCACTATATTACCTACTCATAATTTGTTGGTTCGTAACTTTGAACTCTTCGGAAGATGCATACACTTGTACACAAAGATAATTCATCCACCACCTATATGAGTTGTACCTTCTTTATATGTTGGTATGTTCTAGGTTTCCATTAGTTGTCATTATTTACTTTGTAACTATATATGATAATTGATTACTCCAAATGAGGGATTCCACAGTCCTTCTATGCAATCCATATTTCACTTTCTAAATATTGTAAATGTATTGCATGCATTTTTGGCTAAGGCAACATCGATCATTCTTAGTTCCTTGTTTGTTCACGAGTGATTATAAAATACAGTTGATAAGAATACATGATTCCCCATTCTATATGTTTATATACCTATTAAAAAAACATTACCATAATACTCTCACTTTGAATATCCCTGCTCATCGATAATAATGTCATGTTACCAAGCATACAATCATCCTTGCTTTCATTCTTCACATGACTAGTTAACAAGCAATATTACCATGCTTGCTCTCTCAATTGTGCCTCTACTTCATTGTGAGAGCACTATTACAATGTTCATACAATCATCCTTAGTAAATTTCACCATTTGTAGACTCCACTACAAAAAAATTGGCAATTAGCACCTAATTTAACATCCCCTTTTAGTGTATTTTTTTCTCCAATTGAGTGGGTAACTATGGCTTTAAACCTAGCATAAACTTGCAATTTTTTAAGGTGTTGGGATTTGCGTACTCTTTAGCACCAGGAATATAATCTAATTAGTGTCCCATTTAGTTCCAGCAATAGCTCCATCTTTAGTTTCAAGCATTGTGTTAGGTTTAACACTAGGATGTAGGGGTCGTGGCATGGTTTGCACTTATAATATCATCAAAAAGAGGTCATTTTCTCCGCTTTGAATGACTAATTTAGTCCCAATTTAGCACCCTATTTGGAATCCATGTTGAATCCACTTTAGCATCCCATTTAGCACCAGCAATAGTTCCATCTTTAGTTCTAGGCATTATGCTAGGTTTAGCGCCAAGATGGAGGGGTTGTGCCATGGTTTGCACTCGTAATATCATCGAAAAGAGGTCATTTTCTCTGCTTTGAACGACAAATTTAGTCTGAATTCAACACCCAATTTGGCATCCAATGTTTGCATCCACATTGGCGCCAACTTAAGTATCCGCATTAGTATCCACTATTGCATCCATTTTTTCTTCCAATTTAGCACCATGCTTGGCATCCACATTAGAACCAATTTGGCATCCATGTTTGCTTCCACATTAGCCGCATATTTTTTTTTCTCTTTAGTGCTAGGCTTGATGTCCACTTTAGCACCAAGTTTAGTGTCCACTTTAACGTCCGATTCATCATCCTTGTTTGCTTCCACATTAGCACCATGTGTGGATTCCCCTTTAGCACCCAGTTTGGCCTCCACTTTAATGCTCAGTTTGGCATCCCTATTTGCTTCCACATTAGTGCCATGTTTGACTTCCCCTTTAGTGCAAAATTTGGCATCCAATTGAATGCCGAGTTCTGCATCCTTGTTTGCTTCCACTTTAGCACCATGTTTGGATTCCACGTTGGTGTAAGGTTTGGCAACCACTTTAGCACCTAGTTTGGCGTCCATGTTTTATTCCACAATAGTGCCATAGTTTGCTTCTCATTTAGTACCTGTTTTTGCTTCCCATTTAGCACCTATGTTTGCTTCCTATTTTTTTGCATCAACACCACTTTTAGCTTCTCATTTAGCATCAAGTTTTGCATACAATGTTGCTTCTGCATTTGTGCTAGATTTGGCTTCCATTTTAGCTCCAAGTTGAGCTTCCTCTTTTGCTTCCACATTAGAAACTCATTTGGCTTCCTTTTTAGTGCCTATGTTTGCATCGAAATTTACGCCAATATTTGTTTCCACATTACTGCCACAATTTGCTTCCACATTAGCACCACATTTTGCTTCATGTTTATAGTGTGAAGTTTTTCTTCCTTATTATGGCCCCCTTTATTATAATTATTTAATTAATTTCGTTAGTTCTCATATTTCATTTATTTCTTAGTTCTCAAATAACATAATGAAATATACAAAACAAATATCACAATTCAAATTTATAACATAACATTTATGAAAAAATTTAAATCAAATGAACAATATTCTTCCAAAATAGTAATATTGTCATACTTATTAATTCTCCATCAAAGTATATCGACAACTTCCAATATATATAAATTAACAAGATAATATCGATAAAATCATCATTATCTTTCATCAAAATAAGTGAAGGTCAAACATATCATCATATCAATAATTTATCATTGAGATCATTATAGTAAAGTAAAATGAACAATTCAAATATATATATGATGAAAATATCAATATCACAAGAAGTAAGTTTTATGATATCCATGTCAGTTCTCGCTAGCTCACTCGGTTAAGGTGTGAGTCTCGTTAGCAAGGCGACCTGAGTTCAAATCCCCTTAGGGGCGACTGAGTTGGGAGGCGACACCCAAAAACCCAATCAAGTTGAGGTTGGTGGGGTCCAGGCCGAGTGTGATCCCTGGGTGATTTTGACGGCTTAGATGCCCCTAGGTCATGGCTTCTCAGACCACAGTCCACTCCCGCAAGTCAGGGAGATTCGAGCAAACAATTTTTTTTAATGATATCCATATATATATAATTCAAAATGATAAAGGGTGATCAAGTTTATATGTTGACAATAATCCATGATACAAGTCAATATGATCCAGAATGTAATATGAATTTGCATCATAAAATCTACAATACATGTCGAGTAACATGGAGAAAGTAATAAACATCGACATGCTCATGAGTAGCATTTCTAACTACCACCAACATCATCGTCATCATGATCATCATATTCATCAACCTCAGTACCATCTTCATCATCATATTCATATGATCCATAGTCATCATCATTAACTCTTCCCTCTGGTCCATTGTCAGCATATGTGGATCATCATCCATGTGATCATCTTCAACATTGATTTGGAAAAAGGAAACAATCAATATTAAATGTTAGTATTCATTTCATGCCATGATGCATATATATGTTATATTTCTAATAGGGTTATATTCCATGCATTCTAATGAGTTTTCCAACCATGAATATAGATAGCATTTCATCATAATATAGTCATCACAAATATCATGTGTATGCTCATGCGTGCACACACACAAACACCCATACACATGCACATCATCAATTTCCAAGTCTTAATAAAACAAGAGATTAATCAAACAACAAATAGACATCCCTATCATATATAAACTCAAGAAAAATAGGACATCACATATACTCCCATATTCAAACAAAAAGTTGGCCCAATGTGAAGTCAATAATTCAGAGTTCAAACGTATGCATCATCACATAATAAAACCCATATTCATGCTACACCTTTACAACAAGTACTTCTAGCTTTTGTTAGATAAAATCAATAAGTACATGTGTACAATAATGTCATGTCATACCATACCAATTTTGACTAGCTCTTGTGTTACTTCAACCCAGAATAATTGGATTCACCTCATATATAGATCAAACATGTCATTCAATCTATATATTTAAGAGCATATTAGCCATGGTTTTCATCTATGAATCAAGTTCATGAAGTGTTATCTCAGTTAAACATTGTAGTCACAAATTAAATGTCATATATAGTGCTTACCATTATCTCCTCATAAAAAATGACTACATAATCATTAATATCTCAAGATAAAAATTTTAACATATTAATCATATCATTCGTCTCGAAATCACAAAGCTTACAAAGTTCAAAAGGCGATAATTAAATTATATATGCAACATTAATTGCCCATATGATCATACAAGTATTGACCCTACAATGAAAATGAATGGTTTAACCAACATCGATATGTTCAATTCAATTAATAACCATTATTATTCAATTCTTCATCATCATAGTCAAGAACTCAAAACCATTTTACACCATCAAGTTGGTGTCATGGCTTACTTAATATCATTACATCTAAAATTTCATGCAAAAGAAGTATATTATTCAGTCCTTAACTAACATGCAATGCAATTTTTGCATGAGAGGGTAACTTTTTAAAAACTATGCCAATGGAGCACATCATGGTCATCTTAGACTTGCCCAAACAAAATTGTAGGAGATTACAACACTCATTTATGCTACTTGGATTGGATTTTAAGCCTTTGATACAAATTTGTCAAGTGTCATTGGTTGGCTTGGCTTGAGGAAGCGAGTTGAAACTCACCATAACATGATAACCGAGATTTGGATTAATGAACTTCAATTATGTTGGCCTCGTTGGATGGGATAGAAAGGCATTTTTTATTATTCCAATAAGGTGTGTGGACATTAGGAATACACTTTACTAGGGAAACATTAGATAGTGTTAGCTATTGAGGCTAAGATGATTAGTGACGTTACTTCAATTCTTTAGTAAATGACTGTTCCTAGTGCCTGGCATTGTAGGTTCAAAAGGATTGGAGATCATTGAATCATTGTTTCGAGCAACTTGTTGGATGTAGATAGCGGTAAAGAGCCTTCAAAAATTTATATTTAAACTAGAAGTGTCCCTGAATGGCATGAGAATAGTTACATATATCAACGATATATTTCTCATTTTGCAATATGTCATGATACATTCACCTTGGCAATATATCACGATACATTCACCTTGGAAATATATTGCGATACAGTCAACTTGGCAATATATCACCCCTAAAATATTGTAATAAATAAGACATTTTGAAAATATCGCAACACATTCATTATACCATGATATTTTATGAATATATCGTGAGTTGATGATAAATATAACCCTATTGGTAAAATCTCACCAAATTCAGACTTTAATGACACAGATTGGTTTTTTTAGGGTCATTTTGCAATGTTTTGGAGGGGCGAATACCTCCAAGAAGGTTTGCGACCATTTCCATTGATAGAACAAGGGAAAATCCGTAGTTCTCATTGCCATTAGTGGATAAATTGTGGAGTAGGGATTCACTACAATCCATCTTCTACATTTTTCTAGGTATGTATTACATTTTATGCTTGAAATTTGTTTGTTTTTCTAGAATCTGTGTAGGGTTTTCAATGGCTATTATATATACCTCTTTTTTGTTGTCTTTCAATGGAAGATTTCATCATTCGACTCATTTTCAAGCATCCCTTTTTGTTTATTTTCATTTTTTTGTGCCGTATATTTAATCTCAAGTTTCAAGTTTCAACTCAGCAATAACATAATGCCAAATCCATTGGATCCAATGTGGGAGTATGGTGAGCCAATTGACTCTAATAATAGATAATGGTTGAATTCAAAACTATGTCTCAAGGATATTTATGGTGAAATTAGCCGCTTGAAATACCACCTTTCCAAAATCGTTGGGCATGAAGTGGATGTTTGTCCTACAGTTACCCCATAAGTGATGTGTATTACAAACCAATCCCTTCTTGATATGGCTAGGAAGAAGGATGTGAAGGAGGAATTGAGAGTTGAACCTACATCTATAACACAATCAAGAATCATTGGAGCCATAGGTTCCTCGGGGGTGGGTGTCGATGACCATGATATGCATTCCTTCTCCTCATCCACATGACCCACAACTTCCACAATTCCCTTGAAATCCTCACTTTTCTTTGTGCTAATATCAACACATGGGGGGAAACCTTCTATTCAATCATTAATTCAAACAAGGGAGAAGGAAAAGGTAGACAAGCTCGTGTCCAAATGTTTTATATGGGGTGATGTACCTTTTAACATTACTAAGAACAACTCCTTCTACCATTCCATTTTTTAAGCTATTGCTATTGTTGGCCCGAGGTATAGGGGCCCTTCCTATAATGAATTGAGAGGGAAACTCCTTCAAGCAGTGAAGGTCAATTTCATCCAAAGATTAGATGAGCTCAGACAATCATGGGAGATCACTGTATCCATGATTATTTCAGATGGGTGGATAGATGGGAAGGGAAAATCCATTCTAAATTTCTTGGTTAATTTTCCAAGGGGGACAATGGTTATCAAATTTGTTGATGCATCTGCATATGTTAAATATGCACAATTATTATGTGATTTGTTGGATAAATTTATACAAAAGATAGGCCCGTTGTATGTTGTCCAAGTCATTATGGACAATGCTACTAATTATGTTTCCGTTGGGAGGAGGAGAAAATGTCCGACGAGATTTGAACCCAGGTGGGGAATGTAACAACACCAACTCCCTACCACCCGATCTATGCCTCATGGACACACACACACACACACACATACATACATATGGATTTGTAGAGGATTTGTCTTTCTGATGAGTGGGATTGTTATGTCTATGGCACTAGACATGATGGGCAAGCCATAGCTTGACTAGTGCAATTTGATTTGAGTTTTTGGGTGGGAGTGCAGGAGGTATGTGCCATCAATGATTCTTTGGTAAAGGTTGAATCATGTGGTTGATGGTGACAATACCATAATGAAATACTTGTATGAGGCCATGGATAGGGCCAAGGAAGCTATCCATTTGTACTATGAGGACAAGGGGGAGGAGGTATTAACGAGACGAGCTCATATATGGGGTGTGATTAATGAATAATGGAATAATACTCTCCGTCACCCCATTCATGTAACAAGGATCTACCTCAACCCCCTGTTCTCTTGTGCATGTAGATTTTGATATTATGTTGAGGTCATGTATGGATTTATCTAATGTGTCCATAGGATGGTGTTAACTCCCTTTGAATGCTAAGATATTTCTAAGCAGATGGAGATCTATAGGATGGCATCTAGAACTTTTGGTTATGACATGATTGTCCAAGATAGAACCAACGGGATTCCATGTACGCTTCAAAGTTCAAACTTCAAGTACAATTTGTTTAAAACTTTCAAATTTTAATGTCGTTAGTATTTATTCTCTCCTTTCTATCTATTTATTACTCGATGGAAATTTATATCATTGTCTTTCCTTTCCTTGTTTTCATTGAGGATGTGTAGTGGACACACTATGGTGGTAGAGTCCCATATCTGCAAAAACTTACCATTAGGGTGCTAAGTCAAATTTGCAGCTCTTTAGGGTGTGAGCACAATTAGAGTGTCCTTGAAAAGATACACTTTAATATGCACAAGATGCTATAAATGTTTAAGAATAAAAATTTAAATTAAATTGTTTATAATTTTTTAAATTTTAATTTATTACAATTTTGAATTTATCATCACCCCCTAATTATGGCCCTCATATTAATGCAGCAGGATCATCAAAACCAATCCAACCCGCTTTCCCCAAGAATAGGTTGATTCCACACTTAGCAGTATCACCAAACTTAGCAAACTGGCTAAGTCTTTCTCTAAACAGATGAACTTCAAAATGGAGGTGAGCTGGGTTTCATAAATATTTCGTGTCTCACCTGAATGCGGAGCATCGAGCAAGTATTCCTTCTGCAAATTCCTTCCGCATTTACTTTTCCGCAACCGCCTTTCGCAATCGCCTTCCTTCTGGAATTGCGGGCGTGCCTTCGCAACTTCCTCGAAATTGGCTTCCTCAGTTGGATTCCACAATTGGCTCCCACAAAGTTCCTTCCGCAATTACTTTGGACTGTCGGATCCAGATCAACAGTGGATCCCAATCCTATGCGCTAACTCCGCATCCGCTCTGGCCATTAACTCCCGAACTCTTTCTCCTGCGGAATGCTGTATGCGTTGTTGATCTCTTCGGCAACTTCTCTCATCTGTTGATCTGCTATCAATGCAGAACGCTTAACTTGGGCTTTGCGGAGATCTATCTTCCATGCATGTTCACCCAATGAGATCTTTTCCCCGCCGTTCGATCTCCTTGCTTCGATCTGGACCGTCTAAAATCTGTAGAACAACCCGAATGCAATTCTATGCAACTGTGCGTTGATTGATCAGAGAATCGATCAATCAACTCAATTGAACTTCACCGGACTTGATCTCCTTTGCTGGATGTGATCATTATCTCCATAGATTCACCTCTTAGAACTTCAGTTTGGCTTCACGGGCTCATTCCAACCCAACCCTGAACTTCACCTTTGCGGATTCGTATACACACAGCATCGATCCTTACAAGGTTTACACTGCAAACATAATCATTTAATCAAGCCCTCGCACACAGAGATTAGTCAACGTTCTTTGTAACATTCAATTGTTTCAAACCCCTATTTTAGGCTATTCATACACACATATCTATCAATCTACCAGCAAGTATTCAACTATTAATCGATTCATGAATTAGACACACATAGAGTTAATTATCCATTTACACAGAGACATGCATAAGTGGTCCTTCTTCATTCAAACATAAGAGACCTGTACATTCATAACTGCCTCAGAACCTGTGTTCTGATCCTCTTAGTTCTGATACAAATATGATCGCCTTACTTGTCATGATTTCTCACTGTTTGGCCACTCTCTATGCCTCGTAGGCTTACACAATATATACACATAGGATTCTAAAACCAATTCTGGTTCATATCCATAAATATCTCAACACATTCCTACATCTTATCAACTGTTTCTAAAACTCTCAATCCTATCTCTATGACTCACCAAGCAACCATCGAATGCTTCATCAAATGCTGCCATCAGTTGTGGGATTTGTTACATGACTCACCCAATGACTCATCTACACTAATGACTCATCACTCATATAGAATCATACTAGAAAACCAAAGTATTTGTACAATATTTCATTCAAGGAACTCTGCTTAGGTAAATGTCAAGATCCCAAGGTCTGACCAAACATTAGACTTGGATGCTCCCAAACGATCCAAAAAAGTAGTTTTTATTTTTTCCCTCCAATTTTTTTAGGTGCTCCCTTTTTTAATTTTAAAGCATTTTGATTGGCTAATACATGATGACATGGAATTTGTATTATTTTTGGAAGGCCCATTTTAAATTGAAATTTCCTTTAATTGAGAGCAGGATGCTCCTGCATTAGACTCCCCAGGAAGAAAGAAATATGACCTCCTGGTCATAACCTTCATTATTCAATATTCCTGGATCCCAAGCTTTATGTTGAAGCTTTTCAGTAGCTTCATGGTTGTCCTGTTGTCTTGTTGCTGACTGCAACTCTCCTGGATTCCATACTTTTTGCTGCAATGCTCCACTAGCCTTGCTTTTGCAATCTTCTCTGATCACTTGTCTTCTATTGTTGCTTCGATTTCTTGCTCCGCTGATGTAAATATTAATTTTCTCTTCATGTCTTCTCTGAGACACTATCATCATCAGTATCCTCATTTCTTCAATCTCCATGTCTAGTCTATTCACTAGCTGGTACACCGGCTTGCTGTGAACTTGTTGCTGTTATTTTCTCAACTGCATCATAATTTCAAAATTCTTATCTTGTTCCTCCTAAGCATACACCATTTCATAGATGTCTTCTTGATTTTCCTTTTGCTTCTACTTCATAAAAACTTCTAATGGCTATCTTTCTTCAAATAACAACTCATCTATGAGTTCTTTTTTTTGCAGGAAGTCATTATTTCCCTCATTAAAAAGGTACTCTTCATCATACTTGACTTCAAGACTTTTATCAATGACATCTCCTGCAATCACACACAAATGATCAGATTTAAAAATATAAAATCCTTTGCTCCTCTCTATTGCTTGTATCACCAACTCCTAATATTGTTATGAACTTTTCAAAAAGTTCTTGAGACCTCGTGGCATGTCCCTCTTTAGCATCATAATGTTTCTCTTCAATTTCTCTTCGGTTATCTTCATGAGCCAAATATTCTTTACTTTGTGCAGCAACAGTCTTCTTTAACTGTCTCTTAGAAATCTCTTTATTCAATGGTGTAGGGTTTTCCCCTTGGCTGTCTTTATGAGACATACTTGCCATGGCTCTAGTAGTCGTGTCACCCGCAGCCAGGGACTTTCCCAAACAAACTTGCAAGAGGTTACGACACTCAATTATGTTTCCCAGATTGGATTTTACGCCCCCGGTAGAAATTCGCCAAGTGTCCTTGAATGGATGTAGGAAGCGAATTGAAACTTGCTATAACTTGATAACCAATACTCGAACTAAAAATTTGTCAATTCCATTAGAATCATGACTTCAGAGTACACCTAGGGACACCCATTTCTTGTGACTCCATGGAACAGATGTTGTTCATATCGACGATTTTTGGAACTGGCATTTTGTTGAGTAACCTGCAATGCAATTTTTGCATGAGAGGGTGAATTTCGAAGAATTGTTCCAATAGAGTGTGTAGACATTGTGGTCATATTAATCTTGCCTAAACAAACTTGTAAGAGGATACAACACTCAATTCTACTGCTTGGATTGTATTTTATGCCCATGGTAGAAATTCACCAAGTGTCCTTGAATGGCTTGAGGAATTGAGTTGAAAATTGCCATAAATTGATAACAAAGACTTAGATCAATGAACTGTTAGTTTTGTTATACTTGTGGCATTAGATTAAACATATAAACACCCCTCTCCCATGATTCCATGGATCGAATTTTGTTCATTTTGAATATTTTTGGAACTAGGGTGTTGTTGAGTAGCATGGAATGCAATTTTTGCATCAGAGGGTAAATTTTTGAAAATTGTGTCAAAAGAGCATGTGGAAATCATGTTCATATCATATTTCCCCCAAAACACTTGTAGGAGGTTACAACCCTCAATGTTGCTACCCATATCGGATTTTATGCCCTTGGTACAAATTCGCAAAGTGTGCCTGAATGGATTGAGGAAATGAGTTGAAACTCGCCATAACTTAATACCTGAGACTCAAATCAATGAACGATCAGTTCCATTGGCATTGTGACATTATAGTACTACACCCTTTTCTCATGAGTCCATGGACCTAATGTTGTTCATTTCGACAATTTCCAAAAGTAGTGTTTTGTTGAGTAACATGCAAAGCAATTTTCACATGAGGATATTTTTTTGAAAACTATGCCAATAGAGTGTGTGGACATCATGATTGTTGGAATATGTAATGATGAATAGTGTGGTTTTATTGGTTGTGTAATGATCCTATCTATCAAAGAAGGCATAAAATACTTCATAACTCTCTATATTATAAAAAGTAGTTATCCCACATGCATCATAAAATAAAATTCTTCTATTACTATTCTTTATATAAGAGAGGTAAATCATTTATCCCACATGATATGGGATGTAAATATTGCAGACCTCTAGATATATAATAGAGTTGAAGGGGACCCATTGGGCATATGGTGCTACATGAAAAAGCTATTTTGAAATAATGATATAAGCATATGTGGGGGTGCTAAAGATTGTAAGAGTTGGAGTTTCCTAAAGAATAAAGAAGATCAAGCCTTCCTGTGCATGTTTCCACATTTAGGGTTTTACAATGCAAACCTTGTGTACTATTTTATTTTTCCTTTCCTCTCTTACTTATGTTATTGTTTATCTGATGCTTGTGTTGATAGGAGATTAGACTAGTTGATTTTGATTTACATGTTAGTTATCTATTGCTCTATGTTAATTCATGTTTCTCAATAGCCTAACATGGTATCAGAGCAGGTTACTATGCTCTAGCTCCTTTAGTAAATTTTTGTTAAAATTTATTTCCAAGTATCAAATTTCTTAAGTAATTTTTATTAGGCTATCTTTCTCTTGTGGATCTGCAATCAGATTTGGACAACCACTTAGGGTTTATACCAGATCTATCATTTATCGCATGTATGTACATTTTTTGGCAAATCTGACCTCACCATTGTCTCTAAAACATGGTTTTTAGTAAAGATTGACTATTAGTTCATCAAATTTGGCCTCGATGTGCTCATTATTGAATTAATTTTGCCTAGACCATCTTAGGAAAATTTAATTTTTTTCTAACCTAAATTTTTATGGGAAATTTAGATTTGGTAATTTATCAAGCTTGTTTTTTTTACCAGGCCTAAATTTTCTTCTAAACTTGGTATCTTCTGATCCTTGAGGTCGTTTGCAGTGAATTGTTTTTGCTGGTTGCGATTTTTTCTAATTTATTTGTTGGAATGTGTAATGATGTCTAGTGAAATGTCATAAGTTGTTATTATGTCCTAACTAGCAAAGAAGGCATGCCTTTCTTCATAACTCTCTATCTTATGTAAAGGGAGTTATCCCACATGCATGATGGAGTAATATTCTCATATTAACATTTTTTATATAAGAGAGATGAACAACATTTATCCCACATGTGCCATGGGAGGTAAATCTTCTATACCTCTAGCTATATAATATAGGCGAATGAGACCCTTTGGATATATTGTGCTACATGAAAAATCTATTGTGAAATATTGTAAAGCTGTGATATAAGGATATGTAGGGATGCTCAAGATTGTAAGAGTTGGAGTTTCCTGAAGAATAAAGAAGATCAAGCCTTCATGTGGGTGTTTCCCCATTTGGGGTTTTACCACATGTAAATCCAATGTACTTTTTTCTCTTCCATTTCCTCTCTTAATTATTATTGATTATTTGGTGATTGTGTATATAGGATATTAGGTTAGTTGATTCTTGTTTACAAGTTAGTTATCTATTTTTCTATGTTAATGCATATTAGAATACTGAGAAACATGCATGAACATAGAACAATAGATAACTGACATGTAAATCAGAATGAACTAGTCTAATCTCCTATCTACACACACACGAAATAAACAATAATAAGTAAGAGAGGAAATGGAAGAGATAAGAGTACACCTGATTTACATGGTAAAACCCCAATTGGGAAAACATCCATGGGAAGGCTTGATCTTCTTTATTCTTCAAGAACCTCCAACTCTTACAATCCTGAGCACCCCCACATATGCTTACATCACAGCTTTACAATATTTCACAATAGCATTTTCATGTAGCACAATCTACCTAAAGGGTCTCCTTCACCTCTATTATATAACTAGAGGTATGGAAAATGTACATCCCATAACACGTTGGATAAATGTTTTTCCACCTCTGTTATATAAAGAATGGTAATAGGAGAATTTTACTCCATGATGCATGTGGGATAACTCCTTTTACTTAAGATATAGAGTTATGAAGAGAAGGATGCCTTCTTTGCTAGTTAGGATATCATAATATCTTACAACATCTCAGTAGACATCATTGCACATATCATTACACATTCCAAAAATCGACACCATATATAATTTGGGTTTACTGGAGATGCCATCCATTAACATGATCACACTCTTATAATTATTATATTGTTTCAACACCATATTATTTATGTGTAACTATCATATTACTAGTCAAATAACAAATTGTGTAAGAGAAACATGTATGTATGACTTAATGTTTTCATTTAGTCAAATTACAAGTACACAACACATGATAAGGGGGAAGGATATATATTTCAGATACCTAGTTGTGTAGAGTTCTTGCCTAATTGCAATCCACTTCAACCATGCCAGGCTATAATAAATTAATGTTAGAGCCAAATGTCGTAAAACATCTATACTATTAACATAAATAATTAACAAGCCAACTGGGTATGGCTCAAGTGGTTATGAGGAAAGTTAGCCTCCCTTGTTGGGTTCAAATCCCACATCATGACATGTTTGCTCTTAGTTATCTGATTGCAAATGAGTTGTGTATGATCTATTAAGAAGTTGTTGACTTTGCTTTGTGCTCCAAAGTCTATAGGGTTTACCCTAGGTACCATCCTTAGAATGAGGGGGAGTTCTCAAGTGATTTTCTTGAGATAACGTTATCTAGAAAAAATAATAATAAAAGTAATGACAGGCATGAACATATTCAAAACAATTCCTTTACTATTTTTAAGCATCCACTTTTAATAGCAATGCTAATTATACAAGTTAAAAACTCTAAAGAGCAAGATTACCTATTCACCTTAATGAAAAATCTAAAAAACCCTATAATAAGTATACAAGTTTAAAAAATATAAAAGATAAAATTACCTATTCACTTAAATGAAAAATGTACAAAACCCAATTGACCATTGGTTATTCATGGTTATTCATTATTAGTATATTATATTAATTTCAAGTATGGTCCAATTCATCAATCATTAAAACACTATTATGTGTTTGGTTTTTCCATGTTATGTTAAGTTGTTTGTAATTTTTCAATGCTAGTGGATGGATAACAAATAAAATGTTATTTATTGAAGGGATGACTCTTGATTGAATACATCTCATAGGATTTACAAGATATACATGTGAGGGGATTCATTATACATTCTAAACATACAACATGTTTGTACCAAAAATCATGGCTTTATAGAACTCACATAGCTCAGGGGGCTTATTATCAACATCTTATGCAAAGCAAAGGTCATCTTAGTAAGAGAATGGGCCTAACCACACGCATGTTTCTAATCCTCCTAACCTTGTTGTGGCCCATCTTGAGAAAGATGTTGCAAGGTTGCCTCATGCTTAGCTAAAATCCTTTGAGGCTATCACACCAACTTGTAATGATTAAAAACCTCTTGCTCGATCTGTTGTTGTTCAACCATTATGCCATTCTTAATCTTGAGAGCATACAAATTGTATTTTTCTTCATTAATTGCCATGACTTTAAAGAAATGCTTGGTAAGTCTATTCCTCATCTTAAGCTAGTGCATTTGAGCACAAAATTCGACTTCGTTGACATGATGCACTTCATGAATACTCAAAAAGTGGTGGAGCTTGGCCTCCCTCCCTTATTTTTCTTTATCAAAAGCAATAAGCTGAAGGGATACTAAATTTATCACTAATATATTCAACATCTTTTCTACTTTCAATTTTAATCTACTTTTAACTCATGATTTTCATTTATTTGATATGGAAGCTTATCTTTGCTTTACTCTAGTCAAGTTACATCACATGTTAACTTTTGCTGGAAATTTAACTTACATTTTAACCTATCTTTACTAATGGCATTGCAAATTGGGATTTTTTACCAAATGAAATGCTCACCCTCCGCTGGATACTTTTGTTTTTATTTTATTTTATGCATTCATGTTCTCCTCATGTGTGCAAGTTCAAAGTTCAAATGTTTTTTTGGATAAATAACCTAATTTTTCTTGGAGGCCACTACTCTTCATGAAAGTTGTGTTCAGAGGTGTTGATGCCAATTTGGGTATCACATATTCATATGTAATATACATGTAATTATCAACAAATTACAAGCATTATGGAGCATTTTTGCTCGAGACCTTGAGGTAGATTTGATGGATTCATACATAATCAAATTATTTTGAAGGGTTTTTGTTTTAAATTTGGTTGTGTGTCCCTTGTCTCCTAAAATGGTCCTTATTCTCCTTGCTTAATGGACAAATAAATGTCAATATAGAATAGTGGGGACTAATAGTGGTCAACCGATGCAATCGAGTGGGATATTTGTATTTGTTATATTTTATTTATGTGATATGTTATGTTTTTTATATGTTATTATATTTATTTATGTTATACACTATGTTTTATTTTATTTTATGTCATGTATATATATGTGTGTGTGTGTGTGTGTATATATATTTATATATATAACAAGATTGGGTACTATGTATTAAAATAAAATTGCAGCCTAAGGTACAATAGTGTAAACTTATGCTTACAAATTTATTTGTTCGCTCATATATATAGTCTATTTTGTCTCCTATATTATAGTTTTGGCTCTTCTTATCCAAACTAAAAGCAAAATGGAAAGTATGCTAATGTACTTATATACCTCCCAACAACTAAAATTTACAAAGAACAAATACATTATTTTAAAGAGGAGCATTTCCATGATGGGCCAATGATGTCCTTGTCTTCAAGAGTTGAGATTCCCTTGATTGGTCTTTTGTTGCTTGCAGTATTATTGCTTCTTTAGTTGGATTTCCCTTCTCTTTCCAATAAATTCCTTCAGGGTGAGATGGGGGATATTAAGATGAATTCATTTCATTTGCAAGTTTCATGTTCTACTCTAGCTTTTCTTTTCTCTCAAACAATCCCTTCTACCTCTCCTCGATGTCATCCAACCTATTACTTGTGTTGGTTGTTGTGATCTCATTGCATTGTTGCATTATCTTCATTGAATCCAATTGTGCTTCAAGTCCCTCTATCTGCCCATTCCATTATTTGTTGTCTTCTCCATGTCCTATTGCAATTTTTTTCTCCACTTATTTAATTTTCGGACAAGTAACCCATGGCATTCTTGAAGCTCCTCCATGTGGTGTTCTCCTCACTTGATACCCCAACAAATTTTTGAACCCTTGCATATGGGTCATTTATTGGAATGAATATGCCCCAGTATCTTGTTAGACACAACAACCTTTTCCTCTACTTCTTTCTGTGGGCTCTTTAGAGCTAGATGACTGCTCAATCTTGAGCTATCTCCGTGTTGCATTGTGATGAGGCTGGGTGGTTTAGCATATATATACTTAAACCATAATTGAGGTCAAATCCCTTGAACAATGAGGAAATATCCCAAAATCCCACATGATCCGTGCTTATCCATCCATAGGCGTTTAAGTGCTATCGACTGTTGCAAATTAATGTAGTTGTAGGTTGTGGGTGAGGCTATATTAATGTGAGTTGATTGTTGATGTAATATGCTATCTATGGAGAGTATCTCACCTATATTTCAATACTGTTTGAGTGTAATGATGTCATGTCCATCAAATCTTGTTGATATTTCCTTAGAGGAGGGGGCTTGATTTTATGCCCCCTCCATTTTTATTTAATTGTTCGAAATTTAGATTTGAGCCTAGATTGCGTAGTTGATCATATTTTGTGTTTTGACACCTAAGTATTTAAAAGAAATCCAATCTCTCAAATTCCTTCATGATTAATTGGTCCCTTTGGATGATCCTGGATAGGTGAATATTTGAAGGTTGAGATGATTTACACATATTAGGTATTACTATAGCCAAGTATCCCTCAACTATTAGTTTCTTGATTCCCATTCCTCAACTTAATAATAATCCTTGGCAGAGCATCAAAATCTCAGCCTAATGGTTTGTTTCCACCCCAATTCCCCATGCATATACATTTTTCTGATTCCTATGGAATCATAAATGATCCCCCCCACACCTTCCATACCTAGATTACCTTTTTATGCTCCATCAAAGAATAATATGTGTTCATTCCTTTGTCACATAGTATTGTTCATTGACTCTAAATTGTCATTGTTTAGAATGTCTAGGTCTTCCCATCTGTTGTATTTTCCTTCCCTTTGTTGTTATTATTATGTTCTTTAGCCAAAAAAAATTCCTTTCTTTCTGGATGAGCGAGGTCTTGTCCCATTTTTCCTTTAACCAATATAGTTTCAGTGAGGAGGCCCGAGCCTATGCCGCTACAGTGCATGGAATTGTAATTTCATTTTTGAAGATGGGTCGGATTTGTTTTGACTTGACCAAACTTTCTAACAAAGGTAAAAGGGGGTTTCTGATTAGAATCTTTTGAGAAAAGGTTTATTGGTGAAATATTTGGTATATTTTATGTTCCATAGTAAAAACATAACCTTCCAGATGATGGGAGGTTGGACCCTTTTGTAGATATATTTGAAGCTTATCTTCTAGACTATTTGGATGAATTTGCAATTTTTGAAGAGGTGGTATATCATTTCTTCTTCGCTAGAACATAAATAACATTTGGAAGGTCCTTATGTGCCTTGTTTCTAGATATTTTGGCATTTAGAATTTTTCCATGGACTAGGGTCCAAAAAAAGACTTTGATTTTAGATGGACTTTAGATTATAAATTATATATATTATATATAACATATTAACATATTTGTTATAGTTTATAATATAATTAACATTTTCTTTGTTAATTATCTAGATGAGACAATGACTATGGTGTGTTAAAATTCCAAAATATAGTTAATTGTTGTCCTTATGTTCTCAACTAAACAAAATTGTTATTTAATTGCAAAACTTAAATTCTTCACATAGCAGTAATCACACATAGCTTCGAAGTAAATAAGAAAAGCATAAACACAATAAACATATAATTACTCCTTAATCAACTTTTCATTAACAAATCAGAGCTTACAAGGAAACGACTATAAACTATCAAACTAATAGCTATAAGATACCCTAAAACAAAAAATATCTAGTAATATACATGTAAGAATGAGGAAAACATGTTGCGATATGCTTGCTATATGGCATGTTTGTACGACTGTATGGACTTGTTCCATATGACTATATGAAATTCATGTGTATGGACTTGGTTACTGGTTTCTACCCGATTCTCGACTTTGGGTCCTCTTTGACACTCTAAATTTTCTCCAGAGATGAATAAATCACCTCCCAACAAACTCGTCGTGAGTGTATGTGTGTGTAATACCACTCTATCTTGACATGCCTTTATAATTGAGATGAAACCCTAATCTACGAAAA
Source organism: Larix kaempferi (assembly GCA_027924585.1). NCBI lineage: Eukaryota > Viridiplantae > Streptophyta > Pinopsida > Pinales > Pinaceae > Larix > Larix kaempferi. The sequence goes on along the minus strand of BSBM01001000.1, from coordinate 34,234,059 downwards.
ATCCTAATTTCTCAGTGAGATGTATGATTAAGATTAACTAGATTGTTGTTCCTAGGCATGGTCATAGGTTTACAATCCTCCATCCAAAATCTCTTCAGGATCTCGAATTTATACATGCCCTACCCAAGGACGATCTCCCCCAGTCTTTGCCAAACCTCCAACCCCCAAAATTAATGCATCATGGCAATTTCCTTCATCTCAAACTCAAATACCATATCTTCATGGCACCTTGCAATGTGATTCTCTAAACCTGTAAGAAACAAGTCATCTACATACAACACCAAAATAAGCAAATCGACCTCAACATATATGAAATATAAGTTGGGATCTACTTCATTTTTGGTGAAACACATACTTTGTAGGTATCCATTGATCCTCGATACCATGCTCTTGATTATTTATTGATTCCATACAAGGCCTTTTCTAGCATGCAAAAATGGGACTCCTTCCCACTAATCTCAAAGTCCCGAGGCTACTCGATGTACACTTCTTCCTCAATTATCCCACCGAGGAAATTTGTCCTCACATCCATCTGATGTATTCTCCATCCCAAAATGGAAACTAAATACAATATTGCTATAATGGAATTGTGTTTGGCGACTAGAGAAAAAGTATCCTCATAGTCCACTCCCTCTTTCCAGAAGAACCCTTTCACCAAAAACCTCGCTTTGTACTTCTTTATTTTGCCATATGTTGCGTGATTGATATTATATATCCTCCTAGATTTTTTTATTTATTTCCCCTATGATCTTGGCACAATGTTCGATACACCATTTTTCATGATGGAGGTGTACTCCACTATGGCATCCCCCAAACCTCCTGGTTCACTACCTCTTGAAAATTGGAGTGCTCAAAATATATGATGTTTCTCATCAATGTCATGCAGTTTGAAAGCATATTTAGAGGTGTCTTATTCTTGAATGTGCTCCTAATATCCTCAACATGCTCCTGAGCATCCCTCAATGTCTGAGTGAACTATTAGGTCACATGCTAGAACTGGTAGAAGATGGTGGATCCTCCTCTACACTTAAAGGCTGCTACCTTGAACTGGAATTCATTGATGACCTTGTCTCAACCTTTTAATATTCCTAATCCTCATCCTCTTCATTGTAATACACTCATGAGGATTCCTAGATGCAAAGCATTCCTCAAAATTTACATCCCTACTTACAACTATCTTCCCATGCTATGGAATAAATATCTTGCTATATGGCTCACTAAAGATGCAGAAATGACTCACCTATGGATTCACACAAGTTAATGACTCCTCTAGTCTCTTGTCATCTAAGCACCTTTTATGGATGTAGACTATTGTGTTGCATGTTTTTTCCTAGAGAAACATTGGCAAATCCTAGCCATGAATCATGGCCTTAGCAACCCCTATGATGGAATGATTCTTTCACTATGCAACCCCATTTTTCTGTGGGTTGTATGGAAGCGTGAACTTCCTATTGATTCTTACATCCTTGCATAAACCACATAACTCATTGGATGTATATTGACTCCCACTGTATCATCTCAAAGCTTTGATATTATTCCATGTCTAGTTCTCCATTAGAGCTTTGAAGTCTTGAAACCTACTAATGACCTCATTGTTGATGTATATGTAACTTCGGAATGTATTTCATATATGTATATTGTACTCCTATAGAGATGGTATTATTCCTCTATACGAAAGTGTTTGTATTCCTATAGAGATGTTATTATTCCTCTACATGGAAGTGTCGTCATTTATATTGTAAGTGTCGTAACTTCTACTTGATGGGTTATTAGACCACCTTGTTGGGGTCGACCCTGTATAAGTCATGTGCGTCGAAGGGTTATTAGACCACCCTATTGGGGGTCGGCCATGTGGGTCAAAGGGTTATTAGACCACCCTATTGGGTGTCGGCCCAGTCCGCATTGTGTTATGTGGTTAAGTTTAGGACGACCTAGTAAAGGTTATTAGGCAAGTCAAGTCAAGTATAAATAGAGTGCGGGAGGCACTCTATTTGATCATTCTATTCTCTCACACACTCTTTGGAGAGTGGCGCACTTGTGGAGGAGGAGAAGCTACTGCTAGGAGATGTCTATCTCTTATGCTTAGGTTGTATCATTGCTTTATCTATCTCTGAGGAAGTTATTGGGGTTTTTCACCTTTATGGTTTTCCCCAAGTAAACTCTGTGTCTCTTGTGTGCTTGCATTATTGTGTCCATGATTGATATGTTGTCAATATGTTGTACATGTTGTTCTCTCAGTTAAGATCCTAGATCAGATTGAAGTAAATTCTGAAAAACTAACACTCATCCTTGGTATTTAGGAACTAGATCCAAGTTTTTCGAGAGAATTCATAAATGAAGAAAAGATAATACATGCTTCATGTGACTGATGCTACTAACATCAGTCCACATACATCCAAATGCACTAGGTCTAGAATACCCTTAGACATGTACTCATCTCTTGGGAAAGCAACCTTGACATGCTTTCCAAGTGTGCATCCTATGCATACTCCTTGTTGCTTAATGTTGAACTCTATAAGACCTATGAATATCTCCCTCCAAATTATAGGTAGTGCAATATGATGCAGGTGTCCCATCTAGCTTGAATAGGTTCACCTTGTAACCTGTATAAATTTACTTCCCTTAACATGATCACTTAAGTTGATCTTGGGATATATTCCTTTGGTATTACAATACTTTTTAGTTCATGTTCTCTGTTGTAAACTCCTTATCTTCCATGATCAAAACTGGAAGCAAATTCTTCTTGAGATTTGGAACAAACAACACATAATCAAAGTCTAAAGAGTAACTTGACTTGAGTTGGAAAAAATGGTACCAACTCTTGCTAATAGAAACTTAACATCATCTCCAAGATCAACCTAAAATCTTGATATGTTCTATTTTAGACTTGAAAATAGCACCTGCGCTTATGTCATATTCCTATATGCACCATTGTCTACATACCAAGTATATTTCAAAACCATGCTGGAATAAAGGAATGATACCATCATGAAATCGTTCTCGAACTTGGAATCCAACTCAATGATTTGAGTTTTGGATAAGGCTTCTATTTGATGTTGTTTTGACTTCCCTTCACCCTTCTTCTTCTCTAGACATTGTGATGCATAATGGTTGTGCTTATGACATATGAAGCACTTTATTTTACTCAAGTATTTTTTCCCTAGCTATGAGACTGAATCATCACTCTTTACCTTACCATTGTTAGGTCCTTTACCTATGCCCTTATTTATTTAATTAAATAGGGAATGGTCATTATCACCTCCATATTTGTTGGCCTTTGAATCTATCTGAATCTCATCCTGGATACAATAATCCCACGTTCTTTCCCAGGATGGAATATTCTCCCAACCACAAACACCCTAGACAAATGTTTCCCATCTAGATGGGAACCCATTTAGTACACGGTTCACTAGTTCTTTGTCTTCAACCTTCTCCCCAACTTCTGAAAGTTGATCATGAATCTATGTGACCTTCATTAGGTAACTGCTAACTATTTCTAATCTACTTATCTATGCAGTTCTTAGTTTGTTATGCAATATCATTTTTCTATTGATGTTCTCTTTCTAGTAAGTGATAACTAAGGCATCAAACATCTCCTTCATCCTCTTCTTCTTGGATATATGAGGGATTAGATGATCCTTTATAGGATCCATGATCATCCACTTGGGAATCGCTTCTTTATTCTTGTGAACTACCAAAACCTGTGGATCTATCCATGGAGTCACTACATCCTTGACAATATCCCAAAGATCACTCTCTCCTAATAGAAGAGTTACCTTGAATTTCCATGCTAGGAAATTCAAGGCACCTTCCAATTTGTTCTTGAACTTGAGGTTGTTGATGCTATCTATGATCTGCATACAAGGTACCAAATTTGATAAGCACTACCTTTAAAACCCTCTAACTACTGGTCCCTATTCTCGATAGTTGGTTTCGACAGTTGTTTTCGGTAGTCGATCTATTGCCGTAAAATGTTTGGATCCTCTCAATCAGAGAAATTTTGATATTACCATGTTAAAATTACAAATCCTAGGTGGTTTATGTCTTTATGTTCTCAACTAAACAAAACTGTTATTTAATTGTAGAAATTAAATTATTCACATACCGATAATCACACATATAGATAGAAGGTAAACAATGGAAGCATAAACACATATGCAAATAATTACTCATTCAAATCAATTTTCATTAAAAAATCAAATCTTACAGGGAAAACTCTACAAACTATCAAACTAACAGTTGTACAATACCCCCCCCCAAAAAATAGATTTGCACATTTACTAAGGAAAAATCTACTTGCATAAATGAGAAAGCCAACCTATTGTAGGTTGCCTACTGTATGTCCTATCTATACAACTATAAGGATTGTTACGTATAACTATACAAAATTTGTATGACTGTACACACTCTATTCGTATGGAATTCGTAAGATTATATAAAATTCAATTATATGGACTTGTCTATTGCTTTCTACTTGATTCCTGACTTTGGATCCTCTCAAGCTCTCTAACTATGCCTTATCAACTGAATTAAATTACCCCCCAACAAAAAAATTATTGAGTGTATGTGTGTGTAATAATCCTCTATCTTGACCTACCTTTATAATTGATATGAAACCCTAATCCGCTAGTATATAAAAACACTCTTTATTAGAATCAACAACTAAATATAAGGCTTTCACTTTATTATTAAAGTGAATTACAAAATATATTTATGTCAAACTACTTCCGACACATTTGCTCTGAATTTGTGCAAAAGTTCCTATTTGATCCACAATCTTCAACATGGTGATAAATACGATGGTAATAATGACGATGACAGTGGCAATGACAATGATGACGATAACTAAGGAAATGTAAACAACTAAGGCCCTCTAAATGCAGGTCACACAAGACTAGTGATACATAAAAAATGAGAGACATTTCCATGGTTATCAGATTCCATATGTCTATGGGGATACTTCCATGGTCCTTAGACTACACTTACATTATAAATCATACTGGCCATGATTCTATCAACCAAGTTACCTCTTCTAGGGGAAACCTCCATGGAACTTCCCCTCATTCCGAGGATGGTAGCTAGGATAAACCATAGATTCTCTAGGGAACAAGGCTAGGTTAACAACTCATTAATAGGCCATTATATAACTAATCATAAATTACACACTAAGTAAAAACATGTCAGAAAGTGGGATTTGAACTCAGGTGGGGAAGGTGGTAATGGATAGTCTCAACTATTGAATTTCAAATACCTCCCAACAATATTATTTTTCAGGTAATTATCCTGGAGCAAAACCTCAGTCACTTCCCCTCATTTTGGGGATGGTATCTAGGGTAAATCCTAGATTCTTAAGGGCACAATGTCAATTCAACAACATAGCCTAAAGCTATTACAACAATATACTCATTATGAGCTCAACATCTCACTTTCAGGAAGGGGCATTTCTCATTTATTTATATCCATGTGAATTTGCATCATATTTAGTTTACCGCGGGTTTGTAACAACAATAACTAGAACCATTTACCACCCACTTGCATCTCACATTATTGCTTATTGACTCCAATTGCACAAATATCGGTCCTCCATCACCCCATATTTTCAATGCTACTACTCATTATATTGCTAAACCTATCTCTGAATATCATATTGAGCCTCCTTTTCATAGTATTAGCAATTATACCTTAGGGAAGCCCCCCTTGTGTTGGAGTAAATCCAACCTAAAGTGTAGAAGAGAGTTAGTGTGGTGACAATGGCCTCCCTCTTAATTACTCATTCACTAACATTGTTCTTTTGGGATTTGATTTCACATAATAGTTTGTGCAACAACATTTTGGAGTCATTACTGGGGATGAACTCCATTTCCCCAAAATTTTGAATCCTATGATACATAAATGAGGGTTTTATATTGAATATCTTGTCCTCATATGATTATTGCATGAAGGGAAGAAACCATTTTCCTTACAGATTTTGAAGATGTTGTTTACAGAGGTAAAACATTTAACATTTTGAAAGAACTTGAAGGTTCACCTTCACAAATCTACTATATTGATATGAGGTATGATGAACATGCATTTTTGGATTTTATATTGAAGATTAATAAGTGAAGAATCATGGCATGGGATCCATGCTTGGTTAAGTTTTATGATCCATTGGATTTCTCAAGCATCTTGGGATTTCCAAATGAGAGCTATGATCCATATTGGGTTTGATCATATTGAGTTATTTCATGGGTGCATTGATGCAACTATATTGCATGTTCCCTTTTTCATGAAAGTTATGGAAAGTACTAGTGGTGTTCATGTTAATGTTGTTATGATGACGTTTGCATTGGCATTATAAGACAGGGCATTGGAATGGTATGAAAATCTTGGTGCAAAGGGAATATCCTCATTTGCAGATTTTGTCAAATTATTTCTCAAGCATTGGGATTCTCACTATGAAGAAGACAAACACAAGAATTCTATTGAAGATCTTGTTGCTAGTTCCTTATGAAGAAGTTACTTCCACCTCATTCCCCATGGAAGATATGATGAACTATTAAAACCAACAATAATGGACAAAGACAAGAATTTGACAATAATATACACCATCTCAATCATTATCATTATAAAGACATATTTATACATGAACAATTAGTTCCTTGTGAATCAATCAACTCCTATAATCACTCAAACATCTCATAATTACACTCACAAAAAATTATCTCAATCTCAAATTATCTCTATGGGATATGAGCACTCCTAACAATTGTAATTATTGACTTAGACTAAGGACCTCACAAATGATTTAGTAACCCAACATTTCTCCCCCACAATGATCATTTGGGGAGATTCCAAGGTCACCTCTAAATTTGTAGAACTTGTCCTTTGGTATTGCCTTGGTGAAAATATCTAGAACTTGATTTTATATTATACACACAATCTCAAGAACATTTTCTTGAACCAAATCTCAAACATAATGATTATGTCAATGTGGTTGGTCTTAAACACCAGATATTTAGTCATCTGAATAAAACTTTGACTATCACAAATAAACAATGTGGGTTGTTCTTGTTGCTCATGTAGATCAATCAAAATTATTCTTAGCCAAACTGAATGACATGTTGTTGTAATTGTTGCTTTATACTCTACTTTTGTTGTGGAAAGTGAAACTATAGGTTTCTTTTTAGTACTCCATGTGACTATTGTTGAACCCATTCTACATGTATAACTTGAAGTAGAATTTCTATCATCCACAAAACTTTCCCAATATGGATCTATGTAACTAATCAACCTAAAATCGTCTGTTGATTTGTATACCAAGCCATAACCAATTGTACCATGCAGATACCTTAAAATTTTCTTGGTTTCTTTCCAATATAATTTTCGAGGATATGGCATAAATCTTGAAAGCATACTAACTAAAAAAGCTATATCTAGTTGATTTTAAGTTAGTTAGATTAAACTTCAAAGCAATTGATGATATAGGGTACTATCAACTATATTGGAGTCATGCTGGAATCTAATTAATACTAAAAGGGGGGGTGAATCAGTATTAGTGCAGTTATGACAATTTTTGTCTTCTTAACTAATTAATTCTGAACTTAAATTAAGCATCCACCATAAATATAAAAAAATTCATCCACATATGTGCAAAAACACAGAACACACATAATTTTTACACGGAAACCCAAACGGGAGAAAACCATGGAATGCTCTCTTATAATATAAAGATATTACATTTAAGGAAGTAGCAACTTCTAAAGTTCTCCAGTACCAAATGGAAGGAGTCACCGACCCCCTGGTTTTACAAGCACTAATATGAAGGAAGCACCAACTCCAATTGGAAGGAGGCACCGACCCCCTGCTCCTTGCCCCATCCTACCTCCCTGATATATAAGAAGTAGATATGAATTTGATGTTCTTATGATCCACGCACTCTCTTGATAAACTATTGTTTCCTATGTTGTGCCCACCTTCTGCAACCTTGATATCTTGCAATAACTATTATGTATCACGAAATCCAATTAAACACATCAATCAGATACACTTGACATCATACTTCACAAGCTGTGTATTGTTCCATCATATTTTGCAGTCTGCGCTCACGTTTAGTCTGTCGTTTTGTTTCTGTGTTTCTGCAACTTCAACTAATACCGTGCTTCTACTGATGAACTACTGTTCTGACTTTCTGCATCAGTATCAAACAAGTTTGCACACCTTCTATCATATTTCCATTATGTCTTGGTGCAACATTCTTTAGATACTTTGTGACCCTTTTTGCATGATTCGGCCTTTTTGTTCTTTGCACTTGTCTCAGATCATCCTTATCATAATTCACATCCTTTACTGTACGGCAATTCTGTCTTAACGCATTAGATAGAATTATTTACTTCGTGCAACACAATATATTCTTCAAGTTAGTCTTCGCGCCAATGTCTTAGATCATCTGTGATTGCCTACGTGATGTATGTGAAGCTGACATTGTATGTAATGTCCACATCCAAATAAATCACATGAAGGGAAATTTCCACCAATCTACTAGTTCCCTAGGTTGGGGTGGAAACATTTAGAATTGGAATAAGGGAGCTATTAGACCCCAAATGGACATTATATTGAAAAATATACATTAAATGGGATAAATAAATAAGAAGAAGAAGAAAATAAGGTGGCACCTGGTCATGAGGGCGCATAGGTGGTGTGGGACCCATACAAGACAAGATTCTCCATGCCACATGGAATCCTATTCTCACCCATTAGAACCAAGGTGGATTCTAACATTCTTGGGGGATTTGGAGAGGCATTATTCATGGCATGAATCTAGGAGGGTCGAATTAGAGTGGAAGAATAACTCCCATGGAAGAGGAAGATACATCTTAGAAGTATTGTGACACTTGGAGCTAGATTCCCTAACCTCTATGACAACAATGATGAAGATTCTATGAAAGTTATGACAAAGATCAGACCTGATTGCTGAAATCTGACCTATATGAAATGTCAGGACTAAAAATAGTGTCCAAGAGGGAGAACAAGGGGAGTTATGGCATCCAAGATTCCCCCCATTCGAATTGATGGAAGAGGAAGGCTAGAAAATGTTGGACAAGTGGCATTCATGGGAATATCTCCCTAATTCGAGTTGGGATGAGTCTCTTGGAGGGAATTCGAGCCATGGAGGCCTTCGAAGGTTAATAAAAGGAAAGAATAAACAAGGAGACCAACTTTTGATCATTTCTCATTTGACACAATTGGAGAGCTTAGCTTGTCCTTGCACGGTGGATGTTCATCCTCCCTGCCTTAGAACCAATTTCGAGCGTGCAAGATTCCCATCCAATTTGGTTGATGGAGAGGCAATTCATACCTCTCAACATATATTCATGTACATTTTTTGATGCAGGTTCAAACCCCAACTGAGTTCGAGTTCATCTTCTCTCATTCTTCTCTATGCCCATTCTACTATCTTTCTCTCAATGTCATGTAAATATGCAAGGGCGCACTTCTTGTTGCATACAGTTATTGGAGGATTGTTATTTCGAATTCATGGACATGTTAGTTTCTGCATATCTCTGTAATATTCATATCATCAGAGCCACATCTCGAAATACCATGTACTTCAAGTAATATTTCCAATGAAAGATGAGATTTGAGCCATTTTCCTCGTAGCATTTTCATAGTAATTTTAGGATGATGTTGTACCTGTTTTATATCAAAGTTTTCTGAGATATTTATTCATGTCATGAGATTTATATGAAGTTAATTTTATTTCCCAAATGATGTTTTCATACCCCTAAGGTGTCACTATGTTTTATGACTAAAATTCGAGACTCCTTATCCACCATTTTCACACCAAATTCTAGACTCTAGAAGTTGTTGTTCATTGGGATACCTATTAGACCCTAAAACCAAATATAATTATGCAAATATGTTTTCATTAATGTTCCATCACATATCCAAGTCTCAGACCAAGAATTAGTGAGGGCCATACAGGTTTTGGAAGAGCAATTAATGGAAGACCTAAGGGGGATTTCCACTACTCAAATTGACTAGTCTTGTACCGAAACCTATTTCCTTGAAAATTGCAGACCATGGATGGGTACATCATTTGTTTGGGTGTCTGATATATGTGTTAATTTTTCCCCATCAAGACCTTCCTCCCCAAATTCAAAATAATTTGGAGGTGTTTGGAACCAATTGTAAACTGCACCCCTAGAGTCAAAACAAGGTGAATCCAAGTACTTTTATTTGGATGGATATTATAGTGGTATCAGAGCATGGTCCTTGCACCTGATTTGGGTGAACATTTATGAGGTCAAGAATTCATCCCCCACCCTTATAAACCGAAACTGAAAGTACCTTTGGTGAAGAGGAAGAATCAGGAGAAGAGGTGCACTCTGTTGAAACTATGACTAAGGATGAGTGATGAACCTCAGAGATGGAGGAGAAAGAGGAGTTTAGGAAATTCATGAAACCATTTTTTTAGGACATGACAAGGCAGATAATGCAAGGGTTCGAATTGATGGCTAGTCAAATCGGAAGCAAATTTTCATTAGGAGGCAACAATAGTTCTTAGTTCGAGGAAAATAAGGCATTTGGTGAAAACATTTTCTCAAAGACTGGGCCTCACAACCGAACCAATGAATTCCAGAGCTCAACAAGAGCTACCACACCCAATTTTATTGATCCCAAAGAGGATCCTAACATCCAATATGGAATGCATGAAGTTCTAGCATAATGGCAACAATTGAGTGAAGATTGTAGGAGGACCTTACCATTTGATCAATTCTTTACTGTCTCAAACAAGCTCAAAATGAGGGGAGGTAACAGAACTCCTTTTCAAAATAAAGAATTGAATTATGCCATAGGTAAAATGTCCCTCCCCACCTTTGATGGCTCATCCCAAAGTTTTGCAAATAATTGGGTACAAAAGTTAGATGTATATTTTTAGTTGAATCCAATGGTTGAAGAGGATGCTTTAAAAATGGCTATTCTACATCTTGGGGGAGAAGCAAATAATTGGTGGTTCGATGGACTTAAAATATTGAGACATGATCAGGTCACATCATATGAAGAGTTTGTTAACAGGTTAGTGGAAATATTTGAGCAAAAAGACCCTGAAATGCCTTTCAAGGAACTAGCACAGTTGAAGCAAACTGGAACCCCTTAGGAGTACATGTTGGAATTCCAAAAACTGTCAGTTATGGTGGTTGATGTATCTATGGTTCGATTGGTATTGCTATTTACTGAAGGATTGGATGAACCTTTGAAAGGTTTAGTTAAATCTCACAAACCTACTTCATTAAAAGATGTTATGAATTTGGCAAGAGATTTGCAAAATGTGATACCCAAGACAAAGTATCCTCCCAAGCCCAATTTTCCTTCCAAGTTCATATTTGACAAGAGACCATGGAAAAAATATTCATTTGAGAGGGACAAGAAAGAGGGACCAAGCAAGGAAGAACTCAGAAGAAGAAACTATGTTACACATGTCATCAACCATGGGTACCAGGGCATAAATGTGCTAAGGGGAGAGCACAATTCATTGAAGTATTTTCTGATGATGAAGCGGACATGGAGGAAGAAGAAAAATTTCATCCCAAGAAGAGGGATATGACATAGCAGAAGAAGATCATCCATCACCCGAAAAAGGGAGAATGGCAGTGTGCCTCGTTTTCACACCATCAGATGCAAGGGAGTGGTACAAGGGCAAAAAGTTTCGGTATTGGTAGATGGAGAAGCAACTCATAACTTCATTGATGTAGCCTTGGCATAGAGGAGAAATTTACCTACTGAAGCATTCGAAGGTTTCACAGTCATCATTCCAGGTAACAATTATATGGAATGCAACACATGGATTCCAAAGCTACAACTTACCATAGGAAATTACACATTTTCTGATAGCTTCTATGTAGTGAATGTTGCTGATACAAATGTGGTCTTGGGAGTAAAATGGTTGTACTCTATAGGAGAACATACAGTGAACTACCAAATACCTTAAATGAAGTTCCAAGATTCGGAAGGAAGACAAATGTTAGTGATAGGGATGCATACCTATCCTAATCAAGTGGTGTCTTCCCATAGTATGAGGTCCATATTGAGACATGGGGACATTGAATGGGCTGCATAATGTTTAATCACTTCCCCCAAACCAAACATAAAGATTGCAGAACATCCAAGGGAGATAAGGCAACTACTACATAAGTATGAAAGGGCTTTTGGAGACCTTCCCCCTGGGAGGCCACCTGACAGAGGAGTTGAGCATACCATTTTTTTGGAGGTAGGTACTTTACCTATCCAAATACCCCCATATAGACACCCAAAAAGGTTTAGAGATGATATTGAGAAGGATATTCAAGAACTATTGGAATCAGGGCTTATCAGACCAAGCTCAAGTCCCTATGCTTCTTCAGTTGTCTTGGTGAAGAAAAAGGACGAAACCTTAAGAATGTGCATTGATTTTAGGGCCTTAAACCAAAAGACAATAAAGAATATATATCCCATCCCTTGGATAGATGATCTCATGGATGAGCTATTTGGAGCAAACTTCTTTTCCAAAATTGATCTTAGATTTGGTTACCATCAGATTCAGATGAAGGAAGAAGATGTGTAGAAAACTGCTTTCAAATGTCACTATGGCCACTTTGAATTTCTTGTCATGCCTTTTGGTTTGACCAATGCTCCAACAACCTTCCAATCATGGATGAAAAAAATATTTTGCAAGCAAATTCGTAAGTTTGTTTTGGTTTTCTTTGATGATATTTTGATTTACAGTAAGACATGGGAGGAGCACTTGCATCTTTTAGAAGTTGTATTGAAAATCTTGCATGAACAGTCCTTGTTTGCTAAATTGTCCAAGTGTGAGTTTGGGTTGAATTTGTATCTTGGGAACATTGTTGGGAAAGATAGGGTAAAGATGCACTTGGAGAAAATAAAAGATATCCTTGAATGGCCATCACCCAAGAACATCACTAAGTTAAGGGGATTTATTGGGATCTGCACTTACTATAGGAATTTTGTGATGGGGTTTTCCAAACTGACTGCTCCCCTTACTGATTTGACCAAGAAGGTGTGAAATTCTACATGATAGATCTCACAGCTAGAGAAAACCTCACTAATTCCACTCAAGAATTGCAGAGAAGAAGAAGAAGAATTGAATCAATATTCACTCATAACTCATAAATGGTAAAATCTGCAGCATAATCATACATTAGCTGTAAACTGGAACTGTAAAACTGAATACAAACTCAATGCAATCAAATGAATTCGAATGCACCTAAGGTCATTCGAATTCTCCTTAATGTGTGGCTTGGACAACATTGGAGACATCACCCAATTAGTGGTAGTAGTTACAAATAGTCAAATATCAATCAAATGAGTCTAACTGAGTCTAACTGATGCATGTGGCACTAATATAAGGAAGGAGAGTCCAAGGTGGGCGCATGAGAGACTGTTCGTAGTCAAGTGGCACTTCGATATAGACAATTGGAAGCTACGGGCAATTAAACTAAGCAATCAATGCATAAACTGTGCAATCAATGCAAGAACTGACTGTTGGAATCCAAGAGTGTGTAGTAGGGCGCATTTTTCATCCAGATGAGGAAAACAAGGCACACTAGGTGTTACATCGTATTTTTCCACCTTGTGAGCATCATCATTGATTGGCCTTCAGTACTCATTTTATAGACTCAAATCCTTTATTTTCCCTTCAGGAACCAAGTTTCCCTATTTTTGTTCATGTACGCTTGATGTTCCATTATAACCAGCGTACACGAAAGCTGCACCTAATTAGCCCACATACATTGAGTTACATGGTAAAAGATAGTAAAAACTCTATTTTTACTCCCAAGAAGCGGTCTTAGGGTGACCTTTGAACCTCCATATATCCCAAAATGACTCGATTCGGCCTTTCACTTACCTTTGGAAGGTTATATATTGAGCTCTTATGGTGTATGGAAGGGAGGAGAAAGAGAGAGCAACATAACTCTAGTGGATTTTTCCGTGAATTGAATCTACACTCATTGATCCTTCTTGTTGTGAACTCCTTATGTTCACCTACCAAACTCCTTTCATAGTTTGAGTTTGCCATTGCATGGAGGATTGAAGTGGTGGAGGCACAAGTGGAGAGACCTAGTTCTTGGTTTAGATTGGTTGACGGCAATAGGTCGTATCATGTACTTCTTGTTATTAATTAATGGAAATACTCATTTTCTCGTCCAACTGATGTTGTGAATGTTGTTTAAATTACATTGGGTTACATTTGCTTATGATATCATGGATCATGCTATTGATTATGCTAATATTTTTCACACATTATATGCGCTTGCTTGTACTTGTTGTTGAGACTAATCTACAAGTTCAAGTGTAGAGATTGAAAGCTCAACGGGGATCTACTTCGAACGTCCGGTTGAAGGTTGGTTTTATTCTTCATATCTTAGCATTTTAACTATAATAGCATTGCATTGGGAATTGAGTTATTTTCTGGTAGTCATCTGTCTGTTGTGGTCTTCCCTGAGCCATAGGAAGCTTTTCTCCGTAATAGAAATGGCGACTCCGCTGGGGATGAACCTCCATTTTGGGGGTTTTTAGGCAATTTTCCTTATTTTGAGTTGTGTGTGTCGAGCTTCTGTGTCATTGATTGTCCGTTGGGATTTACATTAGAAAAATAGCTTTTTCCGGGCTGTTTGACTCTTTTTGGGCTCATTTTCCTTTCCCTGTACGTGGGTCAACCTATTTTTGCCCGCGTCTACCCGCCCCTGTGTGAAATATATCCCACGTCTACTCGCTACTTTTCTTTGAACAGTCGCGTACAACTCCGGGATTGCTTGATTTTTGACCTTGGGTTGTTGTTGGGTTGGTTCTGAGTGTTCCTGAGTCTTAGTTGGCCTGTTTCATTACCGTTCCATGCTCTGTTCGTGACCAAAAACTCCTCTTTCTTTAGTTTTTGAGATTTTTGGTTTCCCACCATTTTTTTTTATAGCTCATTAGCTTGGCTGAGTCTTACTGTTTGGGATCTTCTAGGTTGTCTACTTGATATGCTCCTCATTTCTTTACTGAATAGTTAGATTTTGCTTGCATTTTTTCATTTCATTATATTGAAAAAATACAAAAACATTGTTTTGCATTTTCCTTCCATTTATAAGAGAAAATACAAAAATATTTGCTTTATGTTCTACATTTTACATCAGAGTGCTTGTGATTTCATCTAGGACTTGCTTGTGCATAGAAATTTTAAAAGAGATTGCATTTTATTTCAAACCATTGGATTGATTGTCATATTAGTGGCATGCTTTTTATTGAATAGATGAGTCTAGTGTTTTTCGATTGTGCATACCATGGAGTCTTATACATCATCAGTTTCATGACCATATCCTTTGATTAATTATAGCCATTTAAAATCAACGGTTAGTCTTACAATTGAGTAGAAACGATTTTCTTTTTATAGGGTGCACCAACTAGCTTAGGTTTAGAGTCTTGGAATAGATCATTGTGAGTTAACAATCCAAGACTATTAAACCAACATTATGTGTGTGACCAGGGAGTGGTGAAACCCATGGTATACATCAATGTTCTCAGGAAGCTCTACTCAAACTAGAGTTAAGCACAAGGTCACGGGAGGTTGTTGCGGAGATAGCCCTCCAATACTAGCTGAACGTGGGACATATTTCTAGGATTTGTTCGTGTACGGGATCTCTTGGGGGATTTGACCCTCTTGAGTTTCGGGCTTAGCTACCCTGCCCATACAACAGATCCCACCTGCGACTGTCCGCCCGAGCATTGGTTATACGTGGTAGCATTAGTTGCTTTACCTAGGTATCACATAGGGCATTCATTGCGGTTATTCTACGATTGTCCTTAGTCAGATAGGGGTTGGACAACACAGTTTCCTGTTGTATATGGATTTGACCCCGTGCACGCAGTGAAGTCTGGGAGCCCTTATAACTGATTATGTTACCTCCAGTTATAGTTTGGGAGTCTCAAGCCTCTCCTAGGCAAGACATACCGGCTGTAGTGTTGGGAGGTCCCTTGAGCTAGTCCTGTTTGTGTGTGTGCTCTTTGGTTGTTAGGGGGCATTTAGATTTGTTGACTTTTTGGAGTTATCGTGGAGCAAGATCCACCTCTCCGTCGGTCTCGTCGTTTGGATGGTCTACCAGCAGACGAGGTAGCACGTCCTTTTTACAAGAGGCATCGAAGGCTCCTCCTTGATCCATTTGATACTTTTGACGAGCTTCAAGATTACATTATGACTTTTGCATCTGGCCTGGGAAGAATTTCCATGACTTCGTCAGGTGATGTCAATGGACAGACCGCTTCTTCCACTCCTAGAGAGATCAGAGAGGAAGGTTCACCCCCACACGTCACTCCTACGGGTTTTGGGTCGAACCCACCCCCAGAGTCAAACCCATTTTATGGTACACACACACATGGTTTCCGATATGGGATTCCAGATCTAGATAACACTACAAACCCTTCAACCACTAATCCATTTCAGTTGGTATGCCCAGTCTTAATTCGAATGTTACATCCACTTCGACGGGTAGTCAAGCTAACACTAGCCTTGGTGCTGGGGGAACTGCTCCCTCCGGGGGTGGCGCACCCTCCTCTACTCCATTTCAATTTAGGTCTGGTCATATCCCCTCGGCTACGACAGTTGTTGGGGGAGGACCACCTCCTAGGACTACCCCTAATTTTGGTGGGAACACTTCTCATAACACGACTCATATTCCACAAGTTAACCCGCATGTTTCTACGCATATACCCGTGACTACGACCACGTTTGCTAACGTTAACAACCCTCCTAATATTGGTGGTGGGAACATATCCTATACTTATGGTCATTACTCGACTGCTCCTGCTACGACTAGCACCTATATGCCCCATAATTATGGTGGCAATCCTTCTTATAATGCAGCCGGTTCTAGCCCTTACTATAACCCTCCTCACTATGGTGCTTACAACACATATATACCTTCGTACCCTTACATGGGTTAGGTTGGATTCGGTTATCAACCCTATGGTCATGGTCATGGTTCATATCATCCTTTCGGTCCACAAGGTCAACCTCTTTTGGGAGCTTTTAATCCAGCCGCACAGCCATAGCTCTTGTTTCTTGCTCGTTTGAATCTCCCAGATCTTTCGAAGCTCACGAATGATCCGGTGTGTCACGATCCTTCTTGGCCTCCAGTCCCTACCAAACTCCCTTCTGACATTCCAAATTTTGAGGGGAAGAATGGTGAGGATCCGAGTGATCATGTAACTACTTTTCACCTTTGGTGCTCCTCGAATTTGTTAAATCACGACTCCATCTGTTTGAGACTATTTCAACGCACCCTCACGGGGGAAGCCACGAAATGGTACGTCGAGTTACCTGGGGGCACTTACAGGGGTTTAAATGAGATAGCTTCGGTTTTCTTAGATCACTTTCAGTTGCCGGTTCGTTACGATACTGGTACTGAACTTTTATCTACCTTCCGCTAGAACAAGGCCACGCACATATCTGATCACATTCAAGAGTGGCGTCGACGGGAGAGGCTAGTGAAAGCCAACATTCCTCCAGACTTTCTATTAGAGTGGTTCCTCAAGTCTTTGCTTCCCTACATATCTAAGGACATTTCGGTGTCCGACATTATGACTAAGGAGCAAGCTATATTCAAAGCCCAGCAACTAGATTTACTCTATGCTCAATCTGGTATCTTGTACGATATTATTCCTGACGCATTGCGCTCACATCATGAGCCCAAGCCTATTCCTGGACCACTTGCTGATGGCATTGTTGGATCCACGAGTACTCGACCCATAGACTTGGTTACAAATCAAGTGCAAAATTTGTCTATTAGCCAATCTACCCGCGGAAGGCTTACGCTTCGTCCACTTCCACCCAATCGTCCGATGTCCATTCTATACAGTCGGCGAACCCATCAGGTAACCAACAACCTGGTGGAAAGAAGAAGGGAAGAAACAATCGTAAGGGTGGGAATAATGGAAGTAATTGAAATACTCCTAGAAAAGAGAACGCAAACCCTCCTCGGGACGGCTAAAATGCTGGTGGGGACCGTCAGCCTGGACATAAGGTGAAATTCCCTTGCAAACTTTGTGGGGAGGATCATCTTGCTCACTTGTGTCCTCGAATTGAAGAAGCATCGAAGCATCTTGCACAGAGCCCAGCTGTGTTGAAATATCCCCTTCCGCATCATCAGAATATGGCTTCGAATGCACCTGTCACTGGCTATGGGACTAATGAAACTACGATGTCCTCTTCTCATTCCAGTGGCTACGGATGCGTGAACATGGTCCAATCCAGGTTAGTGTTGCTACTCGTCAACGGGATTATGGTGCACCACAACCGAATATGGGAATGATCCTCCTCCTCCTCCTAAATCTTCTCTGCATGTCGAGAATCCCACTATTATGTCGTGGATACCGAAAGGTGTTCGTAAGTGCTCGACGCATAATCCCAATGCCCGAGCCACCTAGAACTACTCCATTGTAGAAGATTTGGGCCAAACTCCTTGTGCCATGTCGTCTCTTGAGGTTTTATAGGCATGTCCTTCATAGAGGAACGCCCTTTTAGTTGCTTTGGGAGTTCAGGATGAGGGTAGCCCTAACATCATTAAATTCGACACTACTGATATCCAACCTCGCTTGCCTTATCATGTGGCTTTTCAAGTCCATGTGAGGTGCTTAGATAAATTCGTTAAACGTACGGTGGTTGACGAAGGTGCTTCCACCTTAGTAATGTCGTTGGATTGTTGGAAATCTCTTGTCTCTCCTCCCTTGTCAAAATCTATGACCATGCTTACTACGTTCGATGGTCAATCGTTTAGGCCGCATGGTATTCTCCCTTCCATTGAAGTTCACTTGGGTGGGAAATCCATGCATATTGAAATCGAGGTGGTTGATGCGCCCATTGACTACAACCTTCTTCTAGGTAGGAATTGGATCTATGCAATGAAAGCGACCGTGTCCTCTGTGTTTAGAGTTATTTGCTTTCCTCATGAAGGAAAAATTGTGCAGGTGGATCTGCTAGACTTCCCTAGTTCTAATTCCATAGCATCGTCGGGAACTGTTGTTCCCCAGATCAAAGATTCTCAGCTGACAACTGGAAACATTGGTGTAGGATTGTATCCGTCCTTGATGGGATCATTCAACTTTGTTGCGCCAATTTCCTTTATTGGAACCGTTTATGATAGTGCGCCATCCTAATTGAATAATGTACCTTTCCAGACCTCATACTTTAATGATTCCTAGACTTTACCATCTGCGAGTTCCTAGTCTAGAGACATTTCGCACATTGGAACGGATATGCCACTATTTGTAGTCGAGCTTGCATACCGTGATATTCAAAAGGCCACTGTGGAGCTAGAACTTTCCTCTTCATGGACGGAGAAGGAAGATCCCGTTATGCTGCCTGCGTGGGCAGCCAACTCATATTTCTCGCATGATTGTCTTGATGGTACTTTTCCTTCGGATGAAGCGATCATCGAGGCCATGTGTGGTTGTGAGAGGCCCTAGGAATACTTGCATCATCGCTCTTATTTTCTTCCCAACCTTGATCTTATTGAGCGAGAAGAGTTTAGGACGGCTCTTGCCGAGAAGGTTGGTCACCTTGTGTCTCCTTTGGATTCACATGGGATTTATGCCGAGGGGAATATGGCTAATATCTCCCCAACTATATCGATCAACATTTCTCGTACACCCAGAAAGATTGAAAACGTTTATATCGGTGTTGATTGTTCTCCTGATGAGATCCACATATACACCGAATTGTTCAAGGAATTTCAAAATGTTTTCGCCTGGTCATATGAGGAGATGCTAGGAATATACCCTAGCATTGTCGAACATGAGATTAAGACATATCCTAATGCTAAGCCGGTTCGACAACGTATTCATGCTGTGAATCCTATGAAGGCATCCGCGATTAAGGCAGAGGTGGAGAAACTACTTAAAGCTGGTTTTATCTACCCAGTTCCCCTTACCGAATGGGTGTCAAATCTTGTTCATGTGGATAAGAAGCAGGGAACCATCCGTGTATGCATAGACTTTAGAGATCTGAACTGAGCATGTCCGAAAGATAACTTTCCCACTCCATTCATAGATAAAATCTTGGATGCGTGTGTGGGAAGCGAGGTTTTTTTCGTTTATGGACGGTTTCTTAGGATATAACCAAATCCAGATTAAGACCGAGGATCAACATAAAACTGCTTTTATATGTCCTTGGGGTACATTTGCGTACTGGAAAATGCCCTTTGGTCTTAAAAATGCTGGAGCTACATTTAAGCGTGCTATGACCTATGCGTGTCATGACCTTAAGCGTATAATGGAGGCTTACTTGGATGATCTTGCTGGCCATTCTCGTAAGAGAGTGGACCACCCCAAGCACCTCCGCCTCATTTTTGAAATATGTCGGTGTTACTAGATTCGTTTGAACCCCAACAAGTGCATCTTTGTTGTGAAAAAGGGTTATCTTTTAGGGTTCGTAGTTTCCAAATAGGGTATAAGAGTCGTTCCACTTAAGGTTGAGGCAATACTTCGATTGCCTCCCCCGTGTAACATAATTCAACTTCAGAGCCTCCAAGGGAGAGCTACTTTTCTACGACGTTTTATAGTGAATTATTCCAGTCTTACCAAAGGTTTCGCGCGACTTTTGAAGAAGGACACACCATTTATCTGGGATGAGCGAGGCCAACAGTCTTTCGACGCTTTGAAGAAATCTTTGGTATCAGCCCCTCTCCTTAGTCCACCCAACTTTGCTAGAGATTTCTTGCTTTATGTGGCCGCGTTTCATGAGACGATTGGCATGGTCTTAGTTCAGGTAGATGATGCGCTCCAAGAGCATGTTGTCTATTATCTTAGTCGGAATCTAGTAGATGCTGAGCTGAGATACACTCACATGGAGAAGTTGGCACTTGTGACTGTTCATGCAGTCCAACGTTTATGACATTACATTATGGTTAGGAAAACCACTGTCATAGGACACATCAATCCATTTCAGTTAGTGCTTTCACGATGCTTAATTGGGGGGAAGTATAATAAGTGGATTGTTATTCTTCAGGAGTTTGATCTCGATTTTGCTTCGGCGGAATTAGTGAAATCCTTGGTTTTCGCTGAGCTCATGTCGAATTTTCCGCGGCTTGATGAGGACGTAGCCCATGAAGATTCCTTTGTGGATGAGCACTTATTCCTTATCTCATCAGCGGACCCTTGGTATGGGGATATCATCATATATCTACAAACTTTGAAGTTCCCTTTGTACTATTCACGGGACGAACGATGGCGTGTGAGACATCACGCTAAAGATTATGTCATCGTCGGCGACACTTTGTATCGTCGGGGAAAGGACTCTATCCTTCATTGTTGTTGGACTCATGAAGAAGCGGAGTTAGTGCTAAATGATTGCCACAGTGGGGCGTGTGGTGGTCACTTATCTGGGCTTGAGACAGTCCAACGTATTATACGAGCAGGTTACTTCTAGCCTTCGATCTTTAAATATTGTATGAACGCCGTGGAGGGATGTCACCCTTTCCAGGTGTTTTCTTGAAATATACACTCGCATCCTGCACCCCTTCATCCAGTCATCACCGCTGGTCCCTTCACTAAGTGGGGGGTGGATTTCATGGATTGCAAACCAACTTCGGTTGGGGGGCATCACCATATCATTGTGGTCGTGGACTACTTTTCCAAATGGGCTGAGGCCATGCCTCACGTAAAAGCCGACGGTGCTATTGCAGCCCACTTCGTGTTCAATCAGATTATCGCTCGATTTGGTATCCCGAAAGAGATTGTCATTGACCATGGCAGTCACTTTCAAAACAAAATGATGGCAGATTTTCCACTCAAGCTTGGGTTCCGTCAAGGTCATTCATCTTCTTACTAACCCCAAGCGAATGGTCAGTGCGATGTAGTTAATAAATCCTTAAAGACCATTCGCCAACATACCATCCAGCAAAGCAAGAGCAACTGGCACATTATGTTATATCTTGCTTTGTGGGCATATCGAACCGCAGTTAAGACTGCCACCGGTTTCTCACCATTTCAGCTAGTACATGGTGTGGAGTCTATATTGCCGATTGAATGCGAAATCCCTTCATTGAAACTAGCCATAGAGCTCCTACCTGATACGTCATATGTTGAGCAACGTTTGATCCATCTTGAGTAGATTGACGAGCAGCGTCGAGATGCCGCCGTGGCTATAGATGCCAACAAATGTCATGTCAAGGTTTAGTATGATAGGTATGTCCGTCCTAGGCAGTATGCTGAAGGTGACTTGGTCCTCTTGTATGACCAAGCTAAGGAACCCCTGGGGGTAGGCAAGTTTAACCCCATGTGGCACGGTCCTTACATAGTGAGGTGTGTCCTTGAGAAAGGAGCCTACAAATTGGAAAACTATGAGGGGAACGCCTTGAAGGAGCCTAGAAATGGGCTCTACCTCAAGCTAATACTTTTGTATACTATTGTATAGTTGCTTATGTACATAGTTTAGATTTATTTTGGTTTTTCGAATCTATTGATTCGCTTCTGTTTGGTTGACAGATGTCAGCGGAATATCCTGTGTTCTTGGGATTCGCGGATGGTGTTATCTGTCATACGCAGTGACTTGCTTCTACTGCATGGGTTATTTATTCACCTGAACATCAAATTGTGTCTTCAGAAGGTGCCTGTCTCGGTCCTACATCCAACAATGTGGTTGAGTACAGTGCGGTAGTTGAGCTACTTCGGGATGCCATTTCGCATGGTATCCAGTATTTAGAAGTTCGCCTGGATTCACAACTGGTTGTGTCTCAATTGAATGGACGGTATCGCGTGAGGGATCCTACATTGCTACGGAGGTTCTTAAGGGTAAGACTCTTGGAGCGTCATTTTGTTTCCATTACATACATTCATGTTCCAAGATGTTTTAATCATGTATCTGATGCATATGCTAATTATGTCCTAGATTGGCATTTGTCCCATCAATAAAGAAGCACACAAATAAACATTCATTCACACATTTGTACATACACATATAGTAGAACCGGAGAATCATAGTTTTTCATAAATAATATCTCCAAAAGTGGTGTCACAGTACAAAATTGGATCCCGTAGCTCTCAAAATATAGGACTCTAAGATATCTAATCCCCACGGGGAGGCCTAGCTACCTCAGCGGGATGTCTCTAAACATAGTAATGTACTGCATTAGCTATGTGTCGTAGTAACCGTACCCAAGTGCCCAGTACTCCTACAACATGTCGTTGCATCGCCCCTGGCAAATGCTCCACCTCAATCATGGGTACTTTGGTAGTCATGCGGGACAGGTTGACTCGTATTGTCTCTAGTGTGCACTCTGCTACAGCTCCAACCACCTCTCCACCCCTGCTTCGATGACGATGTCTCGGGTATCCCTTTGGTCTTCGCGGACCAGCATCTGTGAGCAAACAGTAGAATGTCAATATGTGATACTACACCAAAAATATTTTTGCATTTTCACTTATAATAAAAAATCCCCAAAAATTAAATACACAAAACATAAAAAGAGTAAGGTACCGATGTCTCCGAATGCGGCCCCTGGAGGGAACGACATTTCGTGGTCGCCCCGGCAGTCTATCCCATCATATGGGTAGTCATCGATGGCGATGACCTGTCGAGCCCAACAGTGGAAGAAATCATCTGAATATGGTGATGCCTATCGGCCACCACCCTTTCCTGTCAATACTTCAGCCCACCGAGTCAGGGATGGATCACGGAGACTGTGCAGAGGGCTTCAACCCTTGGACTGAGCCCCAAAACTCTCTCAAAGAAGAAACCACAGAGTATACTGCCATACCCAAAGTTCTTTTCCTACCCAAGCTTACACTCCGTTAACTGGGTCTTCATAGACACCAGTAACGTTGTGCACCAATCATACACTATAGGCCTCATGCACTCTGCTGGGTAGAACATCACTGTCCTCGAAGCCTAATGTAAAGCTGTTGAACCTGTTATCCTCACGAGGGTGAGCACTATGATCTTCATGCTCAAGCTCACAATGGCCCCAATGGGTATCTGACTTCCCACATTTTGGGTGCCAGTAATATAGTACCGGTCTATATAGTCAGTAATGGTGATCCCACCACATACAGTGTATGTCATCCACCTCTAGTGAGAGTGTTTGACCATCCAAGTTGAAGTTCTGCGCGTCTACATCCTAGCAATCATTCAATCGACGGAGCAGTTGTTTTTGGGACCTTAAACCCTCAACGCTCCAGAATTTGTAGAGACCACACGCTTGTAGTGCTTGTTGCACGGGAAAATCTTGGCGACCGTGCTCGTCAACCACATCGTGCTCCCTCTCCCTCCACTCTAGGACCATCCTGGAGGAAAAACAAAAGACTTTTTATCTTTTATCATTTAAAAAACCACCTTCATGGCCGTACCCGTGGGAAAATGAGTAGACAGGGGCATCTACACACGGTCAATGCAAGCATTGACCGCGTCTAGTAGGCCCTATCCGCAACCCACAGAGCTATACTCCGCGTACAACGCCATGGAGATGTAGGGCTAGGCTAATAAAAAATTGGAGCACTAAAAATTGAAATAAAAGCTATGAAATGAAAGAGGAGAATGAGATGACCAACCTGCTCCAGACGGCTTGAAGAATGGACGCCCGTAGGTCCCGGAATCAACAACTGAAATCTGAGATGAAAACTAACCAAAAACTCCTATTTGGGTAAAATGTGAAAATGGAATAGTAATTGTAATTTTTTATTACTATTTATAGTTTTAAAACCCACTTTCCTATAGTTTTTACCGTTTTAAGTTGTTTTGGACTAATGTGTCGTCCTGGAGTACCATTTTGAACAGATTTTTCTGACGAGATTTGATTTTTTCACCGTTTCGCGCCTATGGCAGGTATATTTCACACCCATCATATAAGTTAGATGTCATTTTCACTTTCATTATGCATTTGACCTTTGACCATTTGTCATTAACCCTAGGTGCGACCCCGCTTTTTAACCAACACAGAGCCTTCACATTGTTATAAAAGTGTCGTTATTTGGCGGTAGGGTTTTTCCGACCATGGGTGCCCTAGTTAGAGCCTTTTTATGCCTTTTGGCACCCATGCCATTGTCTCTCCTTAGGATCGGGAGTCCTTCGTAGTTACGCCATGACTTTGTGATAAAGATTCATACTCTACTTTGTCTTATGCTAGCCATCTCCCATAAGGACTCCCCCATTTGTATATCAAGTTGTGATTGCATTGCATCATCTTGCTTGCCGCTTGAGCCTTGTGCCGGCTCCCGCTTACTCAATCATTCGCCATGTTCCTAAGCACTTTCCCTTTCGAGCCAAGCAAAGCTTTCATTTTCCTTTTGCAAGTTGATGACCCTTTTCCCTGAGGGTACACCCCCCGAGTGTCCACATCCTGCACATGCTTCCTTGCATTGTTCATAGGTATGTTCCACTGCTTGGGACTAGTTTGCTTGCCATTCGACACTCGTTCCCTCACCTGTTGTACTATAAGCGATTTTATTCTTTTTCAAGCTTTCCAAATATGAAAAAGACCAAAAAAATCAAATATTCCAAAAAGTCGGATGGGAAAATATTTACTTCCTTTTTTTTGGTAGTTGTTGTGTCGCTTTTGAACAAAGAATTCATTTCAATCCATCCATTATGAGTCGGGACTATAGTAGGACCTTAGTTGTTGTACTCGTTTCTTAGATTTTACTCCACCAATTGGTTAAGCTTCTAGTCATTATGGATCCCTTTGTTGATGCCTCCTGCATCTCATAGTGTTATTACTGGAGTCTATGCTGCCTGCGTCTATCCATCTGCTCATGCTCTTGTTCAAAGGACGTCTTGAAACAAGAGTCGACCACACCTCAGATCTCTTGGCTATTGTATGTCGGCCATCCTTATTGAGTCAGTCCATTCGTCCGAATTCTTCCAAATCTTTCAGCGTAGCTGTTACCTCATGCTGGTTGATGGGGGATTCCTTAATGCCCTCCTTCCAGTGAGTTTCATTCTGTCAACTTCAACTCATTTATTCTGGAATTGAGACTTAAAGTCAGTTGAGTACCTTGAGGCTTGCATTCATTAGTGGTAGGTTCTCTCGCCATCGACAGTTTTGGTAATACATCAATGTCCCCTGATCGATGGATTCATCTTAGTGTTCAACCTCAACACATCTATTCACACTTTGATGATTGTACTATGTGCCTTGATGCCCATTTTAATTATTGGTGGGTTATCTCATGTCTGTTAACGGTATACATCATTGACCGGTAATCAGACGATGTCACATCAGGTTCGACTTCAACACCTTTATTCATTTGATGGGACTTGAACCACAGATGATTTGTGTAGAAGACCCCAGACGTTAGTAGCATTCAGTATGCTACTCATGATTGTGACTGTACTTATGAGATCTAATTTCTCATACATCAACAGTTTGTACCTCTAGTATTGCACCAGTTGTTTCCTTTTCAACAGGAGACCATATCTTACTGTATGGGTCATGGATATGACCACCTATGACATGTATTTGCTATGTACTGCCTATCATGGCCATTGTATTAGACTGTTGTATTGTATCGACATGTATTGCATTATGACGAGTGGGCTACTCTTTCCATTTGTGTCTCCATCACTCCACTTCTGAGATTTATAATATATTTCAGCCATCGTAGTTTCCTCTCTGACCTCACACATTAGGGGGCATCTGTTACAACATATTTTTCCACCTTGTGAGCATCAGCATTGATTGGCCTTCAATACTCATTTTATAGACTCAGATCCATTATTTTCCCTTCAGGAACCAAGTTTCCCTATTTTTGTTCCTATACGCTTGTTGTTCCATTATAGCTAGCATACACGCAGGCTGCAACTAATTAGCCCGCGTACATCGAGTTACATGGTAAAAGACAGTAAAAACTCTATTTTTACTCCCAAGAAGTAGTCTTAGGGTGACCTTTGGCCCTCCATATACCCCGAAACGACTCGATTCAACCTTTCACTTACCTTTGGAAGGATATATATTGAGCTCTTATGGTGTATGGAAGGGAGGAGAAAGAGAGAGCAACATAATTCTAGTGGATTTTTGTCGTGACTTGAGTCTACACTCATTGATCCTTGTTGTTGTGAACTCCTTATGTTCACCTACCAAACTCCTTTCATAGTTTGAGTTTGCCATTGCATGGAGGATTGAAGTGGTGGAGGCACAAGTGGAGAGACCTAGTTCTTGGTTCAGATTGGTTGCCGGCAAGAGGTCGTATCATGTACTTCTTGTTATTAATTAATGGAAATACTCATTTTCTCATCCAATTGATGTTGTGAATGTTGTTTAAATTGCATTGGGTTACATTTGCTTATGATATCATGGATCATGCTATTGATTATGCTAATATCTTTCACACATTATATGCACTTGCTTGTATTTGTTGCTGAGACTAATCTGCAGGTTCAAGTGTAGAGATTGAAAGCTCAACGGGGATCTACTTCGAACGTCTGGTTGAAGATTGGTTTTATTCTCCATATCTTATCATTTTCATTATAATAGCATTGCATTGGGAATTGAGTTATTTTCTGGTAGTCATTTGTCTATTGTGGTCTTCCCCGAGCCATAGGAAGTTTTTCTTCGTATCACTAGGTAGGTAGGAGAGCTACTAAGGGATAAAAATAGGTTCCAAGGGGCTGAAAATAAGCTCTAGGTGCAGAGGAGACTACCATACCGATGATTGGATGCATGCAGTATCCATGCAGAATGCATGCAAATAATGCAAATATATAAATGATGGTGAGAATATTCCAACACCCCCCCCCCCCCGGCAGCCGGAATATGAGGAAACACATAACTGAAAACTAGTAGGGCCCTGGTAACTGAGACCAAAGGTCACCGCGTACAATCTAAACAAATAAAGTGAGGAAAGAGGGAAAACCCAGTGGGAAGAAAACCCCCCCTCAAGATAGACTGTAGAAGGTAATCAATCATGTACATCACTCACCCCAAAAGGTAAGTGGACTTCTCCACCGAATAAGGATCTATTGGCAAGAAATGGATCAATGTGAGAAGGATGAAACCTTCCATTCTAAAAATCAGATCTGGTTCTCCTCTGATCAAGTGGATCTCCAACAAGATATCCGCCATATCTAAGAGTAATGGCTTCCCATTTGGGAAGAGGATGATCTGGAGGTTGTAGATCATCAGGTTCTTATGGATCTGGATCTTCCATTCGCTCATCTTCACTATCAGGTGCTAGATCTTCAGATTCTTGTGGATCTGGATCTAGCACTCGCTCTTTTGAGAAAGATCTCTTTGCCATCCCTTTTTCACCCTTTCACTCTGGATGCTTGACAAGCAAACAACCCTTACAGGTGCCATTGCCAAACTTGATATTGGGTAGCCCTTCAACCATCTTTTGAGTATGCATGTATTGCAAGTACTGATAGTTGATATTCCCAAATCTTCCATGCCACAATATACTCTCTTCATTTGCATGTGTGTGAAGAGCAGGTTGTATGGAGAAAGGTAGGAAGTGAGAAAACTCATAGAGTTTCGACTTGTGATTTGCAAAACCTTTTGCTATGATATTTCCTAATACCATGTCTTGTAGATGGTTTCTTGTGATCTCCTTTGAACCAACAGGGGTGAGATCAAAACCAATTGAACCATGACATAATGGTGATGGCTTGGACTTAAAATCAGATCCAAGAGTTGATAGATGGTTTCTTATGATCTCCTTTGAACCAGCAGGGGTGAGATCAAAACCAAAAACACAAGGATATGTCTGAGACTTGAACCCAAGCGAATGGTAGTGTCTTCCATCTTTGGTGAAACTCTGAAAACATGTGCCAATGATCAAATAGAATTCCAAAGGAAGCATTTGATCAAGGAGGGCGAATGCATCACCTCCAAAATCTGATTTTACCTCCAAAATACTCAATAGATCATCATCTTGCACATTAGCAGGCTCATGGGAAGTAGAGAATTTGAAACTCTCTTCAAATTCTAGAATAGTAGCTGAAAAATCTTGCTTAGAATTCAAAATAGAATATAGATCAACTCCATCAGTTGTATTGCTTTCATCTGCTTCTACTACATGGGAAGTAGACAATTCGAATCTATATTCAACTTCTAGATCAACAGAGAAAGGAATGTCGTCTGCATCTTCTTCTTTCTATGTTGAATCTATAGTTTCTTCTTCATCTTGAACAACTTCATCATGAGAGATGATTGAGGATGAAGCATAAGTAGAGAGGGTACTGGAGGGAGTATCACCGGGCTTGTTCTCCAAATGGCTAGCATCATCCTCTTCCTTCTGCTCTCCAAATAATCTGTCCAATCTAGTCCAGAGATCACTTGGATGTTCAACAATATCAATGAGGTAGTGCATATTGGAATACATGGTAATACATATTGATCCAGAGGCTCCATGACAAACATCTAGCCAAGCTTCTTCCTCTTCATAGGAAGCAAAATCTCTCTTAACACCAATACACACATAAAAAATACCATGTCTCTTTAGATATGCAATCATCTTTGTTTTCCACTCATCATAGTTGAATGGAGAGAGAGAGAGAGAAGGAACTCCTTCTAGATACATGGAAGTTGTTGTTGAATTCGAAACTACTGTTGCTACTGCAGAAAACTGCTGCAACTGCATAAAACTTTGAAACTGTTGTAACTACAGGAAACTGCTGCAACTGCAGAAAACTTTGAAACTGATGCAACTGCAGAAAACTTTGAAACTGGTGCAACTGCTGCAACTACAAAAACACTTCGAATAACCTGCAAAACAAATGAAATTGTTGATGGATATTTGCTGCAAATCGAGAGAACACTGCCTTAGGACAATGAGAACATGTGATTAGATCCTTCACACCTGGCTAGACCTCACTGGATTTCTCCAGTGAATTCAGGACAATTGCACCAGGAATTGCTATGGAAATCCATAAGATTCTGGTGCTCAATGAAAGACACCTGCTCAATGAATTGTTGCAACTGCTGCAATTCGAATAGCTGACTCCAGCTCTGATACCATGTGAAATTCTACAGGATAGATCTCACAGCTAGAGCAAACCTCACTGATTCCACTCAAGAATTGCAGAGAAGAAGAAGAAGAATTGAATCAATATTCACTCATAACTCAGAAATGGTAAAATCTACAGTATAATCATACATTAGTTGTAAGCTGGCACTGTAAAACTGAATACAAAATCAATGCAATCAAATGAATTCGAATGCACCTAAGGTCATTCGAATTCTCCTCAATTTGTGTCTTGGAAAACATTGAAGACATCACCCAATCAGTGGTAGTAGTCACAAATAGTCAAATATTAGTCAAATGAGTCTAACTGAGTCTAACAGATGCATGTGGCACTAATCTAGGGAAGGAGACTCCAAGGTGGGCGCATGAGAGACTGTCAGTAGTCAAGTGGCACTCCGATATAGACAACTAGAAGCTACAGGTAGTTAAATTGAGCAATCAATGCATAAACTGTGCAATCAATGCAAGAACTAACTGTTGGAATCCAAGAGTGTGTAGTAGGGCGCATTTGTCATCTAGATGAGGAAAACAAGGCGCACTAGGTAGGTAGGAGGGCTACTAAGGGATAAAAACAGGCTCGAAGGTGCTAAAAATAAGCTCTAGGTGATGGGGAGACTACCATACTAATGATTGGATGCATGCAGTATGCATGCATGCATGAAAAGAATGAAAATATATAAATGATGGTGAGAATATTCCAATAGAAGGATGCTTTCAAATGGGATGAAGACGCAGAAAAGGCTTTCCAAAGAATGAAAGAGGTAATGAGTAGTTGTCCAGTACTTGCATTACCAGAGTTTTCTAAACCATTTGTTTTGGAATATGATGCATTAGGGGAAGGCATAGGGGCAGTCCTAAAGCAAAATCAACACCCCATATCTTTTGAGAGCAGAAAATTGCAGCCACGTGAGAGGCTGTACTCCATATATGACAAGGAAATGTTAGCCATCATGCATGCCTTGGCCAAGTTTAGACAATATCTAGTGGGGAACAAGTTTGTGGTCAAAACTGATCATAACAGTTTAAAGCATTTCCTTACACAAAAATATCTCAATGAAAGGAAACAAAAATGGGTAAGTAATGTTCAAGCTTTTGATTTTTGCATTGAATATGTAAAAGGGAAGAATAATATTGTAGCATATGCATTGTCTAGGAGACCTTCATTTTCCCTTATGGACATTTCAAAAGATTGGAAAGATGTGCTAATAGTAGAGTATGCCAAAGGTAGATTTGCTTGCGAATTGTTAGATGGGGTCAAGGGAGATGATAAGTACAAGATATTGAATGGCCTAATCTACTATAAATACTGAACATACTTAGTTCATGGTTCGAATTTATAGCACAAGATCTTGAAGGAAGCTCATGATTCTCCCTTAGCGGGCCATCCTGGTTTCTTTAAAACATATAGGCAGCTAAGACAAAGGTTCTCTTGGAAAGGGTTGAAGGAAGATGTTTAAAGTATGTGAATGAATGCAAGATATGTCAGCAAAACAAAGTTGAACACACCCATCCTGCTGGTCTCTTACAACCATTGCCTATTCCAGAACAAAAGTGGGAAAGCATCTCCATGGATTTCAACACAGGTTTGCCCAAGGAATTTGGTAAGGATTGTATTTATATTGTGGTGGATAGAATCACCAAATTTGCTCATTTCTTTGCTATTACATCATCTTTTATTATTGCACAAGTAGCTGATCTATTCTTTAGAGATATTTTCAGATTGCACGGACTTCCCAAAAACATTGTAAGTGACAGGGATAACAGATTTATGAGTGCTTTTTGGAAATAAATCTTCAAATTGGTGGGAAATCAATTGAATCCTAGCACAAGATATCATCCTCAAACTGATGGCCAAACAGAAAGGGTGAACCAATGGTTGTAGGGGTACTTCAGAAACTATGTTGGTGAGCAGCAAAAAGCATGGGTTAAATGGCTACATTTGGGTGAGTTTTGCTACAATACTACTTTCCATATGTCCTTTGGCATGTCTCCTTTCAAAGCACTTTATGGTTATGAAACACTCACCTTTGTTGATCATATTTTTGGTGATAGTAGAGCTCCAAAATCTAAATATTGGGTTGATGAAAGTCAAGGGATTTTGAAGCTTTTAAACGACAATTTGCAGGTTGACCAAAATCAACAAAAACAATATGTGGATTAACATAGGAAAGAAGTAACTTTTCAAGTGAATGATTTGGTTTATTTGAGGCTGCAACCATATAAGCAAACCACCTTAAAAGGGAAAAGATCAAAAAATATTAAACCAAGGTTTTATGGTCCATATAAGATAATTTGAAAGGTTGGGGAGGTAGCTTATGAGATAGAACTTCCGGAAGGTAGAAAAATCCACAATGTGTTTCATGTTTCATGCCTTAAGAAGGCTATTGGTCATCGAATTTCTATTTCAGAAACACTTCCTCCATTAGATGCTAAAGGAAAACTCATACTCATTCCAAATTGTTTTTTGAAAATAAGAGAAAGAAAATTGAGGAGCAGAACCATAAGAGAATATTTCGTACAATGGAAAGATTTTCCAAGTGAGGATGCCACATGGGAAGAGGAAAACATTTTTCAGCATCCCAATTTGGAATTGCTTGAGGACAATCAATATTGGGTGGGGAGGACTGTAATGTCCCCATCCAAATAAATCACATGAAGGGAAATTTCCACCAATCTACTAGTTCCCTAAGTTAGGGTAGAAACATTTAGACTTGGAACAAGGGATATATTAGACCCCAAATGGACATTAGATTGACAAATATACATTGAAGGGGATAAATAAATAACAATAAGAAGAAAATAAGGTGGCACTTGGTCATGAGGGCGCATAGGTGGTGTGGGACCCACACAAGGCAAGATTCTGCATGCCATATGGCATCCTATTCTCACCCATTCGAATCCAAGGTGGAGTCTAACGTTCTTGTGGGAGTTGGAGAGGCATTATTCATGGCATGTATCTAGGAGGTTTGAATTAGAGTGGAAGAATAACTCCCATGGAAGAGGAAGAGGCATCTTAGAAGTATCGTGACACTTGGAGGTAGATTCCCTAACCTCTATGACAACAATGATAAAGATTCTATGAAACTTATGAAAAAGATCAGACATTATTGATGACATCTAACCTATATGACATGTCAGGGATAAAAATAGCCTCTAAGAGGGAACGCAAGGGAATTTATGGTGTCACTATGTCCCAAATTTTGTTTTCATACCCCTAAGGTGTCAGTATGGTTTATGACTAAATTCGAGACTCCTTGTCCACCATTTTCACCCCAAATTGTAGACTCTAGAAGCTGTTGTTCATTGGGATACCTATTCGACCCTAAAACTAAATATAATGCTACAAATATGTTGTCATTAATGTCCCCTAACAGATCCAATTCTCAGACCAAGAATTAGTGAGGGTCGTACAGTGTTTGGAAGAGCAATTAATGGAAGACCTAAGGGAGATTTCCACTACTCAAATTGACTAGTCTTGTCCCGAAACTTCTTTCCTTGCAAATTGAAAACCATGGATGGATACATTGGTTGTTTGGGTGTATTATAGATGTGTTAATGTGTCATATGCCCCATCAATACCTTCCTCCCAAAATTCGAAAGCATTTGGAGGTGTTTGGAACCAGTCGTAACACCCCTAGATTCAAAACAAGGTGAATCCAAGTACTTTTCTTTGGAGGGATATTACATTGTAGTCTCATGCACTTGTGAATAATCTATAGATATATATCTCTGTATTTGCACAAATGTCATGGATAAATTACATCACTTTGTGCACCATCACCAATTCCATTCCCCTGTTCATGTGCATTCGGCTTTTTGCTAGAACATACTATTCTGGTTCCAGGATCCCTTGATGCACCAAAATAAGAAGTTTGATAAATATGTATCTTCCAGCTTTCCACTTGCAATCTTACCAAATCCTCCAACTTTGCTTCTTATTTAAACTTGTCCTGTGTAGATTGTATTTCCACAAGTTGGTTGTGGCATCCCTTCTACCTTGCCTCATGCTTCATGTTTCCGCCTCTTGTCATGATTAGAGTTGATGAGGTGTCATATCTTGTGGGTCTTACGCATGCTTGGTCCTTGCCATAGTGGAACTTACGCCCTTGCGGTGTAGTCTTGTGTCCTTGCGGTGTGGTCGTGTTCCCTTGATGTACCAACACTTGTGGGTCTAGCGCACTTGACTTCTACAACCGCTACTTTCTTCTTGGTACTTTTGCTCATTTTAACAACTTGAATACTTCTTCTAACTGGTGTATCTTGTGCACTTCTGGGACTTGCATAACTGTTTTACCACTTCTTGTCTCTAAGCCATTTGCGCACTCCCGAACCTTGTCCAACCATCTGCATATGTACTTCTTCAAATTAGAGACTTGCACTTGTACCATATGTACTGAATGTATCCCTTATGTACTTATTCAAACTGGATTCCATATATTTTTTCAAACTTGCTTACATATACTTTTTTTTTAACAGAAATGGTTAAGGAGCTTTCGATTATATAAAAAAGGTAGAGATTACAAAGTTCTGAGGGAGGATTGTTCCCAAAGAAGAACTGCATCCAGAACCCCTTATTCATCCTTTGCTAGCTTACAACTATCTTGAAACTTTCATAATCTATAGAGACTATATCTCCTTATAAATTGTCCAAGAAGAAGGAGACAGAAGCAAAACATTGCTGAGAAAGGTGGTTTATCTTGTTGTCTATAAAGAGTTCTGTGTTGTAATAGCACAAGAAGATTCCTGAACTAGACTTCCCTAAATCTTGATCCACTATCCAAAAAACAAAGCTGAACGATACTAGTAATTTTCACCGAAAGGAGACCATTACATAAACCAAAAACAAAAAGAAAACCCATAGACCAAAAGACTAGATCTAACGACGAGAATCATTTTGCCTTTGGAGAGTGCCAGCTGAAGGTTCTTCGTTTCTTCCCTTCGTCGAGCCTTTACTTGTTTGCAGACCGGAGTTGACCAATTCATCTTTTAGGATGTCGATATTCCTTCCCACTTCTATGATATTTCTGTTAACATCATCCATTTTTGTATCCTTATTGACATCACAAGGAGAAACGATACCAATGGCTTCCTCCATATTGGCGACCCTCCCCACTAATTTGCTGCTGCTATTTTTGACCTCCGAGTGCGTAGATTGGGAAAGAGAGAAGAGGTGTGTGATATCCCTCTTCATCTCTAAATTCTCATTCCTTAATAGGCGAATTTGATCTTCCATACCCTTAAGGTAATTTTTTACCTCAACTGAAATGGGATTACTATCAATCCTCTGTGGAAAACAAAAACTTCCATAGTCATCCTTCTCCGATGGATAAGCCATCTTCTTTTCCATTCCCAAGAAATCGTATTGGCATGGAGCATGAACGAATGAGCTTACCTGTAATTCTTCATCCTGCATAATAGCCTGGTTGTCGTCCTTCTCAAGGTTTTCTAAGCTTTGGATTCCCTCATGCTTCCATAAGGGTTTCCTGCACCTCAAGCAAATGGCATGAGCCGAAGTACAACCCATGGTTGAAGACCAAGTGTTGAAGTCTCCCATTACAGAGAGTTTCTTTCACAGATGCCTCTCCTTCTGACACCAACCAGCAGAGCTACTAGACTTTATGCGAATGTCGCTCCAAACAAGCTTATTAGAAATAACCCAGGCCCGGCAATCCGCCGAATGGGTTTGGAGCATGTATTCCATCTATCTTAAACCTAAAGCAGTCCCCTTATAATTAATTTGAGCGTGCGTGAAGATGCAAAGATGATCTACGATATGAGTGCTTACCTTAAATGCACCCCAACCAAAAATTGAATTCAGAAATGAGACTATAGGGAGAAGGAAATGAATGCAAACTCCAGCTATTAAAATAGCCTCCTCGTTGCTCCAAGTATTTCTAGGACCAACATTTCTTGTAGCTAGGAAATATGGACCAGGGGATCCAGTTTCTATCATAGACCTTTTGATCACACACTAGGATGCCGCAATTTAAACCTGCTCCTTTATTGGCCATTATATCCGCCTGCTGATTATATGCTCTCAGCACATGGAGGAAATTGATTGCTTTAATTTCATTAACAATGCACTTGAGGAGATAGTGCATCTTAGTAGATGGATTCTTGCGATTCTTAGTTATATTCCTCACTTCTCTTGTAACCATTAGCGAATCGCCATTAACCACCATTTCCTCAATACCAATTTCCCTTGCTAGATCCAGCCCTTTGATTAAGGCTAACCATTCTACACCATTGTTCGATTTTCTACCAATTCCCCATGCATACTCTTTGTTCTTGTTCCCCTCAAAGTCATAAATGACTCCACCCGCACCTGCCAACCTAGGTACATATACTTATTCAAAGTGACTTTCATATATTTCTTCAAACTGGCATAGGAATACTAATTCCTCTTTGACATCAGTTGACATCAATGATAACCAAAGTTCAACAAGTCATCATTTCTGTATAAATCCAACCTGATTTCCAAAGGAGTTGCAATTGGCTTGCAACTCATCATGTTGAACCTTTTCAAAATATCCCAAGTATAATGGCCCATGTCATAGAAATTCTATCATATTTCTACCACACTTCAATGCCCAGGAAATAATGTAACTCACCAAAATCTGTCATCTCAAATTCAACAATCATATGCAACTTAAACTTCTGAAATGATTCAAAGTTGTTCAGTGTATAAATCAAGTCATCAAAATATAATGCAACTATGGGAATTTCCTATCCTTGCTGAAGAATATAGAGATTGGGTTCAAATAACTCGTAGCTACACCATGATCCTGAAAATATTTGTCAATCCTTGAATACCATGCTCTTGGTGGTTGTTTGAGACCATATAAGGCCTTGTTCAACCTGTAAACACAATCTTCTCTACTTGGAACTCCAAAACCTTTAGGTTGTCCCACATAAATTTCTTCATCCACATAATCATTCAGAAAGCTAATTTAACATCCATATGAAAAAATTTCCACCTATACTATGCAACTAATGCAAGTACTATCTTGATTCTATCCATCTCTACCACTAGAGCAAACGTTTATGTATAATCAATTCTTGCCTTTTGTGCATAACCTTTTGCAATTAAATGAGATTTATACTTATCAACAGTACCATCATATTTATACTTAGTCTTGTACACCCATTTAGCACCAATTACATCATTTCATTTAGCTAAATTGACCAAGTACCATGTAACATTCCTTACCAAATCATTAAGTTCTACTTCCATTGCTTTATTTCATCCATCTTTACTTGATGCTTTTGCATAGTTGTGTGGTTCATCCATTTTCATTACTTGAGTCATAAGTGTTGGAAATAATGCAACTTCGGAAGCTATTCTTATTATATTAGTGTTGTACCTCCTACGGGAGAATATATTGATGTATTTTATCATGTAAACCATTGAAAGAATCAATGTAAACCTTGGGGTGAAAACACACAAAGAAAAGTATCTTTAAATGTTATTTTATCTTCCCCCAAGACAAGTTGGCCCTGTCAATTAGACAAGTCGTCCTAGTAAGGGAAAAAAGTCAATTTTGGTGTGTATAAATAGAGAGTTCGAACTTCTCATTTGGACATTCACTCAAGTAAGTTCGCACTAGTGAGAGAGAAGTTCACATCTACAGCTATAGAAATGATTTTTGGGGTTCTTCACTATTGGAGAAGTTTCTCTATTATTTTTATTGGGTTTAAGCTACTATTATCTAGATGTAGATCGTTCTCTATTGGAAGGTGTCAACTCGGGGGAGACAAATAGATTTTTCTATGGTTGGCAGATGATTGTTCTTATCATTGTGGTTAAACTAGCCCCACACTCATTTTGTTTCTGTGTTTTTCCATTCTTTAAGTGATCTTAGTTGTGCTGCTATAAAATCTAACATGGTATCAGAGCAGTACTAGAAGAAGCCATTGCCAGAAACTAGGGTTTCAATTTTCGAGGCCTTCCCTTATCAGTTTGGCTTGAAAAGAGCATTAGAAACTTCACCCTAGGGAAGGCCCATCTTTTGGTGAAGGAAAAATCCAGTTCTGAGAAGTTTCATTTTTGACCTAATTTTGCAGCTACGACAGTTACTGCAGAATTTAAGGGTTCAAGTTTTGGATTGTCTGGTCCACAGTTTTGGCTCGATCTTACCTTCTCTCAACTCACCTTGATAGGGATAATCTATATGTGGAATCAGTTTTGCATGAATCCAAACTTCATTTTTGAACTAGCTCCTGCTAGGTTTTTTGGTCCAGATACGTAGTCAAGATTATTGGAATGAAGGTTGAAGATCGACTTGATGTGGATTCCAACTTCATTTCTTGGAAGTCTAGGGTTCTTCTCATATTAGAAGAAAATGATATTTTGAATTTCATCAATGAGAATGTTCCAGAACCAGAAGCAAAAGATGGAAAGTCTCATTGGAAAAAGATTGATGCAAGAGCAAGAAGAATCTTGGTGGACTCACTCAAAGATCATTTGGTTCCTCAGATATCACAAAAGAAGACAACTAGGAAGATGTTCAAAACCCTAAAGAATTTATTTGAAACATAATCATCAATGTTACTCTCACATTAAGGAATCAAGTATCGAATCTGAGGATCTCAAAGTCAAAATCGATTGTTGAGTACTTCATGAGGATCTCAGAACTAAGGGACAAGCAAAGTTCTAGTGGAGAATCCCTTGATGATAAGGAGCTTGTCATAAACACTTTAAATGGTCTCCCAACCTATTGGGAATCATTTATCCAAAGTATAAGTGGACGAACCAAGTTGCCCAAATTTGACAGGTTATGGGCAGATTGTACTCAGGAAGAGACGAGGAATGCAGCAAGGCAGAAACTTCATGGCCCTCAATCCGAAAAAAAAAAAAAAAAGGCAGAGGAAAAGGAAGAAAGTTTCATAACCATAATAATCAAGAGAGGATATCAAGTCCTCCTCCAGACTAGAAGAAGAAGAATAAGAAGGATCTCTCGTATATCAATGCTTCAAGTGCAAGACATATGGCCATTACGCCAGTAATTGTCGAATTTCAAACAAAAGGAAGCAAGAAGCCTCAACTCCTGATATCGATGAAGACACTCCACATAAGAATTCAAGGAACGATGATTCTGGAGAAAGTGCAAAAGATCGTCGAAAGGAGTTATTCATCTAGTACTCCCCATGTTGAGGTGATGATATGAAGATCCAGATTGCGATGATCTTCCAGCAAGAAAATGAAGAACAAAGGTATCTCATGGTTCGCACAAGAAGGAAGTGGGAGCCCACACACAAAAAAATAAAAGATAAGTATTTGGATTTATTTCTCATGTATATTAGATCTGTTGATTTTGAATATGCTTCCATAACAAGTTGTATGCATATCTATATTCCTAGAATTAGGAAGGATGTAGAGCAATGTGATCTAGTTCCTTTATTGATGAACAATAGGATCATATAGTATTTGTTATGTATATGATTATTTAAATAGCATTAATTGTATTGTCCCTTTTTAGAAATTTATTAAAATGGTGAAATTTTCAACTTTTTCCACTAGTTCGACCTTTGACTAGTATTGGTCTCTTGGTCTCAAAATGACTCCAAATGCTCCCAAATTGATACAAAAGTTGTATGGATGATATTAGGACATTATTAGGAGGTTAAGGGATGATTTAGACTCTCCAATAGGCTTATGAAACTCTCCTTTAAGTTCTTTCCAAAGTAGGGAGTTTGACTGGCAATTTCTCTTTGACTAGTATTGGTCTCTTGGTCTCCAAATGACCCCAAATGCTTGTATAATGGGTATGAATGTGTTTGAGAGGTATTAATACATATAAAAGAGGATTATGTATACTTAAAAACCATTGAAACACTTCTGAAACATTCATTTACAATCTGGACAAAGGGGGGAGGATTACAAGTAATTTCGAGCTTCAAATCCCCCAAGGGTAGTGGATAAAGATGGCTTCCCAAATGATGTTAAACCCTTCCAAATTTCTGAACAGAGGTATGGTACTTATAAGTGGATTTAATTATCTCCCCAATGTATCCTTAATTAGTTCTTATGGCTATCTGCAACTCCTTAAAATCATATGTTTATATGCAATATTTCACATAGGGGGGAAAGCTAGTTATTTTCACCATGACTTGTGAAATTCGAATTTTAGGTGCCAAGGGCTTATGCTCTGTTAATGAAAATTATTCAGAAATTTAATAACACTCCATACATCAACAAAATCATAGATAATAAATTATATAACTCGAAATATTGTCTCTTCAAACTCCAACAACAAGATCTAGGGGAAATGGCATCATTTATGCATTGTTTGGTATTTTTACATAACTCCACTTAGTATTTCGACCTGAGAGTCTCATGAGAAGTAAAAAAAGAGTATATATATCATATTAAAAATATATGGGGCCTCAAGAGCTATCCCAAAGAGTTCATCACCTCAACAAGTGTGCCTCTCCTCAAGGAGCAAGAATATGCCAAGAAATAGAAGAATGGTTGTAGAAACAAGCTGAAAGAGATGTGACCATGAGCTTCCCTGTAGCTTAAAAATGTAAAAAGAATCCATTAAAGATCCAAATTAAAGGTCTGAATGGACTTTCCAATTACCAACTAGGATGGGAATCTTTCACCCTCGAAATTGGTGCTAAGGCAAGTAGAGTAGCACTCTGCTAGCTCTCCTCTCCCAAATGAAAAATGCAAATTCTAAAATGATCAAAAGATACCATACTTCTTTGTTGTTGTCTTTTATAAACTTATAAGGTCCTACATGGGTCTAATTCCTCCCAATATATTCATGCCAACTCAAGTTGGGAAGAGATTCCCAAGTATGCCACTTGTCCTTCCAATTCTAGACCTCTCCTTCTCCAAATTTGAATTGGTGTCTCTTTGGCTGCCCTAACTCACTTGAGAGCCCTCTTGGAGGCTATTTTTAGCCCTGACATGTAATATAAGTCATATTTCAGCCTTCGGGTCTTATTTTTGTCATAAGTGTCATAGAATCTTCATCATTGTTGTCATAGAGCTAGGGAATCTAGTCCAAGTGTCTCACTAGCTCCAAAATGCCTCTTCCTCTTCCATGGGAGTAACTCTTCCACTCCAATTCGATCTTAATTGATTCATGTCAAGTATATTGACCTTCCAACTCATCGCAAGAACCTTGGGCTTCTTATGGATTTGAAATGACAAGAGGAGGATGCCATGTGGCATAGAAAATCTAGCTTGTGTGGGTCCCACATCCTCCATGTGTCTTCATGATCAATTGCCACTTTGATTTTCCCTTGTATTTATTTATTTAGCTCCTTTATTAAATATTTATGCCATTCTAATGTTCAAACATCATTTATTACCCCCCTTATTTCAAATCCTAAAGATTCCACCCCCCAACCTAGGGAACTAGTAATTTTCCTCCATGACAGTTCATTTGGATGGATATATTACAACTTTGAATTGGGAATTTCTCTTAATGTGACCCACCTTGTCCATTTGGATCTAATTTCACATTATTACTAACTTGGACTTCATTCTTGGCATTTATTTGACCCTTAGCATCCATTTGACAAACTATCATGAGTATGGCCAAGGGGCTTAGGCCATTGTGACCCAATGCAAAATTTTGGGACATGACAGTAATGTTGCACAATGTTTATGAACCATGTTGAATGATATCTCCTTCTAACATGCTTAGATTAGTACACACTCTTGATAGTATGTTCTAATGGAGATAGCAAACATCCAGATAGTTATCATATATGTGTTGTGCCGAAGCATTAGCTAAGATGCCTACATACCTATATAAATTATTGCCATTGCATTAAAATATAAATTGGTTAAATTTGATTACGCAATGTCG
The DNA here is from genome assembly GCA_027924585.1 of Larix kaempferi. Taxonomy (NCBI): domain Eukaryota; kingdom Viridiplantae; phylum Streptophyta; class Pinopsida; order Pinales; family Pinaceae; genus Larix; species Larix kaempferi. The sequence goes on along the minus strand of BSBM01001000.1, from coordinate 34,192,264 downwards.
CTAATCATCTGACGGGATTTTGACTTGTAGGGAAAATACCATATGATATGGCCTACAAGAGAAGGATGATGAGGCTTATTCCGATGAACAAGTGATGGACATGTGAATCCCGTTGAGGTTCAGATTAATCAAAAGCAAGAAGATTCTAGGAGCATGACTCTCAGCATAGAAGGATGACTCCTAGACAAAGTAGTTAGATGTTAGTCATGACTATACAACAACGGACAGATGAGGACCTAATAGAACCAGATATATACCCACAGGCCTAGAGGATCTCATATAGAGATTAGTGTTTGGGAGTAGAAGGCTCCAACGGATGTCGGTCTCTCTCTACTACATATGTTTGATTCTTCAATGATTATGGAAGGCAATTGGTTTCCAGTCAGATTCATGATAGAAGAATTAGAATATGCCAGTCCTGTAGGACGTGAGTTACTCAGTTGGTTTCTGAGGAGGTACACATCCATTTAGTTAGAATTGTGCCTCAGGATTCAAAACATATTACTAATGATGATCCCCTATTTGTGGTATTGTATACTGGTGATATATTCCTCACCAAGATAGAGAGACTGGTTGTCAAATATAGAGGGTGTTAGAGGATCTTGGCTTATTGCATCACTGATTGATAGTGTGGCGGGAACTTGATGAGGTCTTCCTAGGATAAGGAAGAACACATTTGAGATCTTGAATAGATATAGCATGATGAATTTGATTACATAGATACACTAATGATGATGCTATTGAAAGTTGAGATGATATTTGATGTACCTGGTCATCACCAGGATGAATACATATGCTTCAGAGAGGAAGCAGGATGCTTAGTTATAGAGGGAGCAAGATGCTCAGATGCAGAGGGAGCAGAGCACTCCAACATAGAGGGAGATGTGATGAACATGATTGTAATATCAAACAGTATTAGCCATGTGTCTTGGCTAAGGGTGAGTGGTCTGATGGTAGTACCACATCTTCTCCCAGACACCTTGTGATGGGGTGGGGACACTAGTCCCTTGATATTCTCCCATATAGGTGCATGAATTTTGATTTTTTATTATTTATTGGCATTTCATGTCTAGAATAGGGCAGGACAGAAATGTTTGCCCCAATATATTTGATGCCTCTATTAGCTGATATATGTGCAGGTATCAGAAGATTCTATGAGAGGACAGAATCAGACCATACTTTTATCCTGGACACCCTATGATGGGGTGGGGAGACTAACCCTTGATGAGTAGTGATGATTCATCGAGTAGGTGTTCCCCCAGTATTAGCGATGAGATTTGGCTAGGTGTGAATGGCTCAGGGTGGAACAATGCTTTCTCCCAGTTATCCTGAGATGGGATGGGGAGATTGGTTCCTAGTTACACACACCATCCTACTAGAGGTTGAGCATCGGGAATTCCTTCAGTATTGGACTCTGTAACTTGGATAGAAGTGTATGACCTAGGGTGGGATAGTGCCTTCTCCAAGTCATCCTGAGATAGGATGGGGAAATTAGTCCCTGGTTTCTCACTCATCAGAATGGGGCAGTGGCCTGTCCTAGCCTTCCTGTGAAGGGATGGGGAGATTGGTCCCATGATTGAATCCCTAGGTAAGAGGGAATGATGACTTTACTCCCTGACACTCTGTGATGGAGTGAGGAGAGTGATTACATGATTATATATCTTTCTAAGAGGGAAGAAAATATGATATAGAGACAGACACTTACCTTGCTTGTACACAGGTACCTCTGCTCATCCAAGTTCTTATTCAGGCATGGGAGGATCCCATCGACAGTAGAGAGGAGCAGGTAGTAGATGGTTGTGTGAAGCTTATGAGAAATCTCTCAGCCATCCAGGTTAGATGGAGAGGCCATAGCATTCTCCGAATTAATATGGGATAGAGTGAGGAGATCTCTTGGACATCCAGGTTGGATGGAGAGGCCACTGCATTCATCGGATCTCTCAGATATCCTGATAGGATGGAGAGGCCAACGCACACTCCCAGACACTCAGTAAAGTGGGGAGATCTCTCGGACATCATGGAATTGATGGAGAGATTTAGTGCATTCTCCAGATTACCCTGAAAAGAGTGAGGAGATATCTAAGACATCCTGAGATGGGATGGAGAGGTTGGTGCACACTAGAGCACACTGGTACTCTTGGACTCACCGAAGGACTGGTTGAGTTGGTGCATGTTCCCTGAAGGACTAGTCTGAGCGGATGCACTTTGTGTTGACTCACCGAAGGACTGGTTGAGTTGGTGCATGTTCCCAAGGACTGGGCTGAGAAGATGCACATTGTGTTGAATCACCGAAGGACTGGTTGAGTTGGTGCATGTTCCCCGAAGGACTGGGTTGAGCTGAGGCACATTGTATTGATGCATGATTCCCGATGGAATAAGATGATGGACTCTTTGATGGACTATGCAGATTTTTTGAGTTGATGCATGATTCCCGATGGACTGGGATTATGGACTCTCCATTGGACTATGCCGAGTCGTGGAGATAGTGCATGTTCTCCAATGGAATGGATTGATTTGATGCACATATATTGATTTGTTGACACTTCTCGATGGACTAAGATTGTGTTGGAAGACCCTCCTTATGATATAGAGAGGTTAGAGATAACCGTGATGTACAGATGATATCCATATACTAATGATGCCCCCCTTGTTAAGAGGGAGTGTTGGAGTAGTAGCTGCGTGAGGCATCACCTCATAGGTCGACACAAGAAAGAATAAAATTATAATACCTTCCTTGTTGAGAATACCTTCCTTATTGAGAGGGAGTGTTGGAAATAGTGCAACTACAGAAGCTATTCTTATTATATTATTGTTGTACCTCGTACAGGAGAAGATATTGATGTATTTGATCATGTAAACCCTTGAAAGAATCAATGTAAACCTTGGGGTGAAAACACACAAAGTTCACACTAGCGAGAGAGAAGTTCGCATCTGCAGCCAGAGAGGTTATTTTTGGGGTTCTTCACCATTGGAGAAGTTTCTCTATTATTTTTCTTGGGTTTGTGCTACTAGTATCTGGATGTACATTGTTCTCTATTGCAAGGTGTGAGATCGAGGGATACAAATAGCTTTGTCTATGGTTGGAAGATGATTGTTCTTATCATCATGGTTAAACGAGCTCCACACACATTTTGTTTCTGTGCTTTGCCATTCTTTTTGTGATCCTAGTTATGATGCTATAAAATCTAACAATGACAGAAAAATTCATAGTAATATGTGATTCAGTGACTCTTCTTTCAAAATTTCTATCCAACATGTTATTGTTTGAATTTACTCTAATTAGAAATGTAGTATTCTTCTTGCTTTCATCGATGTTAGTTATTATGGAACTATATCCACCAATAATTACAACTTCATCCTTCCTTGATTCAATTCGAACATCTTCTGGCTGATAATTCGTTGCTCACCAAACACAACATCTCTACTAATTATAATTTTCTTTTCTTGTTGATCAAATAACCTGTAGCTTCTTATTTCTACACTATACCCAATGAAAATACACATAATACTTTTATCATCCAATTTATTTCTCTTTCCTTTAGGGACATGTGCATATGCAATGCATCTAAAATTCTCATGTGTGTAACACTAGGTTTGAATCTTGGCCATGCTTTATCCGGAGTTAAATTCAAAAATTCTCTTATAGGATACATGTTCAAAGTTTAGACCATTGTATGAACTACTTCGGCCAAGAATCTCATTGCCAAGTCGCTTTGTTTTCAACATACTTCTTTCCATCTCAACAATGGTCCTATTCTTGCTTTCTGCCACATTGTTTTGTTCAGGAGTATATGAATTGGTAAATTATCACTTTATACAATTCATCCTGCAAAAAATCATGAATTCATTAGATTTATATTCTCCCCCATTATCTGATATAGGGGTGAGAATCTTCAAGCCGCTTTGTTTTTCAACCATATCCTTGAATTGAGCAAAATGTAGAAAGAGTTGTGACTTTTCTTGTAGAAATAAATCAACCCTTTTCTTAAATAATCATCAATAAAGGTTAGAAAGTAGCTTTCCTTTCCAAACTACAAAGTATTCATTGGACTACATATATAGGAATGTACCAATTCTAGACGATCTTTGGATTTCCAATCCCAAATATGCAAGATGATCTATGGCTTTCTAATCTCTATTTGAGAAAATTCCGTTGTGTTGCTTCCCTAGTATGGATCCTTCACAAATCTCATTATCTGACTTAACAACATGCAACCAATGCATTAGTTATAGCCATAAAATCATCACCTCATAGAAAATAATCCACATGCTATATGTCACATGTTTTTTTTTGTAAGTTGCAGACATAAAATTAGTTAACAGAGCTGAAAAAGATGGAAGAAAATACATAGAGATCCGAAGCATCTGTAGCGTACTAGGGAGGCCTCAGATGATGAAGCCACTATCCCAGTCGCTCAAAAATATTGAAATAACTGTCATTATACAAAATAAAGACCCCCTAGGCAAGTTCTGCCCATAAAAAAACTGGGACTTGTTCCAAAAAAAATATTACATGTTGTCTAGGAGTGTTGTAGATTAAACCATACAAAAAATTAAAACAAAAAAGCTAAAAATCACAGAGATAACCCGGAGCAATGATAGCCCATCTAACGATTTGCAGGCGGTGTGTCTAGTTCCTCCTCAAGGATGGGACAGGCAGCATAGAAGTCTTGAAAGGTCCCCGGAGGGGGGAGAGTAGGGGAAGGAGATCCTGGAGCACCCAGACCTTCATGAGCGGTGTCGTTGGCGAGTGTTGCAGGAGTAGTACCCTTGTCTTTTCTGACCATGGATTTTTTCTTTGCAGACCCTTCTTTTGGAGCTTCTTGTGCAGCAACGTCCGCGTTGTTCTTTGGCATTGCCTGGTTAGAATTTCCGCCCAGGGAGAAGATATCCCAGGTCATGTTGGCGTCCACGGTGTTTGAGTGATCAAAGGCCTCTTTCAGGCTGGAATTGATATCCCTCACAATGTTGGTGCTAGCTTGCCAGCTTGCCTCCATTTCTTCTAACAGGGTACTCATCATGTTTTTCAACAGCCAATAGTGATTGATGGCGCCTCCGTTACTGCCCGAGGCTAAAAGAGTCGCCACCCTACGAGCTTCCCACCCATCAATTAGACTGCGGGTCCGCGCAGAGATGCGCTCAGCATATCCATCCATTACGAACCAGCCTATAGATACCTTAGGCCGTCTACCAGAGCTTTTTCTACCACTGCCGCGATGAGAGGTGCCTCTGTTGCGTGGTGTCATGGAAATGAGCGCGGCAGAGGAGGCCACAGGGAATAACCAGAACGTAACAGTGAAACTGGAGAGCATGTTGACAGATGGCTTTAAAGAGCCGAGCCAAGCCATTTCCCTCCCATGGAGGTAATAAATGTTGCAGGTTGTCATCCTTGATGAGGGTGGTAGAATTAATGGCTCTTCACACCAGCAGAGAGCGATCATCATTCTGAACTTGCGCGAAGGAGATTGGGATCCGAGGGCTCTTCCTCCTGCCTTAAATAATCTCCGTCACCCTAGTAGGAGTGTTGTCTAGTGGAGCGAGTTGACAGGTGGGTTGCGTTCGTCGTCACATGGCCGGATGCATGCATGCTAGGACCAGTGCCACGTGAGGCATGTTCTGTGGGCTCCTGTTTCATGTGCACGAGGGTTGAGGCGATGGGCACATGGTCACCCGCATCCGAGGGCTATATGTCGCATGTTAATAGGATAACACAACATCATTGTTATCACAACATCATGAATAGTAAGGAACCACATAACCATGCATGACATCATAAAAACAACCACATACCATTACATCATGCCATCATATAATAAAATATCAACATAAGAAATCATCTCATCATATCTTCATCAAAGATACAATAATCCCATCAAAGCATTTCATCAACATAAATACATGTTAAACAATGTCAGTGTTCCTAAACAACATAACATCATGATTATGATAATCGTCTCAACCCATAGCATATGTTGAACAATAAAATATTATGAAGCTTTCTTATTGTGATTCATTATCAAAATCAAATCCATTAGCATGCATGAACATATAAGAAGCTTACTAGATATCACATCTAATGTAATAAATATCATTAAAACATCAATCTAGCACATGGTTTTCATCAATCGAAGCTGACCCCACAAAAGGTTATCGTGAAATGATATACTATGAGTGACCTGTGATATCCTCAAGATATATATAATCTATTAATTATTGTTTCTGTCTTGGCACAAGAAGATTTCATTTTGTCATTACTAGCTTGCCTCAAGATACATCAATTAGATGCTAGAGTTTCACATACACTTCATCATTTGAGTATATTGTTAATTTCCAAGTAAACCGTAGGCATGTATTTGTTTCCATATAGTAAAACTTGGTGAACTTTCACAATAAGCTATTACTTTCCTTACGAGCATGCCTTAAATCACTTATATAGAAATTAAGTCCCCTTGTTTATCATAAATTTTATAAGTTCATCTATCATTAATCCACCATCTCTTTGCCCCATCTTATATATATGTTGATCATCACCCAAGGTTTTAATGTCACTTCACATCTGTGGCTTTACTCATTTCAAGGACTGATATGCCCAATAGCATGTAAAGAGTTGGACAACAAGCCATTGTTACTTAAATGATATATTGTGCTTTTTCAACCCTGCATGGAGGAATGGTTAAGCCCTAACATGTAACTATCATAGTTTTCTCATAGAAAGAATTAACTCCTCTAACCCCAACCCTGCATGGAGGAATGGTTAAGCCCTAGCATGTAACTATCATAGTTTTCTCATAGAAAGAATTAACTCCTCTAACCCAAATACCATGTAAATATCATAGTTTTCTTATAGCAAGTCTGTTAGTCCTGGGAGGACTAAGAGATTCAGATACCCGACTCTTGTGTCTTCAGCTCCGATTGGGTTCTTTGACGAGGCGTCTCAGCTGGGACTCTGCGGGGCTGGTATGGTCTTGAGGGTGGCAGTTGATAAATGGTTTTTCCTCCAGATGAAGGTTGGTCCAGGCTCTAACACCAAAGTTGAGCTACTAGCACTCTGGGGATTGTTTTTTTTTCGCCAAACATCTGGGCTGAAGAGCTCTTTGTGTGATTGGAGATGCAAATATCATTGTAGACTGGGCCACTAGAGCAACTTCTATATGTTTTCTCACGTTGGGCCATTGGCTTTGTCGTACTCGTTCCTTGATCCTGGATTTCCACTCTATTACTTTCTAGCATGTTTTCCGAGAGTTCAATTCCTCGGCCGATCGTTTATCAAAGCGAGCTATTGGACAAATGGACGATCTCAATTGTTTTGAGGAGTTTCATTCTGGTGTGTGTGTGCTGAAATCCTCCCTCTGTTTCTTTTAAGAGGCTGCTTGTTTTATGACTGCATTTGATTTCTGCAATTGGTCGACCTGTGTGATAGCTATAGTCTGAAAAGCATAGTGTTATATGTTCCTGTTGGAGGTTGCAATTAGCCTTCAGATATATGTTTTGGTCTATTGTAGTTGTTTTTTGGTCTTTGGTGACTAGCGAACTCTTGTTACTCTCTCTGTGAGGTGGATATCAGTCTTCTCAGATGCTATGTATATATCTTGACACAAATTTTCTTCTAATAAAAAGTGTTTTTTTTTTTAAAACCCAAATACATAACGATTCCTAGGAATATAAACTTCTTACTCTTCATGCTAGGTGTTGGCTCACTAGTCTCTAAAACTCAACCTGTACCATAGTCTATCTACTTTATTTGGTCACTAATCAAACATGGATAATTGAAATATTTACACATTTAAACTTTAACCACTTCTATAGTCTACAACTTGTCATCTTTCACCAGTTGTGAGTGTTATAATTCATGATTTCTTATCTCGACATATCAAATTCTATGAGTCATGACCCTTACTCATCCTTCATTTTGCTCAACCCACTTCTCAATATCATTAAGAGATCTTGCCACTTGAAATAAAGGAATCATTACATAATTTTTCACTAAGCTTTATTATAATTTCATAATTCCCCTATCCTTTTAATGATGAGATACATTTCCCTTTCTCATTTGAAATTTTACAATTTCTAATTTGTAGTATTTAGTTATCATCCTTTTACATGTCATGGTTGATTTAACTCTTTAATATAAATTCTCCCTACCTTCCAAACTTCTTATAACACTCTACATCATCATCCCAATCTTAACTTAATAGTTTGCTCAATCAATTTGATTGGTTTCCTGATAAGTGTTGTCCTTATTTAGATCCTATAGTAACTCTTATCATGATTTCTATCCCATGAAACTTTAGTATTTCAACAACAATCTTCCAAAAGGTTACCTGTTATAGCCCAAATTGGCACTTCTCCGTTCATGACGACACTTTCATGATAATGCTCGCATGATCACACTTTCTTGACGATACTTTCATGACAACTCTATTTCTCACACAAAAGGACATTATGGACTGAAGAGCCCTAATTTGGTGCTTGATGTTATGGCCTTAACTTATCCAGCGATTCCCTAGAAATTAGAAGCTTTGTAACTATGTTTGGAGACAAAATCATCCCTAATGAGTTGTCCAATAGCATTGTTTTCGAAAAACATAGGATGCCTTCGTCCCACCGGCATGTTACATGCACCTTTCCTTTGTCCCACCAACGTTTTTGACCTAAATGCTAAAAAAATAAAAATAAAAAATAAAAAATTTCGGGGTAGTTTGGGTGGTTTTAATAACCTTCCTTTAGTTACAACTACTCCCAACCTGAAGGTAACCATCTCCACTTCGTATAAAAGAAAGGGATATGAGCCATGAAGGGGGACTTCTAGACTAAGTGTTGTTATGTTGGAGGAATCACTAATCTCTATCCCTTGTTGTCCATGCCCTATGTATTGAAGTTGTTGCCCTAGTCAGTTTCAAACCCTTATGCATTGGAGATTTGGTTGGGATTCTTAGAGAAGAAAAACAGGAGACCCAAAGTCAAGGTTTGGAAAGGTGCCTGGAAGTTAAAGGTATATTTGTAACTTTATGCTATTTTGAATAAATATTAGAGATCTTCCCTTCCCTAACCACTGTGTTCATTATTATCTCATATTTGGTTACATGCTGATGTTCATTTGATTATATTATTTATTTCTATGCTTGATTTGAATTTCAACAATCTTTTGTACCCAAATTTGTTTGAGGAAGGTACTGTAGTAGTTTTGCAAGGTCTTGGGTTGAAGGTTTGGACCAAACCTTGGAGCAACGAAAGCTAGGATCAAACTCCATAAACAAGGTACATGATTCTCTATCTTTTAAACCCTAGTTTAGCTTTGTTTGAATATAAATCCTAATTTGATTTCTGTAAAGCCCTATATGTCCATCTTATTCAACCCTAGTATGTTGGTGATGTCAACCACAGTCATACGATAATTTTCCATCCAACAAAAGTGGCAACCCCGCTAGGGAGAAGTCATCTATTTTGAGGATTCCTAACTCCATTGTTCCAGTTTATGTGGTTGTTTAGAGTCCATTTACAAGTTAGGATTGGTCTAAGGCCTTAGTAGACACCCCGACCCTTCAATTTTTTGAGTTGGACTTGCATTTTTGTGACTTTTAGTATAAAAACGACCTTCACCTTGCATTGGAGGAAATTTGAGGCCTAAAATGGGCCTTATAAGAAAACGAGCCATCATATAAGAAAACGAGCCAACCATAATTTATTGATGAGTTGGAATTCAAGAACCAATATAATTTCAATAAAATGATTCAACCATAATGCTTGACTTGAGATATATGTCATAAAAAAATCTACTTTTTTTGTTCGTATTTTCAACATATCTCCATGTGTTTTTACTTAAATTTCGAGCGGGAGTACTTGTTAAATGAAGAATTTAATTCTGCATCCAAGGAGTATCCACACTGCATACTTTTTACGGACCCCGCTGGCCCAAAAATAAGAAGTACTTGAAAAGATGTGATGATGACATCATCATCACATTTTTTCATATATTTCTTGTTTTGGGGGAAGCAAGGTCCATCAAAAGTATGGAGTGTGGGTACTCCTTGGATGCGAAATTTCATTCTGCATCTAACGAGTGCTCTCACTCGAAATTTGAGTAAAAACACGGGGAGATATGTTGAAAATACGAACAAAAAAAGTAGTTTTTTTCTTTCTTCCTTCAAAATTAATAAATATTATTTTATTATTTTAACTAGTATTTTATTATTTTCCTTAGGAGGCCCATTTTAGACCTCAAGTTTATGCTAATGAGACTCTACACAAGTGTGTGTTAGACGCTATTATGCTTTGGATCACCAACGTTTTGTCCTGTAGGAAGTGTTTTTCACTTTTTTCCCTATTCGTGGGGATTTTATTGGATTTTTGGGAGTCTTTGCTTGTCCTAGGTCTGGTTAGTACACCTTAGAAGTGTGGTGTTTGCTCGGTGATTGATCTTGGCTTGGTTTTTGAGTCTTTTTGTCATAAAAAGCCTTTTGAAAAAGAGCATTGGTTCTTAATCCTCTTCACCATTTGCTTGAAAAGGTTAGAAGATTTATGGATGTTAAGGTCTTGTAGTGACCTATCAAAAGTAGTCTACTTGTTTTTTGTGATTATTCTTAGCCACCGTTTTTGGTTTTCTTGGGTGAAATGTTTTGGAAAGAGTCTTTTTCAGTTCGGGATTTTTGTTGCTTTTCGACTTTGTACTTTTGGATTGCCTTTGAAGTGCAAGTTCAAGGGTTTTTCTAATGTTTTTGTTCTTGATTGCACTGGTTAGGTGCAAGAATCAAGCCTTCCCAAACCTTGAACCCTAGTAGGTCTTCTTTCTAGTTGGAATTTAAAGGTCATATTATGTACTTTTTTCCACTTGATAGGCCTCCCTCAACAATACAATATTTTCATATTTGTTATATAAATGCATCTTCCCAAGTAATGAAGTGAGAAATTTGTGCTAGGTTTTCACTCACTGCCTTCTTTTCTCTATTGTTGTGGTTTTCATTTCATTTGTTCATGATGTATAGAAACAATCAATCTAGGAATGCTCTCCCACCCAAATCTCCCTATGCTTATTTCCTAGGTTTTTAATTTAAAGAGATTATTTCCATCCCAAATCTAGATCTAGTGCCCTTGGTCATCCTATTGAATGGTGCACAAATACGAGGCATAAGTAAGTCACGACATAATATGAAACAAATCCTCAACAAGTTCTTCAACACATTGCATATTCCTACAATCGAACATCTAGGTTTTGACCTTTGAACATTGTAAAAGACCTCCTTGCAAGATCCTATTTGGAAACCTCAATTGCCTCCCTTTGGATAAATACCACATCCACGCCACATATAACAACTAGGGTTATGGACGTTTTTCCCTAACAAGCTAGGTAGTTTGAAAGTGACCACTTGCTTATGGAACCTCCAACACAACCATTCACCAATATTATTTGTTTTCTTTTACAATAGCTGGCTCTCTTCACTTTTGTCCTTCATATATACACCCCATCAAAAAACCCGAAATCCATCACTCAACCTCTCGTAGGATTTCAACCTTCATGAAATTATCATTCAACAAAATAAAAATTCATAGATCAAGAACACTTCATCCATGCAATTTGAGTTATATTAGGAGGGCTTGCAATAGAAATTTCAAAACACACATATGTTACAGTGGAACTAAGCTATGATTGGCTTGTTACCTTTTAATTTTTTGGAGAAGGAATTAATCCAATATTGATGAAGCTTTTCAACTCCTTCTGACTTGGGCCATATTCCTTTGAAGGTTATTACTATGACTATCAAATCTTTGAAGCATCTCTAAACCCGGGGAAAATGTGTGATGCCATGCAATACATACCCAACCAATGAATATAAATATTGATTTCCATACCTCGATATATAAATATATTGGCACAAATTCCAGACCCAAGGTTCAAAAAACTTTACCAACAAATACCTCAAGCATCAACATATTCAATATTCATTATGTGAACAAGGTTCATCTGAGACACATATGAGAATTACTGGAACAAACATATTAGGAATTACATGAATTCAAAACAATAAGCTAGAAATCGAACCATTCACATAACAACATTCACATAAAAGTGTTCATAAACAACACAAGAAACTCACAAAGATGGAACCAACAACCATTTCATATCTTTATTCACGAGACAATTCAATACAACATCTCTATATGAATACTCTATTACATACAATCAGTCGTACATTAAAACCTAAGTCTTTCCTCATAAATCCCTAACCATCTCAACAACTACAACAATTAACTTTTTCTTTACAAGTCCCTTTGTATGACAATGAATGGCAGTTACTAGACAATTACAAGTCTTAAAACTAATAGATACTTCAAAATGGTGCATTGTTCATTACAATACAATCTGTCGCGTAGTACAAAATATTGGCACACTGAGCAAAACTCTATGCACATGGCACAAAACACTTGTGCATGGAAAATATTCTACGTGCAACACATTATCCGGCACTCTTCTCAAAACTCGTAACTATACTTCCAATAGGCCCCCATTAACACTATGACTTGGCTCGTCCTTAAGACACTGAATGTTACTTAGGTAAAACCGAAGTGACCGAAAGAAGCTTCACTCGTATTTGACCAACAAAAATCTATAACTCACAATTTACTTCTTCAAAAGATTGCATCACACTCTTCAAATCCTCGTATATCTTGTCAATCTATGTCTTTGAAGCAAATCCACAAACATGCTTAATTGTTTCACCCAATTGAATCCTGAGTTGTTCTGGTGTGAACATATGTCGACGTGGAGTATTTCTGCTCTACTTGCTCCTGGGACTCAACCACTGTGTTAGCCACTATTTTATTCTTGACTCGTGTTGAAGCTATTTATCAAGTAAGGGAAGAGATTTTAGTCACGACTGTGCCAAGTAGGTGCAATTTTTGTTAGATACTTTTTCTTCCCACTGGTATATTACTCATATCCACAAATTTGATCATATTTCATGCATATCTCTGGGACATTAAGTAGATGATTCCAAAGCATGAATCTATAGTCAACTAAGCATGAAAAATCCTCCGTGCTAGCCTTTCCTTACTGAAATAAATCTTATGTTTCAATAAAAAAATTCTCTAACTCCAACTGCTCAAGTTTGGGGATAGTCTTCACTCTCTCTTGAAGCCCCACATTTTGTGCCTACAATCACTAAATAGTTTTTAGTACTTTAGTGAGCTTCTATGTATTGGAACCCCCTCAATTTTATCACTAGGATCAATTGTAACTTGTGTGTACATTTCCTCTATTGCGCTCACGAATGAAGTGTGCTTTGTAAACTCCCGGGCATAATGCTATTGTAATTATGAATAAGAACTCCCCGGTTCCCAATGTCTATCACCCAGTTCATCCATAATATCTCCAATATAATGTTGGAGGTTGCATGAGGGCACTTGCGACAAATCAAGCTCAGAATAAGGTAAATATTGTGCATCAGTACTAGTAGATTACTCACATGCTAAAGTGACAAAGGGTTGAACCAAAGAACCCATCTCTTTGAACTTGCATTCTGAAGTACTTGGTGTCCCAAACTCTACAACATAGATTTGAATCCTTTTGTGCTACTGAGACCAACATGCATAGGCGACTTTAGCTTTTTCGATGGCCTAAGAGTCTGCACACCAGGTACAATTCGTCGAGTTGTTGCGATGTATCTTGGTGTAGAATATTGAAACACCTATATGTTGGAATGCAATGCACTCACAATAGCCTACACTAGGGGAGTTAACAGTTTTTATTCCTGCAAAGGCGCATTTGCCTCTATATATCTACCTTCTATCTGGATATAAAATATGTGGCGCTTAACCAAACACTTCTGAGTACTAGATGAAGGAATGGTAGTTTGATGCTTTGACTTTATTTATGTTAAAGGACTAGCCTCATTCCCATTCAATCAATACTTGTGGGGTGGTGGACTTGGAAAATTTCTTGGGCATTTCACTTTTTATTTTGCAGCTCTTTAGCCTCTTCATGTTCCCACTTGCATTTGAGATTTGAGATCCTTGGGGATCCTCTCATATCTACACCTTTTCCTGAGCCTCTAGTGGCACACTCCAGCTTCTTCTTATATCAAACCTTGGACTCCTCCAAAATTTCTATACTTGCATCCAATTTCGACTGCAACTCCTCCAACCATTACAAGAAAACATTTGTGATACCCTCCTCTATTACGCAAAATGGTAGAATCTCTAAATGTATTTGGAGATATGCATGCGTAATTACAAACACATTATGTAAATATATCTCAAATTAAAGGAATTCATTATACCTATCTACCATACCGCATGGAATTTGAAAGGATTTAGTAGTCATGTCCAAAATTATTTGTGTGTACCATTGGTGGAATGCCATGTTGTTTTCCTTTTGAATCTCCTTGTTTGTTGGTGTGGGAAGAAATTCGATGAATTCCGTGTCATAATATTTCGTTGGTAGTGGCTTCCATATTGTCATAGCGAGCAACAATAAAACCCAGTTGTAGTGGAACTCCTCCCCTTGTTCATGTGTATCTAAACAATCCTATATAAACTCATTCATCAAATAATGCACCCAACATATTTTGATTCCCTACATGCACCTCTCGACAACTAAGATAATTCCTAGTGGGAATTCATCCTTTATGTTAGTTTTTATTTGTTTAGCATAATAACATTAAACAATCTATCACTGAAATAAATACAAGCACATCAAACAAAATGAACACAATATTTCTCTCGGGGAAACCACAAGGGAGAAAGCCCCGGCAAAATCTTCCTCGATATAGAATTCACAAAGTACAAAGATAAACACCAAGACAAAATCAGCTTCTCCTCCACTTGTGCGAACTTCTCTCTCTCTCCTATGCGAACTTGTGTGAGTGAGTTGAGTTGAGTGAGTACAAATGAGAGACTCCTCCTCTATTTATATTCTTTTGTTGAGGTGACTTTTCCTCAACCGGGTCGAATTCTCCTAACTGACTGGGCCGACTTGTCAAATACAAAATATAATAATATTTCTTGGGTTCTTCTAGGCTGACACAAGACCTAGGGTTTACATTGACTCTTTCAATGACTATTACATTATTAATTACATCAATGACATCTCCCGAAGGAGAAATACAAAAATACAATAGACAAGTACAAATAGAATATCTTCCGCAGTTACATTTCTTTAACACCCTCTTAACCAGGAAGGTATTCTGCGGGTAACATCAACAGTTGCACAACTGACTTGTGAATATCTATATGTCGTAGGAAGGTTTGGATCATCATATGTATGGGGTATCATTTGCCGGAACATCCTCATCACCATAATCATCATCATCTGCTAGAATATCACCATCAACAACATCCTCTATATCATCGTCATCAACATCTTCTGCTAGATCATCATCAGCAACATCCTTTGCTGGAACATCATCAGCAACATCCTCTGCTGGATTATTAACATCGTCAGCTGGAACATCCTCTGCTGGATCATCATCAACAACATCGTCAGCTGGAACATCCTCTGTTGGATCAACAGCATCATCAACTGGAACATCCTCTGTTGGATCATCATCAGCTGGAACATCATCAGTAGCAATGTCCTCTGCTAGACCATCATCAACACCATCCTCTGTTGGAACTTCATCATCAGCAATATCCTCTGTTGGACCATCATCAGCAACATCCTCTGTTGGAACATCATCATCAGCAACATCGTTTGTTGGAACATCATCAACATCATCTGCTGGAACATCATCAATAAACACAATACTAGAACAACAATATCAATCATCAGTAAACAAAAATATTGAAACACTATCAGTCAGCAAGTACTCATCTTCAGTCACCCTTGGACCAACATCAGTCACCTAAGGACCGGAACTCTATCGGTCAGCAAGTACTGATCTTTAGTCACCCATGGACCGGAATCAATCACCTAAGGACCCGAACTCTATCAGTCGAAAAGTACTAATCTTCGGTCACCCCTAGACTGACATCAGTCACCTAAGGACCGAAACTCTATCAGTCGACAAGTACCGATCTTCAATCACCCCCGAACTGGCATCAGTCACCTAAGGACCAAAACTCTATCAGTCGACAAGTACTGATCTTCAGTCACCCCTGGACCGGCATCAGTCAATCTTGGACCAACATCAGTCACACTTGGACCGACATCAGTCATCCTTCGACCGACATCAGTCATCCTTTGACTGAAATTAGTCACCCTTGGACCGGCATCAATCATCCTTCGACTAGCATCAGTCACCCTTGGACCGGCATCAGTTACCTAAGGACCGGAACTACTCCCTCTTTCGAGGGAGGTCCTTTCCGACCCCACTCCTTCTTTCAAAGGAGCTCCAATCATCATCATCACTCCACGTGATCATCCTATCCCATAGGTGCTTTCTAAGCCTGTACAAAGTCTTCTTCATTCTGCACACATGCGGTTCTTTGTAAAGAGTCCTCAGTCCTGGAGGTTGCTTGATATCGTATTCTACTTTGTTTACACCATCTATCTGGTGTAATATCCACCACTGTGTTTGGCCACTACAGCAACATCTCGTCGTAGTCGACTCCCTCTTTTTGAGAGAACCCTTTCTTTGTACTTCTTGATTTCATAAGTCTTGTTCTACGAAAATATCATCATTCTTCATTTGTAGGTGATCGTACACGATATTTACTACAAGTCAGGTTTAGTTGCATGGTTATAAACATTTCATAGTTTCCAAAACATAAATTCACACAATCATGCAACTATCTTATCCAATGCTTCAACACAACATTAATCCATATCCTGTATTCATACGGTAACTTTATAGATGCCTTCCTTCTCTACCAGAACATTATTAAGAGTGTGCACTACTCCCAATATGTCAACAAAGAGGTTTCATTCTAGATAAGTAGCAATGGAATGTTGTACAACACCATAGGCCACTTACCCATCACATGCATATTCGGTTCATCAATGCAAACATTCTAACATGCATAATACACATATTAAATATAGGAAGATAAATATGTGAACAACAATTCAAATACTTATCTTTGTTTGTTTGGTAGGATCTCTCTTGATCCTAGTCTCCTTGCAGGAGACCCTAATAGTGTGCTCCAATCCATCATGTGGGTTCTTCTACATCAAGGCTACATATGTCCTTGGTCTCTTGCTTCCTTCTGGAGCACCATATCTTCCTGCATCTTGTATTATTTATCTTGCCCAAGCTGGTCTTCTCTTCCGTGGATTTTTCTTCATGAGGTGTCTCCTCAAGTCTCTAAGGTTCTGTCATATCATGATCTTCTGGAATAGGTTCTTCTTCCACATTTCTATTTGGTACATTATTCATTTCTGTAACTCTAGGAGCTTCATGCTCCTCTTCATCCTCATGAGTCTTCTTGGATTTGTTGAAAGTTGTGTCTTCATCAAATGTAGCATCTCGGCTGAGTTCAATATGGCGGAGTCCTGGGATGTAGATACGGTAAGCCTTTGATCGCTTACTATATCCCACAAATATTCCCTTCTTTCCTGAAGGTTCCAACTTTGATCTCTTCTCTTTTGGAATGTGGATAAATACTGGACATCCAAATATCTTAAGATGGCTAACTTCAGGCTTCATACCGGTAAACATCTCTTCTGGGGTCTTGTTTCCAAGATCATTGTGAGAGATTATGTTATGTACATATACTGCGGTTATGGTCGCTTCTTCCCATAGATGCATGGGTAATTCTTGATCATGTATCATGGCCTTCACTGCTTCCATGATGGTTATGTTCTTCCTTTCAGCTACACTATTTTGTTGTGGATTATAGGGAATAGTAAGCTCCCTCTTAATCCCTGCTTGTTTACAGAAATATTTGAAATCGCCTGAAGTGTATTCCCCTCCATTATCTGTCCTTAGTATCTTTATCTTATTTTTAGAGAGGTTTTATACAAGAGCCTTGAAATCTTTTTTTTCTTTCAAATACTTCATTCTTATTCTTCATAAAATAAATCCATGTTTTGCGGGAGTAATCATCAATAAAAGAAGCATAGTAAACATAGCCGCTTAGTGAAGTGGTGGACATAGGTCCATAAATTTCTGAGTGAATAATATCAAGAATACCTTTCGCTTTGCTGTCACTGCTTGGAAATGGATTCTTCGTACTCTTTCCTTGATCACATCCTTTGCATACTCCTTCATGATCAACCTGGATTTCTGGTTGTCCAGTCACCACCTTACTTACTATTGGTAAGGCTTTGTAGTGTACATGAGCTAGTATTCTATTCCATAGCTCACAAGGGCTCATGGTACTGGTCATCAGTGTTGTATCTGCATGACCCTTCAGTTTGTAAAGTTCTCCTTCTTCTACTCCAATGACTACTACATCATTGATAGTTTTCCCCTTTGGCCACATAATAACTTCACCATCTATAAATGCAATTCGAAGACCTTTCTTATCTAATGCTGAAATAGATAGAAGGTTATTCTTCAAACCTGGTACATAAAGTACATCCTTCATGTTCATGGAATTTCCATAATCCAATTTGTAAGAGGCTTCTCACATTGCTTTGATGGGATATTGATAGTCATCTCCAAGCTTTACCTTGTGTGGAGATTCCTTTTGTATGAGATGTGAGAGGGATTCTTTGTATCCCATCATATGTTTTGAAGCTCCAAGTATCACTTCCATGAGATATTGAACCAGTGAGGGTTGATATTAGAACATATTCTTCACTGGAGTCTTCATCTTCTCTGGTTTTGACTTCTTCATAATACTCACTGTCTTCTGTTGCATGAGCATGAAATCTCTTTTTATGCTTCTTATGATGTCGATATTTGAGTGGACAATATCTCGCAATGTGTCATGTTTTGTTACAGTAGTAACATTAAACATTAAACTGAAGATAGGTATCTCTTGAACTTCTTTCTCTTTTGAGGTCGTTGAGATCTTATTGGAGAGTCCTCACGGGAACGTACATTGTATTTCCTTTTCCTTGCACCTTTGGCATGAGTTGCCAAAGCTTGATCTTCATTGTCATTTAGTTTCTCCTCTCTTACCCCTATTCTCTCTTCTTCTTGCACACATTCTTCCCATAGCTGTCTAAGCTGGATCAATTTATTTCTAGCAATATGCCACGAACAAATGGTTCCCAATCTCTAGGGAGACCATTCAAAGTGGTCATCACAACTTCAACATCTTCTACCATGTCTCCAATAACTTCTAATTGTTCTTTTATCTGGGACACTCTGGAGAAGTATGAGTGCATGGAATCGGACTTCAAGATCTTCACTCCCTTGAGTTGATTTCTCAAGGTCATCTTCCTATTAATGTTCTTCCCTTCAAATAAGTTGGTTAGGGCATCGAACATTTCTTTTGGATTCTTCTTTGAAGACACTTGAGGGATCAAGTGACCTTTTATAGAATCAGCTATGATCCTCTTTTCCTTGACCATATTCTTCGTATGCCTTGCTTTGGCTTCATATCCCTCTGGTTTTGTAAGTCCTTCCTTTATAAATCCTTCTAGGTCATGTTCTTCAATAATGAGCATGACTCTATATTTCCATGCCTTGAAGTTCTCATCTCCCTCAAGCTGCTCGTCAAGCTTGGTATTGTTTGTCATCTTGATATAATGAGTACTTCAAATGGAAATAGAATATATTTGAGACTTACTAGAAAGGTTGTCCTTCTGAAAACTGTTTCTACCTTGACCTAGGGTTTGTCAGAGAAACCCTAATTTTCAAACTTTGGGATTTTTGAAAATTGGTTGGATGAGCAAATTCACCTCCTCAATTCTATTTGAGAAAATTACTCCTTCTCCCAATTCTGTGAGCAGATGATCCAAAAACTTGATGCCCTAGTTCTCCTAGGTTGTAGTGGGGGACCCTAAAATGGAAATTCTCAGAATTGAAATATGCTTCGACAGAAAGATGCACCCTAGTGAGGCGAGTTAGATGCACCCTCTTTTTCAAGTAATCTGTGGAGGGAGTTCCCAAAACAAGAAGCCCTAGTTTCTGCAATTGCAGAGGCTGCACAATGTTTTCTTTCAGGCCTGCTCTAATACCATGTTAGTTTTTACTTGTTTAGCATAATAACATTAAACAATCTATCACTGAAAGAAATACAAGCACAACAAACACAATGAACACAATATTTCTCTCGGGGAAACCACAAGGGAGAAAACCCCGGTAAAATCTTCCTCAATATAGAATTCACAAAGTACAAAGATAAACCCCAATACAAAACCAACTTCTCCTCCACTTGTGTGAACTTCTCTATCTCTCCTATGTGAACTTGTGTGAGTGAGTACAAATGAGAGACTCCTCCTCTATTTATATTCTTTCGTTGGGGTGAATTTTCCCCAACTGGGATGACTTGTCCTAACTAACTGGGTCGACTTGTCAAATACAAAATATAATAATCTTTTATGGGTTCTTCTAGGCCGACACAAGACCTAGGGTTTACATTGACTCTTTCAATGACTCTTACATTATTAATTACATCAATGACATCTCCCGAAGGAGGAATACAACAATACAATAATACAATAGACAAGTACAAATAGAATATCTTTCGCAGTTACATTTCTTTAACACTTTCAATGCTTCCTCATCAATTTACAGGTGAGCAATTGTGTCCCAAATCGTACACTTGAATCCTTGATGGATGATATGATTGCTCCCCATGTCCCTCTATGGGTACCATACT
Organism: Larix kaempferi; assembly: GCA_027924585.1. Taxonomy (NCBI): domain Eukaryota; kingdom Viridiplantae; phylum Streptophyta; class Pinopsida; order Pinales; family Pinaceae; genus Larix; species Larix kaempferi. The sequence goes on along the minus strand of BSBM01001000.1, from coordinate 34,171,615 downwards.
TCCTATATGCCTCATCTACCATGACGTTTCGAGTTAAAATTATGTTTGCAAGATCCTCTCCTATTCTAGGTATACTCAAAACTTCATGCATTGTCTCCATGTCCAAGGGGTATGCACGTTCAAACTAAAGCAACCTTCCATGTAATCTACTTCATAGGAATCATACACAAGCATTGATGTTCTAGCTACACCCAAAATGTGGTACATCCAACAAAGTCATAATACCCTATTTGTAGAGCATTTTGGCCCAATCCTTTCGAACAACTCGCTCAACCTCATCTCACTCGACAATAATCTCTACATATAAGTCAAAAAGTAGCTCATGGAACTACACCTCATCTTGTATGTTGAAGTCCGAGAACTTTAAATTGAGGACCTTTCCCAAAATAGGTTGTTTGATGCACACTTCCTCGAGTATTGCAACCACTGGCATCTATGCTTCCTTCATAGATCTGGTCTTAAAATGTGATTTGGGTGTGGGGGTTGTCACCATATTACCTATTTTCAATATTTCTTCGATAATTTGGAAGGCCTTCGGAAACAAACTTGTACACATTATGTTACCTATCTACTCTGCACATGACTACTTCTTAATTTACCGCACTCTATTGCTGCTCAAGTCAATGCGATGGTATGAGATGCTGACCCAAAATAAACATATACCCTTTTAATCTCTTGCCTAAGTTGATGTATATGTAACTTTGGAATGTATTTCATATATGTATATTATACTCCTATAGAGATGGTATTATTCCTCTATACGGAAGTGTTTGTATTCCTATAGAGATGTTATTATTCCTCTATATGGAAGTGTCGTCATTTATAGAGATGGTATTATTTCGACATCTATGTAGAAACTACAATGCAGAGACAAAGTACCACAAAGTGTAGTGGCATCACAAATTCTTTCCTGTAAACCAACCAAAATGGGGTGTGTCTCCCCAATCTCTTATACGTAATCCTTTATGCCCATAACATGATAGGAACTTATTGATCCTAGTTGTTGCACTCCACCTTACACACCTTTGTCAATGCATGCTCGAGGATATTATTGAATGCCTCCATCGTACCACCTATGGATGGTAGGGGGTACTCTTTTGATGACATGTCATAAATTCTTGGGTCAAAGCATGGATAGTGGCATTCAAAATTTGAGAACCCTAATCACTCATCAACACCTTGGAACAACCAAAATTTTTTGTGATATTCTCAAAGATAGACCCCACAACAATATTTGTAGTGCATTCCTTCGCAAGCATGATCTCTACCCATCTTGTTAAATATTATACTATAGTGATTATGTATTGCGCACGTGTTCTATGCGGAGGTGGATGAATCGTCCCAAAAAAATCAATAGCCCACTTCTCAAATGGCTCCAGGGTTGTGTCAGGGAAGAGTGGCAATTCATCCATTCTTAATGGTTTCCTAATGCGTTGGTAGATATCACAACCTTTACAGTACTCCTTGGCTTCCTGAAATAGTGAAGGCCACCACAACCCAACATGTAGTAATTTCCTAGTAGTTTCTTTTCTTGCGTTGTCCTCCATCAATGCCTTCATGTGCTTTATACAATATTGCGTCGCACCCATGCTCCATCACACAATTGTACAGTATATGATTGTCTCCAAGCTTGTACAATTGTTATGCAATCAATTGGTAATCCATTCTCCTTATCTCTAGTTGTCGTTATCGTTCCATTGTATAATCTTTCGGTGCATGGCTTGTCATGAGATATGCTACAATTTCCATGAATTGATTCAACACTATGTCAAGTCTTACCAATTGTGCGTCAGGTAACTCATCATCCAGGCTTCCTATAACTTCCCTAGACTCCATCATAGATAAATGATATGGTCCAACATGGTGCTTCCTCGGTTTTACTACCACCTCAAAATTGAACTTTTGGAACAAGAGAAATGACTTGCATATCCTCCCCCTCAACATTGGCTTATTCACTAAATACTTTAGCGTTGAATGATTAGTAAAAAAGTTGAAGGGAAATCCTAATAAATAGTGCCCAGATTTTTGTAATGCATATACCATAGCCAAGCCTTCTTGTTTTGTGTTAGTGTAATTCCTTTATGAGTTTGAGGGATTACTGCTTGCAAAAGAAATAGGGTGATCGATATTACCTTCTCCTTGTTGTGCAAGTACTGCACCAACTGCGGTTGACAACGCATCAACATGTACATGAAATAACTTCGTCCAATATGGGAATATGAGAATTCACATAATGACTAAATTTCCCTTCAACATATACAATGCTCCCTGACATTCCTTGGTCCATACATATAGAGTGTCCTTCATTAACAATTTCTCTAATGGTGCAGTGGTCTTGGCATAGTTTCTAATAAATTTTCTATAGTACCGTGTATGTCCTAGTGTCATGCACAACCCCTTGATTGATGTTGGGGTTAACATGTCTACAATTACAACAATATTTGTTGGATCGTGGACCATCCTTCTTTACACACTACATGTCCTAATAAAATCCCAAAAGGTGTGCAAAGAATGCATATCTTCAAATTCAATGAAATCTGCAACTACCTGCATCAATCTAAGTCCTTGTATGTGTCATTTCAAAAGGATGAACATAGTCCAAGTCCACCTATAGGAACTTATGCATAAACTCTTTAAATGTTGCAACTACAATCCTATATAAAACTACAGGTGCATTCTTCAACGCAAGGGCATCACTTTTTAAGAAAACGAACCCCATTCAATTGCCAATGTGGTTTGTGTCCTCTCCTCCTTTGCAATCCTCACTTGATGATATGTTTATCGGATAATCCACTTGAGCGGACGCGATCCGGATCTCCCTAGATCAATGTGAGTCTAGAACAAATAAGACATGCTATAAATGCATTTCCTAGATCTACTTAAGGATCAAGTACTAGATGTCTTACCTTTTACTTCGCTATCCTTTCTCCTGTATGTTGCTCCACGTCTCACGGTCGTCAAATCCAAGCTACAAGACCTGTTAAGACAAGAAACAAGAGAAACAAGTAAAGGGCATCTATACAATAAGATATCTAAGTGAACAGTTAAGCAGGTAAACTACTCAATATCATTACACACATGAACAATATTGGTGGAAAGCATTTGTATTACTGTAAAAATAGGGAAGTACATAGCAGAGATATAGAACTACAACCAAGGCTTAATGATGCAGCCCTTCTCCAACAAAGCTATTTTCCATTTCCTCCTAAGGAAGCTTGAGTCTCTCAAGGATGAGTAGAGATCTCTCAAGAGTGATTTCACCAGCATGTAGACACCATAGACTTCCTCCCTTTGGAGAGGGGTAGAGCTTCACTTATATAGGACTAAGTGGATAGGGTATGGATAGGATACGTTGAGATATGGTAGGAGAGAGATAGGGGATCCTCCCAAGGTATTAGGAATCGAGTACCAACTCCCTTAGAGGTCAGGGATAGGGCCCCAAGTCAGCAAGTTTTGAGAAGAACCTCGAAGAAGCTATTTTTTCCCATTAATTGACTTCGTCACACCCTGCAATGAAGCAAGATGCGACGTCGCATGTTGCATGAGTGCAACCTGCGATGACCTCTCAAAACCTGGTACAACTAGGTACAAATCCTCCCAAGTTAATTACTCAGTCAAGATATCTTCAGGGGTGTATACATTGAATCTCATGATGGGTAGATTTTAGGTGTAATAGAATGCCCCCCAAAGCATGAAGCTATTGAAGATAGACAGGTGGAGTGCTTTGATAGAAGAAGTGGCAATAGACTTGTCGGACGAAAGACACTGCTGTAATACAACTGATTCTGAACTGAAAATCTTATATGAAGTACAACATGGTTGCCGACCAATACAATGCAGATCCATGGTAGCAATGACTGACTGAACATAATCATGGCTACTAGACACAAGCGGAGATCCATGATGAGATGATAACACAGCCACGACCAATACAAATGTGGATCCGTGTAATACAACTCAATACCAACTCCATTGCAGCCTGGGTAAAACATGACTTCCCAGGGTCTTCAAACTGAACCTGCAATGATACGAATCTATCCATGTGATTACAAATGTCTTGATGTCGAACATGGTAGAAACCACTTGATTACCGGCCATTGATGTAAACCGTTAACAAGCGCGAGGGAGATCACCATTGATGTCAATGATTCCCAAGGTATCACAGTACATATCATCAAGCATGAATCAATGAGTTGAAGTCGAACGCAAGATGAAATCTTTCAATCAAGAGTCAATGATGTAAACTCATGTTGAAAGCGAGGTAACATGCCATTGAGGTATGCAGGGCCAAGGTACTTGATTTGTTTCTAGATTCAATCCTTAGATGATGAGTTGAAGTCGACAAGGATGAATCCGTTGAAGGAGGGCCATGATGAATACCTCATCAATCGACATGAAACACGACAAAAGATGTGTAGAGTAGATCGGATGGTACAGCAACATATAAAATTGACTCATAGTAGACCGACATGATGGCGGGCATAATGACTGCAGATGATAAATGACAGATATATTCTTGAACATGGGCATGGCATGACTCGGCAGTATTGACATGATGAGTATGATACCAATCCCTAATGCGACTGATGATGGAAGATTTCTTTGAATGACTCAAAGGAGTAACAAGACTCAGGAAGTAAGTGAAACTCGAGGACAAACATATGATCCAAGTGATGTATGCAAATGCAGATGAGTGTCGTGTTCAAGAACGACTACATACTGCCACTAACAAGGTACGTAACACAAAAGATTTCCTTTTTCCCCATCATGAACGATGAGTGCCTCATGTGTTTTTTACGAGCTTGATGAGGGTAACCAGATGCTCGGTATAGCTCATCTCATAGATGAGTCCAATCCCAAATGTTTTTCGAACCTGGGATAGGAGGGGTTCGTCCCATGGCGGGCCCTTCAATGTAAGAGTTTAATGAGTCCATAGAAGGTAAAATCGGTCGTCATTTCATGTTTAGAGAGTCTGAAAAGATCTAAAGAAGACTCCAATGGTCCTTTTTCATAAAGTTAGCCTCATCGCCTGAAAAAGGGTAAAACAACGCGAGAGAGGACTCTTCCAGTCATGATTGGCTGAAGTATACCTTTTTCATAACTAGTGCCCCCTGGTCCGAAAAAGGGGTAAACTATCACCAGGAAGACGACCATTCAAACTCTTTTACAAGCGTGAACGTGACAAGTTCGCTTGGCAATCTTTTCGTATTTTGAGAGCCTGAAAAGAGCTTAAAGGTAGACTCTGGGGGGTTCCTTTTCCGTAGGAGTTTAACAAGCTCGGAAAAGTGATAAATCGTAACTCGGTAACATATTCTCGTAGTTTCAAGAGCACGAGAAATAACAAAGAGTAATCTCATTAACTGCAATCTATGAAAAAATGGGTAAACGACAAAAACTCACAAGGGATGTTCATACCTGAGATGACCGTTCCAATATGAAAATGGCATAGAAAGGCACTTCACAACTCCTGCACACTCAGAAACTAGGTCAAATAGTCAACCGAATGTTCAAATACAATAAAATTGACCCAAACTATAGCAAATGGTATAACGACATCAAATATTTGAAAAGGAATATTCCATTTTGTTTATAAATAGAAACAAAAACCAAACATAGTTACCATTGTTCTATTTTGCCAAATTTGGGAGGAATAGTGCTATTTGTTGCCAGATCTTCACTTGTCGATTCCGGGAGCTACGATCATCCATTTCACCTGCCGTCAAGAACAGGTAACCCTAAACTTCAGCCAACATAATCGTAGTGGTTTACAATTTTGATTTTCAGTCATTTTTTTGGGTTTTGGGTTGATTTGGGAAGGGCCATTGCGCCCTCGGTTCATCGCAGTTGGCCTTTTCGGGAACTGCGATGAGACCGAGTCGTCGCAAATGGAATTTACATGGACTGCGACAACGTCACCCTATTTGCAAAAACAGGGTGCGACGATGTCGACCTGTTTGCAAAAATGGGGTGCGACGACGGCGACGTCCATCCCCAAACTCAAACAAAACTCAAAAAGAAAGACTTCCAGTGGGTGAAGCAAGTCCTAACATTGTTAAGAACTTCCCGTTGATAGGTTCCAAGCATCCAGAATGGTTTTGGAATGGCGGGAAAGGGAACATGAATTAGATGATGAACAAGCTGCAAACGATACACATTGTGTGGAAGCTTTGAGAAACTGTGGGCTTCTCAAGTTCTTCCGCATTCAGGGGATGAGATCCCAACCTCCACTACTGAACCATATGCTCCAATGTTGGGATGCATCCCAACAGTACTTCATGGTTGGTGAGCATGAGCTTCACATAGATGTCGACGACATCTATTTCCTGACTAGTTTGTCTCGAAGGGGGGACAATGTGACACTCACTGGATCACGTGGGACTGATCGAACCGTGGAATATTTGATCCGACAGCATTGTGGTCCCAACGCCCGTGCATCTAGCAGGAAGATTTGCATTAAAGATGTACGGGAGCGCTCATTGCGGGCCATTTTATTCACCATTATGAGGATGGCGGGGAGTCAAGCTCCTCACCTAGCCACCAGAGCACAGATGCTTTATGCGGAAGACTGTTTGTCTCCAAAGATCTTCAACTGGTGCGAGGGGGTCCTCACAAACATGCGAGCTCAACTGACAAAGTGTCAGCGGGGAGAGCTCAAGCAGTTCGGCTATGGATCCATAGTGATCTCGTTCTTGCTGGAACAGGTTCCCCTACTGCGTCCTCAGGTACCACTAGAGGATAGGGACCTCAGGGATCCACACATGGCCAGGTGGACCGATGTGATTGCTCGACACGGTGGGGGTCCTATCATCAGATTCCCTCCCGAGTTCTTCACTTGGCTGGCGGGCCAGCTACTGATGGTGGAGGACTTTCCATATAGTGGCACCGACTTCACAGATGACCTAGACTTGCCGTTGCCAGAGGGAGTAGCATGGGGAGACCTCGGTAAGAACAAATGACCCTTGAAATTTTTAAGTTTTGTGAATTTATGATTTTTTTAATTTGATATAGTGCTGACATGTGAACTACATGTGTGTGCAGATTTGGGGACTGTACAACCAGTGGGGACCTCTCTTCTGGCTAGGAGAGAGAGAGGAGACAGAGCGATGGTGGATCCAGCCATGCATGCTGCCATCATGGAGATGGATAGAGTCTATGCCAACTTGAGTGGGTTGACACTGGCTGTTCATGAGCCGACGGTAGATGAGGTGCCTCGGCCTATGCAGGTGCACACGGTTGGAGCGACTGCACGCTTCAACGCACTACTTTTCAAGGTTGCGAGAGCGGTGGAATGCTTCCAGACTCAACCGGATAGGGCTGTTAGACCACCTAGGGTTGTACAGGCTAGGCGATAGGCCTCATATTGTCATTGTGTGTGTGCTGAGAGCTTAGAGGCCTCAGATTTTGTATTACTGAAAGCTACGGAGCTTATGATTTTGTAGCGACTTACTGAAAGCTATCGTGCTTCAGACCTTTGTATCAGCACTACCTTTTTGAGATATATATATACAGACATTACGACGATTTATATATTATGTGTTTTTACAAATGATGATGATGTGATCTTGTTTGTATGCTTTGCTTCTATATAGTGCATTATTTACATGTTGAGAATGCTTTTACATATTATGAGTGTTATGTGCGTGCGATGTACCAATCCAAAATGAAGTTGGCCATCGAGTCGGCAACTGTGTTTAACCCTCGTGGAATGTGCAAGTATTAAACGGATTCAAATGACCTTTCCAGGAGATGAACTCGTCTAAAGAGATGGAGTAAGATAGGATCACGGATAGCGTAAACCCGGTTAAGATGGGAAACCACCAGTTGAGAATCCATGTGGATGACAATGTGGTCCATACCTAAGGAAATCGCATCGGTTAAGGTTCCAACAACTACCAAGTATTCTGCGGCATTGTTGGTTGCGAATCCAAGGCAACTTCCTCCTGAGCTGATGAGCTCGCCTGTTGGGGAATACAGTACCCAGGTTGCCGAAGCAAGGTTACGGGTATGCTGGCTGGCGCCGTCCGCGAATCCATAGCACATTGCCATCTTCACACGCAGATAGAACATGGTATAAGAAGCGAAAACAAGATCTAAAGACACTCAAAAAATAACGCGTCACACCACACAAAAACACAAGAACACGCCATGTACAGTATATACATGAAAATCTATGCATGACAAGTTCATGCATAGTACATCTTTAGGTAAATCCCATTACGGGGTTCACCCAAAGAGATTCCATCATAGTCCTCAAGCTCGTAAGCTTCCTTTTCCAAAACACGTTTGACAATATAAGGTCCGTGCCACATGGATTCGAACTTTCCTGCTCCTATTTTATCATGCTTCTAGTTGTATGTGAGGACCAAGTCACCCTCGTTGAAGATACGAGGTTCCACTGACTTGTCGTATTGAGATTTGATGCGTTTCTTATGTGCTTTGTTAGCAAGAGCAACATCTCGGAGAGACTCGTCCAGTTTGGCTAAGTACAGGAAATATTCTTCCTCGGTAGTAGTGTTAGGAAGAAGTTCGACAACGAGTTGTAGAGACAGGATTTCACACTCTATTAGCAAGACAACCTCCAATCCATATACCAATTTGAAAGGAGTGAAACCTATGGCAGTTTTAACAAAAGTTATGTAGGCCCATAGTGCTAAAAAGAGCATGTTGTTCCAGTTGGATTTCTGGGTTCCTACCATCCTTTGGACCATAGTTTTCAAGACCTTGTTAATGGCCTCGACCTGTCCATTCGACTGCGGGTAGTAGGGTGTTGAGTTTTCATGACGAAAACCCAAGCTATCGCTCAGTTCGTCGACCATGTGGTTCTGAAAATGAGAACCATGATCGGTCACTATTGCCTACGGAACTCCAAACCGCGCTATTACATGATTGAACATGAAGAGTGCGGCGGTTTTGCCGTCGTTTTGGTATGTAGGCATTGCCTCGGCCCATTTTGTAAAGTAATCCACGGCTACGATGATGTAACTATGCCCCCCGGCTGAGGTAGTCTTACAATGCATAAAATCGATGCCCCATTTTGCGAAAGGGCCTACAGCAATAACCGGATGTAAAGGGGCGGGATGTGTGTGCTTCTTCGTATGGAAATGTTGCATGGGGGACGTCTCTTGACGGCCTCAATACAATCTTTGAAGATAGTAGGCCAAAAATATCCTGCGCGTGAAATCTTCTGGGTTGTAGCCATCCCAGAGAGGTGACCACCACACGCCCCAGCGTGATAGTCATTCAAGATGCATTCATCCTCATCGTGAGTTAGAGAATGTTGAAGAATTGAATCGACGCCACGGTGGTACAAAATATCACTGATGATGAAATAATACTTCGCATGGTGACGTATTCTACGACAGTCGTCGCAAGACAATTGAGGATTGAAGCGTTGGGTTTGGAGGTATAAAGAAATATCTCCATACCACGGGTCAGTCGTACTGATGAGAAACAATGTTTCATCTGGAAAAGAGTCGTTGTGCTCAATTTATGCATCAGGACAGGGAAGGTCACAGATAAGCTCGGCAAACACCAAAGATTTTTTAGACTTGGCTTTCTCGAAAAGAAGATCAAATTCTTACAAGATCACGATCAAGATTGAATACTTTCCCCCAAGCACTTGATGTGTCAGTACGTGGTACATGGGGTTCGAGTCTGCGATGATGGTGGTGGTGCGGAGCAAGATGTAGTGTTGGAACTTTTGGACGGCGATGACTGTCGCAAAAGCGAGTTTTTCGACATGTGAATATCTAGTTTTAGTGTCAGTGAGACCCTTACTTGCATAGTATATGACATGTTCCTTGGCATTTTGATCTTCCTATACCAAAACCATGGCAATAATGGTAGCAGACGCGGCGAGATATAAGATGTAATCTCAGAAATAATTTGGCGGTTGGATTACGGGGGCATGCGTGATGGCATGTTTGATGTTGTCAAAGGATTTATGCACTTGATTGTCCCAAATGAACGGGACGTCCTTCTTAAGCAATCTCATATACCCCTTAGTCTTCTCCGGGAAGTTGCAAACAAAACGTCGTAAATAAGTCGCCTTCCCTTGGAGACTTTGAAGTTCCGTCACGTCGGTTGGAGGTGGTAGGTTGACAATGGCCTCCACCTTTAAGGGATCGATGCAAAAATCATCCTTCGAGACGATAAATCCTAAGAGGCATCCGGAATCAACACAAAAGATACATTTATGAGGATTCAGACGGATATTGTACCGCCTGCATCTGAGGAAAATGGCCGTCAGATGATCGATGTGGAACTCACGCTGCTTTGAATGAGCAGGAAGATCATCCAGGTAAGGTTCCACAAAGTCCTTAATGTCATGGAAAGCATACGACATGGCCCGCTGGAATGTGGCGCCAACGTTTTTAAGGCCAAACGGGAGTTTGTGATATGCAAATGTCCCCCAAGGACAGATGAAAAGCTGTCTTATGTTGGTCGACTGGGTTGATCTCAATCTGGTTGTAACCGAAAAATCCATTCATGAATGAAAAGATGACGCTTCCAGTACAATTATCGATAATCTGGTCAATGAATGGGGTTGGGTCATTGTCCTTCAGACAAGCCTTATTCAGGTCCCGATAATCAACATAGACACGAATAGTACCCTGTTTTTTGTTCACAGGGACAACGTTCGAGACCCAATCTGTCAATGGGACAGGATAGATGAAGCCAACCTTTAAGAGCTTTTCAATTTCTACCTTGATCGCCGTAGTTTTTCGGGGGTGTACCAATCACAACTTTTGACGCACAGTTTTGATGTCGGGATAGGTTTTTATTTCATGAGAAACAATCGCGGGGTCTATCCCGGGCATCTCCTCATAGGACCAAGCAAATACGTCTCGAAATTGCTTGAATAAGGCCGTAGCAATACTGATCTCTTCAGGGGAACACTTCTGGCCTATGCGAATGTGTTCCACTATACCAGGTTTTACCGAAATGTCTACCAGGGTGGTAGGTTCAATATTGGCCAGGTTACCCTCAGTATCCGACAGACATGTGAATATGGGGGAATGAGGGAATGGGTAGATATCCGGTGAAAAGATGATATCAATGTTGTTCTCTATGTATTCCAAAGGAGGAAGAAAAGATGACCTATGATGGAGGTCATCCCACAGGCCATCATCTGCACTCATAACTTCCATGATGGACTCGTCTGAATGAAAAGTCCGAAGTAGGAGATCAAGTAGAGATGATGCTTGTCGTAGAGAACAGGATGGGGGAGCCACAGTTAAGTGGTCTTCCGATGTTGACTGGATAGCCTCGTAAATACGTTCAGTGGGTGAAAGAGGCATTGCATTTCCAATCAGATGTGTTGTGGCTTCGTCCAGTACAAGCCAAGCATCAGTGGGGTGAGATAAAATCTCTGTGGAGATCATGTTCACCGAGGGCAACATGATTAGGGGGGTCCGAAAGTGGAAAAATGCCCATGAGAGATGAATATTTCAATAGGACAACCCCTATACTCTCATACTAGTTTGACGCTTGTCCAATGGAAGGAATGTGGTCACCAGGATGAGTAATAGTGTCCGGTGTGCAAAAATCTAATTGGTCAACAGTCACAATTCTACCCTGGTGGGGGAATTCTACTACGTGGAAGACTGAAGAGGCTACCGCCTGCATGGCGTAAAACCAATTGCAACCAAGTAAGAGATTATAATCTATTGGGGTCGAGACCACTTCCATGTTAACGGTTACGGTCTTTCTGCCCAACTCAATTGCAAGAGCTTGTAAGAGCCCGTGAGGTTGAAAGCCACGCCGGTCAAATGCTTTCAACGTGGTAGGAGAACGATTCAATTTGGGGGAACCAATGGCTCTCCAACAGGCGATTGACATGACAGAAGTAGAGGCGCCCTTGTCTAGAAGGGTACGATGGACAATCTTCCCAGTGATATTCGCAACAACTAGGAATGTGAGCTGGTGGGAGAGCCTCGGCTTGAAGTAGTCAAGTCGAAACATGATGGTATTCGAATAATCGGGGTCAACTGCACCGATTGCTGCAAGGAGCATTTTGCGTTGATTAGGACAATTCTGCAAAACTTCCAAGGTGGACATGGCGCAAGGAGCTTGGGCCAAGTCTTCAACGATAATGTGATTTTGTGCCGCCCGAGCATTAGGATTGAAAACAGCTTTTCGAATCGTGCTCTTGGGCGATCGCAATATCGCATCTAAGGATGGCTTCTCAATGGTGAGAGAAGTTGTTGGTACAGTGACATCAGGCAAGCAGTTGGAATCTTTTTCTGCATTACTTCCAGAAGGTTCCTTCGAAGGGACCGAGTCGTATGATCGCGAGCGAGTATTTAAATTGATCGTTTCGTTACGCACCATGAGAACATGCGTGGTGTTGGATGGTTCCCCCTGGGTTGGGGGAGGTTGAGCAATCATTTGCTGATTCTAAGTGGGAAACGGGTCATTGAGGACTGTGGGAGTTGGTTTACCCCAAAGAAACTTTTGAACTTCGTCTCTATGGGGGCATTCTTTGGAGAAGTGATCGTCTCCACACATTAAACAAGGATATTTTAGCTTCCGTTTGGTATCATCAAGAGTGCGCCTTTGTTCCTGCTGGGCAGAAGACTTCTTGGGTTTCCCCTTGTTCTTCTTCTTGCCGTCGGACTTCTGAGATGAAGCTGATTGAACAGAATTCACCTCTTCAGTTGCAACAGGAGCGGTCGACTTGGTGGCATTGTGGCCAACCTGGGTTGGCGATGGGGGGGAACCATGAAGGTTCGACGATCCAACGCTATTGGAAGCAGGCTGGGTGCTAAGGGAGCCAATGATGCCATCAGTTTGGGGTCCCTTAGTAGGTTTCATGGGGTCATAAGTGTCGCGGGGTGCGTCGGGAAGAATTTCAAACAAGGTGCCTGATTGAGCATAGACCAAGTCTAGGTAATGGGCACGAGCGATAGCTTGCTCTTCACTGACAGCACCGCCCATGTCAAAATCTCGAGCTAAGTGGGGAATGAGAGACTTTGTAAACCAATCTGCTAGGAGTTGGTTTGGAATGGGAGCCTTAATCAAACGTCTTCTGCGTCACCATTCATGTATATGAGTAGAGATATGAGTAGCGGTATTCTGACGGAGAGAGGTGAGAAGGTCCGTACCAGTCTCATATAGTATAGGAAGTTGGAAGTGGGTCAAAAAGTTCATAGGAAGAGACCCGAAATCGTGAAAAGAATGAGGTGGTAATTCAATGTACCACTTTGCAGCCGAACCAGTGAGTGTCCGTTGAAATAACCTCAGACGGATCGAGTCATCCATCAGAGAGTTCGATGAACACCGCAAATGGTATGTCATCACATGATGTTTAGGATCCTCGTCCGGCTTGCCATCAAACTTGGGGATATCCGATGGAAGTTTCATCGGAATCAGGGGCCAGTTAGTTCCATGGTAGATGGGGTCATTCGTCAGTCGAGACAGGTCGGGTAGGTCCAAAGTAGCCAAAAGGGCAGCCGTTGATTAGGCTGCGGGTACTGGTAGTACTGGTAAGGCATGTAAGGACCAGTAGGACCTCGTATAGACTGATTAAAAGGTGACCACGGGGTAAACTGACCGTAGGGGGGTGTGCCGCCCGGACCGTAAGGGGGTCCGTTCCAATAAGGCGAGGTTCCACCTCCACCACCGGGAGGAGGTGGAGGTCCGGCGCTCCTGCCGGGGGGAGGTGGAGGTCCATAACCGTGATAAGGTGGCCCGACACTGCCTCCGCCTGGAGGGGGTGGAGGACCACCTCCACCGCCAGAAGGATGGGGGCCCCCATTGCTTTCACCGCCGGAGGGATGAAGACCTCCACCACCACCACCATAATAATTAGGCCCGCCACCTCCTCCGCCTGGAGGGGGTGGGGGAACACCTCCACCACCCGAAGGGAAATGTCCTCCCCCACAATAGTAGGGTGGTCCTCCACCACCTCTTCCTGGAGGGATGGTGGACCATTCCCACCCCCGCCGGAAGGGTGGGGGCCGTTGTTGGTAGAATGAGTTGGACCTCCGACAGAAGGTAGAGGTCCACCTCCTCCAAAGTTAGGTGGGGCCCACCGCCTCCGGTAGGATGTGGGGGTGGACCGATCGGGGGTGGTGGCGCGTGAGGGATAGTTGGTTGGGGTCCATGTTGTAAAACGGGTTGTTTCCCCCATAGAGTGTATGGGTTTCCGGGATAAGGTATCCCGTATGCCGCGTTTCCGGGGTGAGTTTGACCCAGCGCAGGGTTAACGAAACCTGGATACACTTGACTCCATGAGGGTTGAGTTACATTGGATGGCCCCCCAACATGAGATAATCCCACGGTGGATGGTCTAGCGAGTTGAGAAGTTCCGACAGGAGGTCCGTTGGGGATTCCACTGCCTACGTTCTAGTTAGGAAATGGGGGTTTCCCCCTAGCCACAACAGGATGACCACTATTCAAAGGTCGAACCAACGTAGATTGTTGATTAGCTACCGTAGTAATAACGTTACCAATGAGATAATCCGTGGGAATGGAATATCCTCCCCTTGAATTTTGAGGTGGGGGAGGAGCTGGTAAAGTAACTGTGGTAGTAAAAGGTGTGTTGGACTGTTGTCCTTCCACCGGTTGGATCACTGGAAGTGCAAGACTGGACTCTTGTGAGGGATGACCAGGCTCATTGACGGTCGCGTGGTGGGAAGATGGTTCAGGTGAACCATAAGATATCAGATGAATTGAGGTATCTCTATACCCAGGTCATTGCTCGAGACTTTGTCTTCTAAGTTCATTACCCTTAATACATAACCGATCCAAGCGTTCATGAATGGGTGCAAAGATTTCGACGGGGTTAGGCATGTAGAAGGGTCTAGAGAGCTCTGGAGTAGTCCAGTTGGGTGGTGATGCGATGGCAAAATGAGCCATTGGGTGACCAGTAGAAGATGTCCAGTAAGTTGCTGAAGGACCAACAGTTGATGTAGGGTCGTCTTGGGGTCGGTTGATCCATTCCAACGATCCAGGTTCTCCCGACATGACGAGAGAAAGATCTTGCGAAGTGGGGATTTGTGCTTCTGCATCCTGCGAGGGATGAGAGGCAGGTGAATCCGGAGGAGTTTGTGGAAACAAATGTCCTCCAATATTCAAAGTGGGGTTTTCCACTTCAGTAACTACGATCGTATTATGTTGATCCATTCTTACCCTCGAAATAACCTCCGGATTAAGGGGATATTCGGGTGATAAGTTTAAGATCCTACGGGACCTTCTCCAGGGAAGATCCTCCAGAATGTCAGGAAAGTAAGCCAGAGTGGCTAAAACAGCGTTTCTCCTAAGGGTATGCTACGAAAGAAAAGCATTCTAGAAAAACCTACTCAAACTAAGGCAACAAGCAGACTTATATGACAGAGTGGATTCAAAAGTCTGTAACCTCACGGGATTATCAAGGCATTGCAAATCGCGATATACTATAGGGTCCAACAATATGATGCGACAAGGAGGATTGGGACAGTACCCTTGCTTGCATACCCAATTACCTGGACAGTACGTGCGTGATAATCTCCTTGAGTGTTGTTCTCGGTGTATTGCTTTGCCAAGACGGCCAAATGGTTAACTCAGATGGTTTTAGGAATCCTAGTGGTGTCTCCTGATATACGCAAGGTACGTGTGAGATCAAATCTATAGTGGTGCTATCTAATGCACAACCGTTCGGCAAGAGACCTTCTGATATACTACCGAGTACGTGATACACCCTTCGATATACGCCAAGTACGGATTATGGTACTTGGTGGGTACGTGAAGGAGCTCGATATACCGATAAGTACGTGGAAGACTACAATACCCCCCGGGATACAGTGTTGGAAAATAACGACAGTTGCCACGCTTAACGATGCCGGAACACGTCTCCAACTTACACACAAGTTGCTATAAAATTTTACCTAGTTCTACCGTTAATTTTATCTTGGACGGTTAGGTGAATGCATGAGGTGAGTACATAATCGGAAGCATAATGCAAGTCCTAGCTACATGCACAAAATATTCTTTTATTTCAATGAATCCTAGCTATGGGAAGGAGAAAACTTTTTCTTTCTCACGAGATTGCCAAAACAACACAATGCAACAGTTCCCAATTCAAACAAATTTGACTATGGAAGTATTCTTTTCTTTTTTGCGAAACATGAAATCACAACATCACTAATCCAAATCACAACATTTTTCTTTTTCTTTTCAAAACGAAAATGATACTAGGTAATGAAAAGAGAGAATCCTAAGATGGAGTATACAAGCTTTTCAATTTCACTTTCAAAGATCTAAAAGCAATGAAAAATAAAAAAAAAAGCACCTATCTTTCCCTAGCATGGAAATACTTTGCAAAATTGGAAGTGTAGCTTGAGCCTTTCAAGAAGATGAGCAATTCATAATTCAAGAAACACACAAATGATCATACATTCATTCAACTTTCCAAAGATTGATAAATGAAACATTCCAATGCAAGAATGATTTTCTTCAAAAACACTCAAGAAATGATGGGAAAGAAGCACTTTTTAACTTTTCAATGGATGCATCAAAGAATAAACTTGACAACAATTGAGCTTTCAGATTTAAATGAACGAAAAGAAAACACAACTTGCAACACTGGTGCACTCAGAAAACCCAAGAAAAGACAAGCACTCGATCAAGCTAAAAGACACACTTAACTCAAAATCAAATAGTAGCAAGCAAACTAAGCAAGTAAAGCTCAAAAAATAATGTAAATGAGGTCTTGAAGCTGATCTAATGTAATGATCAGATCAGGGATTGATGGAAGGGAATGCAAGGGTGAGTGGATGAAGGTGGAGGAGACAAGAGTTCCTACCACTACCAGTCCTCAGACTTGTCCAAAATGGAACCCAAAATCAATCCAAACAAAACCAAACACCCAATACACGAATCAAGGAATGGGATCTCTGGCTGGATCTTGCAGCACAGAGGGAGTTCATACAGCAAACTAAAGTTCAGAATCGGCAAATGGAGAGGGGATGCCTGGATGTCAAATTTTGACAAATCGGCGCACTCTGTGCTTGTACACAGTGCGACGTCGCACTTTACCAATGCGGGAGGTGCGACGACGTCGCAATATACCAGTGAAAAGGCTGCGACAAGTGACTAACAGGTAAAGAACAGAGGCTAGAAATGACACAGTGTCGCTTTGTACCCACTAACCAGGTGCGACAGGCGAGATCTAAGTCCGAAAACGAATCAGATCTCCAAGAAATGAACTATAGAATGGTTTGGAAATGAGTGGTATAAACTCAGAGGAAGCAGATCAGAGTCTTCAAAACGAAGATCTGATAGCAAAATCAAGTCACGAAATAAATGAAAAATGGAAGGCTCGTGTCAAGCAATCAACTGAAAATGACTCTTAGGCAATTACAAAGTCAGACACATTGTATTTCCCCAGTATGGTCGCTAGATTTGTTTATCAGACAATCCACTCAAGCGGATGCGAGCCGGATCTCCCTAGCTCAATGTGAGTCTAGAACAAATAAGATAGGCTACAAATGCATTTCCTAGATCTACTTAGGGATCGAGTACTAGATGTCTTACCTTTTACTTCGCTATCCTTTCTCCTGTATGTTGCTCCATGTCTCACGGTCTTCAGATCCAAGCTGCAAGACCTGTTAAGACAAGAAACAAGTAAAGGGCATCTATGCAATAAGAGATCTAAGTGAACAGTTAAGCAGGTAAACTACTAAATATCATTACACACATTAACAATATTGGTGGAAAGCATTTGTATTACTATAAAAATAGGGAAGTACATAGCAGAGATATAGAACTACAACCAAGGCTTAACGCTGCAGCCCTTATCCAACAAAGCCATTTGCCATTTCCTCCTAAGGAAGCTTGAGTCTCTCAAGGATGAGTAGAGATCTCTCAAGAGTGATTTCACCAGCATGTAGACACCATAGACTTCCTCCCTTTGGAGAGGGGTAGAGCTTCACTTATATAGGACTAAGTGGATAGGGTATGGATAGGATAGGTTGAGATATGGTAGGAGAGAGATAGGGGATCCTCCCAAGGTATTAGGAATCGAGTACCAACTCCCCTAGAGGTCAGGGATAGGGCCCCAAGTCAGCAAGTTTCGAGAAGAACCTCGAAGAAGCTATTTTTGCCCATTAACTGACTTTGTCGCACCCTGCAATGAAGCAAGATGCGACATCGCATGTTGCATGAGTGCAACCTACGACGACCTCTCAAAACCTGGTACAACTAGGTACAAATCCTCCCAGGTTAATTACTCAGTCAAGATATCTTCAGGGGTGTATACACTGAATCTCATGATGGGTATATTTTAGGTGTAACTAGGGCTCCAAGTCAGCAAGTTTCGAGAAGAACCTCGAAGAAGCTATTTTTGCCCATTAACTGACTTCGTCGCACCCTGCAATGAAGCAAGATGTGACGTCGCATGTTGAATGAGTGCAACCTGCGATGACCTCTCAAAACCTGGTACAATTGGGTACAAATCCTCCCAGGTTAATTACTCAATCAAGATATCTTCAGGGGTGTATACACTGAATCTCATGATGGGTAGATTTTAGGTGTAACATGATACCTTGAAAAATATGTCATTGAATGAGTAGGCTTCTCTTCCCCCTACAATCTTCAAAAACTCATTCGTAAAGGGAGTGAAAAATGGATCACATACTGCATTCAAATCTACCCATCATACTGCATTCAAATCTACCCATCATACTGCATTCAAATCTACCCATCATACACATACTGCATTCAAATTCCAAAGGTCTACACAAATTCAAATGTCCCTAGTCTTCTTGTCTTATACAGTCACATGGCCAGTCCATTTTGATTCTTCTATTGGAAATATAATGCCTACATCTAACATTCTATCCATTTCTTTGTGCACTTTCTCCTTGTACTTTAGATTTAGGCAGTATGATCTCTTCTTGATTAGTTTTGCACATGGTTTCAATTGGATCTTCATCTCCCATAAGGATACCGCTATGCCTTTCATCTCCGAGAAATTCCTAGCAAATAGATCCTCACATTGTTTAATCAAGTCCATAACTTGGGAAATTGTCTCCTAATCCCAATAATCTTCAACAACACCCATTCCAGGGTCTTTTTATGTCTCAATGTTATGCTTCTTTGTCTTCATTGGTTGAGTAAACTTTAGTGTAATAATAGTTGAAGCCTCCTTTTGGACTGCGTGCTCACCCTGAATCTCATTTCTTTGTAATTTTCTAGGATCCTCCTCTTCCCGAGCATTGTTTCCATTTATCTTCCAACAACAAATGAGTTGATTAAGCTTATTCATTTTCTTTTGACACGCATATAATACCTTTTTCGTAGGGTCTATGGGTTTTTTATGGAAAATGAAATTCCCCATTCAATACATAACATATTTTAGTGCGGGATCATCTGGTATAAACTTGAAGTTCTGCATAGTTGATTACTTAACTTTCCCCATTTCTTTGTATGTCTTTTTATCTCCTCTTATATGTACCAACTTCTTAGCACCATGTCCACAGTGTGAACAAACCTATGAATCCATTGTCCTCTAGGGATTTGCTTCTCTATCCATATCCTCTCACATAACCAAATGTGTTAATGGGGGTGTTATGTACCCTTATACCTATTCATTAATCCCAAATATCTCAAGGGTTGGAACCTCAATCTTATGCATTCCACCACCTATGCCCAATCGTTCAACCCCTCTCGGCACATCACCCACCAGCACACATGTGTTCCTTTGACGACTGCATCCATTGCCTAAATCCTCTGAGTTTTAGGCACACTCCTCTCCATCTGTTCTATGAATGTATCCACTAGTCCTATCCCATTGAATTTAGGAGGATTATGTATTTCATATCCTATCCAATGCACTAATTTAATAACTCTTGCGCATATCATATTGGAAACCTCATATAATTTGTTCTACCACTTCTCCAAGTCTTCTTTTAAATCAGTATCAAATAAGTAGATACTCCTCCAATTTAGTTCACCATCGGTCATTGGATTCACACAGTCTTCTTTTCTATTTGTAATGATATAAATATTTTGTATATCCAAGCTCTACACATCATCATCAACAGGTTCATTGTAGTGCTCTCCCTCTACAGGATCCAATAGACCAACTATGCACAATGTATCCATCTCAAATGGCATCTTCCTTTGTTTAAAATTCATAACTATGTTGTTGTCAAAATCCCAATCAATGCTTAACAAGGTTGGATAAGGATTTCTCTCATCCATGATCTCAATCACCTCAAAGTTTGTTGTAGTTTTTACCCCATCAATATCTACCTCAACATTCTCTAATCCTTCGATGGGATAAATCCCGTACTGATTTGCTGATCCAAGTTGAATGGGAGACCAAAACAACTTTGGTTTACACATAAAATCTCATGAATTCTTGGCAAAATGTTAACATCAGACCCTAGGTCCAACATAACATCCTTCATCTCCAACTCTACTATTATTTTAAACTCTCTACCCATTCTTCTCCTCTTACTAACATGGAGAACATTTCTCTATGGTAATGGGGCATAAATGGGAACCTCCATCTCTCTCAAATCTATCCATAACATTAACATGTGCAATAATTTCCTCATAACTATGAGGTCAATCAACAACTTAATAGAACATCGAAAGAAGTATCTTACTTGGTTCCCCCTAATCATCCTCCAGATAGTCATTGGACCATGACTCCTCCTTGCGCAATAGTGCATCTTCCAAAAAAATTATTGCATCACGTAGGAATTGCTTTTGTTGCACAACATTAAACTTAGGTGGTGCTTGCACTACTTTTTTCATCTTTCCTTCTAGAGGCTGGTCTGCACATTCTATTATGTTGGTGTCTTTTCCAGTTCTTGCACCTCCTCATGTCACCACCTATACATGTGTAATTTATTTCATTCTTTGCTCCTCACGAGGCTTAATGGACACCGTGTTACATCATTCTTTCTTTTCTTCCCACTTGGATACAAGCTCAAGACAATCCTCTGTCACATGGTCTGCACTATGATAGTACCCACAAAGTGCATGAGGTTTGGTACACAACCATGCAATATGACCTGTCTCTCCATAATTTAAGTAGATTGATTATCTTCCTCTTCTCCCACCCTATACTCCTCGACCTCTACATTGGTAACCTCCTTTGGATCCCCTGTGGAAGCCCCTACATTCTCCTCCCTTATTCTCCTCAGTGCTATGGACGTAGTATGTTTCTTTATTAACTACGGTTCTCAACAATTGTTCACATCATATCCCATTGAGTTACATAACTCGTAGAATGGGGTGTGTGTATTCTTTTGTTACTTCTGCAGTGGTAGGTAATGGGGAGGTACATGGCACCATTATCTATAGGTTTCACGCCATTCTATTGATGTACCTGTAGGAAATGGGTTTAGTGTGCCAGTAGTAGTGTAATTACCCAACGTTGAACATTCATTTTGATGGTGACCTTTGGCATGTCATAAAGTACACCATACGCTTCTGCACACACCCTTCCCTTTGGCCATTTCTCACAACTGCATCATTAGGCCAATGAGTTGAGACTACACATGTGTCATCCCTATTGAAGTTTCATTGCCTCCAGGTGTGGATTTCAAGCTCATGGTGATCTCTAAGGATTTGGACTGAGTGTTAACCTTTTGTTGCATGAGGGGGACTTGACTATGTGGGAAGATTCCTACAATAAACCACTCTATATGATGTACATCTTGGATTTGTAAAGTTAGTCCATCCAACAAAATATTGAACCTCTAATCATAGTCCCATACTGTTTCTCCTACTTGTTGCTTGATCTCCTTGATCTTTGTAATACATTGTAACTTTGACTTCAATTTTCTGGAATTCATTGAGTAAATATATCTTTATAACGACTAAGGACCTGGTTTTCCCATTGGTACAATGGTATTGTACTTCATGTACCATGTCAAAGCTCTTTCTCTAAAGATAGTCTCCAATTGCGCAATCTGCGTGGCTTCATCTGTAATATGCTTTACCAACTAGATTGTTGCACAAGTGAACCAATGTTGTTCAACATCATCCTTCCTTATCCCATGAAATAACAGGAGTCTAAGTGTCTAATCATCTCTTATTTATGTTTCCATATTGAATAAAACACATACTATTGACTTACTTCTACATGGTTTTGCTGGTGCTTGCAACCTTTCTTGCAATATCTCTCTAATTTTGATTTCTATTGAACTTTCCTCTTCTTCTTTTGAAGTGCGCGGGGTGGTTTAAAAATGGGGGTGTTCCACACTATATTGTTTCCTTCATTTGTGAATCCAAAAGAGCCTCCTACATTCAGTCACATGAACGTTCTTATAATTGACAAGGTATCTTCATCTTCTGAGGGATCTTCTTCCAAACTACTCTAGATATCACTGCCATTGCTACCTTCCTCATCATAGTCCTTTAACTTAACCACATCTCTCATTTTCCAATGGGTTTCGACGTTATCACATATCCTACCATTACTACTCATGGTATCCTCTTCTCTTCCACGCCTCTTTGGTGGCCTCTCACCTTCTCTTGCACTCCCTTTTGGCACAATTATTTCTTCAGCACACCCTTCAGATGTTTTTATTTATTTAGCAAACCCTTTTGGCGCTTCTTCTTCTCTTCTTTCATTCTTCCTAGACTTCCTAACTATACTATCTTCATCCTCAGGCCTTGTACTATCTTTCTTTTATTTTCTAACCATCTCCCTAATCTTGACTCTTCTTGCATATCACTCTTCTCTTCTTCTTTTCTACTCTTATGGATCCATCCTCGATCTTTCTTGACTCGTATCATCTCGTTTCCCTTCTCTTTAGATCCCCCCTAGATGTGGGGTTTTACGCATCCATTTTATCGAGTTCCATGCGCATAAATTCTTTCTCAACAAACTGAATTTTAATCCAAAGTGGGATTTCCGCTAACAGTCTCCCTCTGCTTATTGTCTAGGGTTTTCAATCTAGTAACTATTTATTGGTCCCAAACTAATGGTTCTTGAGTTCACAATATAGTATTAATTTATGTATGTTTTTCATGCAGTAAACAAGGAAACTCAACAAAGAAAATTTCATACAAATTTGAGTAAATGTACCCTTTTTTCCATCTTTGCAAGTTGACTTGCAAGTTCTTGCAGGCCTCTTGTTGTGCAAATTCCTCTTCTTTTTTAGATATCCATTCCTCTATCTCCTTTCTTGATGTCTTCCACATCATATCCTCATTCTTTCATGAAGAACCTAATTGTGTTTTGTCCCAGCAACAGAACCAATTGTTGGCACACATTTCAGATCCAAGGTTCAAAGGACTTTACCAACAAATACCCCATAAGCATCGACATATTCAATATTCATTATATGAACAAGGTCTCACCTCAGACACTTATGTGAATTTATGGAACACACACAATATGAATCATAAGAATTCAAAAGAATAAGCTATAATATAGCCCCCACATAAAAGCATTCATAAACAACGCATGAAACTCATAAAGAAGGAACCAACCAACATTTCATTATATTTATCCATGAGCCAATTTAACACATCATCCTAGTTTGAATACTCTATTACATTTAGTCGGCTGCACATTAAACCCTATGTCTTTCCTCATAAATCTCTAACCATCTCAACAACAACAACAACTGGTTTTTGCTTTACAAATCCCTTTCTATAACAATGACAGGAAGTTACAAGTCTTAACAACTAATAGATTCTTCAGAATGGCAAGTTGTTCATTACAATACAATCTATCATGCAGTACAAAATACTGGTGCTTGGTGCAAAACTCTATGCATGTCGTGCAAAACACTTGCGCATGACAAGTCTACCTAGCGCAACACATTATCTAGTGCAGTTCTCAAACTGGTAACTATAGCGCCAACAAAATCTATGGACTATGTTTGGCGATCATTTTGATGATAGAATAATTATAATCTTCCATGCACATTATGCTTTTAGAATTATTTAGATGTGTTCTCATATTTTTAAAACGTTATTGTGAAACTCACATCGTCCTTATACATTGAAGTTGTGCTCCCTAAATATTTATTATACTTTAGAGATATGCTCCTTGAATATATGTTTACTATTTATGTAGTTATTTGTAGAAATTATTTTATGATACAAACCTTCAAATTAAAAGGAATCATTTTATATTCCCAATGGTTGACCCCATAAGTAGTAGTTTTAAAGAGACTATTGTCTTGTTTATATCAAGTACAAAAACAATCTCGTGTAAGACAAAATGGTGTAACTTAGCATGATTTTCAAGGGGGTATAAAGATGCACCGTAAAGCATTTCCTTGTTGAAACACATAGTTGTCCCATAACTCCAATGCTAACCTCGTGTAAGACAAAATGGTGTAACTTAGCATGATTTTTGAGGGGGCATAAAGATGCATCCTAAAGCATCTTCCACTTGTTCAAACACATAGCCATCCCATAACTCCAATGGAAGCATTGTAGTAGATGAGGATGTGCTTATAAAGAGGTTAAAATTGAATATATAGTGCTTCATATAAGTTCACTATTTATATCATACATGGATTCAATCTTTGTTAATGGGTCAGAGAAAATAACAAAACATTGTCCCTGAGGGAGAAAGTTTGGTTTCGAAGTGACCATGGGATTTTTACTTTTGTTGATGTTTGAAGACAATCTGTTAATGCGGACAAAAACTGATCTCTCTAGCCTAAATGATTTAGATCTAGAACAAAAGAGTACATAACATAATTATCTTTCCTAGTTAGATTAAATTGCAAGGTAGATCAGAAAGTGAGTTACCTTATAATCGCAATTCCCTTCTCCTCGTTTGATCTACTTCCAGTCCCTCGATCTTCAGTTGTAAAACAAGATGGAGCAAGTGGAAACAAACGAATGATATGAAAGAATATGCTTATGAATATAACTAGATCAACGGTCAAAGAAGCTGATCCTAAACATTATTATAAGACATAACAAGTTTATGGAAATATATTTATATTAAATGTAATTTGCAGCAAATACAAAGTAGAGAGTTACAACCGATGCCTTGATGTTATGACTCAAACTCAAATGATCTTGCCTCAAAGATCAAAGCCTTCTAGCCTCCTATGGATGAAGAAGATAGTCCTGATCAAATTCCACCAGCATATGGGTGCTTTATCCTTCATCCTCTAACAATGGAGAGGAGGTTCGTATATATAGGGATAAAGGGATAGGAGAGGTTGAGGATTTAGGGGAGAGGCTTAAGGGATCATCCCACTAGGTTAGGGGATCGAGTGCCACATTTCCAAGCATCTAGGGATAAGCCTCCACATCACCAAGCTTCGAGAAGTCGCTCGAAGCTTCCTTTTATCCAATTTAACCAACTCTGATGCACCTTGCATGAAGGAAACATGTGTCGGAAGTAGATCACCGCACCTTGTACATAGGCACACTGCGTCGTTGACGTACTATGCTAAGGTACTGAACGCGTCATCTTGGGTTCGACGCTCCTTGCTAGAAGGCAGGGTGCATCAGGGTGACTACAAAAAGGTAAAGGGAAAGGACAACCACCTTTATTCCAATGTTTTAGCCAAGGAAATTCATGGATTAAGGCATAGAGATGACACATGACTCATGATGACGAGATTTTGGTGTAACAGAATGCCCCCCAAAGCATGAATCTAGTAAAATAGAACAGATGAAATGCTTTTCAATATGAAGAATTGAGGAAAGGATCACCGATCGGAATATACTTATGCATTACAACTAACTCTGAGATATATGTCTCACATGATTCATAACATGGTTTCCAACCAATACATTGCATATCCATGATAGTAAAGACCGACTGAATACAATCATGGCTACTATACACAAGCGTACATCCATGATGAGATGATAACACATCCACGACCAATACAAAAGTGGATCCATGTAATATGACTCAAAACAATATCCATCGCAACCTGGGTCAGATTTATGACTTAACCCAGGGTCTTCAAGCTGAACCCCCAATGATACGAATCTAACCATGTGATTACAATGTCTTGAATTCAAACATGGTAGAAACCACTTGATTACCGGTCATTGATGTATACCGTTAACAAGCACGAGGGAGATCACCATTGATGTCAATGATTCCCAAAGTATCATAGTACATACCATCGAATGTGAATCAATGAGACGAGGTCAACACTCGATGGAATCTTTCAATCAAGAGCCAATGATGTGAACTCATGTTGAAAGTGAAGTAGCCTACCATTAAGGCATGCAGGCCCAAGGTACTTGATGGTTTCTAGATTCAATCCTTGGATGATGTGTTGAAGTCGACAATGATAAATCCATCGAAGGAGGGCCATGATGTATCCCCCATCATCGACACGAAACATGATCAAATATGTTTTGGAGTAAATCGAACAGTAGAGCAACGTTTGAGACTGACTCAGGAAAGACCGACATGATAGAAGGTACAATGACTGTAGATAGTGAATCAATGAACAAACCTCTCTTGAACATGGGCATGGTATGACTTGGTAGTATTGATAGGACGAGAATAACACCAACCCCTAATGCAACTGATGGTGTGGAAACATTATTTGGATGACCCAAAGGAGTAAAAAGACTCATGGAATCAGTAGGACTCGAAGACAAAGTGATTACCCAAGTGTTTGAATGCAAATGGAAATGAGTGCCATGTTCAAGAGTGACTAAGTACTACCATAATTACTATGAAATACAAACTCTTTCTTTATCCCCATCATTATTGATGAGTACCTCTTCTGTTTTTTAGCAAGCTTGAGGAGGGTAACAGATGCTCGGTGTATCTCATCCTTTAGACGAGTCCAATCCCAAATGTTTTACGAACCTAAGATAGGAGGGATTTGTCCTGAAACAGGACCTTCAATGTCAGATTTTAAAGAGTCCAGAGAAGGTAAACTCAACGTCATTTCATGTTTAGAGAGTCTGAAAAGAACTAAAGAAGACTTCAAAGATTCTTTTTCGTAAAAGTTAGTATCCTCATCCGAAAAAAGGATAAAACAATATGAGAGAGAACTCTTCCAGTCATGATTAACTGGACTGCTCCTTTTTCGTAAATATTACCTCCTAGTTCAAAAAAGGGGTAAACTATCACCAGAAAGACAGTCATTCAAATACTTTTACAAGCGTGAAGGCATCAAGTTCGCTAGGCGATCTTTTCATGTTTAGGGAGTCTAAAAAGAGCTTAAAGAGGAACTCCAAGGGGTTCCTTTTTCGTGGGAGTTTTACTATCCCGAAAAAGTGATAAAATGTAACTCGGTAACTTATTCTCATCGTTTTATGAGCATGAGAAAGGACAAAAGTAAGCTCAATTTCATCAAATCTTAATTTTTAACGAGCGTGCCGATAACATAACAAACGCTCAAAGAGTCGTTCATACCTGGAAAAAAACATGAAATGGCTACGATAGTCGTTGAACAATTAGAACACAACTTTACTTGACCTGCGGACTACAAAAATTGAATTAGAATCGACAATGAGGTGTTTAGACATAAAAGATTATCAACTATAGTAAAAAAACAAAAAGAAAAGTATTAAAAGGGGAATATTCCTTTCTTTTTATATAAAAACTGAAATAGTAAAGAAAATTTCACCATTGTTTTTTACCCATTTGGAATAGTGCAAATCACCCTTTGGAGCTCAATCTTCAAGCGTCAATTGCGGGAGCTACAATGAACCATTTTTCACCTCGTTAGCGCTAGGTAGGCATAAACTCTGTCCTCTACATTTCCAGTGGATTAGTTTTACATTTAATTATCATTTTTTGGTTTTTGGGACTTGTAAAAAGGGGGATTGCGCGCCCTCTGGGTGACGCGCTTTCCCCTTGCGGGGAGTGCGTCGAGGGCTCTCTGATGCACTTCTCGCATCGTGAAAGTGCGTCGTTGACGCACTGTGTGTAAAACCGGGGTGCGTCGACGCAAACCGACTTGCCAAAACAAAAAATAAAGCCCAAAGGATCCAATCCAAAGCTATGGAAATGTCCTAATATTTGTTTAATTGTTGTTTGGATAGGTTTTGACTTAAAAAATGGTTCAATGGAACGAACGGGAACATGAAATGGAGGATTCCCAAGCGAAAAATGATCCGCATTCGATGAATGCACTACAACAATGCGGGTTGCTTAAGTTCTTTCACATCCAGGGAATGAGGGCCCAAGTACTGCTACTAGATCACCTCATCAGGCTATGGGACCCTGATCAACAACACTTCCAGGTTGTTGTCCACATTCTGACTCTAGATGTGGAAGACATCTATTTTCTGACGGGGTTGTCCAGGCGGGGAGCCCTAGTCTCATTATCGGGGCCACGAGGCAGTGACCAGTCCACACAGAGCTTGGTAGCTCAATTTTGTACTCCAGGGACGCAAATGCTTGCTGGGAAGATTCCCATCAAGAATGTGCGTGATAGTCAACTGTGGACAATTATGTTTACCATAGAGAGGGTGGCGGGGAGCAGAGCTCCTCATCAGTCCACCAAGGCACATATTCTATATGCTATAGAGTGCATGGCTCCGACAGTGTTTAACTAGTGTGAGGGGATTCTTGCAAGCCTAAAGGACAACTCACTAAGTGCCGTAGGGGTGAGCTAAAACAATTCGGATACGGATCTATCGTAGTCTCGTTCTTCCTGGAATGAGTTCCACTATTGCGGCCTCAGGTAGAGATAGATGATCTCGATCCGCAAGATCCTCACATGGTTAGGTGGTCCGATGTCATGTCCCGCGATGGAGGCGGAGGTACCATTATTAGCTATGGTCCCACCTTATTCAAGTGGTTACGTGGGCAGCTCCTCATGGTTGAGGACTATCCATATGCAGTTACCGATTTCAAGGGTGACCCAGACTTGGTTCTTCTTGAGGGAGAGCAGTGGGGGAACATAGGTAAGAACACAACTCTGTTGTGTTTATGTATTTTGTAGTTTTTTTTTTATGTTTTTGGAGTAGTACTGATGGTTCACACTTTTTTTGATGCAGTTGTTGGTCCATCTCGACCTGCAGGGTCTTCTCCTATTGAGAGGAGAGGAGCAGTATGAGACATAGGGGCTGCACATCAGGATGCAATAGAGGAGTTGGATGAGCTGGAGGAGAGTCTCCAAAGACTGATACTGGACATACCAAATATATCCATCGATGCTATTCCTCACGGGTACTAGCGCCACATAGCTGGAGTGTCAAGGCGCTTCGGTCGGTTGCTCTGTAGAGTAGCCTGAGCCATTATCTGATATCACGAGCATCCTCAGGGATAACTCATGTGTGATATATATGTACTGAAAGCCACAGGCTTCAGATTTTGTAGCTAGTACTTACTGAAAGCTTATGAGCTTCAACTTTTTGTATCAGTACCACATTTTTGTACATGGTGATTATATATATATAAAAACATTATTTTGCATATTTATACATTATGTGTTTTATGATGATTGAGGATCTTATGGATTTTTGCTTACATACTATGACTATTTTACATGTTGTGTCGTTATATGCATCTTAGATGGAAACGCTTATGAATGTGCAATGTACCAATCTAGTATAAAATTGGTCAGGGAGTCAGCAATAGTGTTCATGTCTCTCTAAATGTGCAGGTATTGAATTGAGTCAACGGACCTCTCCAAGAGACGTACTCGCCAGAATAGGCGGAGTAACAGGGGATCGCGGATAGCATAGACTCGGTTAATATGGGAGACCACTAGTTGCGAATCAAGATAGCTAACAAGGTGGTCCACACCCAAGGAACAAGCATCGTTTAATAACCCACTTACCGCATGATACTCAACAGCATTGTTGGTCACAAACCCTAAGCAAGATCCTTCTGAGATAATCAGTTCGCCGGTAGGGGAATAAAGTAACCAGGCTGTCGAAGCGAGGTTACGTGCATGACAACTAGCGCCGTCTATGAATCCAAAACATGTTTCCATCTGCACATCCAGGAAGAACATGGTATAAGCAGGATGATAAGATCCTAACACACTAAAAATAAAGTGTCACACCAAGCAAACACACGTCATGTACAATATATAGAAAGTACCTATGCGTAAATGAATCAGGCATAGTACCGCTTTAGAAAGAGACCATTGTGAGGCTCCCCCAAAGATATTTCGTCGTAGTCCTCAAGTTCATATGCTCCTTTTTCCAACACACACTTAACCACATATGGACCGTGCCACATGGACTCAAGTTTTCCTGCCCCCAACTTATCATGTTTTTGGTCGTAAGTGAGGACCAAATATCCCTTGTTGAAGATACGAGGTTTGACTGACTTGTCATACTGAGCCTTGATGCGCTTCTTATGAGCTTCATTAGCCAGAGTTGCATCACGGTGGGTTTCGTCGAGTTTTTCCAAGTATATTAGAAAACATTCTTCCTCAGCGGTGGTGTTGGGTAAGAGTTCAACAACGAGTTTCAATGACGAAATCTCACACTCTATAGGTAGTACTGCCTCTAGTCCATAGACCAATTGAAAAGGCGTAAAACCAGTGGCAGTTTTAACGGAAGTCCTGTATGCCCATAGGGATGAAAAATCCATGGTATGCCAGTTGGACTTATGTGTCCCTACCATATGTTGAATCATGGTTTTCAAGACCTTATTGATGGCCTCTACTTGTCCATTCGATTGAGGGTAGTAAGGAGTTGAGTTCTCATGTCGAAAACCCAGCCTGACACTTAGTTCATCCACCATCTTGTCATGGAAATGTGATCCATGGTCAGTGACGATGGCTTTAGGGAATCTGAATCGTGCGATGATGCGATTGAACATAAAGAGTGCAGCAGTTGCGCCGTCTTCTTTGTACATAGGCATAGCCTCGACCCATTTGGTAAAGTAGTCTACTGCGACAATAACATAACCATGCTCCCGGGCTGAGGTAGGCTTATAGTGCATGAAGTCGATGCCCCATTTGGTAAAGGGACCTACGGTGATAATTGGATGTAATGGGGCGGGATGTGAGCACTTTTTGTGATGAAAAAACTGGCAAGGAGGACACTTCTTGACTGCTTCAATACAATCTTTGAAGATGGAAGGCCAATAGTATCCAGCGTGTAGTATTTTATGAGTTGTATCCATCCCAGAAAGATGACCACCACATGCCCCTGAGTGACAATCATTCAGCACATCTTCGACTTCCTCATGAGTTAAGCAACATCGGAGGATAGAATCGACACCACGATGGTACAATGTGTCACCAATGATAAGGTAATACTTTGCATGGTGACGCACATGACGACGTTTGTCACGAGATAGTTGAGGACTGAACCATTGGGTCTGGAGATACAATGTGATATCTCCATACCATGGGTCAGAAGTACTGATAAGAAACAAGGACTCGTCGGGGAGAGAGTCCATGGGCTCAATTTTCGTATCAGTACGGGGAAGATCACAAATCAGTTTCGCAAAAACCAAAGACTTCTTTGATTTAGCCTTCTCAAACTGGAGGTCGAACTCCTGAAGAATCACAATCCAGCGGGAATATTCCCCCCCTAGTACCTAGCGTGTGAGAACGTGGTACATGGGGTTAGAGTCGGCGATGATAGTGGTAGTGCGGAGGAGGATGTAATGACAGAACTTTTGGACAACAATGATTGCTGTGTGACATAGCTTCTCGACATGTGAATACTGGGTTTCAGAGTCAATGAGACCCTTACTGAGGTAGCATATCACGTGTTCCTAGGCGTTACTATCTTCATGAACCAAAACCATAGCGATGGTGGAAGTGGAAGCAACACAATAAAGGATGTAATCCTTGGTGTAATTGGGCGGTTGTAACATAGGTGCATGGGTGATAGCATGTTTTAGGTTGTCGAATGACTGCTGAGCATAATCATCCCAAATGAATGGGACATCCTTCTTGAGCAATTGCATGTATCCCTGTGTCTTTTCAGCGAAATTGCACACGAAACGCCTTAAGTAGTTTTCCTTCCCCTACAAACTTTGAAGTTCTGGTATATCCGTTGGGGGTGGTAGGGAAACAATGGATTCCACCTTGAGGGGATCAATGCGGATCCCATATTTCAAAGTGATGAATCCTAACAAGCGTCCGGACTCGACACAAAAGATGCACTTGTGAGGATTGAGATGGATATTGTACCATCTACATCTGAGGAATACAACCGTCATATGATCAATGTGGAAATATCGACGATTCGAATGAGCAGGGAGATCGTCTAAGTAAGGTTCCACAAAGTCCTTCACGTCATGGAAAACATACAACATAGCTCACTGGAATGTAGCACCAGCATTTTTAAGGCCCAAAGGGTTTGCGATATGCGAATGTACCCCACGGGAAGATGAAAGTCATCTTGTGTTGATCGACAGGGTGAATCTATATCTGATTATAGCCGAAAAATCCATCCATAAATGAGAAGATAATGCTTCTGGCACAGTTGCCAATGATTTGGTC
Organism: Larix kaempferi; assembly: GCA_027924585.1. Taxonomy (NCBI): domain Eukaryota; kingdom Viridiplantae; phylum Streptophyta; class Pinopsida; order Pinales; family Pinaceae; genus Larix; species Larix kaempferi. Next base: position 34,139,288 of record BSBM01001000.1, on the reverse strand, counting down.
GATGAACGAGGTAGAGTAATTGTCCTTGGGACAAGCCTTATTCAAATCCCTGTAATCGGCGCAAGCCCTAATGGTGCCCTATTTTTTGGTAAAGAGGACAACATGAGAGACCCAATTTGTTAAGGGAACGAGATAAATGAACCCAACCTTCAAGAGCTTTTCTATTTCTACCTTAATAGCCGCAGTTTTTCGAGGGTGCATAGGGCGTAGTTTTTGCCAGACAGGTTTTGCGTCAGGATATGTTTGAATCTCGTGCATAACAATTGTAGGATCAATCCCGGGCATTTCCTCGTAGCTCGATGCAAATACGTCGCATAATTGTTTAAACAAGGCCGTAAAAGTGGTGAATTATTCCGGAGAACAAGTTTGGCCTAAGTGAATTTGTTCCACAACTCCAGGTTTTACCGAGATGTCGATTGGAAAGGTAGGCGTGATATTATCTAGGTTTCCCTCAGTTACCGTATCCACAGTTAGGATAGGATATTGAGGGTAAGGAAAGACATCCAGTGAAACAATGGTTTCAATAGCATTCTCTACTGAATCTAATGGTGGAAGAAAAGAAGATCTATGGTGGAGGTCTACCCATGGGGGTTCATCCGCGCTCATAATATCCATGATTGACTCGTCATAATGAAAAGTCTAGAGTAGAGGATTAGGTTGGGATGAGCTCCGCTGTAAAGGCCGAGAACATGAGGTAGATGCTGCTACAAAGTGGACATCTGGTAAATCGGGTGCTGATTGGATGGCCTCGTATGTAGCTTCTGCGGGGCTGAGAGGCATCACATCTCCAATTGTATCCAAATGGTTTGAATTGGGCACAATCCATTGGTCCGTTGAGAAATGAGAGGATGAAATCATGTTCCCCGTTGCAACATGGGCAGGGGGGTCTAATTTTGGAAATAATCCCATGAGGGATGAATATTTAAGGAGTCCTACCCCCACACTCTCATATATCTGTGTCGAGTGTCCTAAAAGAGGGACATTGTCTGCGGGATGAGTAGTGGTATCAGGTGTACAAAAATCTAATTGGTCGATAGTAACAATCTTCCCTTGGTGGGGAAATTGCATAATGCGGAAGACGAATGATGCAACCACGGTCATGGCATAGAACCAGTTGCAACCAAGTAGTAGGTTTTAATCCAATGGGGCAACAACGAATTCCACGTTAATGGAAACACTTTTTCCGCCCGACTCAATGGTCAAAGATTGTAACAACCCATGAGGTTGAAAGCCACGTCCATCAAAGGATTTCAATGTAGTGGGGGAATGGTTCAACTCAGGAGAGCCAATGGCTCGCCAGCAGGATAACGACATAACCGAGGTAGAGGCTCCTTCGTCTAAGACAGTATGATGGATGATTTTCCTAGCAACGTTAGTAACAAGTCGGAACGCAAGTTGGTGAGAAATCCTCGGCTTGAAATACTCTAACTTGAACATGATGGTGTTAAAGGAATTTGGATCTATAGCTCCAATCGCGGATAATAGGGTCTTACGCTAAATGGGACAGTTTTGTAAGACTTATAACATCGACATAGCACAAGGATCTTGCGCTAAATCCTCTACTATATTGTAGTTTTGAGCAGCCCAAGCATTGGGATTGAAAGTGGGTTTTCAAATCGTGATCTTGGGTGGACGCAATACTGAATCCAATAAAGGTTTCTCTATGACGAGAGGATCTTGAGGTGATGGAATGCTAGATGTAGATGCGGGGGATTTTTTAGGATTACCCCCGCCAAATTCCTTTGTAGAAGGAGAGTCATATGATCATGATCGAGTATTTAAGTTGATTGTTTCACTCCGCATCATGAGAACATGAGCGGTGGAGGACGTTTCTCCTTGAGAAGGAGATTGTTGTTGCGCAATCATCTTCCATTTTTGCGTGGGGAAGGGGCCAGTTAATACTATGGCTGTGGGGTTCCCTTTAAGGAACTTTTGCACTCCGTCCTAATGTGGGCACTCTTTGGTGAAGTGGGGGCACTCTTTGGTGAAGTGGTCACCACCGCACAGTAAACAAGGATACTTAACCTTCCTCTTTTGTTTGGTGTTGTCAGGATTTTTTCTGGGCTCCTGCTGGTTAGAAGACTTTTTATTTTTACCTTTCTTCTTCTTTTTACCACTGGATTTTCGAGGTGAAGCAGATTGAACTGAATTCACTTCCTCAGTGGAAGCAGGGCTAGATGATCTGTTGGTGTTGTTCCTAGCCTGGGATGAGGGTGGAGTCGAGCCATGGTGGTTATGCGATCCACCGGATTCTTTAGCAGGCTGGGTATGAACGAAACCAATGATGCCATCGGTGTGAGGTCCCGTAGGTGGTTTTGTTGGATCATAGGTAGGGCAGGGGGCATCAGGAACGATATCATATAAGGTTACAGATTGAGCATAGATAAGGTCTAAATACTGAGCACGGGCTATAGCTTGTTCTTCTATGACAACCCCACCCATATATACGTCTTTAGCTATGATAGGCAGTAGTGACTTCATGAACCAATCTGCAAGGAGTTGGTCCAGAATGGGAGCTTTAATTAGACGTCATCTCCTCCTCCACTCATGAATATGATCAGAAATGTGAGTGGTAGTGGTTTGACGGAGAAAATTCAAAAGATCCGTGCCAGTTTCGTAGTGGATCAATAACTCAAAGTGAGTAAAAAATGACATAGCCAAAGATTGAAAATCCGGAAAGGAATGTGGTGGAAACTCAATGTACCACTTTGTGGCAGTGCCGATAAGAGCCCGTTGGAATAACCTCAAACGGATGGAATCATCCATTAAGGAATTGGACGAGCACCATAAATAAGTCATTACATGGTTCTTAGGATCCTCATTGGGTTTGCCGTCAAAATTCGGGATATCTATCGATGGGAACTTCACAGGAATCACAGACCAATTCGTGCCATGATAAATGGGATCGTTAGTCAAACATGACAAGTCTGGAAGATCAAGGGTAGCAAGAAATGGTAATTGTTGGTTCGGTTGTGGATACTGGTAATACTAATAAGGCATCTGTGTACCAATAGGACCATGGATTGATTGGTCGTAAGGTCCTCCCGTAGGAAATTGGCCATATGGGGGTGGGCCTCCTGGGTTGGGCGGTGGACCTGAAGGGGGTCCTCCTCCGTCATAATAAGTTGGTCCTCCATTAGAAGGTGGGGGTCCGCCTCCTCCAGAATAAGGTGGTCTTCCGTGAGAAGGTGGGGGTCCTCCTCCTCCAGAATAAGGTGGTCCTCCGCCGAAAGGTGGGGTTCCTCCTCCTCCAGAATAAGGTGGTCCTCCGCCAGAAGGCGGGGGTCCTCCTTCTCCAGAATAAGGTGGGCCTTCGCCAGAATGTGGGGGTCCTCCTCCTCCAGAAGAAGGTGGTGGTGGACCGAATTGTGGGGGAGGTGGCAGGACAACTGGTGGAGGTGGTGGGGGTGGTCCACTGGCTGGAGGTCCAATAGGTGGGACGTTATGGTGCCCCCATGGGGTGTTCGGGTTTCCAGGATAGGGTAATCCATGAAAAATATTTCCTGGATAATTGGGTCCTATATTAGCATTATGATGGCTCGGATAAATATGCCCCCATGGGTGTTGGGTCCAAATAGATTGTCCCCCCGTGTGATGTGTCCACATAGGTTGTCCCATGGTTGGGAGATAACTGCCAACCATACTATAGTTCGGATGTGAAGTATGTCCTCCACTCACGTTATGTCCGCTAACTAGGTGATGTCCCCTAGTTAGATTAGGTCCACTAGCTAGGGGTTGCCCCCCAGTTGAAAATTTCCCACTTACTGGAGTGTGCCCAGTAACCGAATGTTGACCACTAATGGTAGGTTGACCTGTAACAAATGGTTGACTACTAACAAATGGATTACTTCCACTTGGCTGTAGACTAACATGTAGATTATAAACTCCCCTCGAATTTTGAAGTGGGGGTGGTGGAGGTAATGTCCCAGTAACATAGTTAATAGTGGTTGAAGGTTTCTCTCTAGAGGTTGGTGTCAAATAAGGTGTTGAACCGGTCGCTTGACTTTGAGCCCGAGTTCTCCTCCCATTTAAGGGGATATTCAGGTGGCAAGTTCAAAATCCCGCGGGATCTTCTTAAAGGTTGATCAACCATAATGACTGAACCAAAATTTCTCCTAACAGTTTTATATACAAAAAGAAAAATACACTCCAAAGTCTACACAAGCTAAATCCGCAAGCAAACTTATGTGGTAGGTGTGGATTCAATGGTCTAGAACCTCACGGGATTATCAAGGCGGTGCAACTTGCGATATACCACAGGGTCCAACACTTATACTCGTCCCAATCTTTCAGAGCAATAACCCGACTACCTGATAGCACGTGCGTAGTAGCTCCCCGAGTGCTTTTCTTGGTGTATTTCCATGCCAAGACGACCAATAGGTTAACTCGGATGGTTACAGGAATCCTAGAAGAGTCTCCCGATATAATCAAGGTACGTGGGAGCTCAAATCCGCAGTGGTGTTAACTAATGCACAACCGCACGACATGAGCCTTCCGATATACTATCGAGTACGTGAAGTACCTTTCTATATACCCAACGGTTCGTGAAAGGCCATTCGATATACTGATTGGTACGTGGAATAAATACAAGCCCTCGGGATGCATGCAGGCAAATAACGACAGGTGCCACGCTTAAAGATGCCGGAACATGTCTCTAACTTAACACATAAGTTTCTATACAGTTTTTACCTAGTGCTACCGTTGAATTTTATCTTGACGGTTAAGTGAATGCATGAGGTGTAGACAGGAATTTAAAAAGATGCAAATCTAAACTACACGCAAATGCAAATCTTTTCCTTTTATTTTCAATGAAAACTAGCTAAGGCAAGGAGAAATTTTCTTTGTTTCCGAAAATGAAATGAACAAGTACCTCTACACTTTCAAAGTCAACCAAAAGAATCAAAAGCACTCTTCCACTAATCCAACAAAAAATGAATAATACACCAAATCTAAATGTTTTTTCTTTTTCTTTTTTCAAGTTAAACGAATCTACGAAAAATTGAAAAGAAGAATTTCCTTTTAATGAAATAACTTTAATTTTCCAAAATAAAGATAAAAAAGTGGAAGAAAATAAAAAATGCAAGAATCTTTCAATCTTTGGAATGCTTTGTAAAAGTTAAACTACACTTGAAATCTTCAAAGAAATGATGGATAAGCTTTCATGACCAAGAAAATGCAAGCTAATAATTATCTTTTCAAACTTTTCAAAGATCTTTTTAATGATAATTTCCAAAGTATGAGAAAAATCTCTACAAGAATTTCAAGAAAGAAACTTGAAATGAAGATAATGAACAAAATTGATTTCCTACTCAAATGCACTCAATGGATCTGAGAATGATGCCACTTTCCAGATCTATATTCAAAAAATGAGAGAATACACTACTGCAAAATTTAATTAGTTGGAAATTCCCAAAGAAATGTGATCACCCAAAATCTCAGTAACACTCAAAACACACAAAATCAAGCAAAAAATCACAATAACAAAAAATGGGAAGGCTCGGAAGTTAGATTGAACAAATCGAACAGATCAGGTGAGACAATCGGGAGTCACAAGACTGAGTACATCGATGGGGGATTGAAATTTCCTACAATGACTGAATCACTCGCTTGACTAGCTAGGACCCTAATCGACACTTAAAATTCATAATCAAGCCAATGATAGAGCATGTTGTTCCTAGGGGTTCTGTGACTGTAAGGGGCAACACATAGAACTCTGAAAATCATACCAAAAACCAACTTGAGAATTTTTTATACCAAGTGCTAATTAATGGAGGGAAACACGCCCTGCAAGTGTGCACCAGGGCATTGGAAGATCCAACAACACACCCTGCAAAGGGGAAAACAACGCCAGTGATGTAGTTTGCAAACAGTCAAAGAGTGTCAACAACGCAGGTTGATAACTGGTAAACACCGTCAGAATTACAGTGACGTGGGGGTTACACCAACCAGGTGCGTCGGGCAGAATCTGAGAAAGAAAAAATAAAAATACTCCAAGAATAAAAAGGTAGCAGGTCTAATGATGATCCTAAGTAGACTCTGGATAGCCCATAGACTCTCTGATGGTTAGATCCAATGGAGGCAAATGAAATTAGAGGCTCAATCAAGAAAAATGAAGAATTGAAAACAAATCAAAACTATGATCTATAATTCCCTAGTATGATCGCCAGTACGGTCTGCGAAACCAATGATTCCAGGTTCAATCCCTAGTACGGTCGCCATTTTTGTTTGAAGACAATCTGTTAATGCGGACATAAACTGATCTCTGTAGCCTAAATGATTTAGATCTAGAACAAAATAGTACATAACATAATTATCTTTCCTGGTTAGATTAAATTGCAAGGTAGATCAAAAAGTGAGCTACCTTATAATCGCAATTCCCTTCTCCTCGTTTGATCTACTTCCAGTCCTTCGATCTCCGGCTGCAAAACAAGATGGAGCAAGTGGAAACAAACGAATAATATGAAAGCATATGATTATGAATCTAACTAGATCAACGGTCAAAGAAGTCGATCCTAAACATTATTATAAGACATAACAAGTTTATGGAAAGATATTTATATTAAATGTAATTTGCAGCAAATACAAAGTAGTGAGTTACAACCAATGCCTTGACGTTATGACTCCAACTCAATTGATCTTGCCTCAAAGATCAAAGCGTTCTAGCCTCCTATGGATGAAGAAGATAGTCTTGACCAAATTCCACCAACATATGGGTGCTTTATCCTTCCTCCTCTAACAATGGAGAGGGGGTTCATATATATAGGGCTAAAGGGATAAGAGAGGTCGAGGATTTAGGGGAGAGGCTTAAGGGATCATCCCACTAGGTTAGGGGATCGAGTGCCACCTTTCCAAGCATCTAGGGATAAGCCTCCACATCACCAAGCTTCGAGAAGTCGCTCGAAGCTTCCTTTTATCCAATTTAACCAACTCCGATGCACCTTGTACACAGGCACATTGCGTCGCTGACGCACTCTGCTAAGGTACATAACACGTCACCTTGGGTTCGACACTCCTTGCTATAAGGTAGGGCGCGTCAGGGTGACTACAAAAAGGTAAAGGGAAAGGACAACAACCTTTCTTCCAATGTTTTAGCCAAGGAACTTCAGGGATTAAGCATAGAGATGACATATGACTCATGATGACGAGATTTTGGTGTAACTGTTGAATCCATTTGGCATATGTGAACAAATGTCCATTAATTGATAGATAAGAGTTGATTTTGAAAGATTGTCTTTGTGAGTTGTTAAACATTAAAGCTCTAATAGGGTGGTTGGAGTTTCTAAAATTTTACAAGTTTCATTGCACTCAAACAATAATATGTGAGTGTGTATGAGGATTTTATTTAGCAAGGTGGTTAAATAATCAAGTAAGATAGGTGGATTGGTTCCCATCAATTCATTGGAATCATCACAATGAAGCACTTGAGGGATTGGGTCCTTACTTCGAACGAAGATGGTTGTACAAAAAATGGCCAATGACATGGGAGAATGTGGTGCACAGAAGGGAAATGGAACAATTGAGTCAAATCTAAGACAAAAAGGTTTGAAATCACAGTCCTAATATATTTATATCTAAAATCCTATTTCTTTAAGTAAATAAAGCTTTCTTAGGTCAATGAAAGTGAGGTAATATTAATCCAACCTCACTCTTTATAAATACTTATAGATTGGAGAAAATACATGTTTGTCACCTCATGATAAGATGATGCTAATTGTTGGTTAGCGTGGTGACACAAAGGAGGAGGACGAAGTACCATGAGTTAGTAATTTTGTATTATTTTTGGTGACACAAAGGATGAGAGTAAGATAGGAGGGTCACTGCCTATGTGGACAACTCACTTTACACAAGTATCATGGTATGTTAGGATCAATATCTTATTGTAAACAAATCCTCACAACCAATGTGGGATGACTAGTTTTTAGTGAATGAGTTTTTCATATGATAGAAACAATTTCGAGATGCCCTTTATTTGACATCTCTATGTTTTAATGACATCATCATTGTTATTCTTATTGCGCCGAGAGGCGCTATACAGCTCAGTATAAGGGAGATCTTGTAACATGTGTGGAGTGTTTGTCGAGTAACAAAATAATAAAAATAAAATATTGTAACCTGGCCATTAATAAAAATATAAGAAGTAAAAAAGATACCATTAATAAAAATATAAGAAGTAAAAAAGATAAAGAAGTAACCCAGTATGAGGGAGATCTTGTAACATTTGTCGAGAGTTTGTAGAGTAACAAAAATAAAATAATACGTCGGCCATTAATAAAAATATAAGAAGTAACCCAGTATGACCGAGATCTTAAACTTGAATTTACGTGTAAATATTTTTTAACGTGTAAAAAAGTTAGATAATTTTTTATGAACATGTAAAAAGTTAGATACAAAAAATTACACCTCAAGAAATTGGATCTATGCTGGTTGTAAACCAATCCTTGTAGGAGGGTCACTAACCCTATAGGCACCCTCTTTACCATAAAGATCATAACATATAAGGGTTTGCATTGTGGACCAAACCTCACAATCAATGTGGGGTAGCATATATATATTGTAAAAATAATTTCAAAAATGTTATTTATTTGAAAAAAATATTTATTATTATTTATCTAATAACCAATCCACATTGGTTAATAAAAACACTACTGCTTTTCTGAACACATTCTTAGCCTAAATGCCAAGTATGTTGAAACTTATATATATAACTCTAAACCAACTAACACTTACGGTGTATAAAAATAACTTAAACCATATTAATTTTAATGAAAAATAATCGATAAAAAATTTGTCGAAGACCTTCGGTGTGTGATATAACATATCAATAAATAAGTATTGAGAAGTAATAAAATATATCTATAAAGAAGCATTGAGAGACATTCTACTAATACACTGTATGGAATGAAACAACAAACGAAAACTAGCTCAAATAATACTTCACGATTCTATTTGCCCTTCAACTCATGATCAAATCCGAGAGAATGAAATAATGGAAGCTGGCAGGAGTTGAATGTAGCAAGGACAGGAAGAAAGGAGGAAAATGATGGCGGGAGAGGATACCAGAACATCAAAACCAGGCCGCAAGCGTTTGTCTATCACAATCTCTGTTCTTATTTCCTTCGTTATAGGTAACAAATTTATCCTGCTCAATTTTTTTACAGATCTATGCTCCACTAAAATTTACGAATGTGATATGGGTTCAGATGTACTGTATTAGGGTGTGCTGCCGCAAATTTTAATGCTAAACTAATTTCTGTGAAAGTGTATAGTACGAATTCATTATTGTTTTTTTGAATAAAATGGTATAGTATAAAATTGCTTACGAGTATATCAAATCAAATGGAGCCTTCAAAATATATTCGGAGTTATTATTGAGTTATGTGATGTTGATGGGCGAATTTTCCACTTCCAGGACTACCTATCTGCCTAAAATCAACGGAAGTTTACAGAGCACATCTTCCATTTGAAGGCATAGACTCTCTGGCAAACAGTGTGAAATCCGAGCCAGTGGCGCTTCCATGCCATTTTGATATAATACTGCTCCAGTTAAACTTCAAAAGCGACGATGATTTAGTGGTGAAGCAACACCTAGAAAGAGTAAGGGGTCTAATTTCAGACGAAGTGCAAAACAGGATAAATAAAGATGGTGTTGACCATGTTGGTTGTGGGAACGATTATGTGGTTACGGTGAGCTTGGATTCTAAGGCCAAGTGCATAAGAACTGGAGCAATTGAAGGAAATTCTTCTATACATAGGCCTTGTGGGTTGATGGACTATTTATCCGCCTCAATTGAGGATTTCTCGGATGACATTATTGTGGATGAATTGCTACAATCTTATTTATCCCGTTATTCAGATGCCAATGGTGGACGGTACACGATTTTAGTCACGGGAGAAAGAAATGGAGACAAACATTCCCATAGAACTGTCATTGGGAAGCATCGTCATGCTTGGATTCAAGGAGTGTTTTCGGAGTCAGTTGTTGTTCCCTTGATTGGGGACGTTGTTGTCAAGTACTTCATGGGTGGTGGAATTGCTGTTTCTGGTCGTGGACAGGGATTTGGAACAACGGATGAGAAGGGCGAGGCTATGCCCCTTGCAGCAGATGGGACTGCTACTCTTTCGTTCAGCCTTCTAAATGCAGAGCCTGCTGACTGGATATATGACTGGTAAAGTATAATTTTTTGCTTTCCTAATTGTCAAAATAAGAACAAAAATCACAATACTTTAACTAGAAAATGAAACAAATATTCCCTTTCACTGATCAAAAAATGGTTTGGTTGGGATCTTCAAGTGGGTACATTCAATTGTCAGATGTTGATTTCTTTGTGCAAGTACTGAGTATGAAACTAGTTATCTCAAGGTATGCAATCATTAATTTTGTCATATTGGATAAAACCAACTTTGTGCACAAGTTTACTACCGAAATGAATTACTTTTCTGGTTCCCTCCCTCTTTGGCAGCATTGTCATGTGGGGGCTAAGCTTCAATTTGTCAGAATTAAAGTTTCCTAAACCCTTGCCAAAGAATGTCAATAAAAATCTCATGTTATATCTAAACGCCATCTTTCATTAGTGTCAGCCTAGATAAACCTATTTGATGAATCCTTTGATAGACCTGCTAAGTCCAAGCCCTTTTTGTTTTTGAGAAATTTTGGAGTCTGTGTGTAGATAATAGATGGCGTCCCTTTCTGAAAAAGATGTGTTCCCTTGCACACGTGAAAAAAATATAATTTCATGATCCCTCCAAACACATTTAAAAAAAGAAGGAACGGGGATGTATATTGCTCAAAAATTGGTTGTGGCTTTACCTGTACAGTCTTGATACAACCTGGACTCATCTATGACTAGCAGCAGAGAAATAAAGAACAGAGATAACCCATACATTTGGAAACTAAAAAATAAGAGAGTTTTCCTTCTTTAAAAGTTGCAGTTATAAAATCTGATAAACTGTCCTAGCAGGAAAAGATTATGACAAAACATACTCTAACTTTAATTTGAAAAGAAATCATTTAAGACTGGCCACTGAATCGACTTGGCTGGCTGCTAGTTTCTTCCATTCACGATTCACAGAACCTTTTGGAAACATCTCTTGCAGGGGCGGATTTACATGGTTGGTGATTTGAACAAGCAGGTCCAGAATAGTGGTGAGGGCCGCGTCCAGCTCAGAGATTATCATATTGGGAATGGTTAGTGCTCTTTTGGTTTCTTGCTCCCAATCTCTTAGAGCCAATATGTGCTTCGCTGCATCCACATAGAGGTGGTCCTTAGCTTTGTTGGCTTCCTGAAACTTTGATTCAGCCTGACACTGCCACACTTCTGCCTACTCTAAGACCACCACCATACTCGCCTTCATGTCCACCACTTCCTTGGAGCAATTTTGCACACAACGATGTACTTCCCCAACATCCCCTTCAATACCCAAAAACAGTTATAGTGGGCCAATCATGAGAATGAGAGCCATGAATAGACTTAGAGAGCTCAAATCCACAAAACCTCCTAGCTGTGAGCCTGAGAGATTCTCGTGAAAATGCTGAGCATGGGCGGCACCGAAAATGTCCCAGAATGAGAGATGAGGGGAATGAGAAAATTTGTGTATAACTCCTTGATAAATATCCGGATGAATGCTGAAACAGTAACCATTAATCACCAACCACCTTGGGGGAATGTGGGGATTGCAAGCCTGGGTCCCCATAATCCCCACTCTTCAAGATATATGATAGAAGTACAGGAAAGCCTCTTGACACTAGGAACACCTTAGCATTCCTGACAATGAAGACCCACCTCCAGCAAAAATATCGATGTTGACGATTTCTCAGGCAACATGAAGTCAAGTTGGCTCCAAGCAAGTGAAGCAGTTATGCTTAGCGTAATTGAATCTTATTGGGTTGTTTGGCCTTTCGGAAGGAAAGAGATAAAATGGAGTCGGCGATGAGAAGGGGGGTTCGACAGAAAAGGAGGTCAATGCAAGTGTCTGAAGTTGCAGAGGAGCAATTGCAGAGAGAGAGAGAGAGAAAATTGAAGATTTTGATCCCAATGATGGCTTCGAGAGAGAGAACCAAGTCTGGTCGTGGGGAAGGTGAATGCAAAACATAGGATATGGGTAACTCTTATGATTTTCATCACAAGATATTATTTGCAGCATGTTACTACATTCTGAATTTTGTCACATCACTTGTGAAGTTTTTTCATAAGTGTCAAGCTTGTAGGATTTCATGGCTAGATGGTGGGACAGGCAGGTGGTACACTTGTTTCTTTGCCTGGAGAAGTTGCTTCTTCATGGTTTAGTGGTGGCCATGGTGGTTGGCTAGGAAGTATGGGGGTGATATGTTTTCATGTTTTCATGGTGTTTAATTGGTGAGTATGATGTGCCTAAGAAGTAAACATGCTCATAAGATGATGCACTCACTCCAATTGCTGATTAAAGGAGTGGATGACTTTGTTATTAAAGCAATTAATTAATACTTAATTATTGCACCGAGAGTAGCGAGGTGCTTACAAGTTACAACCCAGTATGGGGGAGATGTGTAACGTTATGTACCAAAAATAAAAAGTAATTAATTTTTTTATGTTGGCTCATAAAATAAAAAATGAAAACCAAATAAAAAAAATAAAAAAAATCCATATCCGCTCATAAAATAAAAATTTAAAACCAAATAAAAAGTTATTAAAAAAATAAAACCTCAAGAAATTGGATGCGTCGGTGCTTGATAGATCCACATTTAGGATGGATCTATGCTGGTTTAATGGAATGGGAACCCATCAACTTAGAGTCTCTTTAAGTTTTAAAGTGTTTATAATTGCACTTTTGAAGTAATGGATTAATTAAAGTGTCTTACCTTGGGTTTTCTCAGGATCTAGTGTGATTAATTAAAGTGTCCTACCTTGGGTTTTCTAAGATTTTAGTGTGATTAATTAAAGTCAATCAAAGAAAATAACTTATCACACTAATTAACCAAAGTAACTAAGGTTTGCACTTTAGAATAATTTAATTATCACTTACGAGGGGGCACTAGGTACAATGGTCCCTTATTGACACTTAATTGATGGTTATTGTCAGAGTGCCTTAAGGGATTTGAAGACACTCCGCACATGAGGTGCTTTGTCATGATTAAATAATTAAAACCTTGTGGAGCACTAGCTTAAGAGAACTTAAATGGAGGATTTTCATAGATGATTGACTTGGTTTGATTGGGGTTGTGCACACATGGAGGCCCAATGCTCTAACACCCTAGCCCCTTTGCCTCATTCACACTTGGAGGGTGCTCACCACATGCCAAGCTTCTAGATGCCATGGAATGCTCTCCCATAAATTAAATAAAAATTCATTTTCTTAAGGGGGCGCACTCCTTCAAACATTCTATTGGTCAAAGATGGGTTAAAGGTGTGGAGTTAGTTGAGCTATGATGGAGATCAAACATTCTTCATGGTAGTTAGTTACATGCACACATGTGGAAGATACCCTCTTGAAGGGGGCACTTCTATTTTTGGTCAAGGTGGTTAAGGAAGGCACTTGTTTCAAGGAACCTCATCCTCTAGAAAGATTATTTTATTCCTTGGTCCAAGTTTGTTACCCATGGCACATCTATCAAAGTTTGTTAGATCCCTTAATCCATTAACACATGGAAAGTTTGTTGCACTCTTGGAGGGTCCATCACTTGATGAAGGATCTATTCACACGTGGGAGCTTCTAGAGGGCGAACTATTGGAGCAATAAGATCAAGCCTTAGTCAAACCTTCATTCTCTTAGGCAAGCGCTCCACCTCCACCTACAATGAGTTTTTATCTGCTTGAGTAATGCCCTTGGGTAACTTTCTACAATATGGGTTGGACCATAGATGCTTATAATTGCTAGCAATCCTATCTCAGGGAAGCCCCCCTTGTCTTGGAGGAGGGCCATCCTCTTAGTTGCCCATAGGCTAGCATTTGCTCTTTTGGAATTTAAATCTCAATTACTAGTTTGTGAGGTAATAGTAGCCTTTGAGTCAATGGCACAAGAGTAGAATTGTAGAAGCTCAAATTGAGCCCTTTGTAATCTATATCATGCTCTAAGAATAATAGAGCTGAGCAAGCCATTTCGATTTGAAGTTTCCCACATTGGGTTTCTCTAGGATATGTTGATGTATTTGTAACTTCGGAAGATATTCTTCTATATATTACATTTGTACTTTATTGTATATCCCACAGAGATGTATTATTCCTCTGATTGGAAGTGTCGTCATTTGTAAGTGTCGTCATTTGTATTGATGGGTTATTAGACCACCAGTGTGGGGTCGGCCCTAATTAGGTCATGTGGATGGGTTATTAGACTTGAGTAGCAAGTCGACCCTAGTGAATTATTGGCAGGTCAAGTCAGTGTATAAATAGAGAGGTTGTGTCTCTCATTCTATTCATTCACTCACTTCTCAAGCTCGCACAGCTAAGAGAGAAAGTGGCGCACTAGTGCAGGAGGAGGAGCATCTGCTAGAGACATCTTATTGGGTTTGATCATTGTGATCTTGGTTTGTGGCTTATCTTATCTCTGAGGAAGTTGCGGGGTTTTTCACCTTCTTGGTTTTCCCCGGTGAAACTCCGTGTCTCTTGTGTGATTGCTTTTGTGTCTATGATTGATATGCTGTACATGTTATTCTCTTAGTGATCCTGAATGATAATGGAATGAAATTATAGAAAAATTAACAGGATAAATATTTGTGTCTTATAGTTTGTGATTAAGAATTTCTTGCATTGAGTTTGTTTTTGCATTTGAATTCACATTAGTTTGTTTTGATTGATTATTTGAAGAGCTTTAGCCCACAGTGCATTCGTGCTCAACTTAACAACTTCATCTACCGTAGGCTACATCTCTCATGGACAACTACCACAAAGCATCTTCATCCTCTCAACCTCTTATGGACCACTACCATGGAGGATCTATAGCTCCCAGGCCCTTAAGATCTATACGAGCTCTAGCTACCAGGCCCTTAAGAACTATAAGAGCTCTGATACTATGTTAAAATTTGCACAAAAACAACAATATGGCAGAAAATGCTCACTAGCCGGTTCACTTGTATTCACACCAAAGATACATTTATATAGTACAATGGGTGATGCAACCTCATAGAGAGTTTGATCTAGATCCTAGCACCTTGCATGGTGACTAGGCTAGGCAATCCTAACTAAATCTCTTAGTAATCATTTTATGATAAATCACTATTATCCTAAATGAATAGTACAAATAATGGTGACAATGAGACATTGTGATTGCTAAGGTAAGCCATAGTCTAACATAGGATCCGTGTTGGTGATTTGAGTTGGCTATAGGTTGATTGATTATGAATCATCAAAGCCATAACTTTTCCTTTCTAGCTCAGAATCACAAACTGAAATAAGTTTTGTAAAGCTTAGATTGAGCTGTGCTACATGAGGATGCATGGAACCTTCATACCATGTTTTCTTGGCCCCAAAAAACTCTCTAAAATGTCCAAAAAACACAGATTTCAGTTGTTCACTTGAAACTATGAAAGTTGGGATTTTGCTTAATCTTGCCTGAAGCAATTCAAACACTCACTGGAGGCACCTGTACACCAATAAAACAACAAAAAAATTGGTCTACATTCCTAGATCAAACGCCATGGGTCCTGATATTATGTTAGAAAACTTAAATAAATTAAATGCACAAACTAAAACTAAATAACAAAATCAATCATAAAAATGAACAGACAACACAAGGTTATAGTTGGAAACCTTAATGGGAAAAAGTTAAAACCATTGTTAAATCTCGTCTCCTCTTTTGTATTTCTTCAAATTGTTGTTATACTCACTTCCCTTTACAACAAGAGTCTCATGATCAAGTGAAGTGAACATTAAGGTTTTCCACTCCCCTTTTTATAGATCCTTTGCTTAAGTGTGAGTTGTTGATCTAATCTCAAGATCATATTAGATATTGCTTGAATTTTACAGAAATGGTTTTTAATGCAAATTCATAAATTCCACATCAATTTTGAGATTTCTCGGATTTATTTCCTTTGAACTTTCATCCTTAGGGTTGAATCTGAAATATAAATTACAGTAGTATGTATTTCACTTCTGTCCAACCAGTTACACAAGGCAGCCAAAGAAAATAAACACCGAATGAATGTACTCCCAAGACAAATATTTTCTGGCCCTTAGAGCACACTTTCTAACATAAAACAGATTAGAAAATTACTTATTCCTACATATTTATTGCAGCCATAAATATGCCCTTTTAGCTTCTATATGTTTGTCAGATCACTTAACAAAGTCTGCTCAGTGTTATATCAAATCAGCATGCATAACCAGCTTTAGATTTTTTGCTTACTCCGAAAGTGTTTACACCATGTTTGGGGGTGCTTCAAGAGATTTGGGGTACATGGTGTATGTTTCAACCTTTTGATGGTCTGAGATGGATTAAAATATGTGAGATGGTCCGTGATGGATATACATAGTTGAGATTGCTTGCTTAGTGGATGCTTGACTTTGGGATGGTGCTTGCTTGGTGTTCTTCCCTTAGGTGTTGGAGTTCTCTTGCTTGATTGGTGGATGCCCTTCATGATGGCCACATGGAGGACCACTTGCTTGGAGAGCACCTCATTTGGGACGAGGAGCGTTTTGCATCATAAAGGAGGGCTTCAAGCCCTAGATGGCATTTGGCAGCTTGGATTGTTGTTCCAAGGATTAGAGATGGCTCGAGGACGCCTAGTGCTTCAACAATGTCCGTGTAGGGGGTAGCTGACCCAATGGAGTACATTGCTTAGGAGGATTGATGGAGTCCGTAGAGGACCTTGGTGGAGTGGTGTGGACTTGCCTTGCGAAGCTACATGACCTTGGAAACATTATTGTGCACGACATTGCCATTGGAGCATGACACATTTAGTCTAGAGTGGATGTCTCACTTGTGTGGCCTACACCGGTTCATGTAGGTTGCTTGTAAGGCCTTAAGCCCACATAGTATGGTTGGCCTCCCTCACCTCTCATATAAATAGTGGAAGGAGAGTCTTTCCATTCATATCATCATTGTACTCTTTTATTTTTACTTAGCTTCTTGGAATCATGAAATCTAGGAGTTATGAACTCTATAGGAGATGTCTTTGTTGGAGCTTGACACTCGTGACTGGGGTTTTCTCTTATGAAGAAGAAGATGTTTGGCTTTCTCTCTTTCTTTCTCTAGGCAGTAGGGTTCTTGGTCTTCTTGGAGTTTCTTGGAGCATCTTGGAGTTCTACGGTTAGGGATTTACCCTTGGAGATTAGGGTTTTGAGAGAAAACCCTAGGGTCTGCCTTGGAGGATGTGTTAGAGAGCTTCTTGCACATTGGATTTTCTTGGTTGAGCTAGGTTTTGATGATTTCCCTAGCTAGGTCTTTTTGGATAGTTGGAGATTCTCTACTAGCCCCTAGAGAAGGCTATGGTATATACTTGTACTTGATCTTGAACTTATATATGAAGTTTACAGCTGTCCATATCTTGTGCAATATCCAGATTTGAATTTCAGCTATATATGTTCTTTATGGATTACTATTTACATTTGCTTATGTCTTGTTGATTTGACATAAGGGGCAAATCGTTAAGTGTATTAACATCTAATAAAGAATATAAGGAGCTGAGTTTATTGTTATACTGCTGTAAAAGTACATTTTCAGATCTGGTTATTGTCTGATAAGTTGCCCTAGAAGGGGTTGAAACTTATCTCATTGTTTGGTATTTTCCTTGAATTGCTATGAAGTTTGGGACTATTAGAAGTGAATTATTGTGATCTTTCTGCTGTTGTTTTATACTTTAATTTATAGTAGTCCTAAGGTTGAAAGTTCTAGGGCTAATATCTGAGAAACCTCTTAGGAAGGTGAAATTTCAATTTTGCATTAATTGCCCGATGTTAGATTGTAAGTCCCTAGACAATCACAAAGTCCTAGATTACCTCTCATGTGAGTTTTTATTCTTATCACTTTATGACTTGTCATACCTATCCACTGATGACTTGTCAGTGAGATCTAAATCAAGAGGTGAGTATGATCCATGTACTATATGATACCATCATTGGTATGAAGATCAATGTTGAAGATTGCTTAAGCCTTTTCTGCCAATTTTTGTCTTTCGTTTTCTTTCTCTATAGTTTAAGATGGTATTAGAGCCTTGATGAAGAGATGGTGATAATATTAGAGCTCCTTGGGTCTTAAGGGCTTGATCCCTTCATGGTAGTTATCCAGGAGAGGTTGAGATGTGTATGTAGTCTACGGTGAGGATCCGATGATGAATTGAGGGTGATGCGATGAAACTGTGGCATGGTAGTGATCCATGAGAGAGCGACAACGCTACCTACATCCACAAAATTGCAAATCTACATCCATTCGAGGGTACAATGGTAGAAACAAGATCTATTGTAAATTTGTTGAGAGGTTTGAGATTTTAGATCAAATAAAAACTGTATTGGCTTTATTCAAGATTTATTTCAAACTATTGTACAATAGATCTATAGATCTATTGTACAATGGATCTATAGATCTATTGTTTCATTTGATCTGCGAGCAATATACACCACCACACCACTCTTGTTGCAAATTTCAATAGCTCAACCGTGCTCACTCTGATTTGAACAATTATCTACATGTAGATTGATGGTTTTTACATAGATCTGCATTTGGGATTATAACCGAGACCTACAGTCTCTCGCTGAAGGAGGCTAAATATTGGGATGATTCATCTGCATTTGATGGGTATGCTGTAAAATATCAAATTGTGTTTTTTGTTGGTTCATTCCAGATCTGATTATAGCGATTGAAATGAACAAGATTTGAACTTAGATCGATTTGCTCCAATGGATATTTTTTGTGGGTGCCATTGTGGCCACAGATTGCAATTGCAGAGATCAAATGTGAAGAGCAGGGCCTGATCGGCGAGAAGCAATCCCTTGCGCTTCATCAAGTTTTTGAATTAATTGTTGTCCAATTTCATGAGTGTCACGCGATCATTGTGTGCGTAGAGGACGTTATTGGTGTTTGGATTGGGGGTCGGGCATTGGCCTTTCAGAAATATTCAACAATCAAGCAATTCGGTTTTTGGCTCTCAGATCGTCACAAGACAATGATCTAACCACCCAATTGCACATGTTATCAATCAGAGGTGCAACCATGCAACGATTAAGGGACAGATCTATCATGTAAGGCCACTTGTAGGTTTCTGGTACATAGCTCATCTGAAGTCTATCTCATTAGTCTGACTCAACTTCTGCCATTTGATGTTTTAAATCAGTTGGCATGGGTACCATTGGGCAGCTTATAGGTTTCAATCATTTGGCACCTGTTATCACGTTATCACTAGCTGCCTCTAAATGGTATCCTATCTAGGATGGTAGATGTATGGGTAGCCAGGCAGGTGACACTCCAAGTACCAAGGCCACCACTCTCGTAGTGGTTGTCACTTCGGACAAGGCACTTGCCACTTCAAGCCAACTATAGGATAAGGCTAAGGGGGATACCCTAGTTAACCAGTGATGGCTAACGACCAAAGGCAAGACACTCAAATGAAATATGAACAAGGGTAGGAAGAGGTATCTTGGATTGGTGACCCTAGACCATAAAAGTCCAGTACTGAGTGATAATTTATCAACAAAATGAGAGAATAAAAGCGCATATCAGATCTGAAATATTAGTTTGTTATGCAAGTTTCAATAGTGGAGGGATTTAATACAAGTCTAGGGTGAAATTAATGATAGGTGTTTGTGATTAAAATTCTTCCCTATGGGGATTTGACTCTATAAATCAAGAACATTTAAGGCAGAAAATTATAAGGATTTTATGGCTATCCTATCACTCCAAAAATGATTGGGAAAATTAATTAGACAATTAATAGACAACCACAAGCAATGGGAAGCAAGCCAAACACCAAAAACTAGCAACTTCCAGCCAAGAGGGGCGCACCACTATAACAGACCAGTGCCTAATCCTAGGGAAAATGGGGTCAAACTAGAAGTATTCCCTAGGGGTTCTAAGGGAGATAACAAAAACCCAAATGCTGGTTTTGACTAATTTTAAGTGAAAAACTTGCCGAATGTTTGTATGATAGTTAAAATTGTAAATTGTTTATGTTGACAGATGGAAATAGCAAAAGATAAGAGAAGAATGAAGACTTACTTGGCTCCGGAGAGATGCCCAAAGCGATGAATATTGCCACTCACAAAGATCAAATGAAAGCATTTGACGAAGTTCCAACTTTTTTTATAATGTGCCCAAATGAACTAGTGTGCCCTCCACTTGCAAAAGTCCAAAACCAGAAGTTAGTGAAATCCCACAAGAGAGTGCAATTGCATACCAGAATCTACGAAAGAAAAATAGATGATGTGAAAACATAAAAATTTCTCCCTTTCGTTCAACAAGTTTGAGAGGGAGGGAGAGAGTTTTCCCCTCTAATGCGCCCCCCTTTTCAAATCTGCAGCTCTTGGAAAGCAAATACCCTTTTCAAATGCAGCTCTTGGAAAGCAAATCCCCCCTTTTCAAATCTGCAGCTCTTGGAAAGTAAATCGATTCACCATAAAAATGCTCAGAAAGATTCACAAAATGCTCTCAATGCAAAGGAGAAACAATATTCAGTCATTTGTAGTAGACAAACACTCCGAGAGACACTAAGTTTTGCTCAACAAAATTCTCTATTATCAGTCCCAAAATGCCAATAGTCTAAGGAGTACAAATGAGTTGATCTCTCTTAAATAGAGAGACCAAGTACAAAATCCCTATCTCAAAGAGATGGAGGGATGAGATTAAACCCCCTCAATCAAATCCAATGGCTGAGATGTGTCTTTTGATTACATTACATTTTGCATAGTCAAAGAGTGGGGCAATTTGTAAGACATAATGCTCACTGAGAGGGGGGGGGTGAATCAGTGAGCCTATACTTAATTTCAATTTCCACTTCTTCTACAAATCATTTACCAATTCACTTCAATGTCTTATTCATCAATAATTTATATTACTTGTCATTCAATAAGTAAAACACATTATCATCAACATATTACAAGAGACAAGATATAAGTTCTGTAAGTTTTATATAAATGGAGACTTCAATCTCCAGTATGGGCTACAACCCATAAGGTGGCACCACCCACCAGAATGATTCAGTCAACTACTACTGACTGGGATGCTACAACACCCCCACCAAGCATAGATTTACAAATGATATTTCAGACTCTTCTTGAGTCTACAAATTACATACATTCTCAAACAAGAAACCCTTGTTTGTTTCTACAACCTCTCTCATCAACATACCACAACCAACACTTCATCACTCTTACCATATCAATCATATGTCACTGAATATCATTGCTGTATGAACTCAAACTTCATTTTTGGCTTGCTGCTGCTATGATGTTCTCATGCCCAAAAATCAGAGATGAAGAAAGACAATTCTCCCTGCTGCTCCTATTGCTGGACCCAAAATTATAATCAGTCTTCTTCTTCCTTTAATAACAACAAGTTGTCTTTGTCATCAATCACATTATCATTATGTCCAGCAGTATAAATGTATCATTTTGTCTAGCATCATGTCCCCAGAAATCAAAGATAAAAATCTTCCATGTTGTACTTGCTGCTCCTGCTCCTTACCACTGAACTGTCATCATCCTGACTGTCCCCCGAAATCTGAGCTCACCAAAACCATCGAATTCTCCACACACACCCGAAATTCCTCAGTGTTGAAATATTGTAACTTCTAAGAATATTCTATTTGTACTTTATCCGAAGATGTTTCATTCCTCCGTCGGGACTTTATTGTATATCTGGAGATGTTTATTCCTCTATCGAGATGTTCTAACTAGGGTTATTAGACTCTCCTAGTGGGGTCGGCCCTGAGTTAATTGTTTAGGGGTTATTAGACTCTCCTAGGAGCAGTCGGCCCAGTTAGGGAAAAAGTCAAGTGAGGTAAAGTATAAATAGAGGATGTGTGATCCTCATTTAACACACTCACTCACTCATTCGCTCACTGTGAATTGCGCATAGGAGAGAGAGAGAGATCTACGAAGGAGAAGAAGGAGCACTTGTTTGGGGTTTACATCTTTGTATTTGTTGGTCATCTATATTGAGGAAAGCTTTGCTGGGTTTTCTACCCCATGAGGGTTTCCCAGGATAAATCTGTGTCTATCTTGTGATTGTGTTTCTTTCAGTGATCCTTACTATGCGCTTGTTGTGAATTTTATTCTAAACTTAACATGGTATCAGAGCTAGCCTGAATAGGACATCTTTCACAAGGTGAAAATACCTCTCTCTCCTCCTTCGGTGAAAATTAGGGTTTCTGCAAAAGTTGAAATTTTTGGAATCTGAGAGCATGGTTGGATGCTCCTCCCCAAAAGCGAAATTATGAGCCTTAGATCGAAGTTTTTGAGTGGGTAGAACCCCAAGATAAGTCAAACCCTAGTTTGACTTCTGGACCAGAAAACCAGAAAACTGTGAACTTGTGCACCAGTGAACCAGAAAGCTGCGAACCTGTGCACCAGTGAACCAGAAAGCTGCGAACCTATGCACCAGTGAACCATAAAAGTTGCGCACCAGTGAACCAGTAAACCATAAAATCTGTTGCAGATCCGAATTTCGCTGGTCAAGCTTGAAGGGTGAAAAGTTGAAGTTTTCAAAAATCTAGTACACCAGTCAACTCAATTCAATTAAGCACATCTCTTGGTAAGGTCAACTTTGCATTTTAAGAATTTTCAAACTTTGGTGACCTCTTGGATAAGATGGCCCCAAGCACTAAGCTTGAGGACAAGCTAGAGGGTATAGGGAATTTCCGGGCATGGAAATATAGGATTGGTCTCATTCTTGAAGAGAATGATCTTGCCCAATACATCAAATATGGGGTTACAGAACCTGCGGAAGATGAAGCTAAAGAGAAGTACAAGAAGGATATTATTAGGGCAAAGAGAATCATTGTTGATTCCATCAAAGACCACTTGATTCCCCAAATGTCATCCAAGAAGACCCCGAAGGAAATGTATGATGCCGTAGCCAGAATGTATGAAGGGAGGAACATCAATAGGAAGATGAACTTGAGAGCTCAATTGAAGAGCACTAAGATGAATCAAGGAGAATCTATTCAAGACTACTTCACAAGGGTCTCCCAGTTCAAGGAGCAACTAGAAGCCATTGGAGACAACCTTGATAAAGATGAACTAGTCATGACTGCTCTCAATGGTCTCACTAGACCTTGGGATTCATTCATCCAAACCATGTGTGCTAGAAAAGAAAGCATGAAGTTTGATATTGTATGGGAGGATTGCATTCAAGAGGAGGCTAGAGTAGCCAATAGAGAAGCCCTACTCAAAGAAGATAATCAAGCATTAGCCACCCATACCAAAAGAAGAAGGAATCAATCCAACTTCAAGAGGGAAAGTCACAAGGAGTCTCAACCTCCACAAAGGTTTCAAAAGAATAGAAGAACCATTCCAGAAAGAAATTACTCTTCATTCCAATGTTTCATTTGTCACAAAATAGGACACATGGCTAGGGATTGTCCTTCAAGGAAGAAGAAGAAGAGTTTCCACCACAGAAGACATCAAGCACATCTAGCAGAAGATGATAGTGAAGAAAAAGATGAGGAAAGACCTCAAAGGAAAAGAGCTAAAGTAGAAGAAGAAGATGCAGAAGAGTATGTTCTATTCTTTGCACTCTCTGGGTCTGCAACACCTGGAGAAGACACATGGCTTATTGATAGTAGTGCTTCAAAGCACATGATGGGACGAAAGAAAACTCTTTCAAAACTTGAAGAGAAGACCTCTCCACAGAAAGTATCATTAGGAGATGACTATCAATATCCTATCAAAGGAATTGGTGAAGCAAGCTACAAGCTTGATTCTGGAACCCCCATGAAGTTGAAGGAAGTGTTATATGTACTAGGTTTGAAGAAGAACCTACTTTCTATCTCAGCATTAGATAAGAAAGGCTATAGGGTTGCATTCATAGATGGACAAGTACTCATGTGGCCCAAAGGAAAATCAATTGAGGATGCAGTTGTTATTGGTGAAGAAGGAGGGCTATATAAACTCAAGGGACATTCAGAAGCAGCCCTTGTTCATGAAGCCACTAGCCCAAGTGAGCTTTGGCATAGAAGGCTTGCTCACATCAACTACAAAGCATTACCCTATGTGAGCAAAGTAGTAACAAGATTACCAGATTTGAAGGTTGATCATGAAGGCACTTGCAAAGGATGTGCAAAAGGGAAGAATATCAAGAATCCATTTCCAAAGAGTGAAACAAAGACTAAAAGTACTTTGGAATTGATTCATTCAGATGTATGTGGTCCAATGCCCTCCACATCCTTGAGTGGATATGAATACTACCTTACATTTATTAATGACTATTCAAGAAAGACTTGGATATATTTCCTAAAAGGAAAAGATGAAGTCTTTGGAAAATTCAAGGAATTCAAAGCCTTGATAGAAAATCACTCAAAAAAGAAAATCAAGACACTCAGGACAGATAATGGTGGAGAATATACTTCAAAGGATTTTGAAGTCTTTTGTAAAGAAGCTGGAATCAAGAGGGAACTAACCACTCCCTACAATCCTCAACAAAATGGTGTTGCGGAAAGAAATAATAGAACCATCATGGAAGCAGTGAAGACAATTATACATGATCGAGACCTTCCTATGCATCTATGGGCTGAAGCAGCAAGAACCGCAGTCTATGTCCAAAATAGATTGTCTCATAGTACCCTTGGATTCAAGACTCCAGAGGAAATGTTCACAGGGAAGAAACCTGAGGTAAGCCATCTCAAGATATTTGGGTGCCCTGTATATGTTCACATACCAAAAGAGAAGAGAACTAAGCTGGATCCTTCCGGAAAGAAGGGAATATTTGTTGGGTATTGTGAAGCATCCAAAGCATTCAGAATATACATCCCAGGATTCCATCACATGGAAATAAGTAGAGATGCAACTTTTGATGAAGAAGCTGCTCTCAAAAGATCTAGAAAGAGCCAGTGTGAAGAAGTATATGAAGAAGATGTACCTCCTAGAAATACAGAAGCTGTTTCCTTCCCTGAAGAAGAAACACCAAAAGACCATGATATGATAGAACCTCAAGAACCCCCACCTATGAACATATCACGAAAGAGAAAGCCAACATGGGCAAGATAAATTATACAAGAAGCAGAAAGATATGGAGCTCCAGAAGGCTCCACTAGAGCAAGCAAGAGACCAAAGCCATTTTCCATCTATGTGGCTTTGATGTGTGATCTTGTAGATCAAGAACCTACCAGTTATGAAGAAGCAGTTCATAAGAAAGAATGGGTAGAAGCAATGACGGAGGAATACCAGTCAATAATGAAGAATGATGTTTGGGATGTAGTTCCCAAACCAAAAGACAAGAGTGTGGTATCCTCCAAGTGGATATACAAGATAAAGCATGCTACGAATGGTAGCATTGAAAAGTATAAGGCAAGGTTTGTGGCCAGAGGATTCTCTCAGAAAGAGGGAATTGACTATGAAGAAACATTTGCACCAGTTGCAAGGTACAATTCCATTAGAACCATCATGGCACTTGCATCTATGATGAAGTGGAGATTACACCAGATGGATGTGAAGACAACCTTCCTAAATGGTGTGATTGACGAAGAAGTGTACTTAAAACAACCACAAGGATTTGAGGTTGAAGATAGAAGAACCCACGTATGCAAACTGAAGAAGGCTTTGTATGGGTTGAAGCAAGCTCCCAGAGCTTGGTATGGAAGAATTGACAGCTTCTTGACAAGCTTGGGCTTTACCAAAAGTAAAGCTGATCCTAACCTTTACCTTAAGGTTATGGATGATGAACTTGTCATACTATTGTTGTATGTGGATGATCTCTTTCTAACAGGAAATGAGAAACAAATCATGGAAAGCAAGAAGAAGCTGGCTACAGAATTTGAGATGAAAGATCTCAGATTGATGCATTACTTTCTAGGTCTGGAAGTATGGCAAGGCCCAGAAGGTATCTTTCTCAATCAAGGAAAGTATGCTGTGGAAATTGAAAAGATTTGATATGTTGGAATGTAAAGCCATGGCCACTCCCATGGATACCAACTTAAAGTTATTGGCTGATGAATCGTCAGAATTAGTGGATATGACTCAGTAAAGACAAATTATTGGGTCACTGATGTATCTGACGAATACCAGACCAGATATATGCTTTGCTGTGAACACCCTGAGTCAGTATCTAGTTGAGCCTAGACGTGTTCACCTGATCGCTGCAAAGCATGTGATGAGGTACCTAAAAGGTACGATAGATTTTGGTCTATATTATCTTGGAGATAATGATTTCAGATTGTATGGATATACAGATGCAGATTGGGTTGGAAGTGTCTCAGACAGAAAGAGCACATCGGGTGGATGTTATTGTCTGGGATCTGCTATGATCTCATGGTTTAGCAGGAAGCAGTCCAGTGTGGCTCTCAACACAGTTGAAGCGGAATACATAGCAGCTTGCTCTGCTAGTTGTGAAGCGATATGGCTTCAGAAGTTATTATCAGGACTATTTGACTTAGAGATGGACCCCACTATGATCTTGTGTGACAACCAGAGTTGTATCAAGATGACTGAGAATCCAGTGTTCCATGATAAGTCAAAGCACATAGAGATCCGATATTTCTATATACGGCATATGGTGCAGAAAGGAGCTATAAAGCTCGAGTATGTGAGCACTGACGAACAAGTTGCTGATGTATTGACCAAACCTCTGTCTCGAGTAAAGTTTAAGTATTTCTGAGACAAGCTTGGTGTAGTTCAGAAGGACCCTCCTCGAAAGGGGGAGTGATATGGTCGATGATGATATTTGGATACTGGTATCGATGTGGATACCTGTATCGATGATGAGATTGCCTCTATCGACGGTAAGGTTGATGATGAGGATACCTGTATTGATGATGTGGATACTTGTATCGATAATGAGGATACCTGTATTGATGATGTGGATACTTGTATCGATGATGAGGATACTTGTATCGATGATGAGGTTACCTGTTCCGACGATGAGGTCGATGAAGTGGTACCTAGACTTTGTCTAAGAGGACTGGTGGGATTGATCATCCCTAGACATTGATCCTGTAATTCCGAAAGGAAGGATAGTCTTAAATATTGATCCTTAGACTAGAATCCCGTAATTCTGAAAGGAAGGATAGTCTTAAATATTGATCCTTAGACTAGAATCCCGTAATTCCGAAAGGAAGGATTGTCTAAGATGTGAGTAGTGGACAAGGATCCTGTATTTCGGAAAGGAAGGATCCTCCAAGTGTGGTAGCTCCGTAAAGACTGGGTCCCGTAATTCCGAAAGGAAGGATTGTCTAAGCATTACCAGAGTTGATGGACTAGAATCCCGTAATTCCAAAAGGAAGGATTGTCCATGGTCCCGTTATTCCGAAAGGAAGGACTATACATGATCCCGTAATTCCGAAAGGAAGGATCATGTGTGTTGCAAATTATGATGCTGTTGATCGAGAGATCCAGATGATGCTGTTGATCGGGAGATCCAGACGATGAGGCTGTTGATCGGAATATCCAGATGATGATGCTATTGGTCAAGAGATCTAGATGATGTTGTTGATCGGAAGATCCAGATGATGATGCTGCTGTAGCTGATCGAGTGCTGTAGAAGATGAAGACTCAGTATTGACGATGTTGATGTTCCAGTAACTGTTTGAGTTACTGATGATGATTAAAGAAAGCTTCCAATGATTTATAGATGTATCATGTATGATGTTCATGACTCCTTGCTCTTGCAGATGTTGTTAGAATATCCTTCTTGTTAAGGGGGAGTGTTGAAATATTGTAACTTCTAAAAATATTCTATTTGTACTTTATCCGGAGATGTTTCATTCCCCGTCGAGACTTTATTGTATATCCGGAGATGTTTATTCCTTCGTCGAGATGTTCTAACTAGGGTTATTAGACTCCCCTAGTGGGGTCAACCCTAAGTTAATTCTTTAGGGGTTATTAGACTCTCCTAGGAGAAGTCGGCCCAGTTAGGGAAAAAGTCAAGTGAGGTAAAGTATAAATAGAGGATGCGTGATCCTCATTTAACACACTCACTCACTCATTCACTCACTTGTGAATTGCGCATAGGAGAGAGAGAGAGAGATCTACGAAGGAGAAGAAGGAGCACTTGTTTGGGGTTTACATCTTTGTATTTGTTGGTCATCTATATTGAGGAAAGCTTTGCTGGGTTTTCTACCCCATGAGGGTTTCCCAGGATAAATCTGTGTCTATCTTGTGATTGTGTTTCTTTCAGTGATCCTTACTATGCTCTTGTTGTGAATTTTATGCTAAACTTAACACTCAGATACCCGAAAATTCAGAGAGATGTTACACCACCGAATTTCTGAGTTTAACTTAGACTTTAACTCCTCTTAAGAGTTGCAACTGTCTCTCCCTCATCTTTTTTGCTACATGCGGATCTGTTGAGGTACCCTACTGCGGTTGTCTTAGGACAGTATCCACCCGAAATTCTGAGATGATAATGTAAAATGTTTCCCACTGTGGAATGAACTGCGGCTGCCTCAACACTTCTTCTTCTTACCCGAATTCAGAGAGAGGAGTGAAAAAACACGACTTGCCTTTTTGATGGTGAAGTAAACTCGTATTTATAGTGTAATGTTGGATGAAGGTCTTAACTTTAACTAGGCCAACTTGTGATTAAACAATTGTCTTCAAATTGAGCCGACCTTCATAATTTGGTCAATTTTAATATAAATTAGCATGAGTGGGCCGACTTGGTATGCCACTTCAATCTTTTTCTTATTTTATTTAATCTTTTTCAATCTTTCAAAGACTTCATCACCTTACACTTCTTCAAGTATATATATATAGATTTTTAATCTTCTTCACATGACCATCAAGTTTCACAAGCCCTGGGTTCATCATACATTTTGTCCAAGTGTGTCCAAATGCCTACATTGTTCTTTCCTCATGCCCGCATATGCCTTATGAAGCATGCCCGCAAGCTCATGCTTGCTTGGCATATGTCTTCTCCATCCATGCTATCCATGTCCTCCATTTCACCATCTCCTTTCATCTTTGCACCAATATCCACTTGCCATTTTCATGCTTGCCATCTCTAAGTCTCATCTTCAAATGACCACAGTATGGGTCATTTGACTCATTAGGTGTCCCACTGGCTTCAATGCCCACATCCAATGTCCTTTGTCCATCACCTTGTCCACCTCTTGGCCTTTGCCATCCAATGCCATTGTCACCAAGCTTAATCTTTGTCATTAATGTTGTCATCAATGACAATCATATTCATCATGATTTTGCATAAGTGCACCCCTCTCTAGTGAGATAACATAATATGCAAATGATACATCATGAGTGGGGTCACCAAGGGGGCGTCTCTAGGCCGTTTTAGTCCCCTAGGCCCCAATACAAGCGATAGATATAACAATGGTAACAATACATAAGAGTTGAAGCAAGTAAGTGTGCCCCCCAAGAGCCAAGTGTGCCCTCTCTAGGAGATGGGCCACATGTGGACCCCAACTCAAGTGATGATCTCATGTAATAAGGTCCAAAAGTATGGTATAATCACCCCATGCTATTAGTTGTCCAAACATTAGCCACTTTAATAATTTTTCTTAGTCCATGGTTATTTTACTTTATTTAATTATATTGGTATACATGGCTGAAGCTGTAATCTGCTAAAATCGACCATTTCCCTTACCCGCAACCTTGAACCAACTATACCAATGAGATCACAGACCTCAAATCCATTAATAATGGTCACAAGAACCAAAGAAATCCATCAAATATCCACTGTATAGCCCAATCCATGCTCAAACCATTAAAACAGGGCCCTGATAACCAATAATAATTAAAAATCTCTCAAATCAAAGCATATTATGGCCAACTGATGCATGGAGTCATGTAAGGGACCCCAAAGGATGTCAAAAAACCAAAATTGCAACTCTAGATCCAAAGTTGCTTGAGACCCTATATTTGGCTTGGTCAAACAGGGTTGACCAAGTCAAACTGGTCAAAATAATGACAGGAGCTGAAAATGTAAGTCCCTGCATGCACCATAAGGTGAAATAGGCTCCCTTATTTATATTAGTATACTAACTACAACAATAAGTAACAAGTTATGGTGATCAATCATAAAACATGCCATAAGTTAGGGTGGCCACATCGCCTTTTCATGATGCCTCCAAGGTATGCACATTTATAAACTTGGTCAGACTACTAGCCATGGGTGAAGTGGATAAAACAAGGTTTAAAGATAGTAGGGAGTGATTGGGACTTTGATATTGTGACCCTTTGGATAAGCATGGGAAACAGGGGACCACAATGACATATGCACACTAGAGAACAATAGGGGAGGAAGGTGTCTCACAAATGGAATAAAGTGCTCAGGAAACCACCGCTAGCCTCTAACATGCAACCTACAACTCACATCCAAGCCTGCCTCAGGCTCCGCGAGGATCGTTTCTAGAACCTCTGTGTCAAGTACACATGTGACAGTAATGTGGTGAGGTTCTAGGGGACACTTAGAATTAGTTGTCCCTTGCTCCATCTCACATCCATGCCCCTTTTGGGACTCTGTAAGGAATAACCATTACATTTGATTTTATGCGGGAAAGTGGTCATTTTGATTTAGCATTTGTTCCTCATCTGCTTGGCCCTTTTTCATTTCATTTCACATTAGCTTTTTGGCTTGATTTCACTTTCTTTAGCCTTTTTGGCTTTATTTCATTTCTTTGGATAGGACAATGATACTCATATGCATGTAATGGTGGCAGGATTGCAAGCTTCAAGGACAAATGGGGAACATCCCGGTGAACTACACAGTTCTATACTGCACCACTACGTTGGGGGTAACCGACAGAAGTGGATCCCAGGTTTGAAAGTGGAGACACACACTCCAGAGCCGAGACACAAAACAACATGGAATCTAGTGTACATAGAGGTCACAAGGGTGAGGTCCTCAAAGTCGCACATCTCAGTCTTAGTCAGGGTGAGGATCCAATATGGATGGCTCGGATGGGTGGAGACAATGACAAGTGATGCTAAAGCTAGCAACAATAGGGAGATTGACCAAGTCCATACCATAGATGGGGAAGTAACCAATGTGCATACAGGGGAGCCTTGCAATCAAGGTGATAGAACAACTCTTACCATAAGCCATCATGAACCACAGAACAATAATACTAGATCACTAAACAAGTCACTACATGCTAAGTCAGACTACTAATATAAATAAACAAGCCAATACATAACATCTATGTGCATCTATCATATACCTGCTCTGTTGAGTTAATCTGAAGAGTGACCTCTTGCATGCGTGGACAAGGGAAAGGCATACCAACACTGAACTCTGTTGCTCCAAGTGAACCATGACCAAGCAAAATCATCTCCATGGGGTCATGTAGAGAACAACTATGACAAAGGGGGTCTAGGGATACTCTGTACACTCTGCCTGGCTCTGCAAAAACACAGTGTATCACCACTGAACATGACTCTGTGACTATGCTCAAATTATGTATGCTCTGGCTCAAAGTCTCTGACAATGGATCTGCATCATGGTAGCTCTAGCTAACATGGATGTGATGACAGCGCCATTGAATAACGTATTTCGCTTCTAGGTTTCAATCTTATAATCCCACAATTCCCAGCTCATGGGGTGCAGGATGAGTGGTACAGGGTTCTGTTTTGAATATATGCTGAAATGCTGGAAAAACTGATAAGTGTGCTGAATGATGAAAAACTTCTCAATTTCCAATCTTCTTTTTGTGAGCTCAGAATGGTTTTGATTCCATCATCAAACATCCTAAATAAAAACTTTGGGTTTAACTCTTAATGTTAAAAATTAAGTTAATGAAAAACTTTAAGAATTATGATTAAAAGTTAATGTCTACAAGAGTGTGGTCTGATGGCAAACAGTGAGGCGATCGGCCTTGTATTAATGTGGAGAACTGGGTTCAAAACCCTCTGTGAGTGGCGTGGCTGTAAATATGTCCTTGTAAATATAAGACGTATTAAAAAAGAAGAAGATTAGAAGTTAATGAAAATTTCAAAAAGATGACGATTTCTTTTTTTGTTGTGTTTGGGCGTGTTTCTCGTGGTTCTTCGTGGATTTGAACTGGCTGGCTTGACTGATTCTTAACTGAACTGTCTGGTTTGAACCCAAACACACAAAAAATAAATTCTCGTCTTTTTGGAATTGTCTGAACTGGTCGGTTCAGTTAAGACGTGGTCCCAAACTGGTTCATAGTCTGAACCAGACTGGAAAAGGACCAAAACAGTCTGAATTGGAATCAGATGGTTCTGACTATTATGACACATGAAGAACACATAACCTCCTTAGGTTTCCTCGTCTAAGTACTGTTTCAACATGACATTTTTGTGTCATAACTTTAAACACTGACTGTAAGGCCTTTGAGCAAGAACAACATGGAAATGTTTTATGGCTTTTTATGTTGGTGTTTTAAGGGATTTTGTCTGTTATTTTAAGTGAGATTCACATATGGAAATGTTCATATCATTTTCTATTTCAATTGTATGTCCTATTAGGCATTTCTTTCTGCAAGGTCTCAAGAATATGATTGAAGAATCTTGCATGCTAGATTTTGGTTTGTCTCAAGGATGAGAACTTTACCTTATGATGTGTAGGAAAGAGTAGCTAACATATAGGCATGTTTGTGAAGGCAAAGTTTTATTCAAACAAGGTAGCTGACATTGTTAGATTAGCTTATTGAGCATTTCATTCACACTAAAAGCTTTTTGTCCTTCAAGAAATGTTTTAATAGTTGGTCTCAGTTTCACCCTTTACCAGCATAGCTTGCTGTATACATGTGATTTTGAATTTCATTTTATTGCTTATTGGGTAAATTCTTAAATCAAGAACAAGAGCACTTTCTTTTAGCTTCCTTTCCTTGAGCATGTCTAAGAAACAATTGCAAACAGCTGTAGCTTGCTGTATACATGGGAGTTTGAAGTTAACTTTATTGTTTCTTGGGTAAATTGTTAAATTAAGAAACAAGAGCAATTTCTTCTAGGTTCCTCTCCTTGAGTATGTGTAAGAAACAAATGCAAACACCTGTTCTTAAAGTTCAATTCTAATAAAATAATTCCTTCTCTTATTATTTCATTAGAACCGTATATTTGTTATATCAGATACAAAACAAAGAAAACATGGATCAGCCCTTCAGTAGTATGCAGGGCTAGCTGGTCATTGCTGTTATGATCAATATGGTTGGATGCTCATTGTTATCATGATCTACAGTTCACATGCATACTAGGTGTCTGCTAACTGGCTTCTAGCAATGGCAAACATCAGATACCTAGCTGCTCAGGCTCTTTTTTCTTCAACAACACATAAACACATATACACACATGAAACAAATATAAAGGCAAGTGTAGTTCAGATTTGTTATCAAATTATTTATCTTCTTTAGCATTAATGCAAGACTTCAAACATCTGTAGTTTCTGTCCTCTTATAATTGAAAGATATCATGGTTCTAGTGAAGGAACCTGACTTATATTTTGGATATGCTATTAATATGTGACCCAATTATTTATTTTGTTTGAAGGAATATATGAGACCATATTAATGATTTTGTTCAAGTTTGTAGGCAAGAAATGTTCTTTTTGGTGATTGCTGTTTCTTCTAGAGTCTAAGTCCTGTCTGTTTCTATGCATCAGGGACTTTGAGAAGCTAGAGAATCGTTTCTTATCCCCTTTGGTAGAGACATTGGCTCCTATTGCAACTTTAGCTGTGGAGAGCCAGGTTATTAATTTATATTTTGAAACTTTCCCTGATGTTATGTAAGAAGGTTTCTCAAGACTTCTTTCTGCCGTCTTTATCATAAAGACTTCAAACATTGTTGATGTTGTGCAAAATAATTTCTACACCAGATAAAATATCTTAACAATGTGACATTGTATTAATAATCTTGTATTTATTTTCCATGCAGGTTCTGTATCACACTCCAAAAGCAGCCCATTCTCACTGGGATCAAAAGTTTGCAAGCTATGTGTTTCATGTCAAGGACCTTCCTTTCTTTGTATGTTCTTATGGACAAGTGCAATTTCCATTTTATTCTTCAATATTGCATTTTGCATGATGCTTTTATTTTCTTGGTCCTTGCAACTTTTGAGCAAGACAGAGTTTTTTGTCTAATTTTTTAATGTTTGTCACTCAATCCAATCATAAATTGGGGATTTATTTCCTGATATCTGGATAAAGGCACCTAGTTCCACTGTGGATATAGTTAGGTTTAACTGCCCTTATATTTCACATTTCCTAGCGTATGAACTTTATGACTGATTTAGGAGCTAGGATTAGAGGTCATAGTGAGAGTCATTATTGGTTACTCATGTTTACGTAGTGAAAATATTTTATCAAAGCCTGGAGACTGCGTTATCTAAAAGGAGATTCTTTCTCGACGTTTTGAGAGGTCATAGTGAGGGTCATTATTTCTATCCATAAATACCGAAAATTGAAATTGAAATTTGTATTAATGTCCACTAAAGACCAAATGTTGGAGTTTCACATATAACACAGCCATAATTAACCCATAACTTAGCCACCGTAGACATCATAGTGAAGCCATCAACACAAGAGACAGGATATGTCATGGGTATGCTTGAACCCCAATATTCAATATGATCAATACAAATGAATGATCGATATTGATGATTTTAGAGTTCTCAATATATAGGTTTGGGTTCTTCACCCAAAACATCAATTGTGGGATCGGAATCCACAAGATGTACACGGAAGTCAGCAAAGACAACTAGTTGGGTAACATATGCCCCAAGTAGAACTAGTGGGCACCATTCGTCACCCTAGTTGGTCAGCTCCTTCGGTCAATTAGTCTAGTCGATAAATACCTCAGTTGATAAACCCAGTCAAAGACTATAAGTTGGTTTTACATATATCCCAAGATTCCAACGTCCCTCAAACTCTTGGAGGTCAACAATAAAATTACATCAACATCTCCCCTTGATTTTATTTGGGGAGGGAGTCAGGACCAATACAAAAGCATCAATGTTGGCACTTGACAGTGAATAAAATGATGAAGACAAGGTATAGAAATGCTCTGTGAAGAGGCTACATCACTGCAACCTCAGTGATGTCAACAAACAATTTCCATGCTATCAAACAAGATCCAGTTGATCATTCTACTAGTGATTGTTGAAGTTTGTAGTGAGGATAGGTGCTTCTACGTTCGCTTGTGTCTAGCACGTGGAAGTATCCTCAATTTGTAACTCTCTTTGTAAAAGTGACTTTTATAATACTTTATGTAAAAGGTCAATTTGCCCATGGTATTGACATAAAGTGAATGTTATAAAAGAGTCTAAGAAGAGTTGTGTGAGACACATTTTTTGAGAGTGAGTGATCACAGTTGCAAGAGACGAATTTCCTCTTGTAGTGAGCAGTCTAGGTCTCAGTTTGAGATTACAGCCTTTTTCAGGGAAGAGTAACTTTTTTGTTGGCTATTGGATCCAAGGTGGATCTAAGGTTTGTCTATCCAATTTGTAGAAAGGATTTGGAGTATCTTCCTATGTGTTTTTGGTCCAGATCCAGAGGGTTTATTCGGAGGACTATTGTAGTGCTGTTGTAATCAAATTCTGCAATAAGAAGAAGACAAACATTTGCTGGTTTTTCCCTAGTTGGGGTTTCCAGGGTAAATCCTTGTGTCCATTTTGTGTGGTTGCATTTTTGTTGTTCCGCTGTGTATTTATGGTTTCTTATACAATTGTATTTTCAGTAATTAATGTTCAGTAGTTAACTGAAGAACACATTAATAGTTGCGGCTAATCAAGAGCTGTATAAGGGTATAAAAGTTAACATGGTATCAGAGCAGGTTTCACTCCGAG
This sequence comes from Larix kaempferi, assembly GCA_027924585.1. Lineage (NCBI taxonomy): Eukaryota > Viridiplantae > Streptophyta > Pinopsida > Pinales > Pinaceae > Larix > Larix kaempferi. The sequence continues at coordinate 34,103,477 of BSBM01001000.1, read as the reverse complement.
GAGGAATCTAATGGGACAGATTTGGTGAAATAATGGTTGAGTTACATAAGTTTTTCCGTAAGACTGGGTTATAGTTTTTGCAGGGATTGCAGAATATTTTGTTATCGTTGTCTACCAGGTTGAGGACAGAGGACCAGTTGGATGGGGCGTCCACCAGTGGTAGGGAGAATGAGTCCTCACTCGTCACATGTCTTACTAGCTCACTGACCACCGGTGTGTGGTACATTGACAGTGGTGCTTCATGTCACATGACTGGAGTACGAGACTATTTCAGTAGTCTGAAGGAGCATATCTCTAACTCCTACATTGAACTTGGGGACAACTCCAAGTTTAGTCTAGTAGGCACATGGACTGTGAAGTTTTAGAGGGAGTCCGGGAAGGCATTGTTACCAACTATTTTGTACCATAGTTGGATTTCTTGTGAGCCATCAGAGTTATGAACATGTTCAATGTCCATCATCAGTGTTCAGAAGTTCATAAAGTCTTTTTTAGGGCCATTTGGCCCCTTTGTAATAATTGCATGTTCATACCCCCTTGGGGATATTGTAAAAATGTGCTAGCAAGACAGTCTTATGTAAAGAACTTGGCCTCCTAGGACTTTTTTTATCAACGGTGATCATTCCATGGTGTTTTTTCCTTGTCAATTATGCAATGCTGAATAAGTGTTGTATAATCGACGAGTTTTTCACCCGCTCCTCCAAAGTTGGAATGGTCATCCTGATTTTTGAGCTTTAGGATGGTATTAAAGTTCAAGTGTCAATGTTTATGAGCTTGCTAGACCAATGTTACAAAAACCGAACCGGTGGTCGAACCGACCGACCCTGTGAACCGGAACCGGACCAAAACCGGAAAAAAAAACCGGATCATAAAACCGAATCACCAAAAATACATAAAATATTCAAATTTTGAAAAAATATAAATATATTCATGTGCATCCATGTGCATTCAAACCATTATACACAAAATATGAAAAGTATCTCATTTATATAGCAAATTAGAGTGAATAGAACCAAAATAGCAGTTAGCACTGAGTGCAATACATGTCTGAATCAAAATACATCATCAAAAAAGGCTCTAAATGGCCTATAAAAAAGACTAGAGTCAAAGACTCAGACTCAGACTCCGATTCAGACTCTGAGCCATCATCTACATCCTCATCCTCAATATGCAGAGTTTGGGCTTGGGCCACCTGACTTGACTCCCCTGGTCCAGAAGGCACTTGTCCAGCATCACCTTCCACATCTTGTTGTTGTGGAAGTGGGTCCAAATCCATCCATGAAAGGTCTTCATTCTCAGTGTCAAATGCTGGTGGCTGCGTCTCCACAACCCAATCTGCTGAGGCATCACTATCATCCAGGAATATGGAAGACGATTCAAGGGTCCTGTTTTGCAATTGGTTGCGCCTCAACCGAAGGTTTTACTGAACAAATACCATATCATTTAACCGTTTTTGCTCTAAACAGTTACACTTCTTGGTGTGTATACGCTCAAAAACACTCCAATTGCGTTCACAACCAGAAGCACTACATGTTTGGCTCAATATTCGAACTGCAAACTTCCGCAAATCAGGGCACTGGCTACCAAATTGTTGCCACCAATATGCTACATGTACATTGTAAAGACAAAAAAAATAGCAAAAGAATTATAAAGTTTTACTCATATTCTAAACTTTAAAGACTTTCTAAATTCTATTATTACCTGGAGGATCGTTAGATCTAGTCCGTGTAGCCGTAGCCATGCCAAAGATACTAAGAATCTCATTGAAATGCAAGAGCTTGCTGTGGATCTCGTCTTGTTTAGCGGGATCAGATACCATGCGCTCAATGCATTTGTACAATCCTTCCTTTACCTCCCCATCTGCTTCAAAATATTTTGTGTAATGGTACCTTTACAAGAGTCAAGACAAAGCAGATGATCAATTTAAGTCTTAAGAAGATGATAAACTTTTGCAATTAAAATTTAATAAAATAACTTAAAAACTTTGAAAGTAGTTACCTTGGATTTAAGTAATAACCTGCAACATGTAAAGGCCGATGGAGTTGTCTGTTCCAACATTCATAAATTATTTGCCACAAAGGAAGATACTTTTGTCTTTTGCCACCATATGCTTCCTTTATTGCCTCCTTGCCCTGATCCATGGCCTCATAAATAAACCCCATCGCTGCTTTATCACCATCCACCATTCTCAAAACTTTCACAAGAGGTTTACTAAAAAGTACAATCTCCTCTGCCTTTTTCCAGAATCCTTTCTCATAGACTTTGTCAACAATGTCTTTTCCTTCAGCCTTCTTGCTATATTGAGAAGCATTCTACTCATCACAGGAGAACATCTTCCTCAAGTTGGCCTTTTGCTCAATCAAGGACTGCAATGTAAGAAAGTTTGTTGCAAATCTTGTGATAGCTGGCCTGACAAGCTCTTTTCCACCAGTGCATTTTCTCATAAGGGTCAAAACGCATGTGTGGTTGTAAATGTATCTTGTTATGGATTTTGCTTGTTCCACACACTTTTTCACCCACTCCATTTTCCCAATATCCTCAAGCATGAGGTCCAAACAATGGGCTGCACATGGAGTCCATCAAATGGTGGGATGTTTCTCCTCCAACATCCTTCCGGCTGCAACATAATTGGAGGCATTATCTGTGATAATCTGTCCTACATTTTCCACCCCCACCTCTAGAACTACGTCATCCAAAAGACGAAATAGTAAATGTGCATCCATTGATCTAAGGAACATAGTTCCTTTTGGGCAAGCAACAAGGAAGTTCACAATGGTGCGACCCCTTGTATTAGTCCATCCATCGGACATGATCGTGCACCTTGTTTTACTCCATGAGTTTATGAACTCTAATAAGTATTCTTGTACTCTTTCCACTTCATTTTTTAAAAGTGCCCCCCTAATATCCTCATAATCGGGGCCCTTGAAGCTTGGACCACATGAAGTTACAACATCCAGCATAGGTTGATAATAAACAGATCTTGTAGCATTGAAAGGTATGTCTGCATCATACCATCATCGAGCAATGCATTCCCAAGCAGCCTCCTTTTCCACCTTCTTCCATTTGGCATCAATGGTGGGCTGAGCACCAGGGGTAGTTCAAGGCTGAAAGAAAGACTCAAGGTTGCCACGGGGCATTTTAAATTGGGATGTACTGCTACCAACACCACCACCAACAACATTTTCTTCCAAAGGTATGGTATAAGGATCATGGGTAGGATTTGGAAAACTAGAGGATTCTTCAAAACTAGGGTTTCTCTCAGTAAAATCTAAGTTGCACTGAAACGGATACGGAAACGGATATGGATGCGGGGGGTGAAACGGATACGGCAAATTTTCAAAAAACCTGGATACGATACGGCAGGGAAACGCCATATATATATATATATATATATATATATATTTATTTATATATATATATATATTTATTTATATATATACACAAAATTAAAATTTACCATTCATCATTATTAAATCTACATAATCATCATCATCAACCTAAAACAAATACACATTAGAATTAATATTTATATACATAAGTTAAAACATTTAATGCATATTAATTTAAAAAACATTATAAAGTTGATGTATTAAGTTACTATAATAAAGTTAAAAGTTTAAAACATTATAAACTTTATTAAGTTACTATAATAAAGTTAAAACATTATAAACTTTATTAAGTTAATGCATAATAATTTAAAAAAACATTTAATATTTATTATAAATTTATACCTACGACATTTCATATATACTTTATAGTATATACATTTCAATTTAGGCCAATTCAATAGTTAAAAAAAAAAAACTTAGCATTAAACCTGTCTGTCGATATACATTTCAATTTAGGTCAATTCAATAGTTTAAAAAAAAAAAAAACTTAGCATTAAACCCGTCTGTCGGCACTGCAACAAACTAACACCCGTCCATCCACACCGCAACAAACAATCGGGCTTGTCGGCACCCGTCCTCACAAACAATCGGGTTTGTTTCTCGACCCGTCCTCACAAACGAACACCCGTCCGCCGGATTACACATGCTGTCGGAACCCGTGTTTCTCGACCCGTCATGGCTGTGACTTGTGCACTGCGCCGGATTACACACACTGCCCGAACACACGCTGCTGGCTGTGACCTGTGCACCGGGTTAATAGAATATTCAATGTTCATACAGTAACTGCCGGAACACACGTTGCCGTCAAGACAAATCTGGAACCCGCAGTATCCAAAATCCGTCGATCCGTACCCAAAACTCGTCGATCCGTATCAAGGCCGTATCCCATCAGTTTCCGTATCCGAAGCGGCGAACGACGTTTCAGCAGGGTTAGAGGGCCGTTTCCGGTAACTTAGAGTAAAATCAGAACTACAACTTCTCCCTATCTCTTTTTGGATCCTCTCTTTTCTAGCTTTTTCAGCTTGGTAGGATTCAATATGACCAAGCATCTCAGCTCTTAGGTCATCAGACACTTTTGGGCATGGTCTTACATTCCCCCTTGCACCAGCTAAATGTTGTTTCAACCTATGTATACCTCCCCCACCAACCTCCTTTTGACAATAGTTACACACCATTTTCCCCTCAACTAATTGACAATGAATCCATGCAGGATCCTTTCTATCTTTGGGAGCCATGGAAAGCAATATAAATCTGCAAATAAAAAGCAAAACCCTACTTTTTTAAAATTTAAATCCTACGAAAAAAAACGATTTCAAATTTTTAGAGACTATTCACTACATAACTAAAGGAATACGTGGCTGATTTTACATACCTTGAAGAGATGCCTCCAAATCTGCCGAAGAAATTCAGCCTTGAGTGGACTCCAAATCTTCCCCAATTTTGCTCCAAATCTGCTGCAATTGTCTCCAACACAAATCAGCCCACACACTCCGGAAAAAACTCCTTCAATCCTCCCTTCAAATCAGCCTAACAACCAACTAGAAGACCCTCAACAATTAACACTCAAGGAATCGAAGGAAAAAGACCCCAAGCACAAACTCAGAAATCGAATATTGGAAATCTTGGAAAGACTCCAATGAATAGTGTGAGTGAAAGAGAGGGGGTGGGGGTCTTTTTATAGCTTAGGGGGAGTGTTTAGGGTAGTCTAGGTTCATCCCCCCCACCCACTTTCCTTTTAAAAAAAAAAAATATAAAAAAAATCGCTTTCTGGCCAGCCGTACGGGTTGCTATACGGACCGGCCGGTTTTCTCTGCAAAACCAGTTTTGTCATGAACCGGCCGGTTTTGATCGGTTCGGTGACTGAACTGGTCGGTTCAGGACAAAACTGGCCAAAAGTGGTTTGAAGAGCCAGTTCGGACCGGAAAGGTGCCGGAACCGGTCTAACTGGCTGGTTTTGCCTAAACCGGTCCGGTTTTTGTAACATTGTGCTAGACATATATTTGAGTCATTATGAACATGTACTAGGTCCCCTAGGAATTTGAGTCAATTCGGACAATTTTATATTTCCAGTTTTACGGGATTTTAATGATTTTAATTAAAAAATAAAAAATATGATAAAAGTGTGGTCTAGGGGTTATTTTTTCCATGGGGGTGCTCGTTTTCTAAGCCGGAGCACCCATAAAACCCCAAAACCCACTTTTTTCTGAGTTTTAAGTGATTATTTATCACTTTAGTAAAAATTCTCTCTAAAATATTAAAAGAGAATTATTTAATTAAAATAATAAAGAATGGAGAAAAATCAAATTCGCTAAAATAGAGGAAAAAGAGCCAAATAAAGTGCCAGTCCAGTTGGCAATCTATATCGGAGAGAGAATCAATCAAGAGTTAGAGCTTTCAGTTAACAATCAGAGCACTACAAGCTTTCCTTTATCAAGAAATGCGCCCTCCTTCTTGGCTTGGGCGACTTTCCTATTTGGAGGCTTGTTATTGGATGGAGGAGACTACGAGGTAGAGGAGGGGCGCCCCTCTCTTGAGATGGCAGCCACCTCATCATATTACACCAACCAAGCTTTTCCAAGCTAGTTTCTCTCCTTGGATTGGGATATGCACCCCCGAATCCCTAAAAATCTCTAGAATGTGCCCTCTCTTCCTCTCTTCTCTATAAAAGCAAGTGCTTGCTCCATTGTTTAGGATGGATGCAAGGAAACTTTGCCTATATTGTAAATGCTATTTGCTTATTTTTCATATGAATAAAGTTGAGACTTTGGAGGTCAAACTGATGGTGCAAGAACTTTTGTGGTGAATGTTTTTCTCATAAACTAAGGTGATATCTGTTTAGTTATTCTTCCTTTCATGGAAGTGTTAATTTTTTAGCTAAAGAAGATTATATGCTGATCCTTAGAATAGACATTTGAAGTTTCAAGTTGTTTATTTATGTGAAGTTATCTAAGATCTGAAATTTGCATTTTGTAGTCAGTTATACTTGTGCACTTTTTATTTTATTTAACCTATCATACTAGATCTAATCACTTGTTTGAAGGCTTTCTTAGCTTTGTAGATCATCAAGCGTGGAATAGAGATCGGAGCTCAGGTGCATCTTATCTTTCTCCACCACTTTATAAATCTAATGCTCTCTTGTACTGCAGGCGCTCCATTTCTCAAATTTATTCAAGCTTGGGCTTGAGCATTTCCTTCTTCCTTCATTAAAAATTTCAATCAACCTCTTCTTACCCTTTTTTGTTTAAGAAAAGCATTTAGAGTTGATTTCAAAAGTTTTATTTTTAAAATCTATTTGCTTCATTTATAGATCTAGGAATCTTAACGATAAATCATAGATCTAGACCTAAGTTTTAGTACTTGAACAAGTAGAATATTTCCTATCATTTGCAAGTATTAAATTGTGATATTATGTGTTTTTAGCTAACCAATACTAACACATTAATAAGTTTTCTGTTTGCTGGTTTTTAGCTTTGTGTTATAGGAAGGCGAAGAAAGGAAGCAATTTTAGGAGCGTGAACCATAAAGAAGACTTCTCTTCTATTCTCTTATTTTTCCTAAGCTTTCATAAGCTAGCAAAGTCTCTTGAATCTCGCTTTTTGTGGATCAAGAGCGCTCTCTATCGGAGAGTTAATAACATTGTAAAAACTTAATAAGAGAGCAAGTGGGATTACGGCTCCCACATCCTTCTTCCCCCATTTGGGGGAAGCCTGTATCTGTCAATTTACTATTTGCTTTCTACCTGTACCGCACTAAAATAGTATTTTGTTAGGCTAGTTTCATTTTTGCAATTTACAGTTCTTTTCAAATTTGCATTTAATCTTTACTTATGACTATTTTTGGGCAAAATTAAATACTAACCCTCTTGCTTTCCCGAGTATGGTCTTTGACCTGAAAGAGACTCTTGGGTAGTAATTAGAGAACTTTTGTTTATTTCTTGAATTTCTTTGCATTTGCTTGAGTCTTTAAGGCTCCTTAAAGTGTCTTGAATCTCGCTTTTGCGGATCAAGAGCGCTCTCTATTGGAGGGTTCAATTTTCTTGAAGTCTCTTGAATCTCGCTTTTGCGGATCAAGAGCGCTCTCTGTCGGAGAGTTTTAAAATTGGAATAAATATTTCACATGCTCCGTGTATGCTCTATCCAACACAGGCTAGTTTGAGCTTTGGAATATCAAAAGCGGTAGTTTTGCAATTTTTAATTTTTACATTAAACTAATCAATTCATACTAATAATACCAAATCCCCCATAACCAACAAAAATCTGGTGTTGCCTCGACTTGATCGAAAGTGGGAAACTTTTGCAAAGGAAGCGGGAACAACTGGGAAGCGACCTCAGGGCACCGTTAGATACATCCTTGTTGGTGTAGTGTTGAACACGCTCTCGAGACTCCGTTCCAACCCACATGTCCTTGCGCGAAACCACTTAGATCAAAATTCAGACACATTCCTCGTACTGCAAGGTATATCGGGAATCCCCTTGTCCCCCTAATTAACTCATCTTTTTTATCACAAATAAAATAAACCAAGGACAAATTGCAAACCATTTTTCACAACAACACTCCAACAATCGGTGACTCCATTGGCATTGGTTTCATGCTTTAGCAACAATATCTTTATTTTGCTTATTATCAATCTCGCAATTGTTGTTTACTTTATGATGATATTATGCTGTTGTTTTGCTTAAGTTAATTTGCAACAAGCTTGGTTAATTTTCACTAATTCACTCAAAAACTCCTAATAAACACTCTTTCCCATCATTAAACACAAACTAAAAAATCCTTAGAAACCTTTTTTCAGTAGGGTCTACCCCCCTTGGCTTCGGTTAGGAGTTTGCCTAAACGGAGGAGTAAGGATCAAGTGACAGCACCTGACTCAAGACTTGCCCCAAGGTCACACTGAGCAGCTTCGAAAGATTTCTGCTGCGTTCCCCCCAGGTGTGCATTTCGGTGGCAACAGGCATTACTGGTGAAAGACATACTATATGTACCGGGGTCACAAAAGAATTTGATTTCAGTTTCTGTCTTGGAGGACAAAGGGTTTGAGGTAACTTTCCGGGATAGGAAAGTATACATCCATCCCAAGGGATACAGTTTCAGCTCGACGAAGGTAATTGGAGTTAGGAGAAACAAGTTGTACATACTCCAATTTGAACCTGCCAGTGTGTTGGTGAGAAACAACAATAGTCATGAGGGTGGGTTATGGCATAGACGTATGGCACATTTGCATCATGGAGCACTCAAAGTGCTTAGGGAGATAGTGACCAGTTTGCCTTCTTTCGGTACAGACCATCACAGTATCTGTAAAGGGTGTGCCATTGGAAAGTTTGCCAAGACTGTATTCCCCAGAAGTGATAACAGGTCGAAAGGGATCTTGGATCAGATCCATTCAGATATTTGTGGGCCCATGTCAGCTGTATCAATTGGAGGGTTCAACTATTATGTGAGCTTGATAGATGACCATTCTAGGAAGACGTGGATCTATTTCTTGAAGAGCAAGCAATCTGGAGAGGTTCTCATACGGTTCCAAGAGTTCGAAGCTCTTGTGGAGAACCAGACTGGGAAGAAGATCAAGGTGCTCAGAACAGATGATGGAGGTGAGTACACCTTGAATGCTGTTACTGGTTGAACTAGCAGAGCTAGCCGCCAATGACAAATATGAGGGAAGTGACCATTGTCACCTTAGCCAATTCCCTAACTTCTAGGAGAGTCAGAGCCTCCAAGGGGAAGAGCCCTTGTATATCCTGCAAGACACCTTAGGACAAGAGAAGCTATGTCTTCTTGACAACAATATTAGTGACTAGTGCCTTAGACCATGATTTTAAGAGAGTGAAGAAGACATACTATTTTATCATCCAATGTTTATCAACCTTTGGAGAATCAATCAATGTGAGAATCGACAGCAATTTGCATATGCACTTGCCAAATAAGTCTAGTTGTCCTCAAGATATCTAATCAAAGCATGCAATTTCAATATCCAAACACTTAATAACATAGCACTTTATATCGGACAGTATGGTTGTGGTTAGCACAAATATCATCGAGATGTTACCAATATCAAACTAACACTTGTATACCCCAAAATAAAATAGTCTTGGAACTCCAGGAGCATAAGTCAATGTTTATCATTCAAATAGAGCAATGTAAAGTTATGAAACATATGGTAAAGTGCTATTAGTTGAAATCCAAACTCCACTTTGTTATCAAATTAAAGAAGTCAAAGATTGTATATTTCTGGTTTGCATACAGAGATATGTAGCAATGTATATCAGTAGTGAGTGTTTTCCAGTAGGTGTCAAGTCCACATTCAATGAGACCTAAAGATAAGCTTATGAAACAAAAATCAATTCCCAGAGATACCAAACACTATCCTTACCAACCAACGAAAACTAATGCTGTATGTAGATCTCATACTTTTATCTACACAGTAAATTTTACACCACTGTATGTAGATGTATCAACATGGTATAGCAGCAGAATTGTCAACTTGTAAGATTTTGCAATTTACGTAAGCCCAAAGGACGACAAAAAAAATCAAATGAGCTACTTTAGAATCAAGATCAAGTGGTCATACATTTGATGTCAAGGTAATTACTGTAGGTGACGTTATCTCCAGGATTGAACAAGCAGAAAAAGGTGTCACGTAATTAAGTATCAACACTTGTAAATATTTATTAAAAAATAATATGACCTAACCTTTGTTTTTGCATGTGTGTGCAGGTGTTAGGAGTTCGGAGGGAGTTGAAGCAGGGTTGGGAAAAGGAGAGGCCGAGGGTAGAAGGAAGCCCTAGAGGGCTGGCCGAGGTGGAAGGAAGGAGAAAGTGGGGCAGCGAGGAGAAAGGGAGTGGCAACGAAGGTAGGAAGGGGAGGCCGAGGCCTTGGAGAAGTTTGGGCAAGGTGGAAAGGACGAGGGTGTAGTGTAGAAAGAGGGTAGAGAAGGTAGGATGGAAAGGATAGGGGAAGAAGAGGAAGGAGATGGAGATGGAAGGGATAGTGAAGGAGAAGAGGTAAGGAAAGGGGGGCAACGAGGAGATAAGGTAGGCAATGAAGAAAGGAGGAAAGAGAAGGTAAGATGGAAAGGATAGGGGAAGAAGAGGAAGGAGATGGAGATGGAAGGGATAGCGAAGGAGAAGAGGTAAGGAAAGGGGGGCAACGAGGAGATAAGGTAGGCAATGAAGAAAGGAGGAAAGAGGAGAAGGGCTGCGAATGGAAAGGAGAGCAGGCAGCGAGGGTGTGAAGGGTGGAGAGAAGGGAGAGCGAAGGAGAAAAGGAAGAAGGCGAGGGTCTAAGGTAGGAAAGGGAGTGAGGGTGAGCTTGGAAAGATGGAGAGCGAAGGTAAATGAGGGAGGAAAGGGAGGCCGCTAGGGCCCTTTAGGTCTGCAATTAGGGTAAAAATAAAAAAATAGGGTTTTAGTTTTACCTTTTTTGAAACTAATATGCACATGTACTCCTAAAATAATAAATTTAACATAAACAAAAAACTAGGTTTGAAAGAAGTAGGGCAACTTAAGGTTTTAAAGAATTCTTAGCCTAACCCTAGGGCATCAAGGAAAGAGGCTTCCCCTCTTGAGATGGTGCTTGGAAAGTTTGGCAACTAGGGCTTTCCTCAACAACCTCAAAGATTGGTTGAAGGAGACCTAGAAGTAGCAAAACTTGAAGACCTAAAGCTCAAGCCTAAGAAGGACTCGTTTGGAGGAGGTCCTAACAATGCTATGGTGACTAAAGGCAGAAAATGAACTAGTTGAGACAAAATGTAGTATTAATGGCTACCATTCAACCCTAAACAAGCATTATTCTCCAACAATTAACAAAGAGACATTCAAAAGAGAACATAGATACCTCCTTGTGCATGTGTTAAACCAACAACTCTAGCAATCACCTTAGCAAAGAAAACAAGATCAAAAGATACTCCAGGAATTTGCTCCAAACCACAAGTTGAACCCTCCTCAAGAGGTGCGCATCAATCAATGAGCCCTAGTATCTGCAATTAGGGCAAAAATCAACATACTTTAGGTCTGCAATTAGGGCAAAAATCATCATAAAAAGTTTTATCCCATAAGTTGTTATGTTAAAATGAAGTGAGGAGAAGTCTATTTATACTTTCTCACACTCACTTTACAAAAATAAAAAAATATCCAAGCCGACATGCCTTTTAAAAGGTCAATTTGAAATTATAAAATGTCAACTTAAAATTAAAACAAAAATAACATAAAATAATCAAATCTGTGGGTAATTTGGGGTATTTTCCCCAAAATTTACCCACATGATTAAAATAGCTAAAAATAAGCATATCAGTCTGTTCTGAAGGTTGGACTGCGAAGGGGGGGGGTCGTCATACCCCATCTAACCCAAACAGTAGTGAAAATCCCTCAACGCCCCCCCCTAATCAAGCATTGCAGCCTAGCCTGGAGGATGGCGTCATCATTAAGAGGAGCCCAAGGAGGGAGGGCGCTGGTGAACTGGAGGACCAAGAGGGTGTGGAAGGTCACCTAGAGGATAGATATGTGCCTTAGTATTGAAAGATCTGCCACTGGAATAATAAAACAAGGTCGGGGTCATGTGACCCATTGACCCACCCCTGGAAGCCCCGAACACCAACCTCGGGGCTTCAATCCCTTTCATGAGGCAGTCAACAATGCCACTAAGACATAATACTTCCAAAAGATAAATTTGAGGGTCTGGCCATAACCCTTACTCAAAAAAAGCTGGCTAACACCCCTCCTGATCAGAAAAATGACCCCCTCTCCCTGGGGGACCTCTGCAGGTGCGCTGGTACTGGTACCACGTAACAAATGCCTTCAAGAAGTTTTGTGTTGATGCCGGGATCAAGAGGGAGCAGATAGTCCCATATAACCCACAACAGGATGGAGTCTCTGAGAAAAATAACGGAGTGATCATAGGGGCAGCAAAGGCCTACATGATTAGGATCTACCTATGTTTTATGGGTAGAAGCTTGCAACACTGCAGTTTATCTGTAGAGAAGGAGCCTGCACAAAGTATTGGGGGAGATGACTCATGAAGAGGCATTCACAGAGGAGAAACCAGAGATTGGACATCTTCGCATCTTTGGATGCTTAGTATACTGTCATGTCCCAGTTGAGAAGAGGAAGAAGCTTGGGCCAACAACTGAGAAGGGCATTTTCGTTGGGTACAGTGAAACCTCAAAATCCTACAGGGTGTACATTTTAGCACTAAAGAAGACAATGGTATGGAGGGATGTGATATTTGAAGAGAACAAGGTTTTCAGGAAGTCTTGTGGATCCATGCCAATTGAAGCAGAAACTCATGAGCATGGAGCACCAAAGGTAGAGGTTAGACCACAATCACAGGTTAGAGGTACATTGACGAGTGTGCAAGGTGAGCAACATGATCACGAGGAGGAGCAGGATGCTTAATTCACCCCGACCGAATCTTCTAGAAAGAAGAAGCCAAAGTGGGTAGAGCGAACCTTGATGGAGGCACAAGAGCTAGTGGATGCTCCAAGGACTTCAGTCAGGATGAGCAGACCATCGCAAAGATTTTCCAGTCATATGGCACAAGTAAGCAACGTTTTTGATTCTGATCCTTTCGGCTAAGGAGGCAGCAGACCAACAAGTTTGGATGGATGCCATGGTAGAGGAGTATTCTTCCATTATGAAGAATAATGTGTGGGATATAGTGCCTAGACAGACCAGAGGGAAAGCCAGTGGTGAGCTCCAAGTGGATCTATAAGATCAAGCATACTGCGGATGGTAGCATAGAGAAGTTCAAGGCAAGGTTCATGGCAAGGGGGTTCTCCCAAAAAGAGGGAGTTGATTATGAGGAGACTTTTGCTCCTGTCGCCAAATATACTTCCATTAGAGATGTTATGTCATTGCCTCAGATATGGGGTGGAGAATACATCAGATGGATGTGAAGATAGTGTTCCTCAATGGGGTGATCGAGGAGGAAGTGTATATAGAGCAACGCCAAGGTTTTGAAGTACATGGGAAGGATTCTCATGTGTGTAGGTTGAAGAAGGATCTGTATGGACTCAAGCAGGCACCTAGAGCTTGGTATTCTAGGATCAACAATTATCTGGTGAGTATGGGCTTCATCAAGAGTGAGGTGGATTCCAACCTGTACTTCCTGTTGGTTGGTGATGATCCACTCATTCTTGTACTATACGTGGATGACTTGTTTCTGACAGGATTTGAGAAGCTCATAGCAAGATGCAAGAGGGACCTTACAGAGGAGTTCGAGATGGAAAACTTGGGATTGATGCACTGTTTCTGGGTTTGGAGGTGTGGCAACATGAAAGTGAGGTTTTCCTTGGTTAAGGCAAATATGTAGTTGAGATTTTGAGGAGATGCGGGATGCAGGATTGCAAGCCTATGACTATGCCCATGATCACCAAGTTGAAGAAGCTGAATGCTTTTGAGTCAGAGTTGGTGGATTCCATGGTGTACAAATAGTTGATTGGTTCTTTCGGATATTCGTTTTGTTGTGAACACCCTCAGCTAGTACATGGTGGAACCAAGGAGGGTGCATTGGATAGCTGCGAAGCATGTGCTTAGGTATCTGAGAGGTACAATGGAGGATGGACTTAGGTATGTCTGAGGTGATGGAGTGCAGTTGGTGGGATATACAAATTCAAATTAGGCAGGAAGTGTAGTGGACAGAAAAAGCACCTCAGGGTGTTGCTTTAGCTTGGGATTAGGAGTTGTTTCTTGGCTCAGCAGGAAGCATAAGTTAGTGGCACTTAGTTCTGTAGAGGCCGAGTTCATGGCAACCAGTTTGGCGAGTTGTGAGGCCATATGGCTTCGCAAGATGCTCACGGGTTTATTTGATTAGCATTTGGACCCGACAATCATCTACTGTGACAATCAGAGTTGTTTCAAGTTCTCTGATTGTCACCACTTCATACATTTACCTAAGAGTTTAGTTCACGGGGCCTCGCTTTGGTATGCATCAGGCCCTCCAGCCATGACTCAGCAAAGGTTATGGTTCCCTCGCCCTCATAGAGAGACAATGTTTCCAGATTCAGTTTCAAGACATCTCGTCCAAGATCTACCTCATGGAGGCGATTATCAGGCCCACGGTCCTCTATGCATCTGAGATTTGGGGGCCAAGTTTGATATAGACAGATTGGGCCCAGATGGAGAGAGTCTAGATATTGCTTCTCAAGCGCATCATTCGATGCAAGCGCACCATTCCATATCCCGTTATTCAAGCAGAGTTTGGTGTCCACCCCTTTCGACTCGAGGTCATCTTTTGCCTGGCTTCCTTCCTTCACAGAGTCAGATTCTTTAGAGATTCAGCCACAGGGAGTGACACGTACCCCTATCTTGTACTTTTCTCCTCAGAGGCCATTGCCTCGGCTCACCCCATTGGTCGAGCTCGTGGTTGGTACTCAGAAGCATCTCTACTTCTCCTTTCCATGACTGTCTCCCCAGAGCACCTTCCCCCATTCAGATTCTCCCTTGATACCTCGAGTCACACTCTATCGCCTAGACAGGTACTGAACCAATCAATCAGAGAGGATATCTACAAATTGTACATCAAGGTCACTTGGACTTCACCTCTAACGAGCCTGGGCTCGAAGATCCTTCTACCTTGAGCACTTCTTGGAGTTATAGGATGGCATCATTGTACGCCCCCCATACACATGTAAACATTGGATGCATGCACTTAGGATTCCTTTGGAATAGCTTTGGGTTGGATTGCATCGACTCCGGGTGGAGACTGACCATCATATACCATGATTTGACAGGATCTGCTAGATGTCACCTACAGGAGCCAAAGACGAAGATACACCTCATCTTTAGGTGCCCCATATACTATGATATCAGAGGATGATACCACTGCCTCTATAAAGACTTGGGGGATTCCCTTTCTACCTTCCTCCGATATCAGGACCAGAGATGCCTAACGCTGTTCATCAAAGATATTTTCAGTCATAGATCTCAGTTCCTACATACCCACCCTTGCCTTGAGAGTAACAGGAGGATCACCTCTTACTTTCATGTTGATCTGTCTGATCGGAGCAATGAGGTTCAAAGTACTTTAGGTAGTAGGGTGGTGAGGTCCCGAGCCTCCTCTTAGCCTCCCTCTCCGGGAGGTCAATCGATTTATTTGAGACAGGATCGAAGGAGCCGAGCTGCATATCATCCCACACACACCCATAGCATTAGAGGGTCTAGTTCTCAATAGGTTCGATGTAGGGCGCCTCCTACACATCAGATTTCGTCCCAACCCTAACGGAGCAGTCAGAGATCTATCTGGAGTTTCTTCCCTTCGTCCTCGGATGTTAGTAGTATCTCTCGATCCTACATCCACCCTAAGATTGTACAGCCATACACCTCTAACGTTCCAGAGGACTCCGATACTAAGCTAGTGCCTCATTCACCCCCCATGTCGTTGACTATCAGACTCAAGCATTCTTGACATTTACATCACGACGCCTTTGTTATGGCTTTATACATGTTTACGAGGCTGTCCCACTGATTGTACCTTTCTTTATTGTTATTGTTATTTTATCTTAGTTTTGTTTCCAACATTATTTAGGAGTTGTGTTTGCACTCCCACATTGTATTCATACTGGCTGTTCCCTTTTAGTCCCATTGACCTACTTTTGTGGTCATTTGTGAAAGTGACTTTTATAATACTTTATGTAAAAGGTTAATTTTCCCATGGTATTGGAGGGCCCATGGTACTAGGTGTGCCATGGTATTGCCCATGGTATTGACATAAAGTGAATGTTATAAAAGAGTCTAAGGAGAGTTGTGTGAGACACATTTTTTGAGAGTGAGTGGTCATAGTTGCAAGAGACGGATTTCCTCTTGTAGTGAGCAGTCTAGATCTCAATTTGAGATTACAACCTTTTTCAAGGAAGAGTAACTTCTTTGTTGTCTATTAGATCCAGGGTAGATCTAGGGTTTGTCTATCTAGTTTGCAGAAAGGATTTGGAGTATCTTCCTATGTGTTTTTGGTCCAGATCCGGAGGACTATTGTAGTGTTGTTGTAATCAAATTCTACAATAAGAAGAAGACATAAACATTTGCTGGTTTTTCCCCAGTTGGGGTTTCCAGGGTAAATCTTGTTGAGATTTGTATCTCGAGATGTCCTTCATGCAGTCATGCCTTTCATGGAGGGACATTAGCTGAGTAGGCATGGATGTAGGGTGTGAGAAACACTCTACTAGTCAGCATGGATTCAGTGGTGGAAGCATGTAGAGGTTCTAGAGACTTTTTCCTTATGCATGCAAGTTTTGCATGTGGGATTTTTTAATGCAGAATGCTATTTTTGCATGCACTCAAATGAGGGATTTGGAAACCCTAATCAGTCATTAAGCAATTAAAAGGAGGCAGGGGGCAAAGGAGGAAGGGCATTGTTATCACAGAACTTGTAGTTGCCTCTAATGAATGATCCTGTCTAGGATAGTAGAGGAGCCAGGCAACTAAAGAGGTGACCTAAGAGGGCCTCGATCCCTGGATGGATCGATTGTCACGCCAATCGAGGCACTCTTCGCTTTATCAAATTCTGCAATAAGAAGAAGACAAACATTTGCTGTTTTTTCCCCAATTGGGGTTTCCAGGGGAAATCTTGTTGAGATTTGTATCTCAAGATGTCCTTCATGCAGTCATGCCTTGCATGGAGGGACATTAGCTGAGTAGGCATGGATGTAGGGTGTGAGAAACACTCTACTAGTCAGCATGGCTTTAGTGGTGGAAGCATGTAGAGGTTTTAGAGACTTTTTCCTTATGCATGCAAGTTTTGCATGCGAGATTTTTTAATGCAGAATGCTATTTTTGCATGCACTCAAATGAGGGATTTGGAAACCCTAATCAATCATTAAGCAATTAAAAGGAGGCAAGGGGCAAAGGAGGAAGGGCACTATTATCACACAACTTGTAGTTGCCTCTAATGAATGATCCTGTCTAGGATGGTAGAGGAGCCAAACAACTAAAGAGGTGACCAAAGAGGGCCTCGATCCCCGGATGGATCGGTTGTCACGCCAATCGAGGCATTCTTCGCTTTATGCCACCAAATCCCGAGGTAGCAAAGGGGGAGACCTTGATCTAACCCGATAGGATAGATCTAAACCAAATCACTAGATCAAACCATATGGATAGAATACGTAAGGTGACAGGTAGATGAAACCCTAGATCTATGGGATGAAGCCACTATGGGGTTTATGTTTGAGTTGAGAGGCCTATGACTAATGAAATATCAACCCAATGTGTTAAATTAAGTGACTTAGGAATTAGATGAAAGATCTAGGATCTAGGTGCTAGCACAAATGATCAATTCTACCACCCTGGGGGAATTGAAGGTAGATCTTTGAGAAAGTGACCAAAGTAGTAGATCTATAAGAGATTAGGGCTTTCTAGCACTTTGATGAGATAACTTGGTGATAGATTTGACAGTATCAACACTCACAAGCAAAACCCAGATCACAAGCCAACCGAAAGATGAGCAAATCTAGGAGGGCGAATGGGTTGAGGAGTAGTTCCTTTCGGATAAGGGTGATGGAGTCCTCCAAGGGTGACACCCTTGAGAACCCTCTTTGGGATAAGGTTAAAGATAAAAACCCAAAAAGGATTTGCCAAGAAGTTAAGTTGTGTGACCTAGAGAATTTTTATAAGTTACAGAGTTAGGGTTTGAAAGTAAATCTAAGCTAAGACTAATGGAATAGATCTCGAAACAAAAGAAAATAGATGGCAACTTACCTCTATGTCTTGTAGATGCCAAGTGCAATGATGTTCTAACCCCCTTGAATCAATTTTTGGCCAATTTGATGAGCTCCAAAGTGAAAACGATTTGCCCAAGTTGAGCTAGTGCGCTCTCACTCCTGCAAAGACAAGCTACTGTGACACTTGATTCACAAGATGAAAAGTAAATGATGCAAGATAAATCAAAGAGCATAAACAATGATGACATATACAATGCAAACTACTTCCTGATTGTTGAACTCATCCAGTGGATAGATCCGAAGAAACCCCACGAAATCTCTCCAAGTGAAGTCGCCCTCCTGCAAATCACACACTATCTCTAGCATATATAGCATGGAAACATCATCATATAGCTGGAACGTCTTAGGCTATTAGATCTACAATCAAGCACAAGAACAATCTTCAACAAAGTCACAAGATTTCCCCAAAAATTTCTTATATTGTCAATAATCCAGAGCCAAAAGTCCCTTTACAATGAGGGGGTCCTCTCTCTTAAATAGATCCGAGAGACCAAAACCCTAACCACTTTTTGAATGAGTGGTTGAGATTAAAAGATACAATAGCGATCATCAACGATGGAGATCTTTTTAATTTTTCATTACATGGATCAATGACTAAGCCATAAGAGGGGGGCACACTTTTGCCCAAGGACGCCCTAGGAGGGGCCAATACAATATAACATCATGATATACATGGGCTAACATCATAAAGGGGTCACTAGGGGCATAAATCACCCTAGGACTCAACCTTTTACAAAGATACAACATAATGATATGATAAATACCAGTGTAGTCACACTCGGCTGGGACTCGCGAGTCTTGCCGAGTGTGCCCGAGTGGCTGCCGGAACGAGTACTCGCCTGAAACTCCCCGGCAATACTCGCGACTTAGTTAACTCGCCCGAACTCGCCCTAATCGGGGAACTCGGCATGCACTCGCCAGACTCGCCGAGTCTGTTTGACCCGCCGGAAAGGGCCACGTCCCTTCCACGTAAGCGATTCGGGCGTTGTTGTGGCGGGAAACGGTTTACGAAGGCATCTCGACGGGCTGTCTACTCACAGCCTTCTTCCTTGCTCCCGAGCTGATCACCTCGACGGGAGTTCGAACTTCGAAGGCAACTCGACGGGAGTTCACTGTTCGACTGTAGTGGATTTGGAAGGCACCTCTACCGACGGGAGTTCGATTGGTCATTGGTCTCGTTGCAGGTGGAAGGGACTCGGGAGTGCGATTAGAGCTCAGCAAGTTCGCATTGCTGCCAGCCGCCCAGCTTCAGGTTCGTTTTTGGTTTTTTTGGTTTAGTTTTTAATTTTTTGTTTGTTTTAAGTTTAGTTTTTAATCTTTTTTTGTTTTTAGTTTAGTTTTTATTTTTTAACTTCTTAATAATTTTTTTAATGTTTTGTATTAAATTTCTGCCATATGTGTGTTTTTGGTAGCCTTGACTGGGGTTTTCAGGTTCAGGCATAAATCCTATTCGGGTTAGCTTTTTTGTTTGTTTTTGTTTTAAGTTTTTAAGTTTTAAGTTTTTAACTTTTAAGTTTAAACTTTAAACTTTTTAATATTTTTTTTTATGTTTTGTATTAATTTTTTTTTAAATTTTTGGTTATTTTTGCAGCTAGGATTCCAGTTGCCAGCAAAAATGGATTAGAAATGTCATTATCTATGTTTTTTGTGCTTAAAAGTCACCACATTTTAATTTTTTTTCATATTTTTTATATTTGCCGAGTCTTATCCGAGTCACCAAGTCTGCCGAGTCCCAAGCCAGCCGAGTATTTGCCGAGTCCGAGTCTGACTACACTGATAAATACAAATGATCAACTCAAGAAGTGCGCCCCAAGGGGAGAAGACGTCCTCTTTAGGACAAGATAACATCATGTGGAAATCATCTTGGACGAAGCAAAGCCATGTAATATGCCTCTAGAGCCATAACACATCATCATCAATCATCCCCATGCCATTTCCTTGCCCACAATAGCCAAAACGATTTTCCTAGTGCAACCGTGGTCATTTTTTATAAATAAAAACTGTCGGTACATCATGCTGGAGAGAAAAATCATCATAAGGTCCACTTCCTTTGCCCAAAATCATCATCTGAGTGCACCAAGTGAATCAGAGACATAAAATCCACTAATGGTGACTACACATACTCCATAGGTCCATGAAAATATGCATCTGAAACCCAACACCATATCCAGTATAATAAAAATGGCCATAATAAATGATAATAATCACTGTAACTGTTGCAGAATGGCCTCAAACTGAAAACTGAGCATGGAAATGGTGTAGTGGATACATCTGGAGGATAAGTAAGCAATCTCAAACATTGTAGTCACTGCCTCGAGAAATGTGTTGACCAAATCAAAGCACTCAAACTAAAGGTAGAGCAATAATCTGGAAGATCCTGCATGCATGATGGATGAATAATGCTCACAAGTTTATGTTAGTAACCAAACTAAAACATGAAATACATAACAATGGCCATATAATCCATAAAATATACGTGTGTGAGAGAAACCATCAAGTCTTTCATGAAGCTCCCTACATATCCTCACTAACAGACTTAGACAAATCGCTGGGATGGGTGATGTGGAAAAACAAGGCTAGAATAATAGGGATGGACTTGTAACTTCGACACTGTGGTCTCTTAGTCATGAGGGAAAAAGGGAAACCACTTAGACATATGTTAGACATAAAACACTTAGGAAATGGCGGTGCCTCACAAATGGGTAGAGTGCTTGGAATGCTTCCAGTAGACTCTAGACAAGCAACCTTTTGCATTTAGTTTATTGTCAGCTTTGCACTTTCACATTTACATTTAATATTTCACATTTGATCGTCTTTCACCAGCCATCCTCTAAGGGCAGGTGCCCTGAATAGCCTTGCAGGCCTCAGATAATGACTCGGTCTTGACTCTTATCACCATTGCCCGCCACCGTCGGTAGGTGCAATGGAGTTACCACCCTGTTTCCCTGTAGGGGCAAGCGACCTTACATCATGCAAAGGATGAGTGCTCGTCCCTTGGCAACTGACTAGCTACGTAAGACATTTTATTTGCTTGCTTTGGTGTTTAGCAATACTTTTTAGGTTGACTTTTGCATCTGTTTAGATATAACATTTAAGTTCTGATCCTTTTTTTTGGTAGGAGTACTTGCTTTCGAGGACTAAAAGATAACATCCCGGTGACCTGGGCCACACACTCTAGAGCCGAGACACAAGGTAAACATGGAGTCTATCCAACAAAGAGGTCTAAGTGGGGGGAGTCCTCGATCTCACTAGTCAAAGTACAAGTCGGGATAAAACCAGTAAACAAAAGAGATGGATGAATGGAGAACGTGAAAGGTGATGCCATCAAAGCAAAGGTAAGGCTAAGTCCATGTAAGGTAAGAGATACTAGCAAGCATATGTAATGACCTTACACTAGGGACCCTCTAACCACTCACGGCACATGTTTCAAACCACGAAGCTCAAAATGCCATTGTCAGTAAACATGCATAGTCACAGTAACTAAATTAAACTATAGAGCAACTGAAACATCTAAATGCAATATAAATGTATACCTCTGCTCAACCATATATCTGCCTCTAGAAACTCTGCAATCGACCATGGGAAAAGGACATAATCACCGACAAGCTGCTCTACATTGAATGAACCAGGACTACACTAGAATCATCTCAATGGGTCATGTAGGATCGGTCATGACAAGGGGGCATCTGCTACTGCTGGCTTTGAAATATACATCATCGCTGAAAAATAGGCTCATCTCAACGACAGGACTGGCTCAATGGACTGAAAAAATTAGGTGTGCATCATGGTAGCTCCAACTACAATGTATGTGATAATAGGCACTCAAGCATTTCTTCAGAGATGAAGAGAGAGAGTGAGGGCACATTCCAGAGAGAGGAGGGTGCAAGTCTTGAGGAAGGGCGCATTTCTAAGATAGAGAGGGCGACTTCTAGGCAGAGTGATGGTGCATTTCCTTCTGAGACTAAGGGGGCGCATCATTCCAGTTGTGTGAGAGATCATAACACAAGATCTCTTCAGAGATTGAGGAGCAGAGACAGAGAGGCACATCCTTGAGAGAGGGAGGCGCACTTCTCTAGGCAGACGCGCACTTGTGAGTGAGGGCGTACTTCTTGAAGTCAGGAGGGCTAAGAGAAGCAGAGGATCTTTCATTAGTGATCGAGGAGGACCTATTCAGATCTCATCAGAGATTGACTGAGAAACAAAGTTAGAGGGGCACACTTCTGAGCAGAGAGGTTGCACTTCAGAGATTGAGGGTGCAGTTCTTCATCATTTAAGCAGATTGGAGCAAAGAGATAGAGGGAGTACTTCTTCCAGAGATTGGCAGAAGTAGTTATTATAGATTCAGATAGAGTAGAGTAGAGGGCACATTCCTCAGAGCAGCAATTGCAGCTGCATGCAGATCTAGGGCATGTCCCACTAGGTTTCTTTACCTATATAATTTCTGATTGTACTACTCTCTATATTTTGCTCTGGCTCGAGATTGAAGAAAGCCCATAGTTACTGGTTTTTCCCCATTGGGGTTTTCCAGGGTATATCAGTGTGTTTATGTGTGATTGATTTCATGTTCCGTTGTGCATTTAGAAATGAGTAGATTGGGTTTATTGTATTGCTGCTTATAGATCAGATCTAATTTATTTATGTATGTATCTGGGATTTTATTGAAAGTAGTATATCAGAGTTAAGCCTGGTGTTACCGGTCAAACTAGCAGGACTAGTTTTCCAGTAAACAAGTATAAGAACTGTGACCCAATGTCACCTCGGTCACGATTCTGACTTCTTTGGGATGCCGGAACTCCCAAGGGGAAGGACTCTTTTGGTATCATGCAAGACACTAATGCAACAAAAACTGTATTCTCTATGCAAGGGTTAATTTGACCAGTGCCTTATGGAGTCGGTGAATTAGATAAACTATGCAATTTCGTTTAAACGAATGGATGATGCATCAACCATTCATTTATCAACAATTATTCAAATATATCATTTAATATCATTTAAGGCCAATAGTGTTATGCATTCATGTAATAATAACAATTTGCCCTACCAGCTCAAAGTTAATGCACCTAATGTAGCGATAGTTATCTTTATTAGTGATCAGCATACAATAGTGTTTGTCTAACCAAGTTTTATTGAGTATCAATGCAGTATGTCAATCTATAACAGCAGCAGAATATACGTCCAGATTGATCTTAGGAGACAAGAACAAGGGTATACTTCTTAGGAATGATCTTATCACCAAATAGAGAGTTGCTAGAGATAAATGTCAATACAATGTAATAGCAGAGATGTAATTGCACCAGTAAGTCAATCACTGTATGTAAGGAAATCAGAAGCAAAATTATGAGTAACGTCACCTATCAATCACTTCAAAAGAATCAAGTATTTCAGATTTGCATATAGAGAAAGTAGCAACATATATTATCATCAAATTCACAATCAACAAAGTTAAAAGGTATGCATATGATAAAGATATTGACAATATTCAAACTCAGAAAAATCAGTGGCAGATTGTAATAGCATCCTCATCAAGTATTGAAACAAGTTTTAACATACTGTATGTAAAGGAAGATTCAGACCTAAAAACGCACCCCTTGGCCTTGTAAAAAACATCCAAATTGATACTGGAATAAGAACCCTTTATCGAACCAATGAATTTGCTTCTATTTATAAATTATAGCAGAATGATAATAATGTGAAGACACCCTCAAAAAATGTATGTTCCGGATCTCATAACCAATAAAAATCAGACATTCCCTCAAGCAAACTTGACCAAGAAATAGCACAGAAATGTATAATAAAAAGTTACTAACTTTGGTCCCTTTTTTACTGTGGGTAAGTGCAGGCATCTAGGGCAGCAGTAGGATACTTTATTTAATCTCAAATTATAACAACAAAGAATAGTGAAAGACGTATGCAATACAAACCTCAAACTTTAGTTGATTCCCTCATATAAGTAGATAAAAGAACTTCAGACTGTAAAAGACGTTTCAGATCTCTGTTGAAATGAAATTCAGACCTCCTTTTATCACGTGCCAACCTTTCAACATCAAATTATCATTTAACAATTAACTCCTGGTTTGTTTTGTGTTTACATATGACTAGAAGGCCGTGGAAGAGGGGAGTGGCAGGGAAGGATGGAGCAGGGGCAAATGCAGAGGGTAGGAGGGTCCGTTAGGGCTACTCAAGTCTGCAGTTAGGGCTTAAACAGAAATTTAGGGCTTTTCTTAGAGTTTTTTGAATTAAAGAAAATAGATTTTTAGGTTTTAAAGAAAACATAAAAATGCTTATAACATACTAAAACGAGACTAACTTAACCAAAGACCTAATCTAACATAATATGTACAAAGTAAACAAACTCCAAAATTAGGGTTTTTTTGGAACTTTTGATATTTTTGAATTTTTAGGGCTTCCTAAAATTTCGCCTTAGGGTTTTTAGGGATGAAGAAGGCAGGGTGAAATTGTAGGAGAGAGGGCCGAAATTTTAGGAAGGCCAAAAAATTGTTTTTTATTTTTTATTTTTAAGGTTTTTGTTATAAAATTGAAAACCTAAATCTAACCCTAATTCTACCATGAAAATGCAAAATTAACCTAACAATAATATTTACAAAAAAAAACAAATTAGGGTTTGATGTAGAGAAAATGGACAAACTTAGGGTTCTAAGGTTTTACCCTAACCCTAGGTCATCAAGGAGGATGGCCCTCCTCTTGAGATGGTACTTGCCAAGTTTGGAAAACTAGGGTTTTCTTCAACAACCACAAAAGTTGGTTGAAGAGGCCCTAGTTAAGACAAACCTTGGAGACCTAAAGCTCAAACTTTACAATGCCAAGGTAACTAAAGGCTGAAAATGACTCAGCTAGGACAAAATGTAGCATCAATGGCTACCATTCAACCTTAGACAAGCACACATCCAACATTTAACAAAGAAAAATAAAGAGAAGAAACTTAGATACCTCCTTGTGCATGTGTTAAGCAAACAACTCCTAGCATCACCTTAGCAAAGAGCAAGAACAAAAGATACTTCAAAGATTTGTCTCCAAACTAGCACGTACATCCATCCTCAAGAGGTGCACATCACTCAAAGAGCCCAAGTAGGGTAAAAATCAGAAATAAATGTTTTATCCCATAAGTTGTTATGTTAAAATGAAGTGAGGAAAAGTTTATTTATACCTTTTCACACTCACTTTACAAAAATAAATAAAATCCAGGCCGACATGCCTTTTTAAATGTCAATTTGAAATTATAAAATGTCAATTTAATATTAAAACAACAATAATATAAAATAATCAAAACTGTGGGTAATTGGGGGTATTTTCCCCATTCTTTAGCCACATATGACTAAAATGACTAAAGATGAGCAAATCGGCCTGTTTTGAAGGTCAGACTGTGGAGGGGGAGGGGGTCGTCATGCCCCATCTAACTCCAACAGTAGTGAAAATCCCTCAACGCCCCCCCTAATCAAGCATAACAGTTTGGCCTCAAGGATGATGTCATCATTAAAGGAAGACCCTAGAGAGAGAGGCGTTGATGAACTAGAGGGCCAGGAGGGTGTGTAAAATAATCTGGAGGATAGATAGCTGCCTCAGTGCTGAAACATCTGCTGCTGGAATGATGAATGAATCCAGGTTAGAGTCATGTGATCTAGTGATCCACCCCTGGAAGCCCTGGACACCAACCTCAGGGCTTCAAGCCCTTTCATGAGGCAGTCAACAATGCCACTAAGCCATAGTACTTCCATGGGAGAAACTAGGGGGTCAGGCCATAACCCCTACTCAGAAAAAGGCTGGCTAAACACCCCTCTTGGTAAGAAAAATGACCCCCTCTCCTTGGGGCACCTCTGCAGGTGCGCTGGTACTGGTACCACGTAACACCTAGCTCTTGTGATAAGAGTGTTAAAATCTACAAATCCTCGTGTCTATTTTGTGTGGTTGCATTTTTGTTGTTCCACTATGTATTTATGGTTTCCTATACAGTTGTATTTTCAGTAATTAATGTTCAATAGTTAACTAAAGAACACATTAATAGTTGCTGCTAATCAAGAGTTGTATAAGGGTATAAAAGTTAATAGTGATCAATACTCTAGTCGACCAATAAACCACACAGTAATCAGTCGACACACTAGAAATATTAGGTTGGGTTTACACACATCCTAACATTCCAACAAGCTCATGGAGATCAATAAGGATTAAGGTCACATATGTCTTCTCAATAGTTTTCCTGGTGGCACCCTTAGTCACACCCTATTGGTACTTAGTCATTTGTCTATTGACACATATCACTGAAGCAAGAAGTTGGGTTTATGGCATTATGCCTACTGGGCCCAACATTTCAATATCATTTCCTTTAAACTCAACTTGAGGGATCAGAAAGCATGGCAAAACCACCACATGCAAAACATATAACTATGCTAAGAAAAGACTGCTACTACAATCAGTCAAGAAGAATAATGAGGAATTATATTATTGTACAATTGATGACATACGTTTAGATGAAGTCCTCAAACACTTATTCAAATATGGACACGACCAATCATCAATCCAACCACAATTAATGCTAGTGGTTGACAACGTTCCAAATTTCTGCCTCTTCGCCTCTTCTCCAAAATCTATAAGAATAATTGCCACCATAATGATGATACTTGGATGAGGAACTAGAATTCCTCTTCTCCAATGATTAGGATGTCAATATGGCAAAGAATTTTGATTATGTTGAACAAACGGGGTAGGATGTGATCCCTGAAGAACAAAAGGTGCATATTTTTGTCTTTGTAAATCAATAGAAGTCACTTGAAGTAACATTGTCCAACTCTAGCATATCAACAACCAAATTAGTAGTCGATGCAGAATGTGCTTCATGCATTTAGTAGAATGATCTCCATTTGGTAGTGGAGTTGTATCATATCCAAGATTTGCTCTAAATGGTCCAATCTCAGGGTCAAAACAATACCTTGCCCATTCTTTCCATGTCCACCACCTGTATAACATAGTAACCGAGACCCAATATCTCTAGTATGTTTCTCAAACTTGGGACACAACATTGCATAAGTGGCCAACGATGCAAGAGAGGAAGGTACATCATGATCATCCATTTGATCAATACTTCTAGAAATATCATCAAAAACATTATTGGAAGGAGTAAGCTCAGCATTCTCCTCCAAAAAATCAGTCAAGAAGAATAATGAGGATTGTATTATTGTACAATTGATGACATACGTTTAGATGAAGTCCTCAAACACTTATTCAAATATGGACATGACCAAACATCAATCCAACAACAATTAATGCTAGTGGTTGACAACGTTCCAAATTTCTGCCTCTTCGCGTCTTCTCCAAAATCTATAAGAATAATTGCCACCATAATGATGATACTTGGATGAGGAACTAGAATTCCTCTTCTCCAATGATTAGGATGTCAATATGGCAAAGAATTTTGATTATGTTGAACAAACGGGGTAGGATGTGATCCCTGCAGAACAAAAGGTGCAGATTTTTGTCTTTGTAAATTAATAGAAGAGTCACTTGAAGTAACATTGTCCAACTCTAGCATATCATCAACAACCAAATTAGTAGTCGGTGCAGAATGTGCTTCATGCATTTAGTAGAATGATCTCCATTTGGCAGTGGAGTTGTATCATATCCAAGATTTGCTCTAAATGGTCCAATCTCAGGGTCAAAACAATACCTTGCCCATTCTTTCCATGTCCACCACCTGTATAACATAGTAACCAAGACCCAATATCTCTAGTATGTTTCTCAAACTTGGGAGACAACATTGCATAAGTGGCCAACGATGCAAGAGAGGAAGGTACATCATGATCATCCATTTGATCAATACTTCTAGAAATATCATCAAAAACATTATTGGAAGGAGTAAGCTCAACATTCTCCTCCAAAAAATCAGTTGCTCTTCCTTCTCCACAAATTCATTCATGAGGTTTTGAAAAACATGCTCCAAAGTTCCTTCCATGACATCAATCCGCTTAGTCTAGTGAACAACTTCCCCATCCTACTTTCACAAAGTAACGAAGGAAAGGTTTGCAATTTACTTGATGTACAAGGCCTTAGTTGCAATCCTGTAAATCCTGGATGGTCTTGTTCTTTTCATCATAATTGTTCTTTCAATTTTGATACGCATCAAATAGATGAGGATTATCATCTTGTAGTGGAGCGAGGAACTTCCTCGTGAAGCTCAAAAATTGAGACTTGCAAGAAACTGATCTGATCTTGCAATTGGGTCTTAGTTTCCTCCAACCTATTATGTTGCTCCTTAAGACTTGTATTTTCATATTGTAAAAGAGAAATAGTATCATGTTGAGAGACATTAGTATCCTGCAAGAAGACAACTTCGTCTTGAAGTTTAGCAAGGGTTTCTTGTAATGAAACAAGATGATTTCTTCTTTCTTTCTCCTCATTGCATTTCTTTCTTCGAGTTTCTGTCAGGATCAGGTGACAGCCTTGACTCGGGACTTGCCCCCAAGGGCACACCGAGCAGTAGTGAGATTTCTACTGCGTTAAACAGGTGCGCAATCCGGCGGAAACAAGTTGGAAGTAGGTGTCCAACTTATTGACCCAAGCTCTAGTTGTGCTCCTCTCAGAACCATCAAATAATGGGATAAACAAACGTCTCTCTCCGCATCTAGTCGTAGTTTTGCTGGTGTTGGAATGCCTTGTTTTGAGGCTTATTTCCGGTCTTTGCACTAAGGTATTCTGTGAATGAAATCAATTCTCGGGCCTCTGATCCAAAAGCCAAATAATCCTTCAGGCATGAATCTACATCAATTGGTGGGTCTTGAATTCCTTGAGTTAGCCTAAACAGAGGATTCAGGATCAATTAGCCTAAACGGAGGAGTCAGGATGAGTTAGCCTAAATGGAGGATGAGTTAGCCTAAACGAATGCATTCCTTCATCGTTTGCTTGGCCTTTTTATAGGCTTGACGCTTGGGCGGGTGCAACCCACAAGTTGGGCGCATCCTTGCTTAGCGCCCACGCCAAGCGTCGGCTCCAGCTAAGCATTCCCCCATCCGCGCTTCGGCCATCTTGCCAATGGTCTCTTTGCCTCGGGCACATCGTCGTTTTGGTCCATTTGGGCGTTCCTCCGTTGGGTCGTGTGGGCGCTTGCCCCACTTCCACCACTTGGTCCATTCGTCATGCGCTTGCCTTGGTCCGTTGTTGGTCCATATCCGCGTTATCCGCTGGGCTCCCAAACCGTCTTGCTTGCCGAGCTTCCAACCCGAGCTAAGCGTGGAGCTTCCATCACGTTCTGGCCGAGGAGCTTCCAACCTGAGTTCGCTGCTCTGGCTCCCAACACGAGTTCGCTGCACTGGCTTCCAACACGAGTTCGCTCGGGCTTCCAACACAAGTTCGCTCAGGCTTCCAACCCGAGCTACGTGAGAAGTTGCCATCCCGAGCTATGTTCCATTCGCATGCTAACCATCCAACGTGCTGCTGAGGTGCCACACTCGTGGGCTTGCCAAGCTCCACTTGGTTGAGTGTGGGATTCATTGGTGGGAAAGCATCCTTTCTTGGTCCACGCGCCCTGCCTTTGTTCCATCACATGGCTAAGTGCCCCACTTGCCAAGTCTTCTTGCCGACTGAACTTTGTTTTGCCCAACTGGGTGCCCAAGCCAGCCTCTTGGGCAGGAGTGCAAGACTCCCTTGAGTGTGTGGGCGTTGTGCCAAAACGTGGCCGTGACAACCTCCCCTACTTAAGCTTGTTGTCGTCCCGACAACGTCTCCAAGTAACCCCGCTACTCAGAAACTTGCTGCAACCACTTGCTATGACCATCACTGTTCTGTGCGACGATCTGCAACTGACTGTTGCAGCTTGAGACTAAGAGTCCCACATGGTTCAATTGCTGTTCCTGCCACCTAATATTGCATCAGTACTTAGTCAATCCTTCAAAACCTCCATTCTCTGCATGCCCCTAAAGCTGGACCAATTGGGTAGCTAATCCAACCGTCCGCCCAACTCGAAGGAACGAACTTCATTGTGCCTGAACTGTGTTTCCTTCTGCGTTTCGGTGTACTCCACAACCTGTTGAACCTTGGCAAAGCCTCCTTTGCCATCTTTGCCATGTTTTGAACTGTCCGTTACTTAGACAATTCGTTGCAATGCCCCTGGCTCCGTTTGCTGTGTGCTTCCGCACTGGTTTGGCTGAATTTGTCTAAGGAAACCTTCCGCGAGGTGCCTTTGGTCTCACTGCCGTCGCCACAGGTAGCGAGCCAACCGGTTCATCCCTCATCCTGGATTAAAAGTGAAGTGACGTTGCCAGCCGTTACGTCCAACTTTGCCGGTGGTAAGCCTCATTTCCTTCTCGAATGCTACTTGTGCTTCTAACGAAGCTTGTTCGTCCAACTCCCCAACAAAGAGTGGTTGAGTCTTGCCATCATCCTTTCTTTGGTTTGGCAAGCTCTTTGCTCCAACTTTCGTTTCCTGCAATACTTCGTTTCCTTGAGGACTCGCTGAAAGCTTGCATAGAGTCGCAACCAACTCTATGTCTTTGAAAATCACAAGCTTCAGTCGTTCTGCCAATCGAAACTTTCGTTGAGCATCTCATCCTCGGTTCTGCTCTTCTCCAAGACTTTGCCTGCCTTGGTCATTTTGGTTATCAAGCATCTGAGTAAGGTTCCAGAGTATGCCTTCCCCAATGGGCAAGTTCTTGATTGTTTCCCCAACCGAACTTGCTAAACCCTCCGTTCTTGCTAACTTCTGAGCTATCCGCACCATTCATTCTTCCAGGTTGAAGACTTGTCTACTCGAGTTGCTGGCTTCTTGTTCCTCACCTAACAGTTGTGCCGACTTTCTGACTTGACTTCGTTCGTTCGCATTCTCCCATGTGGTCTCATCCATCCTAGATGCAGATGTGGATGTTTGCACTGGACTCCCGTCTCGTCATGCTCATCTCCCAAGTCTCGGTTTTCGCAAGAACTCCAAACTCATCGTTTCCATCTCTCCGGAATAACTTGTGGCTTCACAAACCTTCGTTGCAACCATGCTCGACGCCCTTCCAAACTTGCTGAAAAGTGCTCCCACAACCTCTTGGCTTGTCAAACCGCAGGTGGAGTCTGCGACCTGCTGCAACCCATCTTTAACATGCTCCTGGAACGCATGCTGCAATAGGTCGTCCAACTCTTGCAAACACTTGGTCGTTGCTGCCAACGCATCCAACAAGCTTGTTCCAGCCATCTTTGTTTACTCTTGGATCCGCTCTAAGCACGTGCTTCCGCAAGCTTCAACACTTAATGTGCTTCTTCCCAAGCTTCTCCAACGAACCTTTGGTCTTGTTGCGCTACTGCTTTTGTTTGCTGAACATTTGCTTCACGATACCCTGTAGTAGTTTTCCAAGCTACTTGCGGATGTCCCTTCTGTACAATTCTGCTCCGTTTGACTTTGTTGCTGCTAAACCTGTGCGATGTTGCTGTCGGCACCACACATGAGCTTCCACGCTCTTTGGCTACCCACGACCTCTTGGAAACCTTCGCTTCAAACGAAACGAGCCTTCTCACCACGCGTTCTGCCTCCGTCTACCTCTTGTCACCTTCACGGCACCTTGATGAGTGGCTTGCCAAGCCAACCCTTTGATGAGCCCTTCGGTTTGACTGCAGTTTCGTTTGGCTTACTTGCTGCAGAAAGAAGAGGTGATGCCCCCAGCCAAGGCAACACCAATGCGAAGCCTTACAAAACTCCTTCAACCGAAAACTGAGCCAATTGAACTCTGTGCAAATCCTCCGTAACTATGGTTCTGCGGCACTGCGGCTCTGTGTTGCTGTGGAACTGCGGTTCTGCGTGGGGATGTGCGATCCTGCGGTTCTGCGGCCTACTCCTCTAAACTTCGGTTTTCCAAGTTGTTACCAACTTTTTTGTACCATAGTTGGATTATCTGAAGAGCCGCCATTTGACAAACATGATGAATGTTTGTACTCCAGTGTATCAGATGATCCAGCATTTGTGACTAGTCAGTTTTGTTTTTGAGTCGACATGACCATGGCCCCATGGGGGCTTGTAATAAAGTGTGCTACTAGGATCTGAGTGTCTCAGTTCACCATGACTTGATTAAGCAACTAAGGTATTCCAGGGAGTTTTTTCCCTTGTCAATTATACTTTGCCTACAGCCGAGCTATAATCGATGAGGTTTTCTCCCGCTTCCTCCAAAGCTGGAATGCCCGATTTTGAAAATTTTAGCCATGGGGGGTTATTAGAGTCCAACTAATGTATATAAGCCTACTAGACACTATTAGAATAGGTTTTGGTCATGTCCCAAGTCTTTAGGACCCTTAGAAAAAATTTCGAAATTTTTTTACTGGGTCCGTCGAATTTGGGTTTTTAATTTTTTTTAAATTTAATAAATTTCTCTATAGTTTAAATAGAGAAATATTAATTTGTAATATGTCAGTCGTCCGGGGTCCGAATTCAGTGATTGATGGCTCGTTTCATAAGCCAAAAATCACACATGACCTATGGACCAGCTAAACCCAACTTTTGGATGTCAATTCAGCCTCATAATTAATATTTTCTCTAAAAAGCCATTTACAGAGAAATTATTAATTAAAATAATAAAATTGAATATTTTGGAGATAATCCAAATCTCTCCAAAATTAATCAATTTGAATAAAATAAAAGGCTAAATGACATGGCAATAGACATTTATGAAGATTCCAATCAACTCCAAGTGGGTTCAGTTAGTTATCCAGTCACCAGAAGACTTTCCACTCAAACTAATTTGCCCTCCTTCCTTGAAAATTCGATTTAGTGAGGTGTCATGTGATGAATGGGTTGGTTAGCTTGAGGTAGGCGCCTTCCTTGATTTGTGTGATCACTTAGGCTTGGCTCCCATATGAACTACACTTATTACTCCACTTGTCATCCACTTACCCACTCGCCTCCCTCATGAAGCTCACGCATCCCTCCTTCAAGCTCACGCACTTCACCTATTTGCTCACGTGGATCCTTGTTGGAGGTTGGTTATTGGATGGTGAAACTTCCCATGCAATCACCAAAGTCGAGTTGTGCCACATCCCCATTCACACCTACCAAAAAACTCGAGTTGTCCATTGTCTAGCTCTCCAAGCTTGGTTTAGATTGGAATTCGACCTTATGTCTATTAGTTTTTGGTTCTCTCTCAAGCCAAGTTCGATTTAGGGTTTTAGCTTAGTGCTTTGTTATATAAGAGATGCATTTAGGCTCTCTTCTTGTGGATTGTTATTGTAAACTTACTCTGCAGAGATTGTAAGAGCTTATAGCTATTTGGCTATCATCGGAAATAAAGTTGGCTTTGGAGGCAAATGGTGTGCACTTCTATTGGTTCATGAGTTAAAAATACATTGTTAAGGTAATATTTGTAATGTTTTATTCATTTATGCAATTTCAAGCTTGATTTAAATGTATGCTTAGATCTCTTTCTTAAGAGCGTAGGGAAAGCATTTGATGGTCCAATTTGTTTGCTAGGCATAGGCTTGAATAGTATAAAGAGTACAACTTGTAATTGGTCTTACTACCTTGTCTCTTTATTCATTTTTGTCTAACTCTCTAGATTTAATCAAGCGTTGTTTGTATAAGTGTATGTGCATTGCAGATCTTCAAATGGTTGAGATGAGATGAACTCGGTTGTATCTCCCTCTTCTCCACCAACAAAAAATCTTTACTAATAGTGTGTTTTTAGGATACTTCCAAAGAGCAAGATCTTAAGATTGGCATCAAAGCAGAAAGGGTTGTCTCTTCCATCAACAAAAATTCATTATTCGAACTGTAAACCCAAAGCTTACCTCTTCTAGCTTCACCTTTGCTCCTTGAAACTTCTTATTTGCCTTGACTTTCATTCACCTTCTAGCTCTCCTTCTTCCATCTTAGAAGCCTCCTCTCCCATTCGTTTTACTCTTCCCTCACCCATTCGTTTTCTCAAAATCCCAAAGCCTCTTCTTGCTTTCGTTTTGCCTCTCATCCATCCCATTTTTTGGTCCTCAACTTTCTCCCTTAGATCCATTCGTCCACCTTTTCCAAAAGAGCCCTAAATCATTTCAAAACATAAAAACGATTTGTTTAGTTCAGTTTGATCAAAAGCTAGTTTAAGAAAGTTGTAAGTTAGATCTTGATTTTTTGCATCTAGTTTACTATCATATGCATTGACAAGTAAATGTTAGAAGCATTCTAGATTTCTTTTTTCATTCTAGATTTATACTTTAGATCTCTTTCCCATTGCATTTTAAGAGTTTGTTGTTCGCTGGTCTGTTTCATCATAGTTAAAGTTTTATGTCAAAATCTCATGCATTTTACATTTTAGAGCTAAATCTTCAAATCTAGACTTAGTAGTTTTCATATTTTATTTGTTTTGATTAACAAGAATAATGGGTGCTTGAAGTTGATCTTTGTTGTAGATGCTTGAAGTTGATCTTTGTTGTAGGCTCTTAAGAGAAAAATCCAAGAAGAGGAGGAGCAATAAACCAAAGGGAAGATCTAAAGCCAAAGAGGAGACAAAACTAAGTTGTAAAACCAAGAAGATGTCAACCATGAAGACTTAAAACTCACTCTCCTTTGTAAAAAGCTCTTAAAGAAGCTTCATATCATTTTTCTAGTTATTTGCTTCAAAGTCCTTTAAGGGTTAAATTCCCAAGGCAATTGTACAAGATTAATAAAATTTTCAAGTGGAGGAGGCCTCCACTTTTTTGGCTTTCTTCCCCATTTGGGGAAGAGTGTTCTGATTCGTTAGATTAGATCTTTTACTTTCTGCTTTAGAGTAGTCTTTATTTTCATCATACTTCTCTTCCAAGTTTTGACCGGAGGTAGTATCCTTGAGATTTTCATCTCAAGGGCAGGACCACATAACTTTGTGGTTACTCCTCTCTCCCCGTTAGTTGCCTTGGTCGAAATCTCAGCTAGCTGGGAAGTTCTCAAGTGCTAGCGGTTCTTAGTGGTTGACCTTGTTCGGAGGAAGACCCCACCTTAGATTAAACTTGTTGGTAGAACACTAAATCTTTTCTTTTATTTCGCAAGTAGCATGCTAGTTGTGTTTTGCATCATTTGAGCTATCACATGTTTTAATTTTACAAAGCTTCATTTCTGTCTCTTCACAACTGCTTTATTTCTTGCAATAAAATAAACAAAGCCTCTTGAACTTGGCCAAATCCAAGTCAAGAGCACTCTCTGTCGGAGAGCATTGTAGACTTGCATTTTCCCCTTGCATTAGGCATTTTAGAGCAGAAAATCTTTTGAACTGTGGTCTTAAGACTAAGTCAAGAGCGCTCTTTGTCGGAGGGTTGAACAAGTGCTCTTAATAATTAAAATACTTCAACTCATTTTCCCCCTTAATTAATTTACTTTGGTCGATTGTCCAACACCCGTATGCTCTGCCAACCTGAAACGGTTGGACTAGTACTCAAAAAGGTGAAGGACTTGCTAAATTTACAAGTGATAACATAATTAAAACTTTTACCCAAAACCAAAACCAGGATCAAATCACTGAGGTTGCTTCCTGAAACAGGTGGTGCCGGGAATCCACTGTCAGACTCGAGGGCGGTCAAGCCGTAAGTACACTTGTCCTCTTCGCAATCTGGGTGCTCCCGACATACCATCTAAGAGGTTGCCAGTATTTGTTCATGGTTAAGGTTCTACTATTTTTATATCCTTGGTTTTAGCCTTAATAATCAAAGACCATTAAAATATTCAATTTATCAAGATAATTTTCATAACGACCTCACGAACAACATTCTTTCAAGACCCACACATTCAGCATCACAATCTTTGTTTTTATTTGACTCCATAAGGCACTGGTTACTTCAAAGTTTATTTCTCAATCAGGACCATTTGTCCTTGTGCATATTTCATATTGTGAATGCTTTTATCTGATTATAAGTCTTGAAACATACTGTTAGTCTCGTTATTCAATTTTAGCAACGTGGATTGCTTTGTTATCTTGTGATTTTCATTTATAATTGGTCTCATCATAATAAACTCCTAAACAACACCCATCCGCATCATTTCACCAAAAACATTTAAAAAACACAAGAGCCTTAGTGAAACTCTTTGTAGGGACTACCCCCCTTGGCTTCGTTAGGAGTTAGCCTAAACGGAGGAGCTGGGATTTAGGTGACAGTACCTGGCTCATTGCTTGCCCCCAAGGCCACACCTCTCCCCACTTTCCAGTGAGGGAGACAACTTTCGAGAGATTTCTGCTGCTGGTGTGTAGTTTGGCGGACAACACAAGTGATGCCCAACCAACATCACCTGAGGACTTCCAAGTGTCCTTTCTTCGTTCCAGTGGCCAAATTCTTACTTCACCTGAACTCTTGGTGCACTCCTTCCACACGACTGCTAAACCCTTAGCGAACTACGTTCTGACAGTTCTGCGGATCTGCTTCACGCGGATCTGTGGTGCTCCTGTTCTGCGGAAACCCTTAAGAATTTTATCGACCAACCGAACTTCTACACCTTATACAACCCACCGTGCCTGCGGTCCTACGGTCCTGCAACTGCGGTTCTGCGACTGCGGCTCTGCGACACTGCGGTTTTGTGGGCTTGCGACCTTCCATGCAACCCTTGCTCTTAACAAGCTTCTGCGAGCTATAACCAAGCTCTGATATGCTGAAGAGCTTCCCTGAAATTCTTCAACTTTCGCAACAACTGTGCTTTGATACCAACTGTCTAAATGGAGGAGTCAGGATTAGGTGACAACCCCTACTCGGGACTTTCCCCCAAGGGCACACCGAGCAGTAGTGAGATTTCTGCTGTGTTAAACAGGTGCGCAATCTGGCGGCAACAAGTTGGAAGTAGGTGTCCAACTTATTGACCCAAGATCTAGTTGTGCTCCTCTTAGAACTATCAAATAGTGGGATAAACAAACGTCTCTCTCTGCATCTAGTCGTAGTTTTGTTGGTGTTGGAATGCCTTGTTTTGAGGCTTATTTCCGGTCTTTCCACTAAGGTATTCTGTGAATGAAATCAATTCTCGGGCCTCTGGTCCAAAAGCCAAATAATCGTTCAGGCATGAATCTACATCAACTGGTGGGTCTTGAATTCCTTGAGGCTGCTCCTCAAGAATGTCGGAAACAAGGGCCTAGTGGACCCCCTACTCTTTGGCTAAGGAGTACCCTGTGTTGATATGTGGGTATTGCTACCCTTAGGGCGATCCCTATCCTCTCTATGGGACTTATCAGATCCTATGTGCCCCATATCGTCACGATTCCTTTGTGCCCCCATCATCTGTTTAAACATGTCAATCAATTCATCTCGCTTTTGATTTGATCTTTCTTGTCCCCGTGCTAGCCGTTCAAGGATGCCAAGAACTTTCTCCCCTTGGGGATCTAGTTCCTCCCTTGGACCCATTTCTGGATCTACTCTATTGAAGGGTACTCCACCCTTACCCTGGACCATCAGCACATGCACACACAGGCTGGCAAGACCACCGTCTCTAATACCACTGTAAAATACCCCGGTATACTATGCAAAAAATGATGCAAGATTTTATTGTTGCTAATGGATATGTGTGTTATGATTTACTCCAAACATTTGCTTACATTGATTTATAACTTTCAAGAACATACATAGATCATAGAAATACACACACACAAAATGAATTGAGCATTGTCTTTATTTAATATCTATGGAGAGTACATAGAGGCTAGTGATGGCCACCCAAATCACCGTCTATGCTGTAGCCTAAGTTACCCGACACGGGGACACGGGACACGCAGGACACGAAAATACGAGAGTCCGACACGGACACGGTGATCCCCGGAATCAGGACATGTTTTATATACATATATATATTTTTTTAAAAATATATTAATATTTAAAAATATAGACATATAGATCCAAAAATCTTTAGAAACTAGAAAATTTACAATTTACAAATATGAAATATTCAATAGAAATTAGAATAAAAACACATTAATGATTAGTAGATTACACATTGTCATTCACAAATCACGAATCACAACACATTTCACATTTGTCATTCACAAATCACAATGAATTATGAGACACATAGATGCATGTCGGAACCATATTTCTCATTAAGTCATCAAAATCAAAATGTATACATATATGTCGGAATGCCACTGGGCACTGGCAAATGCCAAATAGACTAATAGTAAATACAAAAACGGGTGGATCAAGATGGGAGAATCCCATATGTCAGTAATCCTCCTCCATGCCTGAATCAACATACTCATCATTGCCACTACCACTGCCCTGATCCTCATCCTCCTCATCCTCCTCCCCCTCCTCCTCCTCTCTGCCCATCTGACGACCTGCATCTGCTGCTGTGGAGGATGACCCCTCTATACGATCACTATCATAAAAAATGACCGGCTCTAGCACTGGATCATTAAGATCCATGTTGGCTAATGCCAACTCAGTATTGCTGTCCAAACCCATATCATCAGGAAAGACATCCCACATCTTTGTCTTTCCCTTCACCCACTCCTCCCTCTTCCTGTAAATAAGACGAAGGTTGGAGTGCACATACACCATCGACTCTGCCCTGGACTGCTCAAGCCTGCTCTTCTTCACACTGTACAAGTTCCCATATGTGCTCCAATTCCTCTCACAACAAGAGGATGATGTAACTTGAGAGATGACCCTGAAGGCTAACTTCTGTAGAATAGGGGATGTTGCCCCATGAGTTGCCCACCAAGCATAGGGTTTCTTACCCTCCCTATCTCTAAGCACATCATAGCCTCCAAATCTCCCAGTGCCAGTGGAAAAATCTACAAAGGCCTCCTCCGCCTCCTCAAGCATGTCTCTATCCTGAAATAGCCGTCTAAGTGCTATCTTCCTCCCATTTGCAATCTCTGCATCCATGTGAGGAGGGACTCTGTGTGAGGCCCCCGATCCACCAGTGAGCCACTCCTGAGTGTAGAACTTGGGTTTCAAGGAGTGGGCCAAGCAATGCAAAGGTGTGCAATTCTTATCCCATATGGAGATAAGAATAACCTGAATAATGGTCCATAAGTTCTCTGCCGATGTCCCATACTCGGGACACTCATTCTCCATGACAATGGACCTCATGGACTCAATCATGGAATACCACCCCTCATAAACCTCTGCTACGATGGGCTGGTCCGTGTCTGCAAACTGCAACAAAGAAATGATTGGCTCCATGATCTTAATGGTAAGATCCACCGTGTCCCACCAACCATCATTTAACCCCATGACCTTCACCTTCTGTGAAGCAGCCTTATCCGTCTTTCTCCAAAAAGCCCAAAACTCTGAAATCACCATGGACCCAAGAGCGGTTTTGACCTCCCTCAACCTCTTGAGCATGATGAATGAGGAAGCAAACCGAGTATCTGCAATCTTCAGCAATGAAAGCTGTGTGTACTGTTTGTAGATGGTGAGGGCATTTGTGTGGTTTTGTACAAAGTTACGGATATGGCGTGCATCCTCAATAAGGTTGTCAATCCATGCCACATCCGAAGCAATGGCTTTTAGTGCTAAATTCAAGGAATGGACAATGCAAGGTGTCCAAAAAACCTGTAAGAGCAATAAAAGCATGTATCAATGACACTAACATTGCAATGACCAAATTCAAACAATGAGCAAATTAGAAATGAAAGGTGTCCAAAATGAACATACCTGTGGATATTTAGCTTCCACAATCATGCTAGCAGCCTTGCAAACAGGTGCATTGTCCGTGATGATTTGTACACATGACTCAACACCTACTTCTTCAATGGTTTTGATGAATAAATCACCCATAAATTGTGCATCCTTGTATTGCCCAAGAGCATCCACCGCTTTCAAGAACAACGGTCCATTTTGGGAAGATACCATGAAATTGATGAGTGGATGGCGTGCGGGATCTGTCCATCCATCAGAAACAATACTCACATCGGATGAGGGCCATGTTGATCTAATTGGCTCAAGAATTTTATCTACCTCCTTCTTTGCTTTAACCAACAATGTGGTTCTAAGCTTCTCTAAACCAGGAGGCACATAACCATTTGGAGCTCGTTCCAAGATAGTTTTAACGGTCTCAAAATACAATGGTGACCGTGCAACATTGAATGAGATGAAGTTGAGGTAGAAGAAAAATGCAATGGTAAGGTCTACCTCTTCTCGCGCCTCTTGTTGGAAAATCCTATCCATTGGACCACCTGTAAATTGCCTCTTTCTTTTTTGATAAGTATCCCCACGCCCACGCCCATGAATGCTAGGTGGAAATGGAGGCTTGGTGCTAGAGGACTTCCTCAAAAATGGAAGAGGATCATCCTCTTTTTTCTTGCTTGCTGCTGCCACCTTCCCTAAGCCAACATGATCCTCTCTTTCCATATCCCTCCTATGGTTAACAGTCACCGCTTTGCATGAAGAAATCCCACAAGAAGGAAGGGCCAACAAATGGCCCTTAACCCGGAAATATGTGCTCTTGAACTCATGCTTGCAAAAATTGCATCTCCAAGACACATTGCCTCCCCCACCAAGCTTTGCCCCGGGCCCATCTTTCCTTGTCACATACTTCCACAAAGGGTATTTTTTTTCTTGGGCTTGTTGTCTTGCTAAAACAGGGTTAAATGGAGCCATAGAATGAGCTCCACTAGCAGCCGATGGAGCACTTGACGGAGGAGGAGAACCGCTTGTGCTTGGTGGAATAGGAGGACAGGCACTAGATGGTGCATTTCTCCCTCTCCTTTGCCCCCTACCTCTTGCCCTAGCTGATTGAGACATTCCTTTTCTTGTGTGATGGTTGAGCTTGCAATCCTCTCCACAAATCCATTGGAATGCACTTGGAATCGCTTGGAAACAATGGATAGCCTTCAAATCTCCTTCACCTGCACATACAACTCACTCTCAGCCAACTCCTTCCTTGCAAATGACAAAAAGAAACTCAAATTTTGCTATTAAAACAAAACTGGCCGCACTTTTCCGGACTTTAGCGCACTTTACGTGTCCTGTTTTCGGGATTTGTGTCCGACAGTCGGGGATTCGATTTCATTTCGTGTCCGATTCGCTTTTACATCGTGTCCCGATTTCGGATTCACTTGAAGATCGAATCGGACACAAATTGAGATCGAATCGTGTCCGATTCGATCCCCACGGGACACGAGGGGGGGTTAGAGCGAATCCGGTTTCTTAGCTCATAAGCCAAAAGAATCTATTTTCTAGCATTTGTTTGTAAGGAATAAGGTTGGAATTATGTCATTTCATCTCCATTTAAATTGATCTATGTGTAGAGAAAGATAGTCTACACCACTTGTCTCGACTCTCACCCAACATTAATTTTCAGCATTGAAATTGGCTATTTAATCATTAAAATGATTATATTCCCCTTTCTTATCCCAAGATCCTATGATAGTGAATTGATTCTTCATTACCCCATATGCCCAATGCCTCTAGAGTCTAGACACTAATCCATCCTCCAACCATTAAAATATAAACCCAAACATTCCTTTTTAAGTCTGATCTGA
This sequence comes from Larix kaempferi, assembly GCA_027924585.1. Lineage (NCBI taxonomy): Eukaryota > Viridiplantae > Streptophyta > Pinopsida > Pinales > Pinaceae > Larix > Larix kaempferi. Next base: position 34,061,997 of record BSBM01001000.1, on the reverse strand, counting down.
AATAATTTCAAGGTAAAATCAAACTTTCAGAGCTGCAATTTCTAGCCTTGTTTTTCATTTATTTTCCTCATTCTTTGGCTGAAAATTTAGAAGAATCAAATATGAAAATTGTCCTAGACATACATGACATTGAATCAGATTTGATCCCAGCCCTATTGTTCCTTTAAAACTTGTTACAGGGCTAAATATAATCTCAGCAAATCTGAAATATATAACAGCAATTTACAGTCAATCAATTTCAGATTTGAACAGCCTTTAATTCACATAAAAATCTGCTCACAAGGCTGCTGTCCGTAGCCCTTTCAATCTGGAATTACATCACAATCATATCATAAAACCAGATCCGTCAATAGTCTCTTTAACTATCTCATTTCCTTAACCATTAGTAAGGCTAATACTTGTAGGGAAGCCTCCCCTGGCTGCAAAGATTGTCAGTGTTGAAAGCAGAAGAGAGATTGGTGAGATAACATTGGCCTCCCTCTTAGTTCCTCTTGTCTCACACCTAGTGAATTAAGGCTTTGTCATGTAGGGTGCATGAACAAGTTGTAACAGGCAGGGTCTTCAATTGAATCAAATCCTCATGCTCTATAAGGGATGACACTAACTAAACTAAAACAAGTGAACTCAACTGAACTGTAGTGAACTGAAATAAAGGTCAACTAAAGTTAACTGATGACGAACTAAAGTCAAAGTCAACCTCCAGGGTAGAGCACACTCCTTTTCAAGTCAAAAATAGATCAAATAAACTCATGAATGGGGAGGATGAGTCTCCTTCAAGTGGAGTGCACCCCTTCCTAAGAATGAGTTAGCTTCAAGGTCAAGCAACTCCAAAAAATGGAATGTGCATGTGCATGCACTGAGTCAACTGAACTAAACTCCACTTAACTGAACTGAGCTAAAAGGTCAACTCCAAGAATAACGTCCCTAAGTAGGGCACACTCAGAAAAGCTATAAAAAATCCTCCATCATATGGACAGGACAGCATCAAACCCAGATGATAAAAGCTATAAAAATTCCTCTTCAATCTTCACTAAAGCAGTAAACTCAAGTACAGGACAGCATCAAACCAAGAAGATATCAGCTCATGAATCAACAGTATATCAGTAGTATACTCAGGTATAGGACAGCAGTAAACTATGGCGTAAATCTTCCTTACCTTAGCTCTCAAAACTCAATGAAAATTAATGAATTACATGGGGGGTTGAGGGCCTGTTTAAATAGCATGGGTGGTTTCCCTAAGCAGCCCCCAAAGGTCACCCTAGAGGCTGGCCCATATGACAGCCAAGGACTGGCCCCCTAAAGGTTGGCCTTTGGGGCAGTCAAAGGCTGCCCCTTTCCACCACCTTAGTTGGTCAACTCCACTGTCCTAAGCAGCTCAAGCTGCCCCCCAGCTTGTCGCCCTAAGCAGCTCAAGCTGCCCTCCAATGTTGACACTTGACACAAGTTTACATGATAATTTGTAAAATGAAAAATAGCTTCCGAAGCTATAGTTTAACGCTCCCTCTTAGCGAGGAAGATATAATTTACCAACTGACACATTATTTACATAAGGAAGATTGTTTGTTTCTAGCTCATAGGAATTTTATATTCATCCTAACTTTTGTTGGATGCCTTCACTTTTGCTAAGTGCTCACAAGGCTTTATGTCTTGACTTTTGACATGACTCACAAGGCTTGTCCATTCGCCTTGACTTTTGCCATTGTCTCACAAGAATTACTATCTTGACTTCTGGTCTGGCTCACAAGGCTTGTTCATTCGCCTTGACTTTTGCCATGACCTCACAAGACTTATTAAGGCATTATCACTTTCGTTTTGACTTTTGTCTTGGCTCACAAGGCTTGTATGTTTGCCTTGACTTTTTGCCTTGACTCACAAAACTGTTTAATCTCCCGATCTCCCTAGTTGGCTTCAGGGTGGTCACTTATGACCTCAGACCTTGGAGAATGCCTTTTTGATCATTCTCTATCTCAGAGATGGAGGCATTCTCTGCAACTCCAAGTTTGCCTCTAAAGTGAGCAAACTTCACCAACTATAGTGGTTTTGTCAGGATATCAACTACCTAATCATCTTGTTGTACCATATATCTGATATAATGGTACTTTAGATCAATATGCTTTAATCTGTCATGAAATACCAGATTTTCTGCGAGCTTCATGCAGCTCTAATTATCGCAGTGGATAATCGTAGTCTCAAGCTTTTCATTAAACAAACCAGAAATGAGTTTTTTGAGCCATACTGCTTCTCTGTTGGCATTACTTGCGGCAATATATTCAGCCTCAGTTGTGCTCTGAGCAATAGATTCCTGCTTCTGACTGGACCAGGAGATCATGGCTGATCCCAAACTGAAGCAGTAACCAGAGGTACTCTTTCTGTCTATTGGACTTCCCGCCCAGTCTGAATCTGCATAACCATGTAGCATCACACCACCACTGGATGTGAACTATAGCCCATAGGCTATGGTACCTCTAAGATATCTCAGAATATGCTTACCTGCTACCCAGTGTCGTTCTCGTGGGTCGGCCATGAATTGGCTCAAAACATTTACTGCAGACTGTATATCAAGTCGAGTATGAGTCAGGTACTTCAAAGATCCAACAAGCTACCTATACATGCTAGGATCCACCAAATTAGATCCTGAATCTGAATCATGCAGTTTCTTTAGATTAGCAACCGTTGTCATACTCCTGCAATCCATCATACCAAACCTCTTCAATATGTCTACTTCATATTTTCCTTCAGATAGGAAAATCTCGTTTTTGTTTCTGCCTTCTCTTGTGCCCATGTTACTATAGGAAAACACCCTCAATGCTTACGATCGACTGAATATAACCATCATATGATCACTGGAAACGACCTCTCTCCCAATGTGTTGCAGTATTTGGTTAGGGCGGGTTAGATTCCTTCGAAACCAATAATGAAGTGGATGGGGTTTGTCAACCCCAAACGAAAACTCTAGGAACCCCCTAGACGGATGCAAGAGCAATGCCAATATTAATTCCTCATATCCAGGAATGAAGCTCCATACTCTTTTTATTCTTCAATTGGGCCCAATACCATGGGTGAAAACCACGGGCGACCCAAAACCATCAAACACTTCTTTTATGTACAATTCACTTTTTTTCAATTAAGTGGTTCCCTCCTAACTCCCAAATGTGGACACCATAGCCTATGGGAGGCTAATAGGATACTTGTTAACTCTTGACTGAGCTCAAGGGGGAGGGTACATTACACTACTTTAGAAATTAACACGTAAAATAATTTCAATGACAAGGGATTTTTAACAAAATATTTGATTTTTAGGGTTTTTTATATTTTTGTGTTTTTTGTTTTCAAATATATAATACAAGGACATTTGTAAAATAGGTTTTTGTGAAGATGAGGGAAATAGATCTAAGTCTTATACCTTCCGAGCATCAAGAAATAGGGTTTAACGTTTCTCCTAAGAATTGGCAATTCAATATTTGTATGAACTAGGGCAAAGCTAAGACACCCGAGGTTGTGTTAGCTTTGACCTAGTTATGTCAAAGAAGGAAGCCAAGGCCCAAACAAGAGAGACCTTTCAAGAGGGTTGTCTCAATTACTAGATTATACTATCATGCATAAAATTCTAGGTTACTTTTACCTTGGATGCCTTCGACAGTGAAAGACAAGAGACTTAGATATCTTACCACAATTGAGGAAGAAAGGAGAATACAGTAGCCTATGAAGAATCCTTTCACCTTAGACAAGCCTTGAAAGATAGTAAAGAAACCTTGATCATCAAATTTTATCCCTTGAAAACGCTAGAAGAGTCAAGAAAGGAGGTGCGCACCACTTAGTCTCTCATGTACACAAAAAGAAAAAGAAATAATGTCATATTTGATCCCATGATCTTTGTTACAAATAAGGAGGGGTTGCCTTATTTATACTTGAAAATGCTAACTTAAAGCTCTTTTAAGCAGACCTATCTAAAAATGACTTTTAATGATTTTTTAGTGTTTGTCACCCACAATCCGGGTACTAAAACTCATATAACATAAAATAATGATAAAATAAGATGAAATGCTTCAACATGATGATGAGTTGAACTCGGAAGCAGGACGTCATGCCCCATCTAACCCCAACGTTTGTCTTTTGCCCTCAACGCCCTCCTTAGGTTGGTACGACCTCTTCTTGCTTGCTTACAACCTATTCTTGCTTGCTTGGAAGGTGGAAGATTTGCTCTTGAAAACCAAGATGACCAAAAGTAAGGGGCGATACAATAAAGATAGGTCCAAGGGGGTATCCATGAGGTGTCCTAAGGCAGGTATGACAACCCAAGTGCAATCACCCCTACAAAGCATAAGACGTAAGTGTGTGCTAATGGATTCATCCCAAGGTGCATCGAAACACCCACCTAGGGCATAAATTCCTAACATGATGAGGGACGTCCACCCATCAAGGGGTAGTCAACAAATCCACAAGGCCAACACTCCTTAAAATGAGAGCCAAGAAGACCTGCCATGACCAAACCAAGGTTCATGAGCCCCTCTAGACCAACACTTTTACATAAACAAACCCTAGCTTGGCCTTTACAATGGAAAGAAGTCCCTCCACCTTGGTACATCTGGTAGGGTGCACTGCAGAGAATTTGGAGGGTAACACGTGATAACACAAGTAATCCTAAATTCTGATTTCATCCTCAGTTGAAGCTGTCTCTGTAGTATTGCTGCTTCATCTTGGGGTTTCTTTTCCATTTTCCTTTTCTATAACATTCTTGTAAATGGATTTCTGATTTTTCAGCTCCTTTGTATTGACCGAGCAACTTTATTCGAATATATTTCAGCTGTCAAACCACATCTTGCATTTCAATTCCCACATGTTTCTTCTTATTTATAAGTCTTTCTGGCATATCTTGTTGGGTATCCTTTTGTGGTCCATGTTTGCAACTGTTGTATAATATTGGCTTCCTTATTGCGTTGAGTTCTATTTGGTTTAAACCCTTTTCTCCTAAAAGTATCTCACATGGAGTGCTTACCTTTATTCTAAGGAAGGCCGTTACTAATGTTTCTGCACTATCTCAATCTAACTGAATCTTTTTCTATTTATGATTGGCCCTATTACCGCTCAAACTAGCACCCTGATCAAGGTCACGAATCCCGGTGCTATGAGGGGTAAGCATGGGAGAAGCTAGTGCCCTGTGTCACCACAACCTAGCTTCTCAACACTTTAAGTCAACTCCTAAGACCAAGGGGGAGTCCCTAATACTGATGAAGGATATCTACAAATCACTTAAACACAACACAAATACCTTTCCCAAACAACCTCTTGACTGAGACCAATGCCTCATGGGGTCAAAACAATGAAGCATATATATGACACTAGCGGAGGGTAGGAGTTAGAGTACTTTATCGTCAATTTCAAGATCAACAACTTCAATATCTTACTACTGCTATGAAAGTACAGCAGCAACAAACACTTCAGAAAATAGAGGAAAATCAGCTAAAACTTCACCATCTTACCATATAAGATTGTGCTTTTAGGGTTAGGATAAATGACATACCTTTAGGGATAAAAGGAGGCTCTAAATCAGGTCTGAAAGTGACTAACCAGATCTGGTTTAAGCCCCAACCAACCCTTAAAATAGATAGTGGGCCTGCTTAAACTCTTCCAATAGATGCTCAACCCCCCATGGGTCAAACCTAGTCCGTATTCCAGCGCTTGTAGGCCTTCAAAATGTTAGATTTTAATGATATATCAGTATACTTTTCACATAATCAAGCACAAGAACACAAGAGACGCAATAGTTTACCTTGGGAAAACCAATATTTTAAAACTCGGACTCGGACTCGGAATCGGCCAAGGGTCAAGTCGGACTTGGACTTGGACTCGGCAATGAATCGGTAATGACTCGGCCGATTTGAATTTAATGACTCGGTTCACTAAAAAACACAAAGTATTTAAATTTTAAAGAAAAACAATATTTTAAAGATTATTAATCCATGATTCCAAAGCATTAGAGACAAAATATGCAAAGTCTGCTCATGTATATACTATATACCATATAAGGGTGAACATATCAAAATGGAACGAAGTGTATTGTGCAATACATATCTGGAAGATTGGAACAAAACGAAAATACATAATCAAAGAAGGCCTAAATGGCCTCTAGAGTGGCATAATTCACTAATTAATTTTATTTGATTCTTTCCATATTCAATATAGTTAATATTTTACCATCTGCTAAATTACTAATTCAGATATAACCAAAACCTCAGAGGCATATACAAAATTCGCTGATTAAAGTAGACAAATATTATGAGTTGAAAATCTAGATTCCATACTTATCATTCCATGTTCCAACCATGCACAATTTCCTTCTAGTATCTCATAGTTACAAGAAATATCAACAAAATGGCAACGAATGGGCCTCAACACTGCTTAACTCCAGTTTATAAAGAATAGCACAATAACAAGATCTGTAAACTGCTTATAATACAAGAATTACCATAGTCCTAAATGACCATTAGCAGAAATCGTCGGCAGTTTAAGAGACAAGAATGGGCATAGTCCTAACTGATATGCAGGACATATTTGAAGTTCAGAAGTTCAGGAATTAATTAAAAAAAAAAAATTTAGTGTTTTTTTTACTCCACGCATCAACTCGAATCAACTCGGATCAACTCGATCGGTTCGTTACCGGACCGGTCACCCGAGCCGATTTAAAGGCCGAGTCAACTCGGCTCGAGGTCAACTTGGCCAACTCGGCCGACTCGGACTCGGACTCGGACTTGGTCGAGTTTTAAAACACTGGGGAAAACCCAAACTCGGGAAAAAACCCACAAACCTTTCTTACTCAGAGATTCAGTACATCAGATATGAAAGTGATCTATATCAAGATAGATCACAAACAGAGAAGATACAAAAAAATAAGAGCCCTAGAAGTTAGTCTTCTACAACCCAGAGCGAACTTCTTCTTCCTTCTTGTCTTCTTCAGTTGTCCTCCTAGAAAAGTGCGCACCACTTGAGAGAGAGAGATGAACTTGTTGTAATAATGAAGTGTGTAAGCACTTTATTTATATTCTTCTTTTCACTAGAAGTTTCCTCAATTAGGTTGGCTTGAATTTTATTTATTTATTTATCTTTTATTTTATCTTTCAAGCCGACTTGTCTTTTTATCTTCTAGGGTTATTTTACCCATTTTATTGGGGTAATTGTACTCTTCATTTCTTCCACTTTATCTAGGACTTCTTAAGAATATATTCCGATGCTACATAAACATCAACACTCCCTCTTAGCGAGGAATGTATTCTTCTTGCATGATATTCAACACTATTTGCTTCTGGATGTTCTTCTTCATCCGAGCCCTCTACTAATTAGTCCACATGGCTAATCAGGGCTGGAACTCATGAAAACATCAATACTTCCTCTCAACTACAGAGGTATCATCATTATGGAACACATCTGGATATCATCTGATCGTCACGACTTGTCTTGTACATCTCGTCATCATAAGAAAGGTCTTCAACACAACTCAGTCCGTCGAGAAGTATCAATCTCCCTCTCACTCCCTCTTAAGAGAGAGTCACATCAATGTCTCATCAATGCTGCAACCATCAACACTCCCTCTCAATGAGGGAGGCATTCTCATGAATACATCCTGAAGTATCAACATATTCTTCTTGCACTGGAGAGTTTGATCATAAACTTGCATGAGCATCTAGGGACTAATCTCCCCATCCCGTCACACGATGGCTGGGAGAAGGCACTGCCTCGCTCTGAGCATTTAGGGACTAATCTCTCTCCCCCACTTGGTGTCCGAGAGAAGGCACTACCTCGTTGAAAGTCGTCTTAGGGACTAATCTCTCCACCCTACTTGATGTCCTAGAGAAGGCACTGTCCCACTTGACTCACCCCTAGCCAAGTCACATGGCTAATACTAGGGAAATGCTCGATTCTCAACCTCGAGGAGGATAGTGTGTGCAACTGAGGACTAATCTTCCCACCTCGTCACAGGATGTCCGGAAGAAGGCATTGCCCTACTCTGAGCTATTCACCTCTAGCCAAGGCACATGGCTAATATTGAGGGAATGCTGGATGCATCAACACTACTCATCAAGGTATAGTCTCCCCACCCCATCACAGGGTGGCTGGGAGCTGATACTGCCCTGCCTCCGAACCATTCACCCCTAGCCAAGTCACATGGCTAATACTGGGGGAAATGTCCGCCTGATGCTGCAAACATCCGTCTTCAAGCTCATCACATGTCCCTCTGTGGTAGAGCGCCCTACTCCCTCTGCATCTGAGCATCATGCTCCCTTTGCATCTGGGCATCTTGCTCCCTCTGCATTTGAGCATCCTGCTTGCTTTGCACTTTAGCATCTTTCTTCCTTTGCATCCGAGCATCTTACTTGCTCTGCATCCGAGCATCTTTCTCCCTTTTCCTCTGCTTGCTCTGCACCTGAGCATCTTGCTCCCTCTGCATCCGAGCATCTTACTTGCTCTGCATCCGAGCATCTTGCTCCCTTTGCCTTTGCTTGCTTTGCACCCGAGCATCTTGCTATCTCTGCATTTGAGCATCCTACTTGCTTTGTATTCGAGCATCTTGCTCCCTCTGCATCTCTGAGCATCCTGCTTCCTCTCAAATACTAAATATCAACGGGATCTTCACATCCATCACTTGTCCTCTTGCTAAACAACTATCACTTGTTCTTTGGAACAAGTCTCATGATCCTTCTCTTGTAGGCCATATCACATGGTCTTTCCTACAAGACAAATTCGGTCAAATAGTTAGCAACATTGCATTATCATGAAGTTCAATCAAATCATATTGACATTTCAATGCAATGGAAACAAGGACACAGTGCACACAGTCATGAAGATTTAATATCTTAGCCAGTGCTTCAACACAACACCCATGCATATCCCAACATACTTGGTAACTATCTAGATGCTTTTCATCTCCATCAGAACATACTATCAAGAGCGTGCACTGCTCTCAACATGTTAGCAAAGAGGTTTCATCCTAGACTAGTTCCATCTAGGGTTCATGGAATGTTGTGCAACACTACAGGCTGCTTACTCAACATATACATAACATGTACTATAAAAGCCTACTACTCGTCAATATCAGTCATATATAAATGTATAATATGTCACATTATAACATGCATAACACACTTCCTAGTTCTAAGAATACATATCTGCATACCACTGTTATGAACATTCAGATCTGATCTACAATAGCAATAATGACAAATGATAATCCAAATACCAATACTTATCTTTTATTGTTTCTGTGGGATCTCTCTTGATCTTTGCCTCCTTGCAGGGATCATTGGAGTCCTTAGATCTTTATCTTCTTTCTTGTCGGAAGCCCATTGAAGAAACTACAACCTAGATCTTCATACATCACCAATGACAATCTCCTCATCTAGAAATAATGCAATCATTGATGTACTAAAAGAAACACTCCTTTCGTATGTCATCATCTTCTGTATTCCTCGACTTCTTTGTGGAGAATATTCATGAGCATCATTCTCTGAAATAGAGCCTGAGAGAGTAGTAAGAAGGTAATCTTTTTGGATTTCTTCTTCTTGTTTTAATTTGTCTCGGGCTTCCTCTGGCTCTGGAATATCTCTGAGTTTAACAACCATCTTGACAGATCTGGTGCAGAAACCCTAGCAGAAGAGGGTCAAAAATTGAAACTTGGACTTTGATAAAACTGAATCCATAGGTTAATGCGCCTCCAAAGGCGAGTTGGATAGACCTCCTTTTCTTCTGGATCTGTGGACATAACAACTCGTAAACTGGAACCCTAATTTATGCAGTTTCTGCAAAAAATTCAAACTTCACCAAAATTGAAATTTCAGATCTGCAATTTCTCGACCCTAAATTTTTAGCACCTAGATTTCCGGCCCCTGATTTTCAGACCCTAGATTATTAGCCCCTAATTTTTGGACCCTAGATTTTCAGCCACTGATTTTTGGCGCTTAGATTTTCGGCCACTGATTTTTGGCGCTTAGATTTTCGGCCCCTAGATTTTTGGCCCTTGATTTTCAAAGTAAATCTTGTGCTCTACACGCAACAGGATAGCGTGCATGGGCCCATAACCTGTTAGATTTTAATGATATAGCATTATAATTTTCACATAATCAAGCACAAGAACACAGGAGACACAATAGTTTACCCTGGGAAAACCCAAACTCGGGAAAAAAACCCAGCAAACCTTTCTTACTTAGAGATTCAAGACATCATATATGAAAGTGATCTATATCAAGATAGATCACAAACAAAGAAGATACAAAAAAATAAGAGCCTCAGAAATTACTCTTCTACAACCCAGAGCAAACTTCTTCCTTCTTGTCTTCTTCACTTGTCCTCCTAGAGAAGTGCGCACCACTTGAAAGGGAGAGATGAACTTCTTGTTGTAATAATGAAGTGTGAAAGCACTTTATTTATATTCTTCTTTTCACTAGAAGTTTCCTCAATTAGGTCGGTTTGACTTCTATTTATTTATTTATTTTTTATTTTATCTTTCAAGCCGACTTGTCTTTTTATCTTCTAGGGTTATTTTACCCATTTTATTGGGGTAATTGTGCTCTTCATTTCTTCCACTTTATCTAGGACTTCTTAAGAATATATTCCGCTGCTACATAAACATCAACACAAAACATGCTGATTTTACTGTTGTACCTATTATATCAGTTCTGAAAAAGCATCGGTACTTTCCACAAAAGATGTTAATATTTCACAATCAAGTCACAGAAGGGTGATGCCCTTAAGGATCCTCCAAGAAACCTGGGGGGTGTACTTTTTGGGTGGATTACTCTTTCCAATTAGCGGATGTTTTTTGGATTTTTGAATTTTTTACATTTTAGGGTTTTCATAATGTAATATTGTTTTGTACTTTTCAAGATATATACAATTGAAATTTGATAAAATATGAAGAAGAGAAAGGTTAGGCCATAGTCTTTACCTCAGGGCAACGAGACATCAAAGCTAATGTCCCTTCCTCGATTTGGCAATTCAATATTTATGAATTAGGGCAAAGACTAGTAACCCTAGGCGAGTCAAAGTAGGCCTTAGCCTAATTAGGGCAAATAATGAATTCCAAGGCCCACTATGGAGAGCTCATTCAATTGGAAAGTCTCCTCTAACAATGTTAACAAGATGCAAAATAAAACCATAACTCATCTTGCCAAGGTGCACAAGAGGCAATGCTAGACAAGAGGTTAGAAGATCTTACCAACACCAACAAATAAAAGAGCAAGGAGAGCCTTAGATCTTTCCTTAGCTGGGATTTATCACAACTATTCTTAGAATTAACCTTGCAAGATTAGCAAAACCCTAGAACATCACCATTCATCCTTCAAACCAAGAGAAAAGCCAAAAAGAGAAATGCGTGCTATCGTTGAGAGCTCATGTATACCAAGAGAAAAAGTAAAATGATTGTATTTGAACCCTTGTTCTTGTTCTTGTTACAAATGAGAGGGAGGTGCTCTTTATTTATAAGAAGCAACCTAGCCTCTTTAATTTTAGTGCCTACCTTACTAAAAGTTAAAATATTTCAAAATTAGGGTTTGTCGTCCACAAGTCGAGGACTAAACCGCAAAATTACATAAAATAACAATAAAGTGATGCAAATGGCTTCAACCAAGTGAGATGTTGAGTCTAAAGGAGGACGTCATGCCCCAACTAACCCCAACAATGTGCTTGTCCCTCAACGTCCTCCTTTTTAGCAAGATAAGGCCTTCTTTAAAGGATGATGTCATTATCATTTTTGCTCTAGGAGACCAAGAGGAGGGGTAATACATCAAAAGAGAGGTTCAAGTGGGAATAGATGAGGTGTGCTAAAGCGGGTATGACAACCCTTACAAGCACAATCACCTCTACATAGCATAAACATAAGTATGGCTAGGAGTCCCTGACCCATGTGCCCTAATGTATCATCCCAAGGTGCACCGGACACCTACCCATGGCATAAATGCCCAATATGACGAGGGACTTCCGCCCATCAAGGGGTAGTCAGTAGAGCCATTAGGCCATCACTCCTTGAAATGGGAACCAAGAGGACCCGCCATGACTTGATCAAGGGTCTTGAGCCCCACTAGACCAACACCTTTACATAAGAAAGCCCATACTTGGCCTTTTACAATGGCAAAAGACCCCCTCACTATGGAACATCCTGAAGGGTATGCTTCAGACAATCTGAGGCGTAACAGGCCCCATATCTCACATCAGTATAGAAGCACTGGTCTTATGAATGTTTGGAAGAGGGAGCTTAACATGCCTTGATCCCAAATCTCTACTGCCCTGTATCTCAGGGCGTGTGCGCATGCCTGCATGCATGAGAGAGAGCCTCTACAAATCCATATGATTCTGAACCTGTGAAATAAAAATGTGAAATCGTGAAACCTGAATCCACATCTATACAAAATACCATGACCCCACGGCCGAACCCTGACAACTTTGATAAGATATAACAAGCAAACATAGAAGTTTGGGAAACCATGGAGCAAATAAGTACACACTGTCAGAAGAAGGCATGTTATTTGGATTCTTGTATTCAACCTTGCAATGTTTTTCAATCTGATTGCTTCCTTTAGCATTATCTACTTACTAATGTTCCAATAGAAAAATGTGATATTCTCAGTCACCAAATTTTTTTTCTAATAGCGAATTACAACTCATTCTTTTTGCTAGAGTGATACAAGAACTGGTTTTAGAGGTTGCTTGGATTGCTTTTAGCTCCTGCCTTTTTTAATCATAGAAGTGGTTTCTCTTACCATTGGAATGCAATAATTATTTTCTTTAAACAAATCTTTGTTGATTCAAATGTTGCAGGTTAACTCCAATGAATGGCACTTGGATACGTCTGTTGCTGCTGCTGGGCGTTCTAAGATATTGCATTTTGCAATGTATTTTTCTTTTTCTTTTTCCTATTTCTTATCTTGATTCTTTCCCTGTTGAGCTTTTAAATGTGTTTTGAATGTCAAAATATTTTGTGGTAAACATAAAATTTCTTTGTCATTTTAAATTTGGAAGCAATCATAAGATCAACCAATGTTCTTTTTTGTGTTAAACGTTTCTGATTCTCTGCTGTCAATTTTGGAGGCAAATTATTGTGATAATACTCGAAAATGAAGTGGCAGAGAATTGCATGGTACTGCCAATTCATTTGTCAGAAGAAGACAATTAATTATCATGACATGGAATATGGGTTTGATTTGCAAGAGTGCTTATATTTCATATCAACAAGCCATAAATTGTATAATTATATGGTTGAATTTCAATTGAAGAAAACTGTGTAAGCTACATATGTGATTGCAAACGTTGGAACTAGATGATTAGATAAGAATCCTGTACCTAAGACAAAAATATATACCATAAAATTGTTCTAAAATGATATGATGACATTGAAGATGCACAAATATCTGCAAGATTGCAATTCCTGACAAATTATTAAGCCACAATTGCCCATGCAGAATGCCACTTTTGTACAGCAATTCCCTCCAAATAGCTTCAATAGCAACACTAGAGAATGCAGCTCTAATGATTCTGAAAAAGGGGAGAATGCAAAAAATACAAAGTATTTAATGCCTTGAATCTCCAGGTAATGTATTGGATCATCCCAAAACGGTAAATGAGAAAGGATAACTCCCTTTTTAAGCTGGGCCATCTTCAAAACCCCTTATGAATAACCACCTAGTCCAGGATATGCTTGGGTATAGAAGTCTTCGGATTGGTTGCTTGACAACTGATTCATAGAATCAAATAAATCAGGTTTCCCATTCCCAGTCCCATCTTGTATCTTGTCACCTGTGGTCATGTTAAGGATTTTTTTTTCTCTCTGCATGATTCATTATATAGCGGTCTTGAGAAGGTTGATGCCTGAGTTGGGAAGAAATTGGTTGATATGATGGATGCACTTTGCTATTTCTTATTAATTGTTAGGCCATGATGTTCCTAGATAGCTTGAATAATGAAATTCACTTCTTTGACTGGCTAGTTTTGTTATTCCTTGTGAGTTCTCCAGCTGTTCTATTCTGGCAACTTACCTGGTTTAGGAACACAGTTTAATATCCATAAATTATACTATAACCAAGACAAACTGTGAAAATCTACATACTAAAACTTATCTGATATTCATGCAGCTATATACCATCGGCTATGGAGTGCCCTCTACGGTTGAAACTTCCTAATGGGCAACTTTCTCCAACTAATGGATTTACATCTCCTGTGAGTAATGATTTGGGTTTTTCCATGTTCGTAAAATATACATGCTTTCTTGCAAAAATATTATTCAGCTGATTTTAAGTTATTGATATTATGTCATTAAGCTTGCTTTTGTTGTCTGTTGTATTCTAAAGGGATGGGGTGGCATCATTGTCCTGAACCCTTCAAGTTGTCTCAGCAATATTGGGATCAGCAAACCGAAAAGGCATACATATTCAGAAGAGGTCAGAATCCGGTACTATTATAAATACTGGGACCTAATAAAATTTGTTTATTTCAATTTGTCATATGATCATATCTGTATATTCTGGACCCACTTTTGACATGCAGGACTGCAGAGTCTTTGGCTCATAAATGGTCTATACCGTTGTATGGATGTAGAATGAAGTGAATAGAAGAGTCAAATTGGTTTTTTAAGATAGCTAAGTGAAGTAACAATGTTGGTTTCATGGTTTTAATTTTTCTACTAAAGCATAATAAACATTGATCAGGAATTTGAACCAGTAATGCAAGTTGTTGTGGGACAAATACGTACACTTCTAGGCCTTCCACCGACTGCCCCAGATGATACCAAGATGCATATATCAACTGTTTTAGCCAGTGAGACAGGTTTCTCAAAATGGTGAGTTTCTTTGCACTCAATTGCTTGATATATTTAGCTTAATTTTCTTATTTTCATTCTCGCGTGGAACTAAGGATTGTGGCAAAGTATCTCACATTTGTTTCTGCTTAATGTTTTTCTCACAAACTCAAATATTGTGAGGTTGCGAGCCAACTTGGAGACTTGAATATATGGCTAACAGTGAGATGTCACTGGAAGAATTTCCTGAAGCAGCAAAAATAATCTTTAGGCTCATGGGTTGATGGGGGCCATGGAGGAAGTATTGAAGGGGATGGCAACAAGGTGCCTTTTAGTTGGCAGAAAATCCTAAATGGCAGAAAATGAATTCCTGACTGACAGAGAAGTATGTTCTTATACCCAAAGGAGGCATATAGGATGGATGATTAACAAATTCTCAATTAGATGTGTAGAATCGATTGTCATGGAACAGGAAGCAGATGATGTGATCAATAAAAAGGGTGATCAATTGATTTTGGAAATAGAGAAGATAAATTTTGGAGAATTTGATAAGGAGCTTCAAGAGGACCTTGAATTCAAATCAATAATGGAAAAATTGGAGAAACAGACAGCCATCTTATACTTTTTTAAAATGGTGTTAAAGACATTTATCAACAAAATGTTACGAATTGGGAATCCATAGGACGCCGGATAATCTTCTTGGGGGTTTGGCAAGAGATAAATTGTTAATTTCGAAACACCAGATCTGATTTTTGTTCTCAATAATTTTTATACTCGGAAATAATTCCTGCTGTAGCTTATTGCTGAAATTATAAACAGAAATTAACTGATATTTTTAACCAATAATGCAGCAGAACAAAAGAGGAAATCAATCACATTTGACACAAGTATTTACCCTGGGAAACCCCGATGTGGAAAAACCAGCATTCAATGTTTTCTTTATTATTCTTGAATGAGAGAAAATCAGAAATTTACAATTATAAAACATGTTACTCAGTTCCACAGGAAAATCAGACCCACTGACAGAATTGCCCCCTGGAGAAAATTGGCACACTGAAGAAGAAATCGGCCTCACCCTAATTGCCCCCTGAATTGGTCCTGTGTCACCCTTGCATCACTTTGCGTCAGCCGTATGGCCGCTGTACAGATCCATACGATTCGTACTGTCTCTCCCTGCTACGGTACGGAGTGGCCCTGCTAGGTTCGGCCGGAACGACTTCTCTCTCTCTCTCTTAGTGAAATCAGCCCCTTCTCTCTTCTCCCAGATCTTTCTCTTGCAAATTGTTCCTCTCTATTTCGCTTCAGCCAGTGAGTCTCTCACTCTTCTCTTCAGAAAATCTCTCTTTGAAATGATATCGTGATCTCTTGTGTTTTTCTCCTCTCCCTAGGCTTTATTTGTTAGAGATAGTGGTATATTGGGATGCCCTCCATGATTTAGATGCCTTGCATGGAGGTACATCAACAATATAGGCATCAGGATGGAGTAGAGGGTGATATCCACTCTGCTCAGTGGCATGAATCCAGCAGTGGATGCATGCGGACCTTCCGGGGTGTTTTGTCTCGTGCATGATTCAAATGCCTTGCATGGAGGTACATCAACAATATAGGCATCAAGATGGAGTAGAGGGTGATATGCACTCTACTCAGTGGCATGAATCCAACAGTGGATGCATGCGGACCTTCCGGGGTGTTTGTCTCGTGCATGCATGTACAACGCTTAATTAAAAATGCATACAAAAGTGACTTTTTGCATGCACTGATATTAGGTTTTTGGTAAACCTAATTGATCAGTGAGATGATATAAGGAGGCAAAAGGTCACCGGTAAAGGTTACTCGGCAGACTAGTGAGAGAGAGATAGGTCAGAGTCAGGAGGGCGCATTGTGCATGCGGAGGGCGCATTGTGCATGCAGAGGGCGACTTTATGAGAGAGAGAGAAGAGCTTCTGCAGTAGGGAGAGCGAGGGGATCTGAGCTGGATCAGACCTCATTTGATCAGAGGCACTTGGTTGCCAGATACTGTGAGCAGAGAGAGCTCATAAGTGAGGTTTCTTCAGTGATTGGAGGTTGGGTGACTTTCAGAGGAGGAGTGGCACACCTTTTGAGGAGAGAAGCTCGTTGTGCATCCGATTGACCAATTGAGCAGCTGAGACTTTCAGAGCAGGAATTCCTCAGTGATTGAGGAAGATCTGTGACGATCAGAGCTCAGATCTGTTAAGATTTGATTAAGTACGAGTTTCCTACAGTTGGAGGAGGGCGCACTTTTCCATGCAGAGAGGGGCGCATTCTTCAGATCTAAATAGTTGGCCTTCTTCTTTGGTAGAGCAGATCAGGGTTGTGGAGTGAGAAAGATAGTACAGACAGAGTTTGACTTGCAGAGAGATCCAGATCCATATTGACAGTTAGGGCACATTTCCCAAGTGCATGCATCGGTCTTTGCATGCAGATGTAGGGTTTTGATACTCGTAAGGTTTGGTTGTTTCATCTGAAGTATTTGTATGTATTTATCTTCTACTTGCTTTGCTCTGGGCTCGAGATAGAAGATAACCCCACAGATTGTTGGTTTTCCCCGTTTGGGGTTTCCAGGGTACATCTTGAGTTATTGTGTGATTGCTGTATTTTTCATTATGGAAGTGTTAAGAGATCTATAGTGTTTGTATCTTAAGTCATTATTGCATTTTTGATTTATAGAGACTCAAACCGCTTGAGATCTAAGGGCATCCAGAGGGAGTAGTGATCTCCCGATAAATTAACATGGTATTAGAGCCCTGGTAAGGGTTAGGGAGAGAAATCACACTCATATCTACGAGCGGTATACCAAATTAGAGTGGAGACTGAGTTGGGATATCAGATTTGTGGAGAGAGTGACCAAATCTACTAGATCTGAAGAGCAGGGTTCAGATCTGTGACAGTATAGGTCAGATATAATAGATCTGAGAAGTTGGAGTCTAGACCTAAGATAGATCTAGTATATTAGTGAAGATAGAAACCATATCTACTAGATCTGAAGACTGGAGCTCAGATTTGTGGTTGTAGAGGTCAGATCTATCAGATCTGTGAGTTTGGAGGTGAGATCTGAGATAGATCTTTCAGATCTGGAGAGTAGAGTCCAGATCTGTGGCAGATATATTAGATATGAAGAGTAGTGTTCAAATCTGTGAGAGCAGAGTCCAGATCTGAAGAGAAGACTTCAGATCTGTGAGTGCAGACATCAGATTTGCGACGATAGATTACAAATCTATCAGATCTGTGAGTGCAGACATCAAATCTGTGAGGATAGATACCAAATTTATCAGGTCTGTGAGAACAGAGACAAGATCTGTGAGAACAGAGATCAGATCTGGGAGGCCAAACCCTAGATCCGAGAAAGAGAGGGTTAGCTTGTTCAACAACGCACAAATTTACAAGTTGGTTATGATTCAGAGAGTTTGAATCAACAGTGTTATCAGTTTTATAGAGTCATGGCTTTAGGACTTTGTACAGTCATGCATCTAGCCTTATGATGGGAATACGAGAAGTGTTCCTTAGTACTTTAGAGATAGACTTAGACTGCAATGAGAGGTTAGCAGTGAGGAGAGTTGGTTCGATGATGTTCCAGCCTGAGTCAGAAGGTCTACTGAGGATGGTAGGAGGAATGCATGTATCAGAGTAGACAAATTTACCCTCAACATTAGCTCTAGAGGATGAGGATTCTATGTTCAGAGGGAGTGACCTTGGATGCATCAGTGAGGCATAGCATTAGACATGGTCAGTTGTATAGGTTGCTGGGAAAGCCTGTATGTGAGTCCAGGGAGACCTTGGATGCAGTTTCAGTATCAGTGACAAAGGGAGAGCATAAGGTTTCTCTCAAGATGACACTAATGGAGGAGGATCGCAGATCTTCTTATCAAAGTGCAGGAGTTGTAGCCGAGAAGTCTTCCAGTTCAGTGGGAGCAGTTGCAACAACAAAGGATGTGTTTGATCTTGGTGGATGCTTCTCTAGATGTAACTTCCTCGCTAAGAGGGAGTATGTGGTCAAAAGAATGGGATGGGTACAGTTTCTCCTAGACTTTGGAGAACTCCTGGAGGTGTCAGGACTCCTGTTCATTCCAGGACTGAGAGGGAGTATACTCTCAGTAGTAGCATTGGATGCTTCCGGTTACTTTGTTGTATTCCAGAGGGATCTCATATTCACATATCGAGAGGGAGTTGATCCAATCTTGATGGGTCACATGATCGACAATGAGTATTTGGTTTGGGATCATCCCATGACAGGTACATTAGGTTGGTTGAGTGCTTCTTCATTAGAGTTAGAGGATGACAGGGAGCAAGAGGCTCACAGTAGGGATGTTG
Source organism: Larix kaempferi (assembly GCA_027924585.1). NCBI lineage: Eukaryota > Viridiplantae > Streptophyta > Pinopsida > Pinales > Pinaceae > Larix > Larix kaempferi. The sequence goes on along the minus strand of BSBM01001000.1, from coordinate 34,042,892 downwards.
CACAGAGGAGTGAGTCCTGACAATAGATGGGTGAGCGAAATGCTCATAGTGGTGATGAGGTACAAAGGATTGACTCCTTTTATCCGATGGATGAGTGAGATGCTCATGATGCTGATGATACACAGAGGAGTGAGTCTTTGGACTCAGATCAGATGGATAGGCATGATGCTCATACAGGTACCAGTCGAAGACGAGTTGGTATGAGATGACAGAGATGGACTTAGCTCGAGAGAGAGCCGAGTCAGTTCAGAGAGAGAGGGAGATCACCTACAGGGCAGTAGATCCACTTGATGGCGGATTGTGTGATTGGATACAACAGAGATTCAGAGGGAGTCTGGATCAAATATCAGTGACAGAGTCGGTGATTGATCAGGAGGCTTCTTCTGGAGCCACATTGATGGAGTTGGATCAGGGTTCTACAGGTCAGAGGGAAGCTTTGATAGGAAGGACAGTTGGGTCAGTATTAGCAGCATGGGACTTATTGGATCCAGGCATCAGTGGATGGACTTCCCTTGATAAGAGGGAGTGTTAGAGATAGTGGTATCTCAGCATGTCCTCCATGATTCAGGTGCCTTGCATGGAGGTACATCAACAATATAAGCATCGGGATGGAGTAGAGGGTGAGATGCACTCTACTCAATGGCATGAATCCAGCAGTGGATGCATGAGGACCTTCCGAGGTGTTTTGCCTCATGCATGCATGAGTTTTGCATGTATAGCTGTTAATTAAAAATGCATGCAAAAGTGACCTTTTGCATGCACTGATATTAGGTTTTTGGTAAACCTAATTGATCAGTGAGATGATATAAGGAGGCAGAAGGTCACTGGTAAAGGTTACTCTGCAGACTAGTCAGAGAGAGATCGGTCAGAGTCAGGAGGGCGCATTGTGCATGCAGAGGGCGACTTTATGAGAGAGAGAGAAGAGCTTCTGTAGTAGGGAGAGCGAGGGGATCTGAGCTGGATCAGACCTCATTTGATCAGAGGCACTTGGTTGTCAGATACTGTGAGCAGAGAGAGCTCATAAGTGAGGTTTCTTCAGTGATTGGAGGTTGGGTGACTTTCAGAGGAGGAGGGGCACACTTTCTGAGGAGAGAAGCTCGTTGTGCATCCGATTGACCGATTGAGCAGCTGAGACTTTCAGAGTAGGACTTCCTCAGTGACTGAGGAAGATCTGTGACGATCAGAGCTCAGATCTGTTAAGATTTGATTAAGTACGAGTTTCCTACAATTGGAGGAGGGCGCACTTTTCCATGCAGAGAGGGGCGCATTCTTCAGATCTAAATAGCTGGCCTTCTTCTTTGGCAGAGTAGATCAAGGTTGTGGAGTGAGAGAGATAGTACAGATAGAGTTTGACTTGCAGAGAGATCCAGATCCGTATTGACAGTTAGTGCACATTTCCCAAGTGCATGCATCGGTCTTTGCATGCAGATGTAGGGATTTGATACTCGTAAGGTTTGGTTGTTTCATCTGAAGTATTTGTATGTATTTATCTTCTACTTGCTTTGCTCTGGGCTCGAGATAGAAGATAGCCCCACAGATTGTTGGTTTTCCCCGTTTGGGGTTTCCAGGGTACATCTTGAGTTATTTTGTGATTGTTGTATTTATCATTATGGAAGTGTTAAGAGATCTATAGTGTTTGTATCTTAAGTCATTATTGCATTTTTGATTTATTGAGACTCAAACCGCTTGAGATCTTAGGGCATCCATGGGGAGTAGTGATCTCTCGATAAATTAACATGGTATCAGAGCCCTGGTAAGGGTTAGGGAGAGAAATCACACTCATATCTGCGAGCGGTATACCAAATTTGTGTGGAGACTGAGTTGGGATATCAGATTTGTTGAGAGAGACCAAATCTACTAGATCTGAAGAGCAGGGTTCAGATCTGTGACAGTCGAGGTCAGATATAATAGATCTGAGAAGTTGCAGTCTAGACCTAAGATAGATCTAGTATATCAGTGAAGATAGAGACCAAATCTACCAGATCTGAAGAGTGGAGCTCAGATTTGTGGTTGTAGAGGTCAGATCTATCAGATCTGTGAGTTTGGAGGTGAGATCTGCGATAGATCTTTTAGATCTGGAGAGTAGAGTCCAGATTTGTGGCAGATATATTAGATATGAAGAGTAGTGTTCAAATCTGTGAGAGCAGAGTCCAGATCTGAAGAGAAGACTTTAGATCCGTGAGTGCAGAAATCAGATGTGCAAGGATAGATAACAAATCTATCAAATCTGTTAGTGCACACATCAAATTTGTGAGGATAGATACCAAATCTATCAGGTCTATGAGGACAGAGACAAGATCTGTGAGAACAGAGATCAGATCTGGGAGGCCGAACCCTAGATCTGAGAAAGAGAGGGTTAGCTTGTTCAACAACGCATAGATTTACAAGTTGGTTCTAATTCAGAGAGTTTGAATCAACTGTGTTATCAGTTTTATAGAGTCATGGCTTTAGGACTTTGTACAGTCATGCATCTAGCCTTATGATGGGAATATGAGAAGTTTTCCTTAGTACTTTAGAGATAGACTTAGATTGCAATGAGAGGTTAGCAGTGAGGAGAATTGGTTCGATGATGTTCCAGCCTGAGTCAGAAGGTCTACTAAGGATGGCAGGAGGAATGCATGTACCAGAGTAGAGAGATTTACCCTCAACATTAGCTCTAGAGGATGAGGGATATTATCTCTAGAGGATGAGGCTTCTATGTTCAGAGGGAGTGACCTTGGATGCAGTAGTGAGTCATAGCATTAGACAAGGTCAGTTGTACAGGTTGCTGGGAAGCCTATATGTGAGTCCAAGGAGACCTTGGATGCAGTTTCAGTATCAGTGACAAAGGGAGAGCATAAGGTTTCTCTCAAGATGACACTAATAGAGGAGGATCGCAGATCTTCTTATCAAAGTGCAGGAGATGTAGCCGAGAAGTCTTCCAGTTCAGTGGGAGCAGCTGCAACAACAAAGGATGTGTTTGATCTTGGTGGATGCTTTTCCAGATGTAACTTCCTCGCTAAGAGGGAGTATGTGGTCAAAAGAATGGGATGGGTACAGTTTCTCCTAGACTTTGGAGAACTCTTCGAGGTGTCAGGACTCTTGTTCATTCCAGGACGGAGAGGGAGTATACTCTCAGTAGTAGCATTGAATGCTGCCGGTTACTCTGTTGTATTCCAGAGGGATCTCATATTCACATATCGAGAGGGAGTTGATCCAATCTTGATGGGTCATAGGATCGACAGTGAGTATTTGGTTTGGGATCATCCCATGACAGGTACATCAGGTTGGTTGAGTGCTTCTTCATTAGAGTCAGAGGATGACAGGGAGCAAGAGGCTCACAGTAGGGATGTTGCACAGAGGAGTGAGTCTTGACAATAGATGGGTGAGCGAAATGCTCATAGTGGTGATGAGGTACAAAGGATTGATTCCTTTTATCCGATGGATGAGTGAGATGCTCATGATGTTGATGATACATAGAGGAGTGAGTCTTTGGACTTAGATCAGATGGATAGGCATGATGCTCATACAGGTACCAGCGGAAGACGAGTTGGTATGAGATGACAGAGATGGACTTAGCTCGAGAGAGAGCCGAGTCAGTTCAGAGAGAGAGGGAGATCACCTACAGGGAAGTAGATCCACTTGATGGCAGATTGGGCGATTGGATACAACAGAGATTCAGAGGGAGTCTGGATCAATGATTAGTGATGGAGTCGGTGATTGATCAGGAGGCTTCTTCTGGAGCCACATTGATGGAGTTGGATCAGGGTTCTACAGGTCAGAGGGAAGCTTTGATAGGAAGGACAGTTGGGTCAGTATTAGCAGCATGGGACTTATTGGATCCAGATATTAGTGGATGGACTCCCTTGATAAGAGGGAGTGTTAGAGATAGTGGTATCTCAGGATGTCCTCCATGATTCAGGTGCCTTGCATGGAGGTACATCAACAATATAAGCATCGGGATGGAGTAGAGGGTGAGATGCACTCTACTCAAGGGCATGTGTCCAACAGTGGATGTATGAGGACCTTCCGAGGTGTTTTGCCTCATGCATGCATGAGTTTTGCATGTACAACTGTTAATTAAAAATGCATGCAAAAGTGACCTTTTGCATGCACTGATATTAGGTTTTTGGTAAACTTAATTGATTAGTGAGATGATATAAGGAGGCAAAAGGTCATTGATAAAGGTTACTCAGCAGACTAGTCAGAGAGAGATCGGTCAGAGTCAGGAGGGCGCATTGTGCATGCGGAGGGCGCATTGTGCATGCAGAGGGCGACTTTATGAGAGAGAGAGAAGAGCTTCTGCAGTAGGGAGAGCGAGGGGATCTGAGCTGGATCAGACCTCATTTGATTAGAGGCACTTGGTTGCCAGATACTGTGAGCAGAGAGAGCTCATAAGTGAGGTTTCTTCAGTGATTGGAGGTTGGGTGACTTTCAGAGGAGTGGCACACTTTTTGAGGAGAGAAGCTCGTTGTGCATCCGATTGACCGATTGAGCAGCTGAGACTTTCAGAGTAGGACTTCCTTAGTGATTGAGGAAGATCTGTGACGATCAGAGCTCAGATCTGTTAAGATTTGATTAAGTACGAGTTTCCTACAGTTGGAGGAGGGCGCACTTTTTCATGCAGAGAGGGGCGCATTCTTCAGATCTAAATAGTTGGCCTTCTTCTTTGGTAGAGCAGATCAGGGTTGTGGAGTGAGAGAGATAGTACAGACAGAGTTTGACTTGTAGAGAGATCCAGATCCGTATTAACAGTTAGGGCACATATCCCAAGTGCATGCATCAGTCTTTGCATGTAGATGTAGGGTTTTGATACTCGTAAGGTTTGGTTGTTTCATCTGAAGTATTTGTATGTATTTATCTTCTACTTGCTTTGCTCTGGGCTCGAGATAGAAGATAACCCCACAGATTGTTGGTTTTCCCCGTTTGGGGTTTCCAGGGTACATCTTGAGTTATTGTGTGATTGCTGTATTTTTCATTATGGAATTGTTAAGAGATCTATAATGTTTGTATCTTAAGTCATTATTGCATTTTTGATTTATAAAGACTCAAACCGCTTGAGATCTAAGGGAATCCAGAGGGAGTAGTGATCTCCCGATAAATTAACATGGTATTAGAGCCCTAGTAAGGGTTAGGGAGAGAAATCACACTCATATCTGCGAGCGGTATACGAAATCAGAGTGGAGACTGAGTTGGGATATCAGATTTGTGGAGAGAGTGACCAAATCTACTAGATCTGAAGAGCAGGGTTCAGATCTTTGACAGTATAGGTCAGATATAATAGATCTGAGAAGTTGGAGTCTAGACCTAAGATAGATCTAGTATATCAGTGAAGATAGAAACTAGATCTACCAGATCTGAAGAGTGGAGGTCAGATTTGTGGTTGTAGAGGTCAGATCTATCAGATTTGTGAGTTTGGAGGTGAGATCTGAGATAGATCTTTCAGATCTGGAGAGTAGAGTCCAGATCTGTGGCAGATATATTAGATATGAAGAGTAGTTTTCAAATCAGTGAGAGCAGAGTCCAGATTTGAAGAGAAGACTTCAGATCTGTGAGTGCAGACATCAGATCTGCGAGGATAGATTACAAATCTATCAGTTCTATGAGTGCAGACATCAAATCTGTGAGGATAGATACCAAATTTATCAGGTCTGTGAGAACAGAGACAAGATCTGTGAGAACAGAGATCAGATCTGGGAGGCCAAACCCTAGATCCGAGAAAGAGAGGGTTACCTTGTTCAACAACGCACAGATTTACAAGTTGGTTCTGATTCACAGAGTTTGAATCAACAGTGTTATCAGTTTTATAGAGTCATGGCTTTAGGACTTTGTACAGTCATGCATCTAGCCTTATGATGGGAATACGAGAAGTGTTCCTTAGTACTTTAGAGATAGACTTAGACTGCAATGAGAGGTTAGCAGTGAGGAGAGTTGGTTTGATGATGTTCCAGCCTGAGTCAGAAGGTCTACTGAGGATGGTAGGAGGAATGCATGTACCAGAGTAGACAAATTTACCCTCAACATTAGCTCTAGAGGATGAGGGACATTAGCTCTAGAGGAGGAGGCTTCTATGTTCATAGGGAGTGACCTTGGATGCATCAGTGAGGCATAGCATTAGACAAGGTCAGTTGTATAGGTAGCTGGGAAAGCCTGTATGTGAGTCCAGGGAGACCTTGGATGCAGTTTCAGTATCAGTGACAAAGGGAGAGCATAAGGTTTCTCTCAAGATGACACTAATGGAGGAGGATCGCAGATCTTCTTATCAAGTGCAGGAGATGTAGCCGAGAAGTCTTCCAGTTCAGTGGGAGCAGCTGCAACAACAAAGGATGTGTTTGATCTTGGTGGATGCTTCTCCAGATGTAACTTCCTCGCTAAGAGGTAGTATGTGGTCAAAAGATTGGGATGGGTACAGTTTCTCCTAGACTTTGGAGAACTCCTGGAGGTGTCAGGACTCCTCTTCATTACAGGACTGAGAGGGAGTATACTCTCAGTAGTAGCATTGGATGCTGCCGGTTACTTTGTCGTATTTCAGAGGGATCTTATATTCACATATCGAAAGGGAGTTGATCCAATCTTGATGGGTCACAGGATCGACAATGAGTATTTGGTTTGGGATCATCCCATGACAGGTACATTAGGTTGGTTGAGTGCTTCTTCATTAGAGTCAGAGGATGACAGGGAGCAAGAGGCTCACAGTAGGGATGTTGCACAGAGGAGTGAGTCCTGACAATAGATGGGTGAGCGAAATGCTCATAGTGGTGATGAGGTACAAAGGATTGACTCGTTTTATCCGATGGATGAGTGAGATGCTCATGATGCTGATGATACACAGAGGAGTGAGTCTTTGGACTCAGATCAAATGGATAGGCATGATGCTCATACAGGTACCAGCGGAAGACGAGTTGGTATGAGATGACAGAGATGGACTTAGCTCGAGAGAGAGCCGAGTCAGTTCAGAGAGAGAGGGAGATCACCTACAGGGCAGTAGATCCACTTGATGGCAGATTGTGTGATTGGATACAATAGAGATTCAGAGGGAGTCTGGATCAAAGATTAGTGGCAGAGTCGGTGATTGATCAGGAGGCTTCTTCTGGAGCCACATTGATGGAGTTGGATCAGGGTTCTACAGGTCGGAGGGAAGCTTTGATAGGAAGGACAGTTGGGTCAGTATTAGCAGCATGGGACTTATTGGATCCAGGCATCAGTGGATGGACTTCCCTTGATAAGAGGGAGTGTTAGAGATAGTGGTATCTTAGCATGTCCTCCATGATTTAGGTGCCTTGCATGGAGGTACATCAACAATATAGGCATCGGGATGGAGTAGAGGGTGAGATGCACTCTACTCAGTGGCATGAATCCAGCAGTGGATGCATGAGGACCTTCCGAGGTGTTTTGCCTCATGCATGCATGAGTTTTGCATGTACAGCTGTTAATTAAAAATGCATGCAAAAGTGACCTTTTGCATGCACTGATATTAGGGTTTTGGTAAACCTAATTGATCAGTGAGATGATATAAGGAGGCAGAAGGTCACCGGTAAAGGTTACTCAGCAGACTAGTCAGAGAGACATCGGTCAGAGTCAGGAGGGCGCATTGTGCATGCAGAGGGCGACTTTATGAGAGAGAGAGAAGAGCTTCTGTAGTAGGGAGAGCGAGGGGATCTGAGCTGGATCAGACCTCATTTGATCAGAGGCACTTGGTTGTCAGATACTGTGAGCAGAGAGAGCTCATAAGTGAGGTTTCTTCAGTGATTGGAGGTTGGGTGACTTTTAGAGGAGGAGGGGCACACTTTCTGAGGAGAGAAGCTTGTTGTGCATCCGATTGACCGATTGAGCAGCTGAGACTTTCAGAGTAGGTCTTCCTCAGTGACTGAGGAAGATCTGTGACGATTAGAGCTCAGATCTGTTAAGATTTGATTAAGTACGAGTTTCCTACAATTGGAGGAGGGCGCACTTTTCCATGCAGAGAGGGGCGCATTCTTCAGATCTAAATAGCTGGCCTTCTTCTTTGGCAGAGTAGATCAGGGTTGTGGAGTGAGAGAGATAGTACAGACAGAGTTTGACTTGCAGAGAGATCCAGATCCGTATTGACAGTTAGGGCACATTTCCCAAGTGCATGCATCGGTCTTTGCATGTAGATGTAGGGATTTGATACTCGTAATGTTTGGTTGTTTCATCTGAAGTATTTGTATGTATTTATCTTCTACTTGCTTTGCTCTGGGCTCAAGATAGAAGATAGCCCCACAGATTGTTGGTTTTCCCCGTTTGGGGTTTCCAGGGTACATCTTGAGTTATTGTGTGATTGCTGTATTTATCATTATGGAAGTGTTAAGAGATCTATAGTGTTTGTATCTTAAGTCATTATTGCATTTTTGATTTATAGAGACTCAAACCGCTTGAGATCTTAGGGCATCCATAGGGAGTAGTGATCTCTCGATAAATTAACATGGTATCAGAGCCCTGGTAAGGGCTAGGGAGAGAAATCACACTCATATCTGCGAGCGGTATACCAAATCTGTGTGGAGACTAAGTTGGGATATCAGATTTGTTGAGAGAGTGACCAAATCTAGTAGATCTGAAGAGCAGGGTTCAGATCAGTGACAGTAGAGGTCAGATATAATAGATCTGAGAAGTTGCAGTCTAGACCTAGGATAGATCTAGTATATCAGTGAAGATAGAGACCAAATCTACTAGATCTGAAGAGTGGAGCTCAGATTTGTGGTTGTAGAGGTCAGATCTATCAGATCTGTGAGTTTGGAGGTGATATCTGAGATAGATCTTTTAGATCTGGAGAGTAGAGTCCAGATTTGTGGCAGATATATTAGATATGAAGAGTAGTGTTCAAATCTGTGAGAGCAGAGTCCAGATCTGAAGAGAAGACTTTAGATCCGTGAGTGCAGAAATCAGATGTGCAAGGATAGATAACAAATCTATCAAATCTGTTAGTGCACACATCAAATTTGTGAGGATAGATACCAAATCTATCAGGTCTGTGAGTACAGAGACAAGATCTGTGAGAACAGAGATCATATCTGGGAGGCCGAACCCTAGATCCGAGAAAGAGAGGGTTAGCTTGTTCAACAACGCACAAATTTACAAGTTGGTTCTAATTCAGAGAGTTTGAATCAACTGTGTTATCAGTTTTATAGAGTCATGGCTTTAGGACTTTGTACAGTCATGCATCTAGCCTTATGATGGGAATACGAGAAGTTTTCCTTAGTACTTTAGAGATAGACTTAGATTGCAATGAGAGGTTAGCAGTGAGGAGAATTGGTTCGATGATGTTCCAGCCTGAGTCAGAAGGTCTACTAAGGATGGCAGGAGGAATGCATGTACCAGAGTAGACAAATTTACCCTCAACATTAACTCTAGAGGATGAGGGATATTATCTCTAGAGGATGAGGCTTCTATGTTCAGAGGGAGTGACCTTGGATGCAGTAGTGAGTCATAGCATTAGACAAGGTCAGTTGTACAGGTTGCTGGGAAAGCCTGTATGTGAGTCCAAGGAGACCTTGGATGCAGTTTCAGTATCAGTGACAAAGGGAGAGCATAAGGTTTCTCTCAAGATGACACTAATAGAGGAGGATCGTAGATCTTCTTATCAAAGTGCAGGAGATGTAGCCGAGAAGTCTTTCAGTACAGTGGGAGCAGCTGCAACAACAAAGGATGTGTTTGATGTTGGTGGATGCTTTTCCAGATGTAACTTCCTCGCTAAGAGGGAGTATGTGGTCAAAAGAATGGGATGGGTACAGTTTCTCCTAGACTTTGGAGAACTCTTCGAGGTGTCAGGACTCTTGTTCATTCCAGGACGGAGAGGGAGTATACTCGCAGTAGTAGCATTGGATGCTGCCAGTTACTCTGTTGTATTCCAGAGGGATCTCATATTCACATATCGAGATGGAGTTGATCCAATCTTGATGGGTCATAGGATCGACAGTGAGTATTTGGTTTGGGATCATCCCATGACAGGGACATTAGGTTGGTTGAGTGCTTCTTCATTAGAGTCAGAGGATGACAGGGAGCAAGAGGCTCACAGTAGGGATGTTGCACAGAGGAGTGAGTCCTAACAATAGATGGGTGAGCGAAATGCTCATAGTGGTGATGAGGTACAAAGGATTGACTCCTTTTATCCGATGGATGAGTGAGATGCTCATGATGTTGATGATACATAGAGGAGTGAGTCTTTGGACTTAGATCAAATTGATAGGCATGATGCTCATCCAGGTACCAGCCGAAGACGAGTTGGTATGAGATGACAGAGATGGACTTAGCTCGAGAGAGAACCAAGTCAGTTCAGAGAGAGAGGGAGATCACCTATAAGGAAGTAGATCCATTTGATGGAAGATTGGGTGATTGGATACAACAGAGTTTCAGAGGGAGTCTGGATCAAAGATTAGTGACAGAGTCGGTGATTGATCAGGATGCTTCTTCTGGAGCCACATTGATGGAGTTGGATCAGGGTTCTACAGGTCAGAGGGAAGCTTTGATAGGAAGGACAATTGGGTCAGTATTAGCAGCATGGGACTTATTGGATCCAGGCATCAGTGGATGGACTTCCCTTGATAAGAGGGAGTGTTAGAGATAGTGGTATCTCAGGATGTCCTCCATGATTCAGGTGCCTTGCATGGAGCTACATCAACAATATAAGCATTGGGATGGAGTAGAGGGTGAGATGCACTCTACTCAGTGGCATGAATCCAACAGTGGATGCATGAGGACCTTCCGAGGTGTTTTGCCTCATGCATGCATGAGTTTTGCATGTATAGCTGTTAATTAAAAATGCATGCAAAAGTGACCTTTTGCATGCACTGATATTAGGTTTTTGGTAAACCTAATTGATTAGTGAGATGATATAAGGAGGCAGAAGGTCACTGATAAAGGTTACTCAGCAGACTAGTCAGATAGAGATCAGTCAGAGTCAGGAGGGCGCATTGTGTATGTAGAGGGCGACTTTCTGAGAGAGAGAGGAGCTTCTGTAGTAGGGAGAGTGAGGGGATATGAGTTGGATTAGACCTCATTTGATCAGAGGCACTTGGCTGCCAGATACTGTGAGCAGAGAGAGCTCATAAGTGAGGTTTCTTCAGTGATTGGAGGTTGGGTGACTTTCAGAGGAGGAGGGGCACACTTTTTGAGGAGAGAAGCTCGTTGTGCATCTGATTGACTGATTGAGCAACTGAGACTTTCAGAGTAGGCCTTCCTCAGTGATTGAGGAAGATCTGTGACGATCAGAGCTCATATTTGTTAAGATTTGATTCAATACGAGTTTCCTACAGTTGGAGGAGGGCGCACTTTTCCATGCAGAGAGAGGGGCACATTCTTCAGATCTAAACAATTGGCCTTCTTCTTTGGCAGAGGAGATCAGGGATGTGGAGTGAGAGAGATAGAATAGACAGAGTTTGACTTGCAGAGAGATCCAGATCCGTATTGACAGTTAGGGCACATTTCCCAAGTGCATGCATCAGTCTTTGTATGCAGATCTAGGGTTTTGATACCTGTCATGTTCGGTTGTTTCTTTTGAAGTATTCGTATGTATTTATCTTCTACTTGCTTTTCTCTGGGTTCGAGATAGAAGATAACCCCACAGATTGTTGGTTTTCCCCATTTGGGGTTTCCAGGGTACATCCTGAGTTATTGTGTGATTGCTGTGTTTTTCATTGTAGAAGTGTTAAGAGATCTACAGTGTTTGTATCTTAAGTCATTATTGCATTTTTGATTTATAGAGACTCAAAGCGCTTGAGATCTCAGGGCATCCAGAGGGAGTAGTGATCTCTTAATAAATTAACATTATTTTATAGCATCTCAATGACCAAAACCCTAACCCCCAATTTTCAAAGCGATGGATGGCCAAGATTAGGTCTTGAGGCTCACTTAAGATCAACGACTGTGGCTTAATTTTAAGTTCACTTTTAGTCATTAGCCAACATTAAGTTAATTAATGTGCTTTTCCTAAGTTAAATTTTGGATTGAGATATAAAAGTCACTTACTCAATAAATTGAGCAAGTACCTAGAGAGGTAATGTACAACTTTTGCATGCTTGACACCTAGCCTATGCAGAAGTACCTGTCCAAGCTATAATCATCAACACTCCTTAGCAAGGAAGGTGTTTTGCACCATTCCCAGCTTATCCCCGAAGTAAACAAACTTGCCCTTTATCAAAAGCCTTTGCCAGATTATCTACAACCTGCTCATCTCTGGAAATATACTAAAGCTTCACTGCTCCCCTCTGAACTCTGTTGAGCTATAATCATCAACATAAATTTGTGTGGTAACAGGAAATCCAACTAATGTAGGAATTAGGAGGTAACCAGTATAAATAAGGAGTAATGGAAAATAAATAAATTTGAAATGTAAGACACTAGATGAAGGAGACTTGCATTTAAATGCTTCAGAATACTATACATCTTATTTAAATCTTATTTAATATAATATAAATCTTTCATCAATGCACAACCTCTTCGATATTGCTCATTAGGGCAGTATTGTCTTCACAGTATGTGTTAAGGAAGAGATTTTGTTATTCAAAATGTTATTTACTTTAGCATACGTTTGGATAGGAAACACCTTGGCCAGGATTTTTCAGTTGATATACTTATGGAGGAATCTTTTCATTCTTGAAGTTGAAAGAGTTATTATACATTGAATAAGGCATGCTTAAATTAGATCCAAGTTAAGTTCTATCTTTGATTTATTTATTTTCTCAGTTGACAGCATATGGTATTTTATTATTTTCTACCAAAATTGTTATAGCCATATTAACTTTAGCAATGACCAGTATCCATTTGAAGAACACTGGTTTATATAAATTGAAATGTTCAAAAGCTATATATTGGAATCACAATGCATGTACAAATGGGAAAATAAACTAGAGTGATCATAAAGAAAGCGTTTGGTTGGCCCAGATGATCAGATAGCTTGCCATCAGCAAATAATAGTTCTGTTACTTTATTTTTTGATTTAGCTATTTTTAATTTTTTCCCTCTAAACGTTGCTATAACTTTGGTAAACACATGTAAAAGATTGTTGCAGTTTATGGAATTGTTAGAGTATTAGAACTAATTTTAGAACACCTCATTTGTAGAAGAGTAGATAAAGTTTACTTTGGAAGTTTGGAGTTGTTTATTTCATTAGCTAAATGTGAATATAGTTTAATTATTTTAGAATTGTTTATTTTATTAACTAAAAGTGAATATAGTATAATGACTAAGATGAATCTTTTAATCTCCTTTCCATGTTCCTTTTTCTGCAGGTGATTCCAAAGATATTATTTGGTTTAGTACTTGATAAGTAGCATGCTAAATATTATGAAGAAATGTTATCTTATAAATGAAGTTGTAAATCAATACTTGCAGGGAGCTGGATGTGCTGCTTCGTCGTCGTGTAGTTGCTGATGTGGCATCTTGCTCATTGACTTTGGCGTCTCTTTCACGTTTGGTTTGTACATTTTTTTTGTTTCTTTCTAGTTTTTTCTAACCACTGAAAATTCCCAAGACTGAATTCTTGTATCTGAATTTATGCTGAAGTAGGCATTTTCCTCTGCCATTGTTTAATAAGTGGTTGTTTATGACATTTTTGAAGGTCCAATCGCTCCCTAGCATGGTTATCATGGATGAAATTGGAGATCAGGTATTGCTTTATGTAGTTATCTTTGTGTGTATAAGTTTGTGTAGCTTCTATAATATTGAAGACAGAGAACAGTATTTTTACCATTATACTTGTACCAGGAAGTCTATCTCTTATTGTTACTCAAAGGTTTTGTACATCTTTCAATATATTTTATTATTTTCATTATGTTTTAACATTATTTTGTTGAATACAAATGATTTATCTCAATGTTTGTTATTTTATGTCTTCAATACAATGTTTTTGCATATTCTCTAATATGGTGACACTACTGATTGCAATGTTTCTATTATTAATCAATCTTTGATTTTGACATAAATTTTGTGGTATGACCAATAGAAGTACTTTATATATGAGCTTGTTGCCGCCTGGAATCACACCTGGGAAAACGCGGCAAAAATCTTCAAGCCGCTTGGTGTGGCCTTGGGGGCAAGCCAGAGTCCAGTGCTTTCACTTGAAACTCGACACCTCCGTATAGGATTACTCCTAGCGAAGCCAAGGGGGTGGACCCTAAAAGAAAAAAAATCTAAGGTGTTTAATCTTTGAAAGATGAAAGCAACTAATCTAGGAGTTAGAATTTTAAACACAAGAGCAATGCAATATTTAACTTGAAATCATTGATCATCCAACATCATTATTGAAATGTAAACATCCATCATCATGAAATATTCATAAATAAGACCAGTGCTGATAATGGAGTCGAAATAAAGTGCTGAAAATGAAATGACAATGTTTTGCAATTGTTCTTGGTAAATGTTATTTTTTCAGCGGTAATGAGTTGTTTATTAGGGATGGGGGATTTCCAATATACCGTGAGGTACTGGAAATATGTCCGGAATTTGACAAGGTGGATCCTCACTTGGACATGTGGGCTGGATCGGAGTCTTTAGGAGGTGATCAACACTACACCAAACGAGGGTGTAGTCTAACGGTATCCCGAGGTCACTACCCAGTGGTTCCCGTTTCTGTTGAGAAATTTCTCCACCAATATCAATAATCGTTTATGCCGGATTTTCGTAAAGGAAGGTTAATTGGGAAGTGTTAAACTAATTACTAGTCACGAAGTCCCTTTCTGGTTGATCAACATGTTCAGTCAAAGTTGCAGTGATCCAAAGCATACAGGGACAAAGCCTTGTTAATTTTTATGTATTTTTGAACAATGCTTTTCTTTTTTAGTTAAACCCCAAGAGTCTCTTTTCAGGCCAGTACTCGGGCATGTCCTTATCTTGAAACCGTACTTCGGGAAAGCAAGGGGGTTGTTTGAAAGTAAAAGAAAATGGAAATTGTTAAAAAAAATGTAAAAAACTAGGTCCTGAGTGAACTTGTGGCCCGCCAATGGAATAGACCAACAAGGTAAATTTTAATCCTAGTTAATTTTATTAAGTGCCGAAAAAAGGAAATCTAAGCTAAAAATGCAAACCACGAAAAATTGAGTCGACACAGTTTCCCCCTGGGGAGATGGGATGTGGGTGCTAGGTATCCCACTTGCTCTCGTTTAATATTTTGTTTACAGTGCGAAAAGAAGTGCCCAAGTCATTCAAAATTGACTCAAAGGATTACAAAAATAGATGGAGAGAGTTTCCGGATGAAAGGTATGGTTCATTGGCACTCCAGATGGCTAAATCTACCAAAATTTGAGTAGAGTCTCCTCTACCTATTCATAAAGTGCTGCAAAACAGCAAACAAATGTCAGTAACTAATGCCCAAAAACACTTTAAAAGTGTTTTGGGACTTACCAAAAATTACCCAAAAATTCTAAAGGAAAAAATTAAGTGAAAATGCAAAAAAAAAGAACTAAGTGGGACAAGTTGTAAGGCTTGTCTCCTTAGGATCTTCGCGTACTCAAAGAGAAACAAATTAAAGGCTCTTAAATCAACCAAATAAACCTTTAAATTAATCTAAACATACTACTTTTTCAAGCCTTAAAATATGCAGAAATCAACCTGTAACAAGAAATATGCTTCTACTAGATCTGGATTTAAGATTTTTACTTTTAAAAAATACTTAAGATGAAAGATCTAATAAAATAAATCAGATCTATTTATGATATTGCGAAAAGAAGTAGATCTGATATACGCAAACCGAGGTAACCAAGAAAAATTTGAAGTTTTGCCGACGAGAAGGAAGAAGAGGAAAATGCCTTTAACTTGGGCAATGGGGTCCTCAAGAGTGGGGATCAGAGGGACTAGTTCTCCTTGGATCAATCTTGAAAACAAATGGACGCAAGCAAGCTCCACAAACTCTTCAGATTGGTAACCTGTAGTCACAAAAAACAACCCACACAAGAAAGATCAAGAGCAACTGGTGTAGACTAATATAGAGATTTAGATACAAGCATTTAAACAAAAATAACTTTGTAAATCTAATTTCTCTACAATAACCTAACAGAAAAATAATGGATTAGATCACACTACTTCACCTTACTAAGATATACATCTCCTTCAAAAGCCAGTTTTTGACCAACAAACAAATGCGAATAAAAATGTAAAGACACAGATTACCTTATGCATAAGTTATAACATTATCATCCACACATCATAGATCCACACACTGATTTGCCTCCAAAGCCTTTTATTCATGAACACAATTCCGGAAAAGATATAAAATATTTAGGAGCAGAGGTTCCACCTTCTCATGAGAAACAATGGAGAGGGGACATGCTTAAATAGAGAAGGAAGGGAGAAGGGCGCACTTGTTGAGGAGAATTGGTGGAGTGAGTTATGCCATGAAGCAAGGCAAAGAAGGGGCTGCCTCCTTTATTTGGGCTGCCAAAACGCAGCCCAAATGGTGCCTTAAACCTAGCTTCCAATTCCATAAAAGATGGGCCACTCTCCCTTTGGAAATGCGCCCCCCTCATGGGGAAATGCCCCCCCCTTAATGGGGAAGTGTTCCCACCTTTGTATCTTCCCAAAACCTTTCTAAATTCATCGCTTACACCCCCTCTATCATAGCTGATCCAAAAATTACTCCAAATCCCACTAATTTTGGAGTTCGATTTTTCACAGTTTTTCATTTTTTTTGCATTTTTTTCACTTTTTTTGACTTTTTTGGAGTTTTTGGGCTATAAGTGAAAAATAAATCATCTAACTACTTAGAAAGTGGGTTTTGCGGTATGGTGGGTGCTCTGAGCTTAAAAATGAGCACCCCCATGGCAAAAAAGACCCCTAGACCACACTTTTACATGATTTTCAATTTTTTTTAACCAAACCATTAAAAAATTTAAAAATGGCTTGTTTTTACGGAATTTTTTTTTTCGGAATTAAAAAAAACCTAGGGGGACCTAGCACATGTCCATACGACTCAAAATTAATGTCTAGCATGTTCATATACATTGACCCATGGACTTTAATAACCCCCTAAGGCCTATCCACCTCACCAGGCATTCTAGCTTTGGAGGAGCAGGAGAAAAACTCAAAATTATGTTATGCAAAAATGCAAGACATAATTAATAGGTGAAAAAACTCCTTGGAATACCCGACTTGATCGACAAGTCTTAGGAAGCCAAGTCCTTTACATAAAATACCATGCTAGCACATTTTATTATAAACCCCGGAGGGCATGGACATGTGAAGAAAAAATAAAAAAAGGGGCCCTTATAAAGGCCTGATGGACTTCATATCACTGGTAATGAACATGTAACATGTTCAACTTTGCCTGCTCGCTTGAAAGTCCAACTAAGTACAACTTAGCTGGTAACATCTGGCTCTACTGCAGGACGTGTGCTCGATTTGGTCTTCAGGTAAGGAGAGCATACGAGAACACCAGAATCTCCGGTTTCTATGACTTGTAAAAACATCTCAACTTGAGAAAAAAACCCTTCAGTAGCACAAGTTCTTATAAGAAGCCAATGAACCATAAGTTGCATTATTCAAAAAGCGAAACTATCTAATGAAATATCTCTAAGTACAAAAAGGAAAATATTGAAAAAAAAAATGCAAAAAGTAAATGCTCACTTAGATGAGCTTATTTTCCTATTCTAAGCATAACATAATCAAAATGCTAAGTGAAATGATAAATCCAATGCAACCATCTTAACATTTTATCAATATAAAATTTTTTCACCTTGTGTTTGGTTACCAGCCAAAACAAGGGTACCTTATTTATGAAATACAAGCCTGCATGATAGTTCTCGATTGGAGGGTTGGATGGGAAATCATAGACATATGATAGATTTTTGAAGTGCTTCCCCAAATGGTAAGTCCTCATGCCGGCCTCTTGTACCCATGACTGGATAGGGCTGAGAAAAAAATCTAAATGATAAGACATGCCAACTACCTTATCATATTGATCTGAAGGGCTCTTCTGATAGTAAATTTCTGTGAAAGTATAAGCCCCAAGCTGCTCCAAATCATAAGGAACCTCTGTATGCAGAGACAATGGCTGAGATTGCTCTTCAACAAGTTGTATCTGATCTGAACCTTTACCACACTGCTTCTTCAAGTCTTCATTATTGACACTCATATATAGCTCTGAATGATCATATGAGAACACTAAATGCTCCTCCTTGACATCAAGATATTCCATAGTCTCAAGATAAACACTCCCTTCATTGGCTATATCATAGATGGGATTCTCAACAAGATTTTCAAAAGTATCATAGATTGGATTTTCAATAGAAGTCCAATAGTCATCATTCCCATCTATGTAAGATATGAGAGAGTCTTCATTGTTGGCACCACATCCCTGGCTATACCCATCCTCCTCATAATAATCATCTTCAAAAAGCGTGCTTTCAAAGATATTACAAGGGAACCAACTTTCCCAATTTTCATCAGCATGTGGAGAACATGGGGAAGTGTTATCAAACACATTACAGGTTTCATCATCAACTTCTCTATAGGCTTTTGTAATGGTCTCTTCTTGAGGGAGATTGGGCATATAGATGTCATCAATTCTAATGAAACAACCTTGAGGCTCATCTTCATTAATCTCAACATAAGGAGGGTCTTCAACAGTATCTTCAATCATTGGCTCTTCATGGGCTTCAGTCACGGGTTCCTCATGAGGCAGATCTCGAAAAATGTTATGATTATACACCCGAGGACACTTCAATTCTTCAGTGTTGCATATTGTGGTCATATGAGGAATGTATCTGAACCTATTTTCGATCAAGGGCTCCTCATGTGCTTCTTTATAATGCATAGAAGGAGTACACATGTCATCATCTTTACCGTAGTACTCTAGAAGTAGCTCCAAATCTTCAATAGTTTTAAACATGGCAATATGAAGAAGATTTTCATGATACTCTGTCCTTGACAAGTAGTGGGTAAACATTGTTTTAAGTAGCCTTTTCAAACCTTTCATACTACCCCCATCATTATGCCATTGCTTAAAAAATATGCGAAGCAAACTTGAAAAGGAGGAAATACATTTGCTAGGGAGGGTATAGAAAAACCAGTAACAAGCATCTCCCTGAAGAGTACTAGCAAACATGTGCATCATATTATCATCACCACTAATGATCCGGATTTATGTGGGAACGAAACAAAAGATAGCATATACAGAATCATATACAGAGATATATTGCAAGAACACAGTGATACAGTAAACACATATTCTATTAAATAGCAGAAACAGAACAGACTGTAAAATACAATAGCTGGAATGGTGGTAGCTATCTCTGAGAAGAGATGTGGCCGCTATGCTCATTCGTGCCAAGATGAATACAAAGAGAGGCCGAAACAACCTATTTATCATAAGCATGAGGGAAAGAATCCCAAACATCCAAAAACCTAACCCTAGAAGATGAACCGTCATAAAGTTTGCGGCCCCAAGGTGGTTAGTTGAACAATCGACTTCCTGGGGTCATAACTTTTGCATACGATCTCCGTTTGGGGCGCTTGGTAGCCCGTTGGAAAGGTCTATCCGAGATTTGCAACTTTCGAGTGGGGCCAAATGTAATCCACTGGCAACTATTTGGCCCCCCAAATCGCCAAAAAAGTCGTTTAGGGCCTCAAAACGGCTCCCGAAGTTCAGGACCTGAAAAACTGCTACAAATAGTAAATTACAAAAGTTGCCAAAAAGCTATTTTGAGCCAACTGGAGGAGGTGGGTCACCACCGATATCCACCTGGATCAACTAATGTTGAAGTTAGCCAGAAACTGGAGGAAAGACTTGATATGCCAGATGGTTGAGTCGCCATTTCCATGAAAGATTGGAAGCCATTTATAAGCATCCGCACTGCCATGAACAATATTAGGAAAACTAGGGATGCTTGAAAAGTCAATGGGATGAAATTGAAAGGTAATCTGAGCACTAAGCAGTTCCCTTAACTCGTCCATATCAGAATTCAGTCATCATGCATTTGATATAACCATGAAATATTCCTTGTGCTGAATCAGGTGAGCTATCAAATAAAGAGATTTAAAGATTTTACAGTATTGCATGGGCTCATCTACACATAAGCAGTCTCGACTCTCAACAAATTTTATGAGATACAAGGGTTTTATCCCTTCAATGGAGTTGCCATGTGAGAATAAAAATATGCATATGAAACAATCTCACAAAGAATTCTATATTTTGCTTTTCTTTGAAATTTTATAAAAGGGAAAAATGGTTAGTGGAGTCGCCAGATAAAAAATTAAAAATCTAATCTAAAGATTCATCAAACAAAGCAAAAACAAAAAAGAAAACTCAAAAGTCGTATTCCGGGAATAAAAAGATTTATCCCCGACAATGACGCCAAAATGTTGCCCCTGGAATCACACCTGGGAAAACGCGGCAAAAATCTTCAAGCCACTTGACTTTGGCTTGCCCCCAAGGCCACACCAAGCGGCTTGAATATTTTTGCCGCGTTTTCCCAGGTGTGACTCCAGGCGGCAACAAAGCTGACTTCAGATCACTCTAAATATAAGTGTTCATTCTATTCACCGTCAGCTGAATGCTTTTTGATCAAGATAAATACGGGCTTGACTCCAACACTTGCAACATATAGATGGCTTATCATTTGGATACATTTTGTCATATATTTATTACGTTCATGTTGATTAGGGTGAGTTTTAAATTTTAATCAGATTAACATTTATAAAGTTCTTACTAATTTAGGCCAAAGTCCTTAGAAATGTTTATAGCACTTTGGTGTAAAAATGTCAGTTTTTTTGAAGTGAAAAAATGGGTTATATTTTTTCCAAAAATAGATTATTTATGCATGATAAAATTTCTCAAGGTAGATAAATTTATAAGTAATGGTCACTTTAAATATTCTCATCGGGATTGTGTCATCTCATTAGATCGTTCCTATTTGTTGAATTAACTCATTTGGATTTCAATGCATTATAGATGGGAGCTATTGGAAACTTTAGCTCTCAAGATTGACATATGCGTTGGTTCTCTCATCCCTGTAGTCTTTAACACACTGATATGATGCTAATTAATGAAGCCATTATAGATCAGTGAGTACTACAATTTAGATTCTTTTGATTAAAAAGACATAAAAGCATTCATGATGTCTTTAATAAAAGCATTCATCATTTGGGGTGTTTCGTGCCATTTGACTTGAATTGTCCTTATAGGGATGTCTTGCATGAAAGCAAAGTAGTCAGAACCAAAACCGAATTGGAACCAAAATTCCCAAAACCATGAACTGGACCAGATTACTGGATTGCAAAATCAGTCACTAAAAAATACAAATTTTAATAATAAAATTATATGTATTCATGTACATCAATGTAAAAGAAAACCATTAGATACCAAATATGCAAAGTATGCTCATGTATGTTGGAATTATTGGTGTAAGCTGTACATATGGCCATGACTCATGTATCATTATGTACTTGTAATCATGGTGAAGGGCATATTCTTTATTCTTTTATTGTGTTACTAGGTGTGGTTAAGGTTGACCTAATCAAACTTGATATGTAGGCTCAATAGTACAATACCCTCTTGAGGTGTGTGCCCATAACCCCTATTGGGAGGATGACCCTTAATTTCAGGGACATGGTAACTAATAAAAATCCTGTCACAGATGTACTTAGTGCAGGGAATGTGACAGCAACAAATGAAAACCTGATAGTCGAAGTTGAAGCCAAAAAAGAGGGGGTTATTGGTCTCTCATCAGGATATCTCAGTTTTATTGTTTAAAACCCTCTTTCTAGTTCAGAGTCCAGACATGAATGAAGCCATGGTCAACGTCTTCCATGCAATGGGAATTCAAGGTCTTTCTGAGCAAGAAGTGAAAGGCATGGCAGAGGCAACAAGAAATAACTAGACAAAAGAAGCAATGCTACCTCAAACAATTGGCCATCTAAGAAACTGGACATGTCGTCCCTTCCCTCTGTGTTGCTTGTTCAATGTATCAAACACATGGGCATGGATACACTTTTTTTGCATATTGGACACACATTGGACATGTGTCCTATGTATGTTTGAACATTGACATGCAGGAAAAGCATGTCTCGATGTGTTGAATGCGTAAACTTGTACAGTGACCCCAGGTAGAAAAAAATGAACAAAAGTGGGGGCTTGCTCCATTTCACCCATTTTTCACTCAGAAAAACCCTAGCAAAGTATACAGATAAGGAGAACCTTGAGATTTCTTATGTTTGGTGCATTGAAGTTCTGCCATTAGTTCTGCCATTATTGCAAATTTAGAAATTTCACCTCAGAAGGAGGTTCCTAGATCTAGTACATGTGAACTTCAGCCTTAGGGCTGACCTGGCATATTAATTTACAACGGCAAACATTGTATATTATTTCATCTCACTTCAACCCATCACACTAAGCAGCCCAAGAGAAAAGATACCAAACATATGCCTACAAGTTTCACTTTCAGTCCTCAGGGCACACTTTTTCAAGCATATACCAGATCTGAAATCACTTTATTTACAGCTGTAAATCTGCTCTCTTATTTTCTAGATATATGTTAAACCACTTAACAATTTCAGCTCTATGTTATGTCATATCAACATGTGCTGGAAATTACCCAATCAAGAAGACAATGCAAGCTGAAAATCAAATCTGCAATTATAAATTTTGGACAGCCGGAAACTTCATATATATATATATATATATAGATAGAGAGAGAGAGAGAGAGAGAGAGAGAGAGAGAGGAAATAAACTACATGTCCATACCACAACCTTATCACAAAGCTGGTACAATCTTTATCTCTCCAAACCCCAACTAGGGAAAACCCTGAAAACCCAAGCCACCACCAAAGATCCACAACAAGCTAGCACTAGCACTAGCAAGTCTTCCTTGGTTTCAACAAGCTTGTATCACACAAGCTCTCCACACTAGCATTGTTGTCTTCCTTAGGGTTTGCAAACCCTAGCCATGTTCCATCACACAAGTACATGACAAGACAAGTCTAGTGCTATAGAGTCCTCAAACCCTTGGTCTTCAATTCTTGCATCAACACAAGTACCAAGACCTCCATGGAACATGAAGGATATATTAATTAAGTTTTAACTGAGTCTTCTTCCAAGCAAGGAATTGCCCAAGCTCAAGACTCATTAATTAGTCTCTCCATGATTTTACCCTAGCCTCAGTTCCCACAAGAACAAGGCTTCAAAATCATGCAAGTTGTTAGCACCACTCTCCATGTCTTCTATTAGGGTAGAAACCTAATGCTACAACCAAGAGCTACAATAATCATCATCCCAAACTTCATGTTCTTCTCTAGGGTTTACATGCATAGCATAAACCCTAGCATCACATGAGCACTCTCTCCATGAACATCCAAGACATCTCTCTCCCCCTTGTCTTCTTCTAGGGTTTCCTCATGAACCCTAACGTCATGCTCCTGGGGTTTCCCCATGAACCCTATTGTCTTGCTCTCTATAAGACTCCTCCAAGGCGATATAAAGAATATAGTACAATGATGAATAATGAATGCAAGAGCTCTCTCCTCCCTTGTATATATGAGTAGGTGAGTGAGGCTAACATAGGATGAGGACATGTGTCCGTACAAGTAACCAACAAGGCAACCCCACATGCAGCGCTCTACAATACAAGGATGTACTTGTATCAAACTAGGGTTTATCCAACCCCCAAAGTGAAACACCCTCCAAGCATGATCCTCCTTTGGCTCAACACCCCTCCTCCTTTGGCTCAACACCCCTCCTCCAAGATGGTGTGATCTCCAACAAGCTGTTAGTCCAATGCTCCCTCTTCTATGGTGGTCTGTTATCCAACTGTCCTCATGCAAGGCACTCTAATTGTGTTCCACATGCCCTCTCATGTATACATATATATTTCTGTGTTGATATTGTTCTATCAGATTAGCCCTGCTATGGAACACTTGCCAAGTTTCTCATACAGAACCATTGAATCTTAGAATGCTCGTTGAATTTTGATTTAGTAAACTTAGTTCATTTTGGCAGCAGGCAGAGTTAACACAGTGAGTATTTGGAGTATTTAAGCCTTAAGGTCTCCTGTAACAGTGGACATGCCTGCCCATGACAATTAGTATTCAGTGATTAGGGATGTATTACTCAAATTTTCCAAATTTATCTCTGGGCATGATTCATGACTGAATTAGATACAGTTGATGCTTTGGTTGCTAAAGTGCTTCCAAGATGATATATGAAAGCTGAACTATACAGCTGAGTAATAGAAAATGAAATATTGGTCAGGGTGTGATCACCAGAACTTCATGGGCACAAAAATAAGCCATCCTTGTCTTAATGTCTCTTTCAGAAGAGTCTAGGAGACTGATACAAGTATACATCTAATAGTAGATACCTAAAACCAAAAAGTTTTACATAGCATAACAGCAAACTAGTGAAATGAGTTCTGACTGTAGGCTGAATCAGGTTTGCCATTGTCTTGCTGTCTCAATATGCATAGCGTCCATCATCTGAGAAACTGTTTCATCGTCCTTGGTGAGTGCCAGAGTACAACCAAGAGAGTAGCTTTGATTGGAAGCTGTTGAATAATCACCTTTCAGAATTGCTTCCACTGAGGTCTTTAAGGATAAGCATTCAGCTTCCAAGGCTTGAATTTGGCCTCTTCATTGCATAATGATGGTCCTTAACTCGTTTTGAGATGTATCTTCATTGCTGTGCACTGTAGTGGATAGAGAGCCGAGGGAACTTCTGTTTTTATTTCATGCCTTCTCAACATTCTTTGCATTTCTAATATTCCCTGTTGACACTTGCTGTGGCATCCAAGACAATCCATATGAACAGGAGGTCCAAAGAAATAAACCAATAGCCACTGGGGATTGTCAAGAGGATTCCCAAGTTTGAGAGAGAGATAAAAACGCCGATCCCCAGGTTCGTGGAGAAGTGAAGCAGAGTTCCCAATACACAAGATACGCCTGTAACTCTCTTCTGAGGTTGACTCTGCGAATTCTCCTAAATCCCAGTTTGAAACGAGGCAGCTACTACCCAACTTAATGACTGGGGCGAATAAAACCACAGGTCCCCAATAACAAGTGCAAGAAGCAAAAAACGACACAGCAGAGAACCAAAAGGATCAATGACCAGTAACAGAACTGGAGGGAGTGACTACTCCAATTCTATCCAAGACCTTAACCCAAATGCCACAATACCATGGTACCACCATAAGTCCTGATACCCCTTATCAGTCCACAGCAAGCACCCGAGGATAGACAAGACTCCAAATAAAACCTGGTTATATTTCCATTTCAAATGAAGAGGCTGGTAACAGATCAAACATACATTGGCTGGGTTGTGGCCGGAACCTGCTCCCAAAATTCTACGATCTGCGCCCTCCATTATCCAACCTATGCCATCCCATACCCATCTACTTGCACTTGCATTCTCCTTACCAATGCTGATGCTATGTGCACCTTTTCATGCTTGTTGTTTAATGGTGGATCAGTGGGAGTTAATGGTCATTAACATTAGGGGAGTTGGCAATCCCCCATTTTTTAACCAAGGACTGATTTGCACTACCATTCTATCCATCATGGAATTGAAATATGAAGGACAGCATCATTTTTCTTGCATGTCCTTTTGTTCAGTTGGGAGGCTAAATTGGCTTGCAGATCGGCTTCACCATTGAGTTCTCTGAGTACATGGAAGAAGCTAATGTCCTGGAACCTTAGAGCGTCTTGTTTAATTTGGGTAATCAGCCTGGTGAGAGGTAGATTGAGAGTTTGCCTTTCCTTGTTCATGTGTTTGATTAGAATCGTGGAGTCTCCTATTACTAAAACAGACTGTGTTTTGGTTGCATTGATGCTCTGGAGACCCTGCAGTAGTGTGTAGGCCTCCGCTTAATTATTTGTGGATTTTCCAAGTCCCCATGCATAGCTAGTCACCTTGTTTCCTTTGGGATCAAAGATAATCCCCCCCACACCTACCACCCATACCATGAAGTCAATATTAATGAGTTCTTAATGTCACCTTGTGTGGTTGGCCTTTTTGTTAGGTCTGTCAGCGATCTAGGGTTAGGGTTTTTCTAGTATATATAGGTGAGTAGCTCTCTCGAAACAAATCACCACTTTATGTTATCATATCTCGTTCAAAGGTGGATTCTTTGGCTTCTATGGCAGAGTGCTCCTATCTGTCTGTCTTGTGCAAGCAGAGTGCTTCACACCTGCTTTTGTGATCTTGCACTTGGCTTATATCAATAAGTTGTGTTTGGATTACAATAAGTTTATATTGTTTTGTATTGATATTTGATCTACCATATCTGTTAAGTATAATATTTTGGTTTTCAAATATTTTCATACTTTTTTCGTAGCTTTACAAGGCAGCGTACTTTTACTTTGGCTTGCAGTCTTATGTTACTTCGGAAATTTACAACATCATTTAAAAATAGCGGTTCGAAACAAAATAACAATAGTCAAAAGCAGCTCGGACTTTACATCTGAAGAACAATCTGAGATATTTTCTAAGTCACTCCCAAATCTGAAGAACAATCTGTCATTCCCAAATCAATTTCTGTTAAATAGCGGCCTGTGTAACTGTTCACCCAAATTGCTGATTATTCATAGGGTAGAGTTGTAAGCAGCTTAAGATGGGTTCTACTTTATTGAAACTTTTAAGAGATCTAAAATAATTTTTGTTGTTTAAAGATTTTTTTGAGGAAAATATTTATAGTAATTGTCTTTCCTCGCTTTTCCATAGTACCCACACCATCACATAGATAGTTCATCTAAATTTACGCTTGAGAAAGAAAGTTTCTCTATACTTTTATTTTGTACTGAAGGGAACTTGTTGATTATTTAGGATTTGTCTCTGATATTATGATAAAATTCCCAATTCTGCAGGTTATTCTGCAAGACTAACTTGGTGGTAAGATGGTCATTAAAGATGAGCAACATTATGAATGTTCACTAAAACATAGAACACATTCTATACTGTTGCAGGTACATCGATCACTTGAAGCTGCAAGTATGGCTCGAAGCAACTCCTATGTTGGCATGTATTCTGCGGCTGCGGGTATAATAATACTTCTATTCTAGCATACGAAATTGATTTGCAACACATTTTTATTTTGTTCCAAATATGGGTTATCCTAATCATGTTTGAATGTTTATTTGAGCAGAATATGCTCGGAAAGCAAGGGCTTGGGCTGAGGAGGCTTTTTTCCAGCCATCCATTATGTCTCTTCTCTATTTCCCTACTGAGCACCACTTTGCCATCTACACTGTAAGTAAATTTCTTCACGATTCAATTCAGTGATGACGAGAAAATCTCCCGCTTTATATTCTTTAATTATATTCCACTGTTGGCAAGGTGCTTATTGCCGTGTTTAACACTTCATTTATGATGCCAGCCCTTCTTCGTTCCCGTTTTGCTGCACACAATCCTAGCAGCAGTAAAGGAGGTAACTCGCTATCGACGGGAACAAAAGAAGTTCTTGAAATCGTTAAGTGCATGATGCTTCTTTCATTACAAATAATATATGTACACTACTATTCATACCTGAGCCAAAAAATGGGTCTTATTGTCTCTACACCACTCGTACGTGAGACAATAAAAATTGGCCAGAACCGTCAATATGGTACTCGGGCTCAATCCAGTGGGGAGGGGAGAAGACTGCTTAACGTACATGTGTTGTAGTTTCAAATAATGCTCGTTTATAATATCTTCAGTTTCAGTCTGAAGGGTTCCATCTGCCACCAAAATAGTGAAATATGTTTTGGATTTCAGAGCGAGAATATAGTGCAAGGGAGATTTTTTTTTTTAGAGTTTTAACAATGGGAGAGTGATGCTAAAATCTGCAAATGATGCATAGATTTAATGAATGTAAATGCATGTTATATATATACTTTAAGCTAAACACACTATAGGCTTTGGGGAAATTGAACTTTGATGGGATATATTACCACCCCGTCTTCAACAAGAAGTCCCACTTGGTATTGATAAATGGAAATATATTTGAAAATGAATTTTGATGTTATCTATGTACAAAACTCTATTTTTCTTAATAAAGGCTTTAGATGATATACACTTTCCCTTTTGTTTAACTTGTTCTTGATACTTTGTGTTGTAAAATAATGATGGGAAAAATTATGTTGGACATGTGTTGTAGTCTTTGTAGGTTCTAGAGCAAGGGAGGTCTGCCCTCAAAAGATTTTTTTTGGGTCCATTTTTGGTTTGTTTTGAGTTATTTTCAACCCATGGTTTTGTGGCCCATTGCAAACTAATTTTGATCAAAGAATTAGAGTTGTAATATAATTTGGGTTAATGGATAAGGGTTTTAGATGCTATAATATTGTATTGTAAACAAGAAAGATAATACAATGAGATGGAGAGTATAATATTGTATTGTAAACAAGAAAGATAATACAATGAGATGGAGAGTAGAGAAACTCTTAGGAGTTGTTTTTTTTGGTTTTGGGGTTTCAAGGTAAATCTCTATGTAATGTGTGTGCGAGTCATTGTTAATTGTTGTGTTTTAGATTATGTTTAGTATTTTTTTCCTTACATAGGTTTATCAAAATTCTTCATATGGTATCAAAGCAAGGTTATTAGCTTCAGGGGGACACCTGTGTTGCCAGGATTTAGCTCATCCTATGAAGAACAAGGGTATCTTGAGTCTACATAAAATTGTGTTGGAGTGAGAACTTTGCGCAATGAATATGGTGGGAGCTTTGGGAGATGGAGGATGAAGATAATTGTATTACGTTGGTATGTTCTTTGTTAGACTCTCGGGATAATATGATTGTAGCAATTGGTAGTGCCACTCAATCCACTTAAAGTTCGATAATGTAGTTGCATCGTTGTTATCAGAAGAAATGAGGAGAAAATCCATGGAGAGTGTAACCAATGGTGTTTTAACTTTGAGGTCGTTTTCAAGAGAGAAAAAATAGGTCTTCTGTGGGCATATCTAAGTCTAGAGGTAGATCTAAATCTTCGTTACAATTTGAAAATAAATGCTGGAAATGCAGTAAAGCTGGGCATTATAAGAAAAATTACAGATCTAAGAGTGTTGATAAAGGTAAAGGGATATGAGGATGCCCCTTCCACACAAACAAAATCTTTTGCAGATGAAGGAGGTGATGTTTACATGGCATCTACAGGTACACACGTAGGTCATGATGTATGGTTGATCGAATCAAGTGCTTCATTTAATATGACTCCTCATAGGGAGTGGTTTTGTAAATATGAAAACTACAATATATATGATGTTTTCCTAGCACATGGCTCGACAACCAAAGTAATAGGATGTGGAAGGGTCAAGTTGATGCTCAAATATGGAAGGAATAGAACTCTCCCTAGGGTTCTCAAATTCCAAATATGGATAGAAACCTGATATCTATAGGGAAGATGGGTGATGCAGGTGTGCATATTGTATTTGAAAAGAACACATGCAAGATGGTTCGAGGAGCAATGGTGTTGATGCGAGGAGTTCGAACTCGAACTCTATACAAGTTGTTGGGTAGCACATTTATTGATGGTTGTAACAATTTTATTGTTTTTGAGGATAACAATGCAAAATACATGAACCCTATTGTCCTCGTAGACAAGAAAATGCTCATGGCATCAAAGATTGAGACATTGAAGAGAAGGGCCTTCAATTATTACACGGTAAATGTATGGTTGAAGGTATGTTTGATTGCTCGTTATATTTTGATTTCTATGAACATTGCATATATGGCAAACATAATTGGGTGAGATTTTCATTTGGTGCTACAAGAGCAAAATGAATTTTGGAGTTAATACACAATGATGTGTTTGGATGTGTTCTTGTTCCATCACTAGGTAAATCCATGTATTATGTTTCATTCATTGATGATTTCTCGAGGAACACGTGTCTTTTTTCCCCATAAGAAATTTGAGGTTTTCAGTAAATTTAAAGAGTTTAAAGCTCTTGTAAAAGACCCCGTGGAGAAGAAAACAAAGGTGTTGATGACAGATACTGGTAGAGGGTTCTGCATAAATGAGTTCGAGGAATTTTGTAAGAATGATAGAATAGTAAGACAAAATACTACTCCATACATACCTCAACAGAATGGAGTTGCAGAATGGAATAGCAGAAAGGATGAACATGACATTGATGGAGAAGGCAAGGAGTATGCTTAGTGGTGCAAGGTTATCACAAGAATTTTGGGTAGAGGCAATGGATATTGCATGCTACTTGGTAAATCTATCACCTACATCAATATTGGTTGACAAAACTCCACATGAGGCATGGATTAGCGAAAAGCCCTACCTTAAACATCTCAAAGTTTTTGGTTGTGATGCTTATGTGCATGTTGCAAAGGTAAATATAAATAAGTTGAATAATAAAGCTGAGAAATGTAACTTTATTGGTTATAAAGATGGTGTAAAGGTCTAAGAGTTGGGATGTTGTATTTAGAGAGGTTAGAGTTCCTCCCAAACATGGAGTCCAACCCAAGGAAGAATAACCAAATATAATAGAGTTTGAGTTGGAGAGTGAAGAATCTGACTCAATAGAAGAACATGAACCAGAAGAGGAAGAACCTCAAGTTCTAGCCTTGAGGAGATCTATTCTTGAAAGAAGACAATCAATTGTTAAAGATAATGCAGCTGCGAGAGCCATTCTCTGGGAGGATGGCACCATAGTACGTTAACCAGGTATTTTAAGCCTCTAGAAGTTATCTAGAGATGTTGGTTCGAGACCAAGCAGTACAAGCCATGGAAAAAGCCCCTAGTTGATCACTAGGGCCTCCTGGTCAATGCATAACCCTAGCAGAGATCTAGGGAACTTGGTCTAGGACCAAGTCAGATAAGCCCCTAGTTGATCACTAGGGTACCTGATCAATTAACCAGGTGGATCTTGGTCAGTTAACCAAGATGATAATGTGTGTTGTACTCCTCTCTTTGGTCAGTGGGATATGGGACCTTCTCAAGGGACTGGCCACCCCTTGTTGAAGCACCTAGCACATGACTTTGGTGTCAATGAGGAGAACGAGATAAACAATGAAAATCTTCCTTATTTATGATGATGTACTTTGAGTTGGCACATGTGGACCATGAAGATCAAGTGGAAGTCTTAAGATGTCTAGTTATGGTTATAGAACCCCTTTGAAGGACCAAGAGCCCATTTGTAAAGGACCAAGAGCCCACTTGAAAAGGTCCAAAGGACCAAGATACAAGTAAAAAAAGCTAAAAGTGAAAATAAAATAATGAAACCCTAACTAGATGGATTTTATTATTTATTTTATTCCCAAGACTATGGAAATGACTCTCAAGAGTGAAATATAAATAGAGAAGCATTCTCATTTGAGCAACACACTTCATGATCTCTATTGTTGATCCAAAAGAAGACTGTTTTTGGGGTTTTATGTTGGTTATCTATCTCTCTCTACAGTAAGTGTTGCAAGTTGATGGTGTGAAATTCGTTGAAGTCTCTCTCCTTCTTACAAGGTCTTCTCTCATTCTTTAAGCAGGCTGTATCCCTACAAGATCTTCTCTCAAGCAGGCCGTAGCCCAACAGGGGTTTCTCTCGGCCTCTCCAAATAGGCCGTAGCCCTTAAGGCCTTTTCTCAGCGTCTCCAAGCAGGCCGCAACCCTAGAGGGGCTCCTCTCAGCCACTCCTAGCAGGCCACAACCGTAAAGGGTCTCCTCTTAGTCAATTCAAGCAGGCCAAACCCTGCTAGAGAAATATCTTAGCCAACCGAACTTTGCTAGCAGCTTGTTGGGTGTCTCCAAGTCTCATGACCAGTCTAAACAGGCCTAAAACAATCAGTCGCAACCTCAATTCAATCAACAACAGGCCTAAATCAATCAAGGAAGTCAACGACTTGGTCAAAGAATTAACAACTCAGTCAACAATTCAAGTTCACAATCATCATCCTCCTCTGTTTGGTCAATGGCAGCAACTAGGGTTTGATCAAGTCATTAACAGGCTGATTCAACCATCTCCATCGTGCTTCTCTTGGTTTGTGTGCCCTAGGGGCAAGTTCAATTTGATGTAAAAGGTCTGATCTTTATATCTGCTCATTGTATAAACTCAATCATCTCATATTAAGGAAGATTTTCATTGCTGGGGTTTTTATACGTTGAAAGGTTTTCCCCAGGGTAAATTTTTGTGTCTCTTGTGGATGGTTGATGTTACTTCACTGTTGATTATTTACAATTTTTCTTAAGTTTGCTAAAAGTTATGAGAAGACTGTTATTTCTATCAAACTTAGATCTATGTTAAAATTTTAACATGGTATCAGAGTTGAGGACGTGAAGAGCACAATTTTGGAGTAGGTTATTGTTTCCTACGTGATCTTGGTACAGATCTGAGAAGGTTAAAATTTTGCAGACTTGTTTCAATAGTCTACTCCAATGGCTTCAGTCTCTTTCAGTTTAGAGGACATACTTGAAGGGTCATCGAACTTCAACTCCTGGAAGGCAAGGATTTTGGCTACATTTGAAGAAAATGATCTTGATGGCCTTTCATCAATGTTGTAGAAGAACCCACCTCAGCTACAAGGAGGGAAACATTCAAGAAGAAGCAAACCAAGGCAAGAAGAATCATCTATGATTCGGTCAAAGAAAGTTTGATGCTAGTCATAACTTTGTTGAAGACTGCCAAAGAATGTTTTGATACCTTGACCAAACTATATGAACAGAAAGCTCCCAACCAGAAAAGAGTTTTGAAGAACAAGCTCTGTACTTTGAAGATGGAAAAGGATGAAAGTGTGTCTTCATTATTTTCAAAGATTTTTCAGGTAAAGGACCAACTCCTAGCTATTGGTGTTAATGTAGATGATGACGATCTTGTTCAAACTGCTGTCGATGGTCTTCCTACGACTTGGGAGACATTTCTGGCAGCAGTAAATGGAAGAGAGATACATCCAAATTTTGAAAGGTTGTGGCATGATTGCTTAGAAGAAGAAGGAAGGATCCAGAGTAGGATTGGGCCTCCCACTGAGAAGGATCATGCCCTTGCTACCAAGACAAAGTAGGGAAGGAGATTTCCTTAGCACAAAGACAAAGGCAAGAAATCCCAAGATAAGCATTTTGATATATCAAAGGTAAGGTGTTATAATTGTAGCCAGTTTGGTCACTTTGCAAAACAATGTAAGAAACCTCCTAACAATAAGTGGCAGAAAGGCAAGTTCCATGCTTCAATTGCTACAAGAGAGGAAGAGCCACAACAAAATAAAACAAGAGCTGAAACCAAAGATCAAGATCAAAGAAAAGAATGCTACCTAGTTTCAACACTCTTAGGTTCCATCTCCAACTCAACAAATTCCTAGTGGATAGACAGTGGAGCCTCCAAGCATCTGACTCGATTTAGGAAGGCTCTTATAGATTATACGAACAAGAAGTTCAATGTGAAAGTGGAACTAGGAGATGATAGTACCTATGCCATAAAAGGAGTTGGTTCAACCTCCTTTCAGCTTGATCCAGGTACGGTTATATACCTTGAAAGGTTTTCCTCAGTGTAAATTTTTGTGTCTCTTGTGGATGGTTGATGTTACTTTACCGTTGATTATCTACTGCGGTTATAAATCTTAGATTTACAATTTTTCTTAAGTTTGCTAAAAGTTAAGAGAAGATTGTTACTGCTATCAAACTCCGATCTATGTTAAAAATTTAGCACCAAAAAGGTATATCCCACCCAATTTCCACTCTAATTTTTCTTTGTCCATTACTAATGATGATCTTAGATATGTTAGGGAGGTAGTGGATTCAAAGGATAGTAAACTTTCAAAGAAGGCCATCGTTGAAGAAATTGATGCTTTGGATAAAAATAAGACTTGGGATCTAGTTGAGTTGTCGGTTGGAAGAAAACCTATCGATATCAACTGGGTGTTTAAGAAGAAGTTGAATGCAGAAGGTAAGGTGGAGAAGTACAAAACTCCCCTAGTAGCTAAGGGATATTCCCAGGTGGAGGGAATTGATTTTGGTGAGATTTTTTCTCCTGTTGCTAAATTATCTTCTATTAGATTTCTTTTGTTTGTTACTGTTGCTTTTGATCTTGAAGTAGAGCAGATAAACCTGAAGACATCATTTTCACATGGTGATTTGGAATAAATCTATATGACACAGCTAGAGGGTTTTGTAGTGAAGGGAAATGAGTTGGTTTGCATGTTGAAGAAATCCCTGTATTGATTAAAACAATCACCAAGAATGTGGTATCAAAAGTTTTATATTTATATATTGGGACTTGGTTTCTCAAGAAGCAAAGATGATCACTGTGTGTATTCCAAGCAGGTCGGAGATGATTTTATTTATGTGGTATTGTATGTTGATGATATGTTGTTGATTGGAAACAATAAGGGAATAATCAAGGATGTCAAATCCCAATTGTTTTTAAAGTTTGATATGAAAGATCTTGGTGCTGCAAATTTTATTTTGGGCATGGAAATTAAAAGAGGTCGGGCTAGTAAGAGACTTTGTTTAAGTTAGAGAAAATATGTTGAGACAATGTTGCATAGGTTTAATATGTAGGAATGTAAATCGGTAAAGGCCCCTATTCCTGTAGGTGGAAAGTTATCTGTAGATCAATGTCCCAAGACTCCATAAGAGGTAGAATACATGTCATGTGTTCCCTACGCTAGTGTTGTTGGAAATTTGATGTATGCTATTGTCTATACTAGACCGGAAATTGCCCATGTAGAGGGAGTTTTGAGCATGTATATGTCAAAACCGGGGAAGGAATATTGGACAATACTAAAGAGGGTTTTTAGATATTTGTGTGGCACTTTAAATTATGCAATTTGCTACCAAGGAAGGCCTAAACTTCACAAGGAGATAGATATACAAGGTTTTGTTGATGCAGACTAGGTGGAATACCTTGAACGCAAAAGACCTACAAGTGGTTATGTTTTTAACTTATTTGGTGGAGCAACCAATTGGATGAGTAAGAGTCAGGGTGTAGTTGCATTGTCAACTTTAAAAGTGGAAACCACTCATGGAAGTAAGGAAGCCACATACTTGCGAAGATTGTGTTCAGGTACTGGTTTTGTTCA
Source organism: Larix kaempferi (assembly GCA_027924585.1). Taxonomy (NCBI): domain Eukaryota; kingdom Viridiplantae; phylum Streptophyta; class Pinopsida; order Pinales; family Pinaceae; genus Larix; species Larix kaempferi. Next base: position 34,008,002 of record BSBM01001000.1, on the reverse strand, counting down.
GAAAGCAGTGAGAATAGTTTGTGACAGCTCAAGTGCTATTTTTTAGCAAAAAAACTTGCTTATCATTCCAAGAGAAATCATATTGATGTTCAATACTATTTTTTTAGAGACATGTTTTAGCAAAACAAACTACTGTTGGAGAAGGTTGATACCCTAAAGAATGTTGCAGATTCATTGACAAAGTCTGTTAGTACTGAAAAGTTCTCTTGGTGTAGAGAATCAATGAGCTTTGCTCCCCTTAGTAGTTGATTTTATGAATGCTTCCCCTATAACGCTCCATTTCAAATAATACAAAAAGTGATAATGTTGGACATGTGTTGTAGTCTTTATATGTTCCCAAAGCAAGGGGAATTAAAAGGGCCAACACTCCCAAAAGAAAAAAATTGGGTTCATTTTTGGTTTGTTTTGAGCTATTTTCGGCTCATGGTTTTGTGGCCCATTGTAAACTAATTCTGGTCAAGGAATTGAGGTTGTAATCTAATCCAGGTCAACTGATTTAGAGTTTTGGATTTTTTAATATTGTATTGAAACAAAAAAAAGTTAATACAATGAGAAGGAGAAGACAAATTCTTAGAAATGTTGGTTTTCGTGGTTTTGGGTTTCTAGGGTAAATCTCTGTGTAATGTGTGTGTGTGAACCATTTTTTATTGTTGTGTTTTAGATTCTGTTTAGTATTGCTTTTCTATACATAGGTTTATCAAAATTCTTCAAATTATAATATTAAGATAATAAAAATTATAGTTCTTTATGTCATTCTTATATAATACTTTCATTACATAGGAAAAATACGATACTAAGATAATAAAGATCATAATATTTCTAGGCCAATCTTTAAGTAATACTTTCATTACATAGGAAAAACTACGATACTAAAATAATAAAAGTGGGTACATGAGGAGACATCCCTAGTTGTGGGTGTAAAAACATAGTTATCTTGAAACTCTACCAGAGATTGTTGGTTTTGAGGTGTTGAAATATGAGAGATGATGGGAAACATGCAACAATATAACAATATGCCTTTGGATTAACCACAAAAGTAGAGGGGCCTCATCTTTGTTTGCTCCAAGGATTTCATTATAAGGTTGCCCATCCATAATTATTTTGATTATCTTCTTTCCTTAAAGTTGTTGGTGATCGATTGGTGGTAGGTGTTACGGAAAAAAGACAACCGAGTATTAAAAATAATTAATTATACTTTGGAGAGCAATATTTGGCCTTGTTGAAGCTTTTACCACTTCTTGTGAGCCTTTATATGCTAGTCTTGGATTTGTGGTACATGGAACATGTTTCTTCTTCATTGGTTTTGAATTTGCAAAGCACATTTAATAACAAATGTTTGACTATTAATAAATAAATAATTAATGTAATAAAAAAAATCAATATTTTACATAGTTTTCCCATTCATATTGAATTATGCTCATCTCCACTAACCGCATTATTCATTGTTGTTGTATACCACTTCTCTTAGGGTCTTGCAATGTCATTTGGCTTCATATGCACTTTCCTTGAGTTATTTGACCTTGCAACCATTTGATTCTTTTGAAACTCTCAAATGCCCTCTAGGCCCACATGCTAAGGCCCTTTAGCCACAATACTAGTTGTTAAGATTCAACATGCTAAGATAGATAACATCAATATTCAATTCAATTCCACAATAATAGCATATATATGATCACTAAAAGAATCAAAATTACAAGATGGAGACAGATTTATCCTGGGAAACTCTCTAGGGGAAGAAAACCCAGCAAAACTTCCTCAATATAGATGATCAAAAGTACAAAGACAAAACCCCAAACAAGTGCTCCTTATCCTTGCAAATCTCTCTCTCTCTCTCTCTCTCTCTCTCTTATGCGATTACACAAGTGAGTGTGTGTGTCCAAATGAGGAGTACATCACTCCTATTTATACTTTATCTTCCACTTGACTTTTTCACTAACTAGGTCGGCCCCAACTAACTTAACTGGGCTGACTTGCCTAGGAAGACTCAAAACAATATAATATTACTTTCTGGAGGGTTCTATCGACCCAACTTACAAGGGAGGTTCTACCTCATGACTCTATGATGAACAAATACAATAATAACATCCCGACGGAGGAATAAAACATCTCCGAATAAATTACAATAATAAAATACAGAAATATTCTTTGAAGTTACAATATTTCAACACTCCCCCTTAACGAGAAGGGTATTCTACTGACAACAACAACATCAACGGTAGGAGCAAGGAGAGAGAGCATCTTCAACAACATCAAGGTGATACATCTATAAATCATTGGAAGTTTTCTTCAACAACATCAGCAACTGGAACATCTTCAACATCTTCAGTACTGGACCATCATCTTCTGCAGCACTGAGTCTTCATCTTTGATCTTCATCTTCTGTAGCACTCGATCACTCAATCGTCTACAACAACACTTGATCTCTTGATTGTCTACAACAACACTTGATCTCTCAATCAACATCATCTGCAGCAACATAACCTGCAACACACATGATCCAATTACGAGATGATCAATCCCTCTCACTTTAGGACATAAGTCCAAGGATGATACAATCCTAACCACATCACTGAGACAAAAGTCTGAGGATCGCTTTAGAAATAATGTCCAAGGATGATACAATCCCAACCACATCACGAAGACAAAAGTTTGCGGATCACTTTAGGACTAATGTCCAGGGATGATACAATCCCAACCACATCACATAGACAAAATTATGCGGATCACTTTAGGACTAATGTCCAGGGATGATACAATCCCAACCACATCACAGAGACAAAAGTTTGCGGATCACTTTAGGACCAATGTCCAGGGATGATACAATCCCAACCACATCACAGAGACAAAAGTATGCGGATCACTTTAGGACTAATGTCCAAGGATGATACAATCCCAACCACATCACAAAGACAAAAGTATGTGGATCACTTTAGGACTAATGTCCAGGAATGATACAATCCCACTGCAACATCATCACCACTGCTCCCCTTTCGAGGAAGGTCCTTTCGAACCACACCAATCTTGTCACGGATTTACTCAAACTTCACTCGAGATAGAGGCTTAGTCAACACATCAACAACTTGCTCATTAGTGCTCACATACTAGAGCTTTATAGCTCCCTTTTGTACCATATACCGTATGTAAAAATACCGGATTTCTATGTGCTTTGACTTGTCATGGAACACTGGGTTCTCCGTCATCTTTATACAACTCTGGTTGTCACATAGAATCACCGTGGTATCCAACTCCAGGTCAAACAGACCTGAAATCAATTTTCGAAGCCATATGGCTTCACAACTAGCAGAACAAGGCGCTATATACTCTACTTCAGCTGTGCTGAGAAAAACACTGGACTGCTTCCTGATCATTGCGGATCCCAGACAATAACATCCACCTGAGGTGCTCTTCCTGTCTGAGACACTTCCATCCCAATTTGCATCTGTATAACCATACAATCTGTAGTCATGATCTCCAACATAGTATAGACCAAAGTCTATCGTACCTTTCAGGTACCTCATCACATGCTTTGTAGCTACCAGGTGAACACGTCTAGGCTCAACTAGATACTGACTTAGGGTTTTCACAACAAAGCATATATCTGGCCTGGTATTCGTCTTATACATCAATGACCCAATAATCTGTCTGTACTGAGTCACATCCACTAACTCTGATGATTATCAGCTAACAAATTCAGGTTGGTATCCATGGGTGTGGCCATGGCTTTACATTCCAACATATCAAATCTTTTAAGGATTTCCATAGCATACTTTCCATGGTTGAGAAAGATTCCTTCCGGGCTTTGCCATACTTCCAGACTGTAACATCTCGATATTTTCATAAAAATTTAAAAAATTTCTAAATCATCATTAAATGCTAATATTTGTAAAATGCGGAAATAATAATGTTTAATAAAGCAGTAATTAATAAATGCGTCATTTGGTAGGAACAATTTAACTGCCGTGTCTTTTTGTTTTTCTGATGGTGTACTGTGCCGACGACACGTCATGAATCCAATTAATAATTATGACATTTATTTATATGCTTGAATGGATAAATTTTCGGTACATTTGGAAAACAGAATTCTCCTTGACAAGTACTGACAGTTTAATTTTTCTGGATGATGATGAAAGGGGTCCCACGAGGTGCCCCGAGGCTTACTTAGCTACTTAGCTAAAGCATTGTACTCATCCTTCATGCGCAGATTCGCAGGTAAGAGATAGCGATAAACTTCAGAGTGTTTAATAACCGTGATATAAATAAAAACTGCTTATGATTTCGACGCTACAGGTATGGTTTCCTTCCAATTTTGTAAGATGAACTTGACTACCTCAAAACTGCAGAAAATGTCAGTCTTAGAGTGTGATTGTTATGAATGTCCTTCATTAGGAGTCTATGACTTCACTTTTTATCATTCTATGAATGACTTGCGGCTATTAGAACAATTCTTTTATAAATTTTGACTGTGACAAATTTAAGACAAGGACACATGGTCCTAAGCATACCATAGAGAGAGTAATAAGGTGATTCTAAGTTCTCTATTACCCGGGCAATTATAATGGTGATGCATTATGCAGTAATACCCTACCATGCAATGTATGCGATGGTTCTATGGGTGGTAACTATACCCTAAGGGTGTAACCTTGTGAATTTATGCAATGGGTAAAACTTGATGAACTATATGATGAACTTTATAATGATTTTATATTAAGTTGGGGTGGAGTCAATCCATACCCTAGGATCGAATGCGACCTAAGTCAATGTGTTTAAGTTATGAGTGCATTTGTATTGATTTTAAATGGAATATACGAGTTCCTTTATACATGCTACTGGTGAATGTTTAACTTTGGTACAATTTATAAAGTCGATGCTATTAAACGTTGATCTTTATAGTTGGCAGGTGGAATGATGGCATTGTATAAAGCCTGCGTACGAATTCAAGGGTGTAGTAAATGATTGGGTTTGTAATCAATTCGCCCGGCCACCGTGTTAATGGAGATATTACGTGCACATTGTGAAGGGTCTCCAGCATGTGAGAAGGTTCGTCGATGCTGAGTTGTATCGGGCCTCCTACCTCGGTGTCAACAAAGTTGGCAACTTCGTGGCTTGGGAGGTGGAAGGGTGAGTTAATTATCGCATCTACCACCCTCCAACGTGGCTTAATGAGAATAGATCTCCGTCGTTGATTATTGTGTGTTGGGATCATAGAGAACCCTAACGTAACTTATGGGATATTGTAACGTTTTCTTGGCATTCGTTTCGGTGGTAGGGTTTGGGGTGAGGCCAACCGGCCGAGAGGCCCTTAGGGTTTTGATGTTTTTAGCCTCCCTCGGGCTCGATCCTGAGACCGGAAACAACCTCCAAACTACAAGTGAATTCCATCAATGGAGGCCGAGTCTAGAGTTGATTAGTGTAGCAATCCACAGGTTGAGTGAGTGCGTCCGTTGGGGCGTTGTAGTGACTTGAAGGTCTGGGGTTTCAATCGGGTTGTAAGTTTCAAAAAGTATCAACACAGTGTGGCCTTCGAGTTGGGTCCTTTTCCTTCGAAGTGGATGGATGGTTGGCTTCGTCAACTTCTGTCACGACTTAGGTACAGTAAAGTTGCAAAAGTTTAAAGTTTTCTTTGTTGCATGCATCATTATTTCAGGATTGATATTTAACTCTGAGTATGGTCGTTTGGCAGGTAGCTCTCGGTGATCAGCAGTGTGCCGAGAAAGTTGACGGGGAGAAGAAATATAGCGAACCCACCGGTAAGCTTCGGTGGTACCCCTACCTCGTGGTTCTCCTGGAATTGGACTTGATGAGCAGGGTGTTGGAATAATGTCTTCTCGGCAGTGGCTTTTGCCTCGCCTGCAGCATTGGGAAAACATTACTGTTTATGTTTTTTTTGTTAGTGTAGATGATGTGAATATTTCTTAAAATGTATGGCCGACCATCCCCTGGCTCGGCAAGTTTGCTAGGTTTTAAAACCTCGTGTTTGCAAAGAGTTTCGCAGCATTAAACGTTTGATGTCTATCGTTTGGCACTTCTAAGTCGATGGAAGAACAAGTGTGAAACTAAAGGGAAATGAAACGTTGACCATAGTTTTGTTTCGGCATTAGTTGTGTAGTGTAAAAATAATGGGTTTTTGAATGGAACCCTCAGTAAACAATGAGGCGATCTGTAGGATGCTGCCATCGTAATTTTAAATGGAAATGTTCACTGTTAGGGTTTAATGCTTACGTATGGTGTTAGGAACTCTCGTTTTTCGAACTTGTATCTGAAAGCTTGTTTAAGATGTTTATTTAAAGAGTGGCTATAAGCCGATAATGTTCTACCTGGCTTGCATTGCATCTGTGTATACTCGAGTTAAGCTGATAATAAAGAGGTATTAGTCTTGGTTTGAAAACAACCGTGTTGATGTTAAACCTTAGCCTGATAATGATAATGAAATCGGCTGGGCTGTAATGATGTTTAAAAAGCAAGAATAATAGATCTTGATTCTACAGTTAGGATATCTATGAGAATGAAACATTTGATTTGGCAGCTGTTAAACGTTTGTAAATATTAGTATGATGAGAACAAGTCCACCCTGGTTTGGGTGTGGAGATGATGTATTATACTCTGTCAATTAAATAATGCTATTCTTTTCTTTACTTTTAATAACAAGCTATTCTGTGATGTAAATTCTGCCATATACAGTTGATAATACAGAATCAAAGAAATTACAGTGTATTCATCAATTAGTTTAATTTTCCTATTAATATAATAGTTTGTCTACTTTAATTCTATCTCCCTGTATTTGTCCAATTTGGACTTCTGTAGAAAATGAAAGAACAATACAGTACTCCTTTGTTTTGCATAAAAATAATACAATGATGACAATAATTTCTATAAAGATCAGTCAAATTCAAATAACAATAAAAGAATGGATATGTGGTTAAACAAAATGCATGATGTTGGTTTCTTTTGAAGGAATAACTAAAGATCAGTAAACCCTAGATGTTAACACCATGTCCACCTTCAGAAGTCAGAAAAGAACCTACTGCTATAACTAGTTTCTGGTATGTTGATTCAGCATACAGATTTGATCAGTATATTCAGTGCAAGCAGGGATTTAATTTGCAGCTGCTAAGTAATAAGATGCATAGGAATATAAGTCTGTGCATGGGTGGTCTCTTGGGTTTATGTATATAGATGCATGCCAGGTTTCACTTTTAACTGAACATATTTAATGGTACCTCTCTGTACTGGAGTACGATACAGCTTCATGCATGGGGAAAAATGCAGAGGAGTCATTTTATCAGTTCAGTAAATTTAAAGAAATCAGGATCTAACATTTTACTGCTACTGGTCATTAATAATATTTCTAAGCCATTTTATGAGAGCATTCATATGATTGGAAACCAAAAAAAAAGAGAGAATAGAACCTGAGTGTAATAGGAGGAACAAATCACTCAAGAAGCCTATTCCACCCAACCTGCTCCCAAGCAGCCAAGATGTCTTCCATAGGACCCTCGAGCCTGTCCACTGATCCACCAGGAGGAAGAAAGTTTTGAAGCTTAGGATCTCTACTTGCAGCAGCAAGAAATTTTATCCATCCTTACAGGCTTAGTAAACAATTGGACCAACACCACCACCTCTGGTCTGTCCTTCTCATAACATTTGCAGACTTATACTTGTACTCTCCACAACCTCCCTATTTGAATCTCTCAGCCATCACCTGATGCCCTGAGGAAATGTTTATGCAGAAAACATTGTAAGAGCTCCCTGCTCAATTCGAATTGCCTTTTATAGGCTGCCTAGGTCTTTTTGTAATTAACTGGTCATTAGTGAGCTACCTGCTCACCTCCCTCCACCTGGAGGGGGAAATTCCACAAAATTAGGGGGAGTTGTCCCATACCAACCACTAATGGTAGAGTGCAAATGCTACCATCTGTCCCAATCCTTTCGACAGCTTCCATTCCTCCTAGTGGGCCAGTGGACACTCTTGTAACAACTTTCTTGGGTGTTTGTCTCCCATTTTTATTTATTAAATAATAATAATGAGTCATTACATTAATCTTTGACCTAATTGTCATAATTACAAAACTTGTAATTATAATTTAACACAAAGTATTTTGCAAAAAGGATAATAGTAGAAAATAATTATTCCCAAAAATTGGGTAGGTGACACAGACCTAGAAAACAGTGCATCAATCCAAGGTCTTTCATCTCAAATTCTTCAACAAGCTTCTTCTTGCACTCTACAATCTGTTTCTCATTTCCTGTCAGAAATAAATCATCCACATATAGCAATAATATGACAGGTTCATCATCCATAACCTTAAAGTAAAGGTTAGGGTCAGCTTTACTTTTGGTAAATCCCAAGCTCGTAAAAAATCTATCTATCCTTCCGTACCACGCTTTAGGAGCTTGCTTCAATCCATACAGAGATTTCTTCAACTTGCATACGTGAGTCCGTATGTCTTCAACTTCAAATCCTTGTGGCTGTTCTATGTACACTTCTTCCTCAATCACACAATTTAGGAAATATGTCTTCACATCCATCTGGTGTAAACTTCACTTCATCATGGATGCAAGTGCCATGATGGTTCTAATGGGAGTGTACCTTGCTACTGGCGCAAATGTCTCTTCATAATAAATTCCTCTTTATGAGAGAATCCTCTAGCCACAAACCTTGCCTTGTATTTCTCAATACTTCCATCAGTTGCATGCTTTATCTTGTAGATCCACTTGGAAGATACCACACTTTTGTCTTCTGGTTTGGGAACTATATCCCAAACATCATTCTTCATTATTGATTGGTATTCTTCCGCCATTGCTTCTACCCATCCTTTCTTCTGTATAGCTTCTTCATAACTGTTAGGTTCTTGATCTACAAGATCACACATCAAAGCAACATAATTGGAAAATGGCTTTGGCTTCTTGCTTACTCTTGTGGAGCCTTCTGGAGCTCCATACTTCTCTACTTCTTGTATAATTTCTATTTCCCAAGCAGGCTTTCTCTTTCGTGACATATTCATAGTGGGAGGTTCTTGAGGTTCTATCATATCATGGTCTTCTGGCTTTTCATCTTCGGGGGAGGGTGCAGGTTCTACATTTTTGGGAGGTACATCTTCTTCATATACTTCTTCATGTTGGCACTTTCTGGATCTCTTGAGAGCTGCTTCTTCGTCAAATGTTACATCTCTAATTATCTCCATGTGATGGAATCCTGGAATGTATATTCTAAAGGCTTTGGGGACTTCACAGTATCCAACAAATATTCCCTTCTTTCCAGAAGGGTCCAACTTGGTTCTCTTTTCTTTTGGTATGTGAACATATATTGGGAAACCAAATATCTTGAGGTGGATCACTTCAGGATTCCTTCCTGTGAACATTTCTTCTGGAGTCTTGAATCCAAGGGCACTATGGGATAATCTATTCTGTACATAAACTTCCATCCTTGCTGCTTCATCCCATAGATGCATTGGAAGATCTTGATCATGTATCATTGTCTTCACTGCTTCCATAATTGTCCTATTCTTTCTTTCTGCAACACCATTCTGTTGAGGATTGTAGGGAGTAGTAGTTAGTACCCTCTTGATTCCAACTTCTTTACAAAAGGATTCAAAATATTTTGAAGTATATTCTCCACCATTGTCTGTTCTGAGTGTCTTGATTCTTTTTTATGAATGGTTCTCTATCAAGGCTTTGAATTCCTTGAATTTTCCAAATACTTCATCCTTTGCTTTCAAGAAATATATCCATGTCTTTCTTGAATAGTCATCAATAAATGTAACATAATATTCATAACCACTAAAAGATGTGGAGGGAATTGCACCACATACATCTGAATGGATTAATTCCAACATACCTTTAGTCTTTGTCTCATTCTTCGGAAATGGATTCTTGATATTCTTTCCTTTTGCAAATCCTTTGCAAATGCCTTCATGATCGATCTTCAAATCTGGTAATCCTGTCACTACTTTTCTCACATGGAGTAGTGCTTTGTAGTTGATGTGAGCAAACCTCCTATGCCATAATTCACTTGGACTAGTGGTCTCATGAACACGGGCTGTTTCTGAATGTCCCTTTAGTTTATATAAGCCTCCTTCTACTTCACCAATGATAGCTGCATCTTCAATTGATTTTCCTTTGGGCCACATAAGTACTTGTCCATCTATGAATGCAACCCTATATCCTTTCTTATCTAATGCTGAAATAGAAAGTAAGTTCTTCTTCAAACGTGGTACATATAAGACTTCCTTCATCTTCATGGGGGTTCCATAATCAAGCTTGTAGCTTGCTTCACCAATTCCTTTGATAGGATATTGATAGTCATCTCCTAATGATACCTTCTGAGAAGAGTTTTTCTCTTCAAGTTTTAATAAAGTTTTCTTTTTTCCTGTCACGTGCTTTGAAGCACCACTATCAATAAGCCATGTATCTTCTCCAGGTGTCACAGACCCAGAGACCGCAAAGAATAATACATACTCTTCTGCATCTTCTTCTTTTGCTTGTTTTCTTCGAGGTCCTTCTTCCTCTTCTTGTTCGTCTTCATCTTCAGCTAGGTGTGCATGATGTCTTTTGTTGTTGTTCCTCTTCTTGTATTATTCTTTCTTCAATGATCAGTTTCTGGCAATGTGTCCTAGCTTGTCACAATGGAAGCATTGAAAGTTGGAGTAGTTTCTTCTTGGATTGTTTCCTCTTGTCCTTTGGAACTTCTTGGGAGGTTTAGAATCCTTGTGGCTTTCCTTTTTGAATTTAGATTGACTTCTTCCTCTCTTGTTATGGGTGGCTAGGGCTTGATCATCTTCTTTAAGTAGAGTTTTTCTATTGGCTACTCTAGCCTCCTCTTGGATGCAATCTTCCCATACAATGTCGAATTTCATGCTTTCCTTCCTGGCACACATAGTCTGGAAGAATGAATCCCAAGGTCTAGTGAGACCATTGAGAGTAGTCATAACTAGCTCATCTTCATCAAGGGAGTTTCCAATGGCTTCTAGTTACTCCTTGAACTGGGAGACCCTTGTGAAGTAGTCTTGGATGGATTCTCCTTGGCACATCTTGGTACTCTTCAATTGAGTTTTCAAATTCATCTTCCTATTGATGTTCATTCCTTCATACATTCTGGCTAGGGAATCATACATCTACTTTGGGGTCTTCTTGGATGACACTTGAGGAATCAAGTGGTCTTTGATAGAATCAACAATTATCCTCTTTGCCCTAATCAAGTCCTTCTTGTGCTTCTCCTTAGCTTCATCCTCTTCAGGTTCTGCAACTTCTTCCTTGATGTATTTGGAAAGATCATTCTCTTCAAGAATGAGGCCAATCCTATATTTCCATGCTCGAAAATTCTCTATGCCTTCTAGCTTATCCTCAAGCTTAGTGCTTGGGGCCATCTTATTCAGGAGGTCACCAAAAAATGAAATTTCTCAAAATGCAAATCTGGCCTTACCAGGAGATGCGCTTGACTGAGGCGAATTGACTGGTACACTTGGTTTCTAGAGATTCCAAATTTTCACCTCTCAAAATTGACTTGCGAAATTCTAATCTGCAGTTTTCTGGTCCAAATTCAAACTAGGGTTTGACTTTCCCGGAGATCTACCCACTCAAAAATTTCGATCTAGGGCTCAATAGATGTGCCCTAGGGAGGCACAACTTTCTATGCAATCAGATTTCCAAAATTCCAACTTTGACAGAAACTCGAATTTCTTGTTGGAGGGAGAAGAGAGAGAGTTTCACCTTGTGAAAGATGTCCTATTCAGGATAGCTCTGAAACCATGTTAAGATTCAATATGCTAAGATAGATAACATCAACATTCAATTCAATTTCACAACAATAGCATATACAAGATCACTGAAATAAACACAATCACAAGATAGACACATATTTATCCTGAGAAACCCTCTACGGGAAGAAAACCCAACAAAACTTCCTCAATATAGATGATCAAAAGTACACATACAAAACCCCAAACAAGTGCTCCTTCCTTCTCCTTGCAGATATATATATATATATATATATATATATATATATATATATATATATATATATATATCTCCTATGCGAATTACACAAGTGAGTGTGTGTTTCCAAATGAGGAGCACATCGCTCCTATTTATACTTTATCTTCCACTTGACTTTTTCACTAACTAGGTCGTCCCCAACAATCTTAACTGGGACGACTTACCTAGGAAGACTCAAAACAATATAATATTAATTTATGGAGGGTTCTATGGACCCTAATGACAAGGGAGGTTTTACCTCATGACTCTATGATGACCAAATACAATAATAACATCCCAAGGGAGGAATAAAACATCTTCAAATAAATTACAATAATAAAATACAATAGAATATTCTTCGAAGTTACAATAAAATAAAATAGAATATTCTTCGAGGTTTTACCTGAGTTTGTGTCTCAACCCTAAGTCGGTCATCTTGGGTCCTTGTAGCCACCATGCTTTCTTAGGTAGAAACTCTCCTCATAAGTCAACAACCCTCCATATATAAGGATTGGGTCATTTCGTGTGCACCAAGTAATTACGTTGTACTGTGCTCTAGGGGGTGTTTCCCATGGAATTACATATAATAGAAGGGATAACATGGATCTAATTAGTATATGCAAAATTAAGTCTTGTCCTCATTTCAAAGGGATATTTTGGGTGTCGTGGAGAGACTAAGCATGTTTTCTAGCTATCGTGATGCATCTCTAGCACCTTGGGCATCTTCTGGGATTGAAAGATATTTGGCTTATACCATCAAGTCCATTCAAATTTATGCTTATTCTCTTATACCCAGACTTCATTATTTGGATTCCATCTAAATTTTCACTCGAGTTTTATTTGTCTCTACATCTCCACGTGGCTTTTGTTGTTGTTATACAAGCACACCATTGTTGAGAATTTGATTCTGTGCCACCATCATGCATTTACTTGTGTGGTGCATTTTCCTTTCCAAAACATAGTGAGATTATGACTCAATGAAGTTGTATGGTGTATGTGGAGACCTAATTAGACATTGACATGTTTTGAGGGCACCATCATCAACAACTACTATAGCGTTCTATTTGGAAGTGATCTTTCCTTTTTTGCTATTGAAGAAGAATTCTTGGATTATTATACACATCTATGTGTGAGAGTTTTGTTTGTGCTTCCTTGAGTGTTTTAGGTTTTCTTTGGTTTTTTCTTAGGTTTTTAGTTTCACATCTATCTACCAAAAAATCAACGAACATGAGGCTTTGGAAATCCATAAGTTACATGGTTTTGTATATGTCAAAGCTATTGAGAAGTATGATGTCAAAGAGTTCTAAATGATTTTTATCCGTGAGGTATATACTATGCAGACAACCACCCTTGCATATAAGATACCAACATAAACAACTTCATCTAATTAGCAAAAAAGCATAGCAAGGGTAATTATCTTAACTATTGTTTGTCTATTCAATGGTTGAAACTAAGCAATATTCATGATTATGACTATTATTAATCAAAATGAAGAAAAACAAGAAAGCTATATTGCTAAGAATAAAATCACACCACACTATATAGTATACAAGGGATCAATTATCTCCTTTGAGTGGGCCATGACTGAAGGGAGGTTGATGAATCCTTGGATGAAATCGAAATTAATACTATTAGAACATAGTTTTCATTAATAAAAAACACTGCAATTACATTATTGTTCTATGGCTTGAATTCCTTCGTCACAATCCAATTAGGAAGATAGAAGATGTCGAGAAAGCTTATTTGAGCTATGTGACCTAGTTAAATATAGGGGAGACCTTTGATTCCCTAGACTGAATCCAAGAGGGATCTGAATACTTTACCAACTACTCCCTAAGAATAAGCAAAATGTTTTCTTAAGAAAGAGCCGCTCCCAATCATGTATAAGTCATGGAGCTTTGAATTCCATTTTAACCATTTCAGTTGCTTCATGAGCAACTTCACATCATACTAGATAGTACCATGAAATTGGTGACATGATCCCTAAAAATTCTCCTTGTGTTGTTAGGGTTGAATAACTCTACAATGTAATATTAGTGAGGTTGTCTACCAATTTGTATGGAGATAATCCTTTAATCAGTGCAATGTTGATTCTACAACACCAACTTAAATCCACAATGGTAAATAGGCACAAACAATTTCATACAATATCATATATGAACAACACATTTTAAATTAATGATTTAAGTAACTTCCAACATATCATCACACTTTCTCATCATTAAGCCAAATCACATTAATGAAAAGAACAATTATTAAATAAACTTGAAATGACCATTAAGTAATAACTTGGGAATGTTTTGAGTATAGCTGCTCCTTGGAACCAGTAATAAGTTGGAAGTGTTTTGAGTACATCAAGGGAATATTGCACGGTTACAAGAGGCAAGATAAATAGGAAAATGTGAGCAAAAAGGATAATTATGGGCTTCATCAACTATGTTCCTAATTGTGTTCCCGATCTACACCATGCCATTGACCTTACATCAACATCTTATTCATATAGCACCTCTAACATATAAACATCTATACAACAACATCACCTTAGCTAAAAATTCTCCAACCATATTAGTGGGACCTTAGATTTGAAAATCTCAGTGCACATGCCATTTTTGGTGATCAAAGTTGACCAAGTCCATGACAACATTAGGCACTATGTGCTGATTGATTTCTAAAAATTAAAGGATTTGGTTACCTCAACTAGCATATTTCAAGTTGACATTGTAACAACCTCATTAATGGCAATATTATCCTGTTACTTGTATATATATCTATCATCTCGCATTTAAAAACATCATGCAACTTTGAACACTCAACAAAATTGAGCTCTACATAGTTATCCCCATAACTTGAACCATGGTGATTCCTAACATCAGTTCGATCTCGACATTCATTGCACTACCCCATTCTTAGTACCAAGAATAGATGTAAATTTGAAGCCAACCCCTTGTGTCATGATGTTGTTATCTCTTTTTCCTTTGTTGTTTCCATTTATGTGCCAATATGCTACACTTCTTTTCCTTAAGTAAGATTAGAGTGCTTTGTTATTTGGGTTAAATCCTCTGTGATACAATGATAGTTCCTTCTCTAATCACAAAATCTACTTTCACACTCTCAAACATTAAATTTCACATCAAGTTTCCGCTACGCCAAATTTCCGCTCATAATATTTCACCACTTTATCATGATTGATTTAGAGTGACTAGTTTGGTTGTGGTGTCCACACAAACCAAGTTGCTCCGATCTCCCCACAAAATGAAGGGGTATATGTCACCAGAAACTTGAGCCTATCCCTGGCCCAATTCAACCTTCCTGTAGATGATCTCAAATTCATAGGATTGAAGGAAATGAATCCATTTTTTCCATTATTCTTTAAGAGAACCTCGTGTCAGTATGTATTTCAATATAAGGTGGTCAATTTTAATAAAGACTTATTATTGAGTAGGGAGAACCACTTGGCCACAAGATGAAGTATGCCCAAAATTTCTTTCTTGTATTTGGACATGCATCTTGCCTGCCATTTAAATTCCTACTTTTAGAGGCAATGGACCTCTCATCTTGTGAGAGTATTGCAATAACTCCAAACCTAGAAGAATCACACTCAATGTTGGAGGGTTAGGTAAAATAAGATCTAGCAAGCATTAGAGTTGAAGCAAGGTCTTTATTCAAACAATCAAACTCTGGTTGTGCATCTACTAGCCAATGAAATGCATACTTCTTTGTTAATCGATAAATGGACAGTCATTCGTGGAGAAATTTAGTACAAATATGTGGTAGAAACCCAATAAACCCAAAAATTCATGAAGTTTCTTAAGGGTTGTAGGAATTGGCAAGGGAGTAGTATGGACACCTTCTGCAGAGATAATAATGCCAAAATATTCCAAGAAAGTATTGGAAAATTCACACATGGATTCTTTTGCATAAAGCTTTTGTTCTGCTAAAGTGGCTAGTACAAAATCTAAATGCTCTATGAATGTTCTACTATATAAGAAGATACAATCAAAGAATACTTGGACAAACTTGTGATGATATTTACCTAACACCATATTCATTAAGCATTAAATGTAGCAGGAACATTATAGATGTTGAATAACATCACTTGAAATTGGTAGTGGCCCTAATGAGTCATAATTTTAGTCTTCTCTTAGTGTTAGAATTATAAAGGTATTTGGCAATAGCCAGGATGGGGTTGATTTTAGAAAAGGACCTAGCACCATGTAGTTCATCTATCAAATCATCAATGTGGGGCATGGGGAACTTATTTTTGACAACATTTCAATTAAGCTCTTGGTAATCAATACAAAGGTGGTAAGAGCCATATTTGTTCCTCGCCAAGTTGCCAAGAGCAACATAAGGGATCTTACTAGGAGTGATGATCCCACCTTCCAAGAGTTCATCCACAAGACTGTCTATCTCACACTTTTGAAAGTGGCCATATTGATAGGGATGAACCGCTATGGGACCTTTAGTGGGGTCGATCTTAATTACATGCTACATACCCCTATCAGGGGGAAGTTATATGGGCCTCTTTGAGAAAATCACCTTATATTTATGTAACACCACAGAGAGGCCTGTAATATGAGTTTGTTGCAATGGATCTACCCCATATACTACAAGCGAACGACAAAGCCAAAGTGGCTCTTGTCCATAAGTTTGGATGTGTTTGGAGTCAACAATATGGATGCTTTTAGGTGGCAAGACTTTGATAGTGTAGTCTTGACCATATTGGTGAAAGGAGATAAAATTTTCCCATTTGTTAGTGGTGTAGGTCCCCAATGAAATAAGTCATTGAATATCCAAAACAAAATCTACTCCTCCAATCTCTATGACATAAAAGTCATCCTTGAAGGTATTCTAAGTTCCACCTTACGCACCACACTTTTTCACGAAATGTGTTTATGGCATAGGATGCTAATGGAGAGGTGTTCAAAAGTATCGAGATGGAAGCACAAATGCTTAACATCCTTCTTATAAAGGATATTCAAAGTATCGTTAGGACCAAACAATCATTCTTTGCCTTTTAATGTAGGCATAAAACTTGATGGTGTCAAATTACCCAACCTACTCATTGCAACATGGAAGACTAAGGGTTCCCTTGTTTCCAATGGTGGAGGTCATTGGTCATGTGACCAAGTTATTATCTAGTTGTTTGGGGATATTATCCTCCTCAAGTTTAGATTTAAATTCCAGACATGTCGCTTAAACCAAGGTTGAGAGTGTTTCCTCCCAAACCTTCACTTTATGTGATAAATCCCTAAAACACAAGTGAAAGCCTAGTGGAAATGTAGAAAGGTTACCCAAAATCACCATAGTAACTCCTCTCTCTTTAGGTCGTCTCTCCTCTGGCAGGAGGGGGTTATTCTTACGAATAGGATTAGTAAAGCTAGGCATTGGAGGCTCAAGCTTAGATGGAGAATTATCTTTAGTAAAGCAAACAAATTAAATGGTTTATTAATTTCATTTTTAAGGTGGTTGAGAGGGTGTGACTAGTGCCAAAGATCCACTTGGGAATATGGAGTCTAAAGGAAACTAAGAGATGAAAATGGATAAATGGGGATATTAAAAGTTGTTGTTTTAACATGAAAATTTTTACCTATGAATGCCAATCAGATTGTTGGAAAATGATAGAAGATAGACCCTTACAAAGGTGCTCTAATTATGAACATGCAATAACAACAAAGTGTGATTCTACTTCAAGTTTAAAAACAATGTTCTACTTTTCACCGAAATGACATCATAATAATTATTCAACTTAGAAGTAAAACCAACATAAGTATTGAATAGAACACACCTCATCCAATGCTCTTCTTCATTGACATGTTTTTCCTTAGAATGAATCCCTTTTTGTAGCAGCATTTGAAGTGATTTCCAAGAATATTAGATCAGAAATATGAGATGAATAGGATGCCACACACATATAGAAACCCTTAAAATCACATAGCCTTCATAAAATAATCAAGATCAAGCCAAGCCAAGAGTTTTATCGTTAAACTTTCAACAACCATTACAATGAGGGGGATTCTTTTTAAATTGAGATGAGTCATAACCCCTCATGAATAAAATACTAATAAAGCTCCACTAGATCCATGGCTTGCAGATTGATCCTAGAAAAACACTAAAATATTGCAAAAATAGCTCTCCTAGGCAAAATGCCTTACAAAATAGTGAAATAATAGGGCTATAATGAATAATATGCCACATGTCTCATCAACAAACCCAAATGATCCATGTGCAAGGTTTCCAAAGATGAAATGGTGAAGTATCCAAGAGAAATCTCCCTCAAGATGTGGAGTCAACAACCTCAAGAAGTCAATCATATGCTAAAAATAGCTCTAATAGCCGGGGCACTCTTCCATCAATGCAAGAATCCAAAGATAAGTAAACCAAACAAGCCATTGGGGAGGTTATGTGCTCTAGGAAAAATTGCAATGTGGAACACTCCATAAAAACAAGTGATATGTCATTAATGTATGCCAACTCCATGCCCAAAATAGGAAAAGGAAGGTAGGGCAGTCCTCCACTGCACTAACAAACTCTCACCCAAGTGGATCTCATCAAAGTCTAATCAAAAGTTGTTATAACAACCTCAAATGAAGTGGATCTCCTCAAGGAATATACCAAGAATATAGATAAATGTGCATGAGAGGTGGAGCACTCCCACAAAATAGGCATTGAGACACAAAACCATGTGCAAGTGATATGAATCCATGTGCCAAAACTATTAAACCACCTCAATATAATGGCTAGAAAGGAAGCGCTCTAGGAATGTGTGCAACCATAGTGATGTGCTCCTCAAAATATGAACACATGGTGCTCAAAGGAGGCCCCTCTCCTCCAATTCCCTATCAAACCAACCTATTAAATCCATGTGATATGGCAATGTAGGATCAAATGTGAGCCAAGAAGACAAAGTGGTCATCCAAATATCTCTCCTGGTGATATCACATACCTCGACATATGTGTCTACACTTAGGGAAATGTGAGATGTCCTCCAATGAACCATCATGTACGAACTATGAATGAGGGATTCAAAAGTGTCACATGTGCTACTATGCCTCAAGAGATGATCCAACATGATGCAAACGTCATCAAGAGAAGTGGCTATCAAGACAACATTCTCTATATGCAACTTGTGTGGGCATAGTATTCAATGTGGATCAAGGCCTCATACGACATGAAGGGTAACAAAGAGCCTTTAGGATAGATGTTTGAGGTTGAGGGATTAGGACTTTGGATAGGCTAATAACTAGGATTTTTGAGTTGTGACATTTCAAATTCAAACTATCCATCTTTCTTGAACCTCCCATCACATGCATAACTCTTTTTGCTAGAGTCAAGGAACCTTCACTTTATAGCTTCAACACGACTCTTTGATCTTGTACCTATAGTAATAGCTTTGTCCAACAAATCGAGTTAAATTTTTTTTAACTTAGTCCATATTTGTAACATAATATTTTGCACCAAATCTAATAAGAGTTTGGCCTTTGACCCCAAGACTTGGAACCTTTCAATGTAATCTTTGATTGTCAAATCTTTCTAGAAAAAGTGCGCCAGTTGAACATCATAGCGCTCATCCCAGTTATGATATGCTCTCTAAGGTAAAGCATTTGAAATCTCACTAAAGAACCTTTGGGGGCTTTACAAATCCACATCTCATCCCATATATAGGCTACCCCATCCAAATATTGCAAGGACACATTTACTTTATCCTCCCTATTATAAATGGTTTACACCTTGAATGCTAACTTGATCTTGCCCAATTGCATGTGCAATTCAACTCATACTGTGGGATCTTCATCTATAGGTTGAAGTTGGGTCTATGAGAGTGTGGTTGGAAAGTTTGGAGAGGTGTTACCTCTCATTCCCCAAGGGTTTATGTCTTCATCATCCTGCTTAGAGATTTAAGGGTGATGGAATATGGTATCCCGCTCCAAGTCCATGGGAATTTTTCCTAGGGATGGCCATCGTTTCTTCACTTCTTATCCAAACTTAGTGAGGCTTTCATCTAGCTCTACCTTAGTTACATATTGAGAATTTTCCATCAAAATTAATTTTGAAACCTATGCTCTAGTTGTGCCACAAGAGTGGAAATCAATCTAATGCTCTAGTGACCAACTTGTAATGTGCACGCACCCAAAATGGAACTACTACTGCAATTAAGGTAACCAAATGAGAAAGCCAAGAATAACAAAATAAAGAGCCAAATGCAATGAAAATATTGAGATCATTATCCCCTACACACCAACGGGAAAATTGCATTTACAAATACGAATAGTGGAGGAATATTTCTCCACATAAATTGGTTGCTTGTATGGATAAAATGATAATAGTTACAAACAAAAATGGGAAACACCAACTTATACCCAAAAAGGTAAAAGTCCTAGCTTAAAGCTTCAGTTACTAATAAAAGGGATAAGGCCCTTATTACATAAAAGTTGACTTTTATAAATGTTTAAATGTGATGCTATAAAGTTTTATGACTAGAACATTAGTAAAAATCATGAGCTTTACATACAAAATAAGTTGTATACAAAGAGCCTAATGCTTAATAAAGACATTGTGGTTAGGTACACAATAAAGATAACACAATTATGATTCAATCTACAAGTTCATTTAAATATTAAACTTCTAAAAAATCCCCATTAGTATAAACCCAAAGATACAAAGCTTGTATAGGTAACAATATATTACAATCTTAGTAGTAGCAAAGAAATTTGATAGCGAGTGAGAAGTAACCTTTAACATCCAAAAAATGGTCAACCAATTCCCTCAAGAAACAAAACTCTACATGGAATGAATAAACAACAATTCTAGAATGCCTTCCTTGAGTCATTGAATGAGCTATATACATAGGGTAAAGCGTCCACTTTGTTGCTAACTAGCTAAAAGTGTACAACGCGAACATTGGACAGTGAAATCACAAGTATCTACATTGAAACAATAAATAAAACTTCTATAATGCTATTCACAAACCACTAAATATTGAGCTCTATACACTAGATAAAAACTCCAATTTTGGTTATTCAGTAGTTACAACAAGAATATTTTATTTGTTAGATGATTATGGCTTCCATATTTGCAAAACAATACAAAGCAAGAGGGTAAATATATGGGGATTGGCATGAAATGCATACAAACTCAATCGACTATGATCATCAAGTCAATGATTGTTTGCGTAGTTAACAACCTTGCATTGATAAAGAAAGTGATTTTCCCAACTCCCAAATATCCCCATGGATACCCTAACTCCAAGAATTGACACCATATTTTCACCACTATTCATCTCCAACAAGAACTTCACATCACTGCAAAACCCATCATAATGCCACAAGCACATAACATGTCTTTAGTGTCTGAGAGCCCACCACCATTCCTTCTACAATGAAGGGTGATCATGTATCTAATAGGGTTTGATTCCCGCTTCCAACCTAACTAGAATTTTTGTTACACCATATGGTGCTCATCAACACTCCTAAGGTATAAATGCCACCTGTTACCGCTCAAACTAGAAACCCAACACAACTAGGTTGTGCTGACTAAGGATTGTGTCAGTAAGCTTAGGAGAGAGTTAAACCCAATGTCACCTTACTCTAACCTCTCAACACTTTGGGTAACTCCAAAACCAGGGGGAGACCTTAATCAATGAAAGATATCTGCAACCACCACAAACCACAAATACCTTCCAAAATACCTTAATAGTTATGATCAATGCCTTACTAGAGTCAAACATTATTAAAAAAGACACAATAATCCTACAATAATGGAATTATTCATTGTATCACAAAACTAAATAAATATCACGCCTTTCAAGGAAATTTCACGCTTCCCTAGATAATATCATGCTTCCCTAGGAAAGTCTTCAAAAAGGTGTGCTCTCAAGGGAAAGAGAATAACTACACTAGGGCACACTTTGAGGGTGAACCATAAACGCCAAACAACTACAAATCACCCGATTTCAATGATTTCATGTATCCCAATGCATTGCTCAAAAGAGGATGCCCTCTAGGGTTTATGGATAAAACCCTTGGGTGAATTTTTAGGGTGGACCATAAATACCAAATCACATATTTTTTGGGTTTTGAATTTATTTAGATTTTTAGGGATTTTCCAGTAGTATACTATTTCTATGTATTTTTTGCATAAATTAAAACATGTAAAAATTTGATAAAAATAGATGGAGAGTTTGTTAGGATAGGGAAATTAGATTATTGTCTCAAACCTTAAGAGAGTTTAAATCACATGCTTTAAATGAGATAACTACTTCCTTTTGACTATTAAATCCAATATTTGAATGCATGTATGAGGTTGGTGGAGAAATTCCTCTCATGTAGTTATGGAAGCATGGGATGAATATACTTCTATGACAAATGTAATAGTCATTTCTTCTATGGTTAGAAGTTATGTCAATTGTCTTGTCACCATTCCCTCCTATCTTTTGGAGTCAACCACTCATTTTTCTATTATGCATGTGCAGAATTACATTATGTAGAATTTCTTCCTCATATTGTTCATTACCATTACCAGATTGTGCATTACACAAAAATTCAAATTTGGAAATAGAGTTGTAGATTTGAAGGGAAGAGATGGTTCTATGTGAGCATTGAGGTTAGGTAGGATAGGAACCCTTACCCATTGAGTTCTATAACTTATGCATGCTTGAGAATCCATGAACTAACATTATATGAGGTTCTCCAACATCATACAATAGGTTGAACTCCTTTTATGCACACACTGGTAAGCACTTGGAAAGATGGATCTCCCAATGAGACCATGGAATGGTGAAGGGGATGCCTGAGCCTTGAAATGTGTTGTGTGGGGTATGTATTGGTTTGTTCTAAGTCTGTGATGGCTGAGTGAGATTCCTATAGAACTTTGGATGAGCACTTGGCTAAGCATTGAGAGTAGAATGGGTAGTGGGTTGAGAGATAAAATCTTGTAGGTATTTCCTTTGGCCTGGTGGCCTCATAACCAATATTGGGTGTGGCCTCTCACCAAAAAGAGTATATGATGGACATGATGCCTAAGGTTGGGTGAAAAATTGCTCTTACACATCTAGTTGCTTGGATCTTCTTTGTTTAAAGATAATTACTCTCTTTGTATTTTATGTGCAATGAATTTATTATTATTCATGTGATAATTATGCTTGTATATGCATAATGTGTGTGTGGATAATGTTATTCCCGTTATGTTTTTATTTATGCATATCCACATGCATTTTAATTTTGTATGAATTTCATATTATGGCCATGGGGAAAAATTTAGAAGCCCATAATTCGTTCATGCCCCCCTCTGTTGGTCAGAATGGTGGATGGGGACGTGACATAGTGGTATCCAAGCCCTTGGTTGCAACACCGAGGTTGTATGAGCCAAAATCCACACCTACAGGTAGAAATAAGTCTTTGCAGATGAAGTGTTTAATATAATTTTTCTATGAAATAATGTGGTTTTAGTTGTTATATGGCATTCTTTGAGTCATGAGTTAAGTCCCATGGTCCACAAGCAGGAATGGCAGATTAATTCAAGAGGATTTGGGGTTTTTTTTTTTTTAAATTTACAGAATTATTACTAGAAAAGTTTTATTATGTTACATGATAGATAAATTCCAAATTTGGGAAAAAGGGCCAAGGTTAATTTGGTAATTTGGTAATAAGCCCCTTATTGTCGAATTAAAATTTCACGTATTCATGAAAAATTCAAAATTTGGGAAAATTTTGAAGTGGGTCCCACCCGTGCCACGTGGATGGAGGGATGATGTGGAGGTGACATGTAAACAAGAGAGGTGTGACATGGACCATCCACATCGGACGAGATGTACAGGTGGCAAGGTCAATTAGAGCAAATTTGGGGTCTAAAATGTGCCTCATAAAAAAATATGCCATGGATGAGTTGTATTTCTCAAACCAATAGAATTTGAATAACTTTGGTCAACGATCATCGTTGAGTTGTGCATGTAGAATTCAATAATGCTTGTGTCATATTTTTAATTTCCAATAGCTAATTTCATATAAACCTCATCTTGGTTAAGATCATGAAAAGTTCATGTAGAAATATGATAAATATACTTAAAACAATAAATATAGAGTATTTTATATTATCATTATTTCCAACTCTTTTAAAATATAAATCTCACATTAATTAAATTGATAGTGGAGCAATTTTGAAATACTAAAAACATTTATTTAATTAATCTTTTAAAAATAAAAAATAAAAAATATATAAGTTTTAAATGGAGTTACTTTGAAATACTAAAAAATAATAATATTTTTAATATTTCTAAAGAATCTTCATTTTAAAAATCAAAATATATTTAATTACTACATCCCCAAATAATTAGAACATTTAAATACTAAATACTAATACAAAATATTATTTTTAAATAATCCTAGCTCCTACCATTGCATTTTTATATAAAAATTAAAATGTTTAATTAAAAACAATACAATCTTACCGCCTTACATAAGAATTAAAAATAATAATTCATTTGAAATAAAAGTTTTTTTAAGCTTGAAATTGAAAATGAATTAATAGCTTATACCTCAATAAGAAACTACTAAGGCCAAAATATATCCTAAATAAGAAAACATGAGAGAGAAAAAATAATCTTTCGATATTTTTGGAATAACTTTTGCTCCCGAACTCGGAATTGGGTGTTCTTGGTACCATGGAAAGGTATCGAAAAGAGATATGACTTTCATGTTGAGTTTTTCGATATTCTGCACCTATTTTTTGGGGCGGGAATTTTAGTATTTTTGAGATAAAAATATCTTTCAAAAGATGCTTTTCTCCCTTAAATACTAAAATGCCTCATGAAAATTGTATCTCTCGTCAATTCCTTTCCAATGGTACCAAGAATGCGCAATGAGTTTGGGAGCAAACATTTCCCCAAAATACCGAAATATTCGTTTTTCTCTCTCCTCTTTTTTTTTATTTAAGATACATGTTAGTGATAATTTCTTATTAATCTTATTATATACATATACATATATATATATATACATATATATATATATATATATATATATAATTCATAAAAAAACATAACGTTATATTATAAAAAGTTATATAATATATAATAATAGATATTGATGATTATTTTTATTTTATGTAGTTTAATATCTTTTATATGTTAATTATGAATATTATACACACCGAAAAACACTTAATTTTTAATATAAAATAATAATAGTGATAGTTTATTTTTAGTATTATTGTCATTTTTTCTACTATAATTTAAGTTTTTTTTAGTTTTAGATTTTATTAAATATATAAAAAGAAACAATGGTATATTTATAAAAAAATTAAGTAAATTATAATATAAATTAAAGAAATTTACCACTATATTATTTATTGTGTACACAAGAATCTAAACTTTTAATTATTATTTTCAACCCTCATCTCTTAACTTTACATTGACCCAACATACTTGTCAATTACCACTAATGAGACAATATAGGTCGACCTTCACTAGATAACATCTTTAATTTGGTGTGACACGACATATTTGTAGTGTGACATGGTTTTTTTAATTATTTTCCTTAGGAAGCCTATTTTAGACCCCAAATTTGCTATAATGGAAGTGTCTTACTAACACCCAACTAGAAAAGCATAAGAGTTTGTAGATTCCGACGGTATTTGCGGCGGGATCTTTGACTTCTTGGTGAGTTTTGGATACTCCGACTAATATCTAAGTATCCAACTTAACGGTGGAGAAAGACCCCTGACGTGAATGGTCAAGATTGATCGTGCAAGTTTCCATCCTCGATCTTGATCGTACGCATGCAAAGAGTTCATTGTACCTTATCTTGGGGTGCATGCACGCGAATGGATGAGATTGCATCGTGCATGTTCCAACTTTGAATCTTGATCATTCGCACTAAGAAAGATGAATGCACTTTATCCTGAGGTATATGAGCGCAGATGGATGAGATTTGATTGCACAAGTTTCATCATGCTATCATGACCATTCGCACAAAGGCAAGTGAACGTACGTTATCTCAAGGGGTAGTTGTGCGAATGCCCGATATTTAATCTAGGCCCACTGGGGGACAAATTTGGACCATTCGTGTCGAGGATTTTTCGCACAAGTGGAGGCCCTGAAAAAGGAGAAATCCAGTGTTGAAAAATTGCTTATGAGATTTGATCGACAACTCAAGTCTCATTGTCGAAAAAGTGTAATCAAGAAATAAGAAGTGGTCCCCTTGACCCTCGCCATTCCCCTTGATATATTGAAGAACTCAGTAAATTCCTTGTGGTGATGACAGGAATAATGAGATTGGAAATGATGCATTGTGCTATCATCTCAAGACTATGTTATAGAAACTACTAAATTTTTTTAAGTCTGGAGAAAGTAGAAAAAGATAAAAGTAGCCAATTCCAGATTTTCATAAAATGTGACAGGAGCATCATATTAGAGATATGAAAGTTGTTGAGTAATCCTTGTCATGTTTATTATTAGGACAAATAGAGAAAAATTATACTTCCCCCTAAATTATCTTCTATAGACGTCTGAAGTTGACCACTAAAGTTAAATGAACCTATAGGTAATGTGCATAATTAGGCAAATTTGATCATTTTGAAAGGATATAACTTTTTTCCTAGAAACCAGAATTGGGCATACTTATAGTCATTGAAAACTTATCCATGAGGGAATGATGTGCACATTCCAATTATGAAGGGGTGATTTATATGTTTTTAAAATTTCATCAGAAAAGTGCCAGTAGCCATAATATGACAAAAAATTTCAATGTGGGTGGTTCCCAGAGTGCATGAAAATTAATTTTATAATTTTCTAAGAATGCAATGAAGCTAACAAATGCATATGAACACTTTTGTAGATTCAATATCCTATTAGGGATAGTTAAGGGTCAGCATTCAATATAGTGTAGTAGGAAATCTTTGGTCTTGTTTGGGCTAAGAAGATCATCATCATGGATGATGCACATGATCCCTATGCAGCTGAAGCAAATGTCATGAGAGATAATATAAAGGTGGAGAATTCATAGGCATAATCCAACGGCTGAAGAAATCAAGTAAATCCCTCAGAAATTGCAAAAACCATGAGAAGCCTAAGAGTGGAACTACAAAGTTGTAGAGCAAATAATGAGATGATGATACAAGCCGAGGAAGAACATAATCAATTGAATGCAGCTATGATCCAAAGCTTAACATACATTCTAAGGAATATTCACCATGGGAAACACTTAGGAAATCAAGAAAAGAGTGGGAGTATCTCAATGAGGCATTCTCACAAAAGGTCCCATAACTCAAGAAGAGTTTCTAGAGATAAGACATATACTCTAGATTTCTCTTCCAGTGAGTCATCTGCCTCTAAAGACTCTATTGAAGGTTCAAGCTCTTCATCTCATGGGAATACGAGGAAGAGGCCTTTCGAGAACAACTCACATGGAGAATTTAGTAAGGCCAAACCTCCTACTTTTGATAATGAAGTAAAATCTTGTCAAGAAACTGAGGCTTCGCTTCTTCGGATGAGGAAGTATTTTAAAGTCCAAGACTACTCTGTGAAATTGAAAGAAAGGGTATCCATATTCAATTTGAATGAAAGATCATTTATATCGTGAGATCACCTTAAGAAAGAGAAGAAGATCAATGAAAGGAAGATTGTGTGGAAACAATTCAAGAAATACTTCAAGCCAAAGTACTTCTTTGATAGGTACTATGATGACAAAATAAAATAGTTCCATGAATTGAAATTGGGACAAATGACCATGGAGGATTATGCCAATAAATTCTTGGATCTGTTGAGATATGTCAAGTATATCAGAGATGATAATGTCAAATTCAACATTTTCTAAGTGGATTACCTCTATCATACAAAGACATTTAATTGAGTTTGAAGAACCTCAAACTCTAGAGGAGACCATATGGAAGGCCAAGTATTGTTATGATCAAATCAAAAGCAAACCATAATTCCATAAGGCATGGAAATATAAGAAAAATAAGTTTGACCAAAGAAAGAAAGGGTTTAAGTCTCATCATTTTTGTAATCAATAAAGGAATCCATCCATGGTGTGACTAATACAACTAGGATTGCATGAGGCAAACCAAGAGATCCAGGGAAGCCACTTCAATGTTGGGGATGTGGACAGGACCATATGCTTAGAAACTGTCCACATCGAAATGGGAGTGCAAAGCAAGATCACAACATCTAAGAGGCTAAAAATGTGGGTCAAGTAGCAAGGACCATCTCTAGAATTTATGTTGCACTAGAGGACTGTCAAGTAGACCATTAATCAACACAAAAATATTAGGGGCGAAATTTAGCCCATGGGCTCATTTTGACATTTTTTTTCCAAAAAGGATTCACCAATTTCCATTTTTCACTAAATTGATTCACCCAAATTCCATGGGATAAATAATTTTACTCTAAAAATCGCCACAATTATCCAAAAATATATATAAAATCTTTACAAATTTGAATCCTTTTAGAAAAATATCACCCAAAATTTTATGGTTGAAAATTTAAGAATTAGTAAGATTCGCCAAAGTTTCTACACTTTAAACAATGTATCGATCCTTAAAATTTTCCATGTCAATCAACTATGGTTGAAATTGAAGGTAAGATTGCTAAGCAATCTATATCTATTTTGGTTGAACCTGGATCTACTCACAGTTATATCACTCCTAAAATTGCTGAGATTTGTGCTTTTAATAAAACAAATCATAGTAAATCATGGATGGTTCAACTAGCCACTGAAACTAAGAGGAAAGTTAGTGAAATGGTGGAGAAATGTCCATTGGAAATGGATGGATTCTTCACATGTGAAAATCTGAATATTTTTCTAGTTGGTTCCTATGATATTCTCATTGGAATGGATTGGTTGGAAGCACACAATATTAAACTTGATTTCTACAACAAGATGTTTGAATGCATTGATAAAGAAGGAAACCAAAGGGTAGTAAAGGGCATTCCAAAGGTGGTTTCTATTAGGCAAATTTCAACCATGCAATAACAAAAAATTCTTTAGAAAGGGTTGTCAATTGTATGCAGTCCATGTTTTAGACAAATTAGAAAATAAAATCATCAAATTGGAAAACTATCATGTGTTGCAAGAATTCAGGGATGTGTTTCCCAATGAAATTCCATGAATTCCTCTAAACAGGGACATTGATTTCACAATTGATCTTGTGCAAGGAGTTGCACCAGTGTCTAAGGCACCTTACATAATGGGTACACCAGAACTATTGGAGCTGAAAATGCAATTGCACGAATTGTTGAAAAATAAGTACATCAAGCCAAGCGTGTCTCCATGGGGAGCACCCATGATCTTTGTGAAAAATAAAGACATAACTCTTAAATTATGTATTGATTATAGGTATTTGAACAAAGTTATAGTAAATAAAAAGTACCCATTACCTCGAATTGATGATCTCGTTGATCAAATGAGAGGGGTAAAGGTCTTTTCAAATATTGACTTGAGGTCAGGATACAATCAGGTGAGGATTAAGGAAACAAAATCAACAAGACATCCTTTAGAACAAGGTATGACCACTATGAGTTTGTGGTGGTGCCATTCGGTCTGACTAATGCACTAGCTATATTCGTGTGTTTCATGAATATTTTTCTTAGTAGGTATTTGGACAAGTTTGTTCTTGTTTTTCTAGATGACATTCTTATTTATTCTAAGAACAAAGAGGAGCATGAAGAACATTTGAGAATGGGTTTGCAATTGCTAAGAGCATAAGTTGTATGCAAAGCTAAGCAAATGTGATTTTTGTAAAAAACAAATTCATTAATTGGGTCACGTTATTTCAAAGGAAAGAATAATAATGGATTCATAAAATATTGAGACCATTTTGAAATGGTCAACTCTAAGAAATGTGATAGATGTGAGATCCTTTATGGTTCTTGTTGGTTATTACAGAAGGTTCATTGAAGGATTCTCCAAGGTTGCACACCCCATCACTTTGCAAAATAAGGGAATACAATTTGAATGGATGCAAAAATGGGAAGAAAGTTTTCAATTGTTGAAAAAGGTTCTTACAAGTGCTCCAATTCTAAAAATTGCAAACCTAGAAAAATATTTTGTGGTCTGTATAGATGCATGTAAACATGAAATTGGAGTAGTCATTATGCAAGACAATCATGTGGTATGTTATGAGTCAAGAAAGCTGAAAGAACATGAAAATAATTATGCTACCCATGATTTATAACTTGCTTCCATAGTGCATGCTTTGAGAATGTGGAGGCACTATTTGACGGGTAGAAAATTTGAGCTAAGAACAAACCACTATGGTTTGAAAAAATTATTTGAGCAACCAACACTAAATGCTAGGCAAGCTAGTTGGCTAGAATTTCTATGTGAATTTGGTTTTGAGACCAAACACATAAGATTGAGAGAGAAAATAAAGTGGTTGATGCATTCAACAAAAAATTACCTTACATGCAATGCATGACAACCATTAGCATTTTCCAATCATATTTTAGACAACAAATTGTTAATTCTCTCGTGGAAGATGATCAATATGTGAAAACAAAAGATAAATTATAGCAACAAAATTTGGAAAAGAGGTATGAATGTTATCATTTGGAGGATGATGAAATTACAATCTCTAAAAACAAAATGTATATTCCAAATGTGGCTAACTTGAGGAGAATTATTATGAATGAAATGCATAAAATGCCACATTTGTATCACCCAAGATACCATTTTTTTAATACTAAGGGAATCTGCAATTGGGGTGGGTCATTGTACTCACATGATACATCATAGATTCTTGTCCGCTACCACTATACCCCTAGGTGCACCACACAACCTGCAAGAATAGTGCATGGGTTAATCGGGGTTTGAACTTGTGACCTCTTTTACAATGTGTCATATCATTTCACTTCTCAGCCAGTTGGTCTACACCCCTATGGGAAGATACCCGAAAAAATATTCTACAACCAGGAAACCATATTTTTGGTTGGGAATGAAATCTGAGTACATTTTAAAATTTATGAAATTCCAACAAGTGAAGGTTGAGCATCAACACCCAGGAGGTTTATTGCAGCCTTTACAAATTCCAGAATGGAAATGGGAAGTGGTAACCATGAATTTTATGACAAGGCTGCCAATGATAGTGAGACATCATAACTCGATCATGGTGGTGGTGGATAAACTATCTAAGGCATCAAATTTTATTCCAATTAAATCTACTTACAAGGCTGATGAGATAGCAAGAATATTTATGAAAAAATATTCAAATTACATGGATTACCGAAATCAATTGTAATTGACCATGACACCAAATTTACTTCAAATATATGTAAAAGTATTTTGGAAGATTTGGGTACATAGCTGAACTTTAGCACTGCCTACCATCCACAAACAGATAGACAAACATAAAAAGTAAATAAAGTTCTTGAAGACATGCTTCACATGTATGTGATGGATAAACCATCCAAGTGGGAAGATTATGTGCACTCAGGTAGAGTTTGCATATAACAATAGACAACAAGCATCATTAGGAATGAGTCCATTTGAAGCTTTGTAGGGACGGAGGTGTAGGAAACCAGTGAGATGGGATAATACAATGAACATAATTGTGGTTGGGCCAGAATTGCTTAAGGAAATGGAACAAGAAGTTGCAAAGATTAGACAAAATTTAAAAGCAACCCAAGATAGACACAAAAGCTATGCAGATAAGAACATAGTGCATATGGAATTAAATGTTGGGGATCATGTTTACCTTAGAGTAAGGTTAATGAAGAGTTCCTTGAATTTTGGAATTTTTCCCAAGCTATCAACAAGATATTTTGGGCTATTTGAAGTGTTTGAGAGGATAGGGCTAGTTGCATCTATAATTGCATTGTCTGCTAGCAATAGAGCTCATAATGTTTTTCATGTTTCATTGCTTAAGAAATATGTACATGATCCTGACAATGTGATTGATTGGGATGTGATCCATGTGGAACCTGAGGGAGAGTTCCAAACCAAGCCACTATGCATCCTTGACAAGAAGGTAACATTGCTCCAGAGCTGATCCATCAGACAGGTAAAGGTGCAATGGAAGCACTTTGGTCTTGATGACGCTACATGGGATTTGGAGGATACCATGAGAGGGGCATATCCATTTTTGTTCTACTTTTGAGTAAACACCAAGGACAATGTTATTCCAAGGGGGCAGGGGTTGTAATACCCCCATTTTTGAATTGGAATGTATTGAGTCAAAATTATGTAAATGTTGTAAATATGCTAGTATGGATTCCTAGTGTGGAGCTCAAGGCTAAGGACCGACTAGTGAATGGATATGTATGTATAATGTAAATATTTCCATATGGACTGTATGGTTGGATTTTCATGCTAACTCAAAAATATATGTGAATATTATGTTGGAAAAGTAATAAAATGGTATAAGATGACTGTGTAAAGAGCACTAGAGGGGATATGATTCCACTAGAGGGAAAGATGAAAGGGGTTCTATGGGAAATTAAATCCTCTATTTCCAAGTTTCATCATTAGAACTCATCCATTTCTTTCCATGTTCTTTAAATGATCCAATTACTTCCTTTTGACTATTAAATCCAATAATTGAATGCATGTGTGAGGTTGGTGGGGAAAGTCCTTTCATGTAGTTATGGAAGCATGGGATGAATATACTTTTATGGCAGTTGTAAGGATCCTTTCTTCTATGGTCATACGTTATGTTAGTTGTCTTGTCACCATTCCCTCCCATCTTTTGGAGCAACCACTCAATTTTCTATTATCCATGCAGATTCACACTATATATAGTTTCTTCCTAATATTTTTTCATTACCATTACCAGACTGTGCATTACCCAGAAATTCGATTTTGGAAACATAGTTGTAGATTTGAAGAGAAAGAGATGGATGTAGGTGAGAATTGAGGTTGGGCAGGATAGGAACCCTTTCCCATTGAGTTATTCTATTTATGCGTGCTTGATAATCCATGAATTAACACTATAGGAGGTTCTCCAACAACATACATTAGGTTGAAATCCTTCTATGGACACACTAGAAAGAATATGGTAAGATTGATCACTCGAGGGAACCATGGTTTGGTGAAGGGGATGCCTAAGCCTAGAAAGGTGTTGTGTGGGGTAGGTATTTTGGCATCCAAGGCTGTGATGGCTGATTGAGATTCTTATAGAACTCTGGATGAGCATTTCGCTAAGCATTGAGAGTAGAATGAGTTGTGAGCTAAGAGATAGAAGCCTGTAGGTGTTTCCTTTTCCCTAGTGGCCTCATAGCCCAACTTGGGGTGGCCTCTTACTAGAAAGATTATATGCTAGACAAAGATCCTAAGGTTGAGTGGAAAAATTCTCTTACATAGCTAGTTACTTAGATCTTCTTTATTTAAAACTTTGTATTTTCTTTGTATTTTATTATGCTTGTATATACATGGTGTGTGTGTGTGGATAGATTTATTTCCACTCTGTTTCTATTTATGTATCTACACACACATTTTAATTTTTTATGAATGGGTGAAATTTAAAAGCCCGTTCATAACTCCTCTATTAATCAAATAGTAAATGAAAACGACAATATGACATTCAAAATTTTTATTTTTCCTTTAATTTCATTTTATATAATAAATTATCATATCCATAATGTTTTGTCCATCCAATCAATTAGGTTCACTTCAATTAAATCTATTTTCAATGTAAACAATATCTATCACAAAACTAGGTCATATTTCCACTTTACTTTAAAGGAACTAATACTGAGATTAAACTAACAATGTTTTATGTGCATATACTATGTTTTTTAAACAATCATCTTTATTGAAGACTTTTGCATAATGATAGAGGATAATACAAACAACAACAAATCGTATCGACTATAATCCATTTCATCGGATATATGGATTATATGGTTGACTATGGTCTATTGATATATAGTTTATTGGCTAACAACTTAAATTTTTTATCATATTATTTGATTTTATGTAACATGCAAAAGTAGATTAACTCTTTATACTTGTTACATAAATAAAGTTTTAACTACAAAATTAGTCCAAAGTTTGACCAACAATTACAAAAAGGATCTTTCATATTATTTGATTTTAAACTCACGTTTTTACATATATTCCTTTAGCGTAGTAAGAAATTGTAGCATCCATTAATTGCATGGGAAGGTTATTGAAAAAGCATTTGGTAGGTTGCATATGCTCCGCAGGATATATATGGATCTTCAGCAATATTTTACAGAGCTTGCAGTTACTGAATGTATGTAATGTGCCTTAACATCTATACCTGTAAATCATTCTTCAGTTTCAAAACTTCTCGTCTTACATTTGTTTCCAGTTGATGGCTCTCTTTATTTCGATAGTACTTGGAAATAATATCAAACTGATATTCAAAATAGAGCATTTGTTTTTCGAAGGAATTAATTAGAGGCCTCAAAGATCATTGTTCTTAGTTTGAAATCTTCTTAAGCTTAAAAGGGGAAAAAACCTGTTCTCACTCACCTCGTTTCTTATCAATTATTATCATATGACTTGTTCTTGTTACCAATGTGAATTCGACTCCGAATCATTGCGCCATATCTTTGTCCGACGTATTTGATAGAAGTCACACGTCCCAACTTGAGTTGAAGCATTGTATATATGCAAAGTCTTATTGTTGTAAAAGGGGATTATGGACCCTGCCTTAATATACCTGTTATGTTTGCCTCGTTATAACATCAAAACAATATTGTGATTATTGATTCTCAGGTCATCATGTTATCAACTTATATCACCAGTTCATGAGTTGCACCTTTTAGCCACAATACTCCCATTACCTGCTAGCTCTGATGATTGAACACATTGTTGATTATATACAGTTATTATAGGGAGATTGAACACATTGTTGATTATATACAGTTATTCGATTGAACTCATTGTTGATTATATACAGTTTTTAAAGGGAGATGAGTTGTTGCACGGTATCGTTTGATTGTTCTTTTACTCTTCAGTTTTATGGTGAAGTATTGATGGTCTCAGGTCTAGTTATGGCAAGATAATTCAAATAGTAGTTTATAGTTTGTGGTTGTTGTCTTGTATTGTAATGAGGTGAACAAACTCCTTTCAAATTTTGAAAATATATGAAGGAGTGCAAAAACAGGAAATTACTCCGTTTTTAATATATGTTACTGAGAATGGTTGTCTGGTTGGATATATTTTATACAGTTTTGTATTTGAATATTGTTACTCATTGGTGGACCAGTGATCTAATCACTTGGTAATCACTTGGTAAGCTTGTTCTCATAACAGCGTGGAAGTGTTTAGCAAACTGGGCGTGCTGGCATATCTAGGCGAATCATCCAACACTTTACAACATCTCAATGATCTCTACTCGAGTTTTGAGCCTTTTATTAATTCACTCATTAAAACTAGAATGGTATGAAATTTCCTTATGCTTGAAAATGAATCAATTTGATAGAAAATCGATTGGAAATCCATAATATCACGTACCTTACCTTTTAACGTGGGTGGTTGAAACTTAAAAACCTAGGTAATCTCAAAGATGGTAAAGACATGTGAGTATAGAATCGTGATATCCTATGTAGTAAACATGACTTGGAATATGTATTTCACTTAATGTAAAGGTGGAAAACCTTTAATGAAACAAGATCTAAAAATTGGAGGATTAATATGATTAGCTTGATGTCAATAGTATAATTATAAATAAAAGAGAATCATTAAATAAGATAAAAAATTATTTTAATTTTTAAAGGATTTTCATTGCTTTGTATTATCTCCACAAAATATGATTCCATTTTCCTTTTTCAAACTTTAGTTATACTTTTATAAAAACAATAATTCATGTAACGTATATGTGAATCTTAATAAATAATGATTTTGTTTGATTATATGGTTTATAAGAACAAATGATTTACAAATAAAATGATTTATTTCATTTTGGTTTTGTTCTTCATGGATATTATTGGTTTTACAAATGTTTTGAAAATTAAAAGTAATCTTTGTGTAGGTTGTGTATTTTTTATTTAAAAAAAAAAAAAAAATGGAAATGCATTTTTATATTAAAATGAAACTTGCAATCCAACATGTTAATACAAAATGAAGAGTAAAGATTTTTCATATCCAAAAAATATCAAAAGGGTTTTCTTTGCTTCCAGCTTGGCTAGCTTTCTATTGATGTTTTTATTACTTCCTATCTACCAAGTATATTTCCTTACAAACTATCCTAATATAAGACAACACATACTCTGACTTTTTGAATTTTTTTTTTAAAACAAGTCCCTCCCATGATAATGGGAAATTATACCTCCAACCTTGGAGATCTAAGCATCATTTGAGTGGTTTTGGGCTATTTTTGGACAATAGTCTCTTCTTTTAGCTTCAACCCCTCTGTCCCGTAATGCTTATTAGAATGGGAATTGGGAGAATTGGAGTAAGCTACCCATTTTCCTGTTTTTCTTGTAAGCTACCCATATTCTTAATTAGATCCATTCTAAAATTGTTATTTTCGTCTTTTATTTCCTTCTTTTGTTGTGTGAACTTCATTACTTCTATCTAACATTCATGTTCATCCAACTAATGGCTTCAATGGTGTTTCTCTTATTCATTTTCCCTTTGCAAATTTCGCCTCCATTTTTCTAGCTTATCAACTAGTAATCAATAGCACTTGTGGAGCTCCTCAATGTGACTTGTGCCTTATGCCTTGCTTGATATTGGAAACTTCATGAAATACACAATGGTTTGGTTGTCGATTCTCTTCCATAATCACTCCTCTCCTAGACAACCCTAGATCGAAACACCTTAATGTCATTGTTAAGGTGCCTAAAGGAGTGTTGCATTCCTTCTTGCGAGTCTACTTCATTTAGATTATTGTTATAAGGTAATATAGATATTAATATATTATAAGAAAGGAAAGTGCCATACATCATATCAAGTTTCTCCTTGTAATGACCATATATCTTGTCTCTACATATAACTACCCTAAATGTAAGAAAACACATTATTATACACTACATATAAGACCAAAACATTATTATTAATGTGTTCAGTTATGCTAATGCTATAGTGTTAATATTATCGTAGGGTGTTCCCATGAAAACATGTAACTTTTTTTTGCCAAAAGTGATATTGAAAATTCAAAATTTTACCCATTTATTAAATTGAAGCCCTCAAACCTTAAAACAATGACCTTAATGACTCTAAGTGTTAATATTCTAATAAGCTAATAAGACCTTATTAACTTAATAAATTTATTTTTTTCATCTCTTATTCTAATTGTTTTAACCTTAAACATAATTTTGTTATTAGAGACTCTAACTGCATTTAATTCTTCTTTGTTTGCAAAGAATCTTAAATTTGTTGTCAAGGACATTGCCACTTCGTATTTGTATATCTTTGGTTTCGTTCTAAAAAGAAAAATTTGTGGCAGATGCATAACCTGCCAACATTCCACAATTCTAGTTTCCCACATTTTTTAAATTACACATGCTCAATACCTAAAACACATCCATCAAGATAATTAGGAACTATTTTCACATAATTTTATTAAGTTTGTATCTTTGAGTTCCATTATAATATATACATTCTTAATTATAATCAACTCAATTTATGTTTTAACGAGGCTCCATGAAACTATATATCCATCAAATAGATATAATTTCTTGAAAGTTAGATCTCAAATGTTTGAAGCTAGGTTCCATTTTTCTTTGGCTTTTTTGCCTCTATATTTGTCACTTTGCTTGTACATTTTTTGCTAACTGTGAAATAGTTCTTTACTAAGCAATTTGCACAATTTTTCAGCTATCAATTTGAATAATATACAAAATTAGAGTTTAAAAATAGGTATGATGATCACTATAAAATTACAAAATCTGGTTTAAAAAATAGATAGTCAAAATTTTAGCTATAGAAATTTTAGATTCAGATGTTATTGTTGGATTTGTTTGACATTGTTAATAGAGAAAAGGTAAAGCTACTCTGTCCATCCCATTTCTTTGTGAGCCATTCCGTGCAGACTAAAACTTGGTGTCACTAAGTTGAAATTAAATACCTTTTGTACCAACATGACTCAGACTTCTCCAAAAAAACTGCCTTCACTTCAACTTAATTTGTTTTTACGTGATAATTACAATGGCATCACCTACGTTATGTGGGAACGAGTGGACTCCAACTAGGATTTGAAAACCATTTGGACTTTGTATGTGAAGTCCATTAAATTATTTTACATACAATATCGAATTTGTATTTTCATTGCCAATGAATAGAGTTTTTACTATACCATAAAATCTACTGAAATGAAACCTTGTTTGAATTTTTCTTGTCTCATCACTAGGCTTAGTCCATTAAAGTTTGAAACAAACAATGAATACACTTTACTCTACCATAAATTTTACTAAAATGAAACTTTGTTTGAATTTTTTTCGTCTCATCACTATGCTTAGTCCATTAAAGTTAAAAAAAAACAATGAATAGAATCTTTACTCTACCATAAAATCTACTAAAATGAAGCCTTGTATCACAGTATAATAAACCTTATAATTCCATGCTTAACGTTTCACATGCACATACATCTTTACGAAAATAATATGATCATGCCTCTTAATATTGTCTTTCCCATCACATTAAATTAGATTTTAAAATAAAAAAAAGAAATACAATCACATACTTAACATGTCATCTATGAAAACAATATGGTGACATTGCATGCATTTTGTCTTTATTTTTTATTTAGTTATGGAATTTTCCTTAAACTTAGTTTGAACATTTATACCTTTAGAAAATGAAAAATAAAAGTCAGATGACAAAAAAACCTCAAAACAAAACCACACGGTGAAGGTGAGAATGTTGCTTGCAAATTTAAAAGAAATAAAATTTCAAAAAACCAATTTATATTGGCGGAGGACATTGCCACTTCGTGGCTCTTGTTTTAAAAGCCTTCAAAATATTACATTTAAAGATAGTTAAAATGATTTCAAAAGCTTAGTTTTATAAATGCTTCACAATAGCATGAAAGAGTACCATCCATTAGTTGCATTTGAAGATTATTGAAAAAACATTTAGTAAGTTGCATATAATTATTATTATTCTAAAAGCTTTCAAAACATTGTATTTAAAGATTGTTAAAAGGATTTCAAAAACTTGGTTTCATATGTTTAGTTTTCAGAAAGCTTTCACAACATTGATTAGAAAAAGATTTCGAAAAACAACATCTAAACATAAGAAAGTTGTAATTGAAAATAATTTAACTTTAAAAAAACAATTTACAAAATTGCTCAAAGACATGTTAAAGAATCTTCAAGCTAAGGAACAATTGGGAAGCACAAGTATGAAGACTTATGGAGTTGTGTATCATTTTTGAAAACATGAAACTTTCTTAAATCCTTTATTATATAAGAGTATGTTAACGGAATGGAATCAATGTCTCAACCCACAATATTATGATACCATAGATACATTTGACACTATTAATATGAAAAGCATTACAATGTAAGGGAAAATTCGATGAAATGAAAATATTAAAGTTTGACTACATTAAGACAATTTCCCTTGGTTTTGTTTGTCCAATAAATATAGAATATTATTATTAAGATGCTTGTTTAATGAAAGGAGTCCAAATTCAAGATATTTATGCACATAAGAATTTGATGCACCATGGATGAACTAAATGTAAATATATGAAGGTTGTATAAGTCAATTCCCACTATTGCAAGCAACATCTACTTTAGAAAACAACTAATGATCAAAGAGAATGTTATAGTAAACGTGAACTACTTGAATTTTTTGTGATTCCTTGATTAGAGAGAAAGATAAGCTCATACATATTGGAGTAATAAGCAATGTCGATACATCTAGTAAAGTATTAGTGGGGAAAGAGAAGAACAAAACCAAGAATCTCAAGAAGAAAGATCCTCACAATAAGAAGCAAAAGAAGGGTCCAAAACCCACTCAGTCATCTCATCCTTCCAATGGTGACAAGGGAACCAAATTGAAAGATAAGAAGACTAAGCGCCATTGCAACTTTTGTAGGAAAGATGCTCATGTGGAATCCAAGTGTTTCAAGAAGATGGAATCCTTGGAAGTAGCAATGAAGAAGCACAACATCCATCTTGATTCATCTTATGACTCTACAACTCACGAACATGCACTTTGTGGTTATATTTTTTCCTTCAATGCATCTTCTTCCTCTTCTTCTAATGAGTGGCTCATTGATTCTAGAGCATCTTATCATATGGCTAAGGATAAAGCCGTTTTTTCTGGTCTAAATGAATGTAACACCAAACAAATATTTGTTGGTAATGATAGATATCTTAATGTTGTAGGATTTGGAACAATTCAGGTAGATGATGGTTAGTCCAATGATATATTATGTGTTCCAGGAATTTCCTGCAATTTGTTGTTAGTATATCAAATCACTCATTCTGGTGAAGGTGAGACTGTAATATTTACTCAGCAAGTTGTAATCAATGATTTCAAATATCCTAAGCATGTCCTAGCTACTGTAATTGTTGATGATATTACTAGGTTGTACAGATTCAACAAATTTGGGTCATCACCCTTTTGCTCAGTTTTTATTTCTCATAGCGATGACTTGAGCAAACTTTGACATTTGCAATTTATTAAACTTATGTTTATATTGGGGGGGGGGGTGAATTAGTATAATAGTTTTTATTTCTTTACATAATAATTCATCAATCATTCATTGACTATGAAACAATAAATACACATAAGCTCAAATCACAGTACACAATATATAACACGGAAACCTTTTTGAGAAAAAACCAAAAAAACTTATCTTTATAAATTCATGTAGGAACCAACTTCCTGGAGACATCAATCCCCTCAAATGAGCACCATCTTAACAATATGTAGTCACCAAACTACTAGAGACACCAATATACTCAACTGAGCACCAACTCAGTAATATGTAGGAACCAACCTACTGGAGACACCAATCTCCTATTGCTACTACTACTGCTTTTGCTTCTGCTTGTACTTCCTTCTTTGTTCTGGACCTATGCCAATCTACACTCTTCTAATAGACACCACCTATTTCTAAATATGCACTATAATTTGCTTCAAATTTTTCCTTCAATCTGCACCATAAATTATGTCATACGATCACCTTCAAGTCAGCTCCAAAATCTGGCACAGTCACCTTCTATATTAGCCTCATCGAAAGAAGAACCTGCAAGAAAACATCCCTTCCTCTTCACAAGGTGCGCCTTCTCTTCCTTAGAGAACCTTAAAAACCCTAAGAAAAACCTTTAAGAGAATAACTTCAAAACCCAAAAAACATCTTCAAATCCATTTCAAACCCTAGAAGAACTTCCTCTTCCACAAGTGCACACCTTTTTCATAGCTCCATGAGAAGATGAATGTATGAACAAATGAGGGAGTGCTCCACTTATTTATAGTGTTATTAAATCACTTTCTAGGATGACCTAACATTGTTCAATATATTGGCAGGGCCGACCTAAAATTATGATTGGGCTAACTTTACAAATCCTTTCATATATCCTCATTCCTATAGATTTAGAGGGAGTTTCATATGCTTCTGGAAAGTTCTCGGAGTAATATTTCCAACCATGTAATATATAATCCAAAATAAACATAAAAAATCCAAAAAAAATATTTCCAACGATCTCCATCTTGGACATATGTAGTCTCCCCTTTCCTTTGACATCAATGACAATGATATTTCTGTCATGTCCCCATGTTTTTCATTGGGTCACAATGGCCTAAGCCCCTTTGCCATATTCATGATAGTTTGTCAAATTGATTCTAAGGGTCAAATAATTTCCAAACATGATGTCCAAGTTAGTAATAATGTAAAATTAGATCCAAATGGACAAGGTGGGTCACATTAAGAGAAAATTCCCAATTCAAATTTTATAATATTCCCATCCAAATGAACTATCAGGGAGGAAACTTACTAGTTCCCTAGTTTGGGGTGGAAGCATTAAAAGTTTGAATAAAGGAGATACAAGACCAAAAATAACCTTAGACTTACAAATTCACATTAAATGGGTCAATTAAATAATAATAAAAAGAAAATAGGGTGGCATTGGATCATGAGGGCACATAAGAGGTTGTGGGACCCACACGTGGCAAGATTCCCCACTACACTTGGAATCATTCTCTCACCAATTCGAGTTCAAGATGAAGGGTAACATACTTGGGGGATTTGAAGAGGTATTATTCATGGCATGAATCATGTAAGGTCGAATTGGAGTGGAAGAGTAACTCCCATGGAAGATGAAGAGGCATCTTAGAAGAATTGTGACACTTGGAGCTAGATTCCCTAACTCCTATGACAACAATGATGAAGATTATATGACACTTATGACAAAGTTCAGACCTTATCGCTGTCATATGACAGATATGAAATTTCAGGACTAAAAATAGCCTCCAAGAGGGCGCACAAGGGGAGTTATGGCATCCAAGATTCCCCCATTCGAATTGATGGAAGAGGAGAGCTAGGAAAAGTTGGACAAGTGGTATTCATGGGAATCTCTCTATTAGGAACCCATGTATTTACTTTGTTAGTATATTGTTGTTGGACGCATATGCTTTGTAAGTCGTCTCGTAGTATTTGTTGATCCATAGTTTGTGTTATTGTTGTTTGGCGCATATGCTTTGTAAGTCGCCCGTAGTATTGTTGATCCATAGTTTGTATTGGCCCATGGTTTTGACCCATAGTATTGGCGCCTAGACTTAGTATATAAGTGTGTGTTGAGGCCTATGAAGGCACCGTGAAGTTATTTGTATTGAGCTTTCTCAAAGGAGGTTTCCCCCTTGAAGTGGCATGTGATTAATAAAAGTGATTTTGTGTTCTGTTATTTCTGCTATCTCGTGTATTTTCATTAATCAATTGTTGCAGGTTCTTCACATTTGGTATTAGAGCACTTTCTTGGGCTCGTTGGGTGGAATTTTTGCCATTTTTTTTTTCCTCTGTTGCAAATTCGGATCTAGGAATAATCCCTATCCGCTTAACTGTGGGAAGTACTTGGGCATAAGCCCAAAAACTCATTGTGAGGAGTACCACAGGAACCCCAAAGTAGCTGGCCCATTAAGAGGACTTGCCAGCGAAAATGGCAACGACCCCTACCTGATTTACTAGTTCCCACCTGTGAGGTAAACCAAGAGCTGTCGTTTGTGGCAAAGCAGTTATCAGTTTTACCTGAGCCGTGGAGTGAGGGGTACTGCCCCAATACGCAAGCCGTTAGACAACATTGGTGGCCGAGTGAAA
Source organism: Larix kaempferi (assembly GCA_027924585.1). Classification (NCBI taxonomy): domain Eukaryota; kingdom Viridiplantae; phylum Streptophyta; class Pinopsida; order Pinales; family Pinaceae; genus Larix; species Larix kaempferi. Next base: position 33,964,862 of record BSBM01001000.1, on the reverse strand, counting down.
ACCTTGAACTGTTAGGAAGCCGCACATACCTGGGGTCCATATCTATTTTCAGTTGAACTGTTACCGATCACTTCCATGCCATTTCAGATCTAGCCGTTTCAGATCCATTCTGAACGCCGTTCCAGATCTAGCCATTTCAGATCTATTCTGAAAGCCGTTTCAGATCCAACTGTTTTTGATCCATTTGTATTTGTTGCCGATTCCTATGTTTCTGATCCATTCCGTGCCGTTGCAGATCCATTCTTGAAAAAAGAGTATAAAATTCCATTTTTTCGCCATATCTCCCTTGTTTTCACTCCGTTTTCCTTGAAACTTCCTTGACACCCCTGTCATCCCATTCTGCATATTTCATTCCTGAGGACCCTATCCCAAATTCCACTTTCCAAAGCCCGAAATCCCACATTTGTCTATTTTTAGGGTTTGCCATAACTTCTTCGGATTTCACCCAATCGCCTTCAAATTTTACCACAGAGTTCCTTTCCTAACCCTGCTTCTTTGTCCCTTTCCGCCCCTTCTTCTCATTCTTTCACCCTGCTTCTGAAATCCTCTTTTTTGCTTCCTTGTCCATTCGACAGTGTCCAAAATCTAGTCAAACCTAAATTACCCTTCATATTTTTTCCCAAATCCATATTTTCTTTTACTGAAATAGTTTTTGTTTTTGATTTTCTACCCACTCAAAAAAAAAAAAAAAAACTCTTGGTTATGGTTGTCACCCGCACAGGAGCAAAAGCCATGGAAGAAGCACTTGTAGCCATCCAAGCCAAACTCCAGGATCTGGATGAAAAATTTCTCGGCCTCCATCTTGAGCATTCAACCATGAACAACAAACAATAGTCCGAGTCTTCATCAGACAATGGGTTCTCTTCTTCTAGCAATTTCCGTGGTTCGAAGCTTGATTTTCCTTGCTTCAATGGTACTGATGCGACTGGATGGATCTATCGTGCATAACAGTATTTCAGTCTGCATAATACTTTTGATGTCTACAAAGTTCCACTTGCATCCTTTCATTTGGAACAGGAAGCTCTTCAATGGTACCGTTGGTACATCAAGGCTCATGAAGAGCCAAAATGGACAGATTTTTGCCAGCTCCTTTTGCAACGATTTGGTCCTAGTGCTTTTGATGACTTCACAGGAGCCCTCACTAAACTTCGCCAAATTGGCACTGTGAAAGAGTACCAAACCGAATTTGAGAAACTAGCCAACCACACCGAAGGATTTCCTGATGACTTCTACCGAAGTTGTTTGATCAGTGGTCTAAAGGATGCAATCCGCTCTGAGGTCAAGATGTTCTCTCCCAACACAATGATGGAAGCCCTGGGGTTGGCTAAGTTGGAAGAAGACAAGATTGTAGCCCAACAACGATCCAAACCCACTTTTGTTCCCTTTCGAAATATGGGTTCTCAACGACCTCCCATCCCGCCAGCTCCTCGACCAACTCCTATCAAGCATTTGTCTGAAACCAAGATGCAGGAACGCAGAGAAAAATGGCTTTGTTATAATTGTGATGAGCTTCACGGTGCTCAATTTTTCTCCAATTTGGATCTTCGTTCTGGGTATCATCAAATTCGGGTTCATGAGGATGATATCCCTAAAACAGATTTTCGCACACATGATGGCCACTATGAGTTTTTGGTAATTCCCTTTGGCCTCACTAATGCTCCTTCCACATTCCAGGCCTTGATGAATAAAATATTCCGTCCCTATCTGCGGAAATTAATTCTGGTATTCTTTGATGATATCCTCATCTACAGTAAAACATGGGCTGAACATCTCCAGCATCTGGATCTTGTAATGAAACTTTTCCCTGACCATCATCTCCACGCCAAACAGTCTAAATGTGTTTTTGGACAGCAGGAAGTCGAGTATCTCGGGCACATTATCTAAGCACAAGGGGTTCGCGTGGATCCTGTTAATCGCTGCCATGAACAATTGGCCGCATCCTTAGACGCTCAAGAGCCTTCGTGGTTTTTTTGGGTTGACTGGCTACTACCACAAGTTTGTCAAGGATTATGGGAAGATTGCAGCTCCATTAACTGCTCTATTGAAAAAGGATGCTTTTACATGGACACATGCTGCTGAGTGTGCATTTGAAAAACTACAACACGCTATGTGTAGTACACCTGTTCTAGCTATGCCTGATTTTTCCAATCCCTTCACTATTGAGAGTGATTCTTGCGGCAATGGACTTGGTGTTGTTCTCCTTCAAGATGAACACCCCATTGCGTTCACCATCAAAGCCCTTTCCGGTAAGAATTTAGCTGCCTCTACATATGAGAAGGAAATGATGGCTATTTTGCATGTAGTACAGAAGTGGCAACCATACCTATTAGGGAATCACTTCTGCATCAAGACTGATCACCAGAGTCTGAAATATTTCCTGGAATAACATGTATCCTCCCCAGCACAACAGAAATGGGTTAGCAAACTCATGGGTTATGACTATGAGATCACTTACAAGAAGGGTAAGGACAATATTATGGCGGATGCTCTTTCTTGCACATTTCATGACCAAGGTTCTCTTTCAGCTATTTCTATGCCTATTCCAAATTGGTTGCAATCTGTTCAACAAGGCTGTGTCAATGACTCTTCATTATCTCAAATCATCCAACGCTTGGCCAACAACCCTTCTGCTGTACCACATTACTCTTGGGATGGTGATTCCTTGAGATACAAGGGTCGTCTGGTGCTTCCCCAGAGCACAGATCTTCAACAGGCTATCTTCTATGAACTCCATGCTTCTCCATCGACAAGGCACTCTGGGTTCCTTAAAACGTATGAGCGGGCACGACGTAAATTCTTTTGGCAGGGCATGAAAAGGACAATTCAACAGATGGTGGCTGAATGTGATACCTGCCAGTGCAATAAGGGTGAAACGACACTCCTTCCGGGATTGCTCGAAGCCTTGCCCATACCTACACGGATTTGGACATATATTTCTATGGATTTCATTGAAGGGATCCCTAAATCTGGAGGGAAGACAATGATTTTAGTTGTGGTTGATCGCCTCTCCAAATATAGTCATTTTTGTGCTCTTAGCCATCCCTATACAGCCTCCTCAGTCGCTCAAAATTTCTTGGATCAGATCTTTCATCTTCATGGCATCCCTTCTTCTATTGTCTCGGATCATGATATGACTTTCACCAGTCATTTTTGGACAAAACTATTTCGCTACACTGGCACCAAACTAAAGATGAGTTCAGGGTATCACCCACAAACAGATGGTCAGACTGAAATTATCAATAAATGCTTGAAAAATTATCTTCATTGCTTCACCTCTGAACAACAACATCAGTGGGAAAAGTGGCTCCCTCTCGCTGAATGGTGGTACAACACCTCTTACCACACTGCCTCTAAAATGACCCCATATGAAGTAGTCTATGGTTAGGCACCGCCAGTTCTTCTTCCATACACCCCCAGCAGTTCACCAGTTCAGGCAGTTGACACAGTCCTTCGAAATCGTGATCAGATTCTTCACATTTTGCGGGACAATCTTCACATGGCAAGCAATCGCATGAAGCAACAAGCCGATCAGCACCGTTCTGAGTGCACCTTTCAAGCAGGTGATATGGTTTTCCTTCGTCTCCAGCCGTACAAGCAATCCTCCTTGAAACTCAAAGGGAGTCATAAGCTCGCTCCAAATTTCTATGGGCCATATCGGATTCTGCAGAAGATTGGGTCCATTGCTTATAAATTGGAACTTCCTCCTTCTTCCCGCATTCATCCAGTATTTCATGTCTCTTGTCTGAAGAAAGTTCTTGGCACCAACATCAGAGGACAAACTATTTTACCTGAACTGGATAATGAAGGATCCATCCTTTTGGAGCCAGAGGCTGTCCTCAATAAGCGTACTCTCCAGCTTCGCTCTCGCTCTATCATAGAGGTCTTAATTCAGTGGCACGGTATGCAACCAGAGGATGCTACATGGGAACCACTCCTTCAGATTCAACAACAATTTCCACATCTAAAGCTTTGAGGACAAAGATTTTTCTAAGAGGGAGGGGATGTTAGGAACCCATTTCTTTACTTTGTTAATATATTGTTGCTGGACACATATGCTTTGTAAGTCGTCCCGTAGTATTTGTTGATCCATAGTTTGTGTTATTGTTGTTTGGCGCATATGCTTTGTAAGTCGCCCGTAGTATTGTTGATCCATAGTTTGTATTGGCCCATGGTTTTGACCCATAGTATTGGAACCTAGAATTAGTATATAAGTGTGTGTTGAGGCCTATGAAGGCACCGTGAAGTTATTTGTATTGAGCTTGCTTAAAGGAGGTTTCCCCCTCGAAGTGGCCTGCAATCAATAAAAGTGATTTTGAGTTCTGTTATTTCTGCTATCTCGTGTATTTTCATTAATCAATTGTTGCAGGTTCTTCACACTCTCCCTAATTCAAGTTGGGATGAGTCTCTTGGAGGGAATTAGAGCTAAGGAGGCCTTGGGAGGTTAATAAAAGACAAGAAGAAAGAAGGAGACTAGCTTTTAATCATTTCTCATTTTGCAAATTGGAGAGCATAGCTTGTCCATGCAAGTTGAATGTTTATTCTTCTTTCCTTAGTACCAATTTCGAGGGTGCAAGATTCCCATCCTAATTGGAAATGGGATATTCCATTCATACCTTTCATTGGAGCTGCATGAAGTCATTTTTTACAGGTTGAATCTACACGGATGATCATGACCACTTCTTCTTCAACTTGTTCCCACATCTGTCTCACTTTTCTCTTTGTATTCTTGCTCTTGGAGGAAGGGCGCACATGGAGAGATGATGATATCTTTAGGGAAGTCCAAAGGGGCCCATTTATTTGTAATATGATTTCTACAATCTGTATTTGATTCTTATATGAACATCAGATCGAAAATCCAAGTGAAACTATGTAAGAATGCCAAGCTATGTATGAGTGGTGCCATTTTCCCCTATATCTTGTTGTAAGAGCTTGAAGTTTTTTGGTATCGAATTTTTTCAGTCAATATCTGTGACTTTATTGCTATATGGAGATCCATTAATGTACTTAAGAAGTTTCATATACATTATACAATTCCTTGGAACATTTCTCTCAAATTTCATAGCAAGTTATAGCGTTTTTCTATCATTTCCCTCTATGTGAAGACATGTCTACAAATATTTGATTTATGGGAGCTTCAACAACCTTTAGGAACTGATTAATGATTAATTTGGGTTCCCATTTAAGTCATATAACTAATACATGTATCTTTACTAAAATTTGGGAGGGTCTAGATGCATTTGGGAAGCCATTAGTGACCTCTACCCTTGGGGGTTTGAACCTCGAAACTACTAGTAAATTTACTTGTTATTGTACCTATTTTATATCAGAGTTTGCTGAGTTATTTATCATGTTATGAGATGAATATGAAGTTATTTTTATGTACCAAATTATGTGTGCATACATCTGAAGTGTTACTATGGTTTATGAAGAAATTCGAGACTCCTTGCCCACCAATTTCACCTCAAAAGTTAGGCTCTAGAAGCTGTTGTTCATTAGGATGCCTATTCGACCCTAAAACCAAATATAATGATGAAAATATAATGTTCCTAATTTCCTATAACAAATCCAAGCATCAAACTAAGAATTAGTGAATTCCATACAATGTTTGGAAGAGCATATAATGCCAAACCTAGGGGGGATCTCCACTTCTCAAATTAACTAGCCTTGTTCTGAAACTTCTTCCCATGCAATTCGCAGAACATGTATGGGTATATCAGTTGTTTGGGTGTCTGATATATGTATTAATGTTTCCTATATCCTCCTAATTACTCCATACAGATTTCGAAACCATTTGGGATCATTTGGGACAGTTTGGGGTTTCACTAGTCCAAGATTCGAAAATTGGCCAAATTGTGTGAACTTTCAAATAAGGGATATTACAGTGGTATCAGATCATGGTCTTTGCACCTGTGCATTGATATCATACATTTAAGAATAATATTCATCCATGTATTACTATTATGATGACTCCTATGAGTACAATGCTTATGAACAATATGAAGAAGAACGTGAATGGTATGAGGAAGAGGTTCCATCATGCATCACTTCTTACAATTTCATAAGGAATGAGGGTTATTATTATGACCTTTATTCTGATGAATATGAGTGTGTCACACTACCAAAGGATAATTCTATGAATGAATTACAAATATTGAGAGCAACATGTAAAACCTTGCCCCAATAATGTTAGGCATATCTTGATCTGTATAAGGGAGATACACAAAATGCCATTCCTTTTGAAGAATTTGCTGATTGGGTGTTTGAAAATAGGCCCAAAAATGAAGATGCGGAGTTAGTGAAGAAAGGTATATGCCCTTCTTGCAAAATATCTTGGAGAGAAACTCATATATGTTTGAGTGAAAATGAGGAGACCCATGAACCACCTAGTTCTGAAGGTGGTGAAGTAGAAGAAGCATTACATGAAGAGGATCAAAAGTCACTCCCAAGTGACTCTGAAAAATATGAACCACATGAGCATGAATAATATTCCATTGAAAATACTAAAGATCATTATGAGACACACTCTACCTTGGACATGAATCAAAGAGCATCTACTAATAGATGCTCAAACTATGAAGGAGTACCTACTGATGGGTGCTCACAACTCTATGTTGGTGATATAGAGATCAATTTTGAAAGTGTTGCTGCAATCCAAATTTCCATTAATCATGAAAATTAAGGCCTTGTAGAAGTTGAACAAGAACCAAGATCAACTTCCCCATCACCACTTGAGCTTAATGAAGTTGGTCCAAGCAGAAAGTACAAAGAAGAGGAGGTCTCTCTACAAGAGACTCTTTTTCTTAAGTGTCATCAAATATGAATGAAAATAAGATCCAAGAGACCCTTAGCACACTCCATGACACTCAAGCGTTGGTGTCAAATTCTTGTTGGAGATTTTCTTCATTGAAGGATCCATCCTTCCTTGAAGACATGGAGAAGATTCAGAGAGAAATGTGCAACATCGAAGGTAATGTCATGTATTTGATTTTTGATAGAAACAATTTGGTTGAGCTTAATGAATGGCTATATGGATAATACTTGAATAATAATGAGGATATTCATAAGCTCAAAATGCAAAATGAGCAACTTCTTGATAGGTTTCAAGATATGTTTTCTTCCTCCTATGTTTTAGATTGCCAATTGGTAGATTGCTTGGAGGGTTCTCATGACATGATGGATCATGAGAAACATGGTAACTTGAAGGTGCTTGATGTGTTTGAAGAGAATCTTGATGAGAACCAAGAACTTGTTGTGGTGGAAGAGGAACTTGAGTTGCTTCTTGGAAATGGTTACACAATTTTTGAAGAAGTGTATGATTCCACTACCTTGGAACCAACCTATGAGGAAAGTTTTGCACTTTTGAGGGAGGTGCATGATCATAACCTTATGGATCCTAACCATGATGACACTTTTTCATATTCTGATAATTTGGGTGAGTTGGTTCATTCTCCTACATCCTACACTTCCATATTTTGCAGCATTCATCCTAATGAAGTATGGATGAAAAATTTCTTTTTGATGGTGCCACATGAGGAGTATGAAACTCCTATATATCCTTTAGATGATGAAATGATTAGATAAATTTATTATTATTTACATTTGCAGAAACATCCTTTGTTACCTTATGATGATGCACATATACATGGATGGACCTATGATGTTCACTTGAGTCACTTGAAGACTCATGATTTTCCTTGCTCCTTGTTTAGTTCAATTGATGTTGGAGGAACTTCATCCAATACTTGGGTGAAGAGATATATGATTGGATCAAATTATTATTGGAAAAAACATCCTTTTTTATTTCTTTATGATACACATATTCATGGATGCACAAATGGTACTTATGTGAGCCCCTTGAAGGCTAATTGTTTTCTTTGCTCCCTACTTGGTTCATATTTTAGTGGAGATTCTTCATTCACTTCTTGGATGAAAGAACACATGGCTGATTATTTTGATGCATATTACATCCTTTTGGAGCAGCATTATAGGACATGGGATCCTCACCTATGTCATTGGAGCATATCTGATCGATCACTTGATGCTTGTACGCACTTGGCAAATGGTGGTCTACTTACTTGGAGGTATAAGAACTTTCATGATTTCTTGATGAGGAACCTCCTTGATGCACATTTTTATTATGTTGTTATGCACTTTGATGATCTATATTTTTTACTTATGATGTTTGGAAGAATGCATACACGGAAATGGGATCTAGGAATTCTCTTTCCTGATGGTATGGGTTGGAGAGCACTCCTAATTGTTTAAGTGTAATACAAGCAATGCGACCCTGGGATAAATTTTAGTCTCATTGGTTTCAATTTTTTGGGGAAACAAGTAGTATGGGAGATTGGGTGCCCACTTAATAAGGTGATTGTAATCAAAGTAGTGTAGCAGCAAGCATGGTGGTTCCTCTCTAAAATTTTCATGGAATCTTGAAGACTCAAAGTTGGGAAACTCAGTGGAAACTTCAAAGAATTATACAGTGGTATTAGAAAGGGGTTTCCAAAATATGAAAGAGGTAAAGAGTAATTGTGCAATTTTTTTTTTGATGGATTTAATTAATATTTTGGTTTTTAGTTGTGATGTCATAGGGGATACCAATATGAAAAAGAAAACCCACATCTGCTTGTTTTTGGAAACACATGATTGTAGTGCATGAGTGCCACTACTCAAAGTTTTAGAAGGGAAGTTTTGGAAGCAAAGATTTGGAAAGAAATAAATTTATTCAACATCCATGTTTTAAATTTCTTGAGGAAAAACAATATTGGGAGGGGAGGATTTGTCATGTCCCCAAATTTTTCATTGGGTCACAATGGCCTAATCCCCTTGGCCATATTCATGATAGTTTGTCAAATTGATGCTAAGGGTCAAATAATTGCCAAGCATGATGTCCAAGTTAGTAATAATGTAAAATTAGATCCAAATGGACAAGATGGATCACATTAAGAAAAAAATCCCAATTCAAAGTTTGTAATATTCCCATCCAAATGAATTATCATGAAGGAAAATTACTAGTTCCCTAGGTTGGGGGTGGAAGCATTAAAAGTTAGAATAAAGGAGATACAAGACCCAAAATAACATTAGAATTAAAATTCACATTAAATGGGTCAATTAAATAATAATAAAAATAAAATAAGGTGGCATTGGATCATGAGGGCACATAAGAGGTTGTGGGACCCACATGTGGCAAGATTCCCCACTACACTTGGCATCATTCTCTCACAAATTCGAGTTCAAGATGAAGGGTAACATAATTTGGGGATTTTAAGAGGTATTATTCATGGCATGAATCATGTAAGGTCGAATTTGAGTGGAAGAGTAACTCCCATGGAAGAGAAAGAGGCATCTTAGAAGAATTGTGACACTTGGAGCTAGATTCCCTAACTCCTATGACAACAATGATGAATATTCTATGAAACTTATGACAAAGTTTAGACCTGATTGCTGAAATATGACATATATGAAATTTCAGGGCTAAAAATATCCTCCAAGAGGGCTCACAAGTGGAGTTATGGGAGCTAATATTCCCCCATTCGAATTGATGGAAGAGGAGAGCTAGGAAAAGTTGGACAAGTGGCATTCATGGGAATCTCTCCCTAATTCAAGTTGGGATGAGTATCTTGGAGGGAATTAGAGATAAGGACTTCTTGGTAGGTTAATAAAAGACAAGAATAAAGAAGGATACTATCTTTTAATCATTTCTCATTTTTCAAATTGGAGATCATAGCTTGTCCATGCAAGTTGAATGTTTATTCTTCTTGCCTTAGTACCAATTTCGAGGGTGCAAAATTCCCATCCTAATTGGAAATTGGAGAGGAAATTAATACCTTTAATTGGATCTGCATGAAGTCATTTGTTACAGGTTGAAGCTATAGGGATGCTCATGACCAATTCTTCTTCAACGTTCTCACATCTCTCTCACTTTTCTCTTCATATTCTTGCTCTTGGAGGAAGGGCGCACATGGTGAGATGTTGATATATTTGGGGAAGTCCAAGGGGGACCATTTATTTGTAATATGATTTCTACAATCTGTATTTGATTCTCATATGAACCCAATATCAAAACTCCAAGTGAAACTATGTAAAAATGGAAAACTATGTATGAATGGTGCCATTTTCCCCTATATCTTGTTGTAAGAGCTTGAAGTTGTTTGGTATCGAATTGTTTCAGTTAATATATGTGATTTTATTTCTGTATGGAGAGACATTTATGCACTGAATAAGTTTCATATACATTATACAATTACTTGGAACATTTCTCTCAAATTTCATAGCAAGTTATAACGTTTTTCTATAATTTCCCCCTATGTGAAGACATGTCTACAAATATATGATTTATGGGAGTTGAAGAAGAATTTAGTAACTTATTCATGATTCATTTGGGTGACCATTTAAGTAATATAACTAATACATGTCTCTTTACTGAAATTTGGGAGGGTCTAACTGCATTTGGGAAGCCATTAGTGACCTCTACCCTTGGGGGTTTGAACCTCGAAACTACTAGTAAATTTCCCTGCTATTGTACCTATTTTATATCAGAGTTTGCTGAGTTGTTTATCATGTTATGAGATGAATATGAAGTTAATTTTATGGCCCAAATTATTTGTGCAGAACTCTGAAGTGTTACTATGGTTTATGAAGAAATTTGAGACTCCTTGCCCACCAATTTCACCTCAAAAACTAGACTCTAGAAGTTGCTGTTCATTAGGATGCCTATTTGACCCTAAAACCAAATATAATGATGAAAATATACTATTACTAATGTCCTATAATAGAGCCAATCATCAAACCAATAATTAGTGAAGGCCATACAATGTTTGGGAGAGCATCTAATGCCAAACCTAGGGGGGATCTCCACTTCTCAAATTAACTAGCCTTGTTCCGAAACTTCTTCCCATGCAATTTGAAGACCATGTATGGGTATATTAGTTGTTTGGAAGTATGATAGGTGTGCTAATATGTCATATTCCCCATCAAGACCTTCCTCCCCAAATTTGAAATCATTTGGAGGTGTTTGGAACCAGTTGTAAACAAAGTCCTAGAGTCAAAACAAGGTGAATCCAAGGAATTTCCTTGGAAGGGTCATTACAATCTACAACAATATCCCCATTTTTCATTGACGACAACATTTAGACAATTCTGCAACAAACCTATAGATACTTTCCCTATCTACAACCCCTCTTTTTCCTGCAATTATCTCCCTTTCTACAATTCTCACCCTTTGACATCAATAACAAAGAGATTATTCCCCCAAGATTGTGATTTTCTTCAATATTTTTCCTTCCTTGAACATGTATACGTTGCTTGAGATTCTGTTTGCATATGCCACTAATTTTCCTAATACTGCTTTCCTTATCTTACACCCTTTAGAATAAAATGTGAGGTTATAACCTTGATCACACATTTGGACAACACTTAGAATATTTTTCTTTAGCCATTGAACATACAAGAAATTTGATGTTTTAGTTCCTTTATCAATAGAAACAGTACCTTTTTCCAGTTATTTTTGCAAAAGCATTATCTCCAAAAGTAACACCATCTCCCTTTTCTTCCTTCAAGGTGACAAAATTGGTCTTATTTCCTGTCACATCTCTTGAACATACACTATCAATATGACATTAGTTCCCTTTACCTTGAAATAGAGTGCAAATCCACATTCTTCATTCTTCTCTTATTTTCTACATCTTGTCTCTTCTAGATCTTGATGCTTTTTGATGCAGGTGGGATCAACAAAACCAATCCAACTCGGTTTCCCCAGGATTAGTGTGATTCCAAAATTAGTAGATCAAAATAAGTCTTTTCGCAAATAAGGGTCTCCCTTTCTGCAAATTCCTTCCGCAATCCTCTTCCGCAATTCACCTTCCGCAATCGCCTTCCGCAATTACCTTTCTGCAATTACCTTTCCGTAATAAGCTTCCTTCCACAATTGTAGGCGTGGATTTGCAACTTCCTTCTGCAACTACCTTCCACAATTGGCATTCGCAAAGTTCCTTCCGCAATCACCTTCCTTCCGCAATTGCAGGGTGCCTTCCACAACTTTCTTCCTCAATTGCTTCCCTCAAAGTTCCTTCTGCAATCGTCTTGGACCGTCGGATCTCGATCAACGATGGATGTGAATCTTCTGTGCTAATTCCGAATCTGCTCTGGCCATTAAACCCCGAACTCTTTCTCCTATGGAATGTTGTACGAGTCGTTGATCTCTTCTCAACTTCTTTCATCGGTTGATCTGCGATCAAATGCAGAACACTCACTTTGGATTTGCGGAGATCTATCTTCCTCGCATGTTCACCTCACGATATCCTTTCCTCACCGTTGATTTCTATTCCACGTCTATTATTTCTTCGATCTGGATCGTCCAAAATATGTCAAACGAACCGAATGCAATCTCTGCGACTCTATGTTGATTGATCAGAGAATCGATCAATCAAAATCGATTGATCTTCGCCAGACTTGATCTCCTTCACTAGATTTGATCATCATCTTCATATCTTCATCTCTTAGACAGAGTAGAACTTCAATTTGACTTCATAGGCTCGTTCTAGTCTAACCCTGAGCTTCACCTGCAACTTCATATACAAAGGAGCATCGATCCTTTCAGTGATAGACGCCACAAGGTTCACATTGTAAACATAACATTTATTCATGAAACCACACACACAGATCAGTCAAACATCCTTTGTAACATTTAATTATATAAAAAACCCAATCTCAGGCTACTGCATACACAGAGTAATCCAAGACTTAACAAGTATTTAGACTGTCAGCATCTTATAATTCACACGCAGACAATTTCTTCCCTATCACAGTTCAGGAATACATAGAATTATTCTCTTATCAGACATGAATTCATCCATTTACACAGAGGCATGCATAGACAATCTTTTCTCACTGTACGTTCACATCGATTCATAACCTGTGTTCTAATATTCATAGGCCTGATACAAACATGGCCACCTTCCTTGGCCTGATTTATCACTGTTTGGACACCCTTATGCCTCGTAGGCTAACACACATTTATACAAAAGTATTTCTGAAACCAATTATGGTTCAGATCCACATTACACTCAAGAATCTCCTAATTTTGTTGTAACTGTTCCTAAGATTAGCAAACCCTCAATCCTACCTCTATGACTTGCTCATGAGATCCTTTGATATTCATCGAATGCTGCCATAAGATGTGGTTTTAGTTACATGACTCACTCAATGACTCACCTAAATGAATCATCACTCACCTAGTGACTCATCACCCATATAGAAGCACACTAAAACATAGTATTATTTACAATATTTCATCAAAGGACTACTAATTCATAAAATGAATATCCTAAGGTCTTGATCAAACATTGGACTTGGGTGGAGAGCAGGATGCTCTTGCATCAGACTCCCCAGGAAGAAAGAAATATTTTTACACCGTATTTTGCCACCTTGTGAGCATTTATACTGTGTGGCTTCCCTTACCTCCTTATAGACTCCAAACCATACTTGTGGTTCTCCTTGAACTCTTTTTTCCCTATTTTTCCTCCTATACGCGAGCTACTTCATTACACCTCGCGTATACACAGGCTGCATCACTACAACCCATGTACATCGACTTTTTGGTAAATAATAGTAAAAACTCTATTTTTCACTCCAAAAAGCGGCCATTGTGACTTTTGGCCCTCCATGTATCTCGAAACGACTCGATTCGACCTTTCACCTACCTTTCGAGGGTTATATATTGAGCTCTTATGGTGAATGGAAGGAGGAGAAGGAGACAGCATTGAAACTCTATTGGATTTTTGCCATAGCTTGAGTCTACATCCATTGATCCTAGTTGTTGTGAACCCTTTATGTTCACCTACCAATCTCTTCCATATCTTGTGAAGGATTCACTCCTTTACTCGTGAGTTTTCCATTGCATGGGGGATTGAAGTGGTGGAGGCACAAGTGGAGGGACGTAATTCTTGGTTCATATGAGTTTCCGACAGGAAGTTGTATCTTGTACTTCTTGTTCATATTAATAGAAATAATCATTTTCTCAATCCAATTGATATTGTAAATGGTTGTTCATTCTCATTGGGTACATTTGATTATATATATCATGGACTATGCTATTGTTTATGTTAACATCTTCCATATATCATATGCACTTGCTTGTGTTTATTGTTGAGACTAAGCTGCAGGTTGACGTGTGTTGATTCAAAAGCTCAACAGGGATCTACATCAAACGTCCGGTTGAAGGTTGGTATTTTATTCCACTTCTTAGCATTTACATTTATATAGCATACATTGGGAATTGAGTTTATTTCTGGTAGTCATCTATCTGTTGTGGTCTAACCCAATCCATAGGAAGTTTTTCTCCATAACAGAAATGGCGACTCCGCTAGGGAGGAACCTCCATTTTGGGGATTTTGGTAATTTTTCCTTATTTTGAGTCTCTGTTCTGTCGAGTTTCTGTGTCGTTGATAGGCTGTTAGGTTCTGCATAGAAAATATTGAGTTTTCTTGGCCTTTTGGTTCATTTTTGGTCCACCTACTCTACCCTGTACGTGAGTCTGCTTTGTGTTACCCACGTATACCCGCAACTGATAGTTCACTAGCCCGCGTACATATGCTATTGTTCTGTGAACAATTGCATACAAGTATGGTTTATCCTTATTTGTGATTTTTGGTTGATGCTGGGTGAATTCTGGGTGTTCTTGAGTCTTATTAGGACTATATCCTGACTGTTCCATGCCCTTTTATTGACTAGAAACTCCTATTTCTTTAGTTTTTGAGAATTTGGTTTTCAACCATTTTTTCTTTTTTATAGCTCATTAGCTTAGTTGAGTCTTGCTTTTTGGGGTTTTCTGGGTTGTCTGCGTTGCATGCTCTACATTCTTTTCTGAAAAGTGTTGATTCTACTTGCATTTTTCATTCATTTATATTGAAAAATACAAAAACATTGTTTGCATTTTCATTCATTTATAGTGATTTTTTTTTGCTTTATGTATTTGCATTTTGCATTAGGGTGATTGTGCTTTCATTAGGGCTTGCTTGTGCATGAAAATATAAAGAGATTGCATTTTTATTTTCTAAAATGAAACGTTGGTTTGACTGTCATTTAGTGGCATATTTTTTCCATTGGTAGATGAGTCTAGTGTTTTTCGGGTGTACATATCATTGAGTCTTTTCACATCATTAGTTTCACGACCATATCCTTTTGAGTAATCACAGCCATTAAAATTAAAGCCTAACTTAAAATTGATTAGAACGATTTCTTTTCTAGGGTGCACCAACTAGTATAGGTTTAGAGTCTTGGAATATATCACTGCTGAGTACGATCCAAGACTATTAAACAAACATTATGTGTCTGAACAGGGAGTGGTGAAACCCATGGTATACATCGGTGTTATCAGGACGCTCTACTCATGCTAGAGTTAAGCACGAGGTCACGGGTGGTTGGTTGCAAAGATAGCCCTCCAATACTTGATGAACGTGGGAGATATATCTAGGATTTGTTTGTATCTGGGGATTCTTGGGGGATTTGACCCTCTTGAGTTTCGAGATTAGCTACCCTGCCCATACGACGTATCCCACCTGCGACTCTTCTCCTGAGCATTGGTTATACGTGGTGGCCATAGTTGCTTTACCTAGGTATCACATAGGGTATTTGCAGCGGTTATTCTAGGATTGTCCCGAGTCAGATAGGGGTCAGAAAACACAGTTGTGTTCGCACAATGAAGTATGGGGGCTCTTATAATTGATTCTATTACCTTCGGTTATAGTTTGGGAGTCTCAAGCCTTTCCTAGGCAAGACATATCGGCGGTAGTGTCAGGAAGTCCCTTGAGCCAGTCTCCTGTTGTGTGCATTTGACTATAGTTTCATTTAGGTGTGTGCTCTGTGATGTTTAGTTGGACGTTAGGAGATGTTTATTTGTTGACTTTTTGAATTCATCGTGGATCGAGATCCACCTCTCCGCTGATTTCGTCGATTGGCTGGTTTACCAGCTAGCGATCCGTCACAGTCTCTTATCAAGAGACGTTGGAGGACTATCGCTGGTCCTTTATTCACATCTTACAAGATTCAGAGAGCTCCCATTATGAGTTTCGCATATGGCATGATGGGAGTCCCCACGACTCCATCCGGTGGCACAAAGGGAAAATCCCCTCCTTGCACTGCGAGAAGTGGATGGGGGGAGGTTCACCAAACAACACTCCTCCTAGGTTTGGGACATCCCAACCCACTAGCACGAACCCTTTTGATGAAACATGGTCATCATGTTATTTATATGGTTCATCCTTAGGTATGCCAGGTTTTGGTTCTACGTCCGTCTCTATGACCTAAGACCCTTTTTAATTGGGTATGCCCAGTTTTATGCCGGCTGTTACTTCCACCATGTCCAGTAGTCATGCTAGCTAGCTCTAGCATTGGGATTGGGGGCACTATACCCCCTTATACTGCTCATCAGTTTGGGAATGGTCACATCCCTCCATCTATTCCGACTGTTGGAGGAGGGCCACCTCCTTCATCAGCCCCTAGTGTTAGTGTGAATCCCTTCATATTTTTATTTGTTTGACCACGGATGGAGGAATTGGTGGAGTGTGCTGGGAGGAGGGTAGACACAACCAGGAGGGGAGAACGCGGGGAGGTTAGCAGGTTATGCGCAACAGGATGGTGTGTGGGGGGTGGAGCTGAGGGAATGGAGTGGAGGCAGAGAGCAGAGCAGTGGGGAAAGGGAGGGAGCTACATGCAGGGGCACGAGTTGGGGAGGACGCGGGGGCGTGCAACCGACAGGAGGTGGACCTAGTAGCGGTGGGGGGCAGGATGCAGGGGGAGAGAATGAGAAGATGGGAGATGGGCATGGAGAGTTGTGAGATGGTGGCATGGATGGTGGAGGAAGAGGCAGCGTGCGGGGGTGGCATGCAGGCTAGAGGTGGAGGGAACGCAGGCGCGGGGTGCGGGAAGTGGAGAGGCTTTGCAACAGGAGCAGGTTCCGGGGCCGTGGATGCAAGAGTGGAGGGAGGAGGAGGCTGGGAGAATGGGTGAGCGAGGAGCGGGATGCTGCGGAGGGGAGTGGCAGTGCGCGAGCGTGGCAACGCACCGGGGTGGATAGGTCAGAGCACAAGCGCAGGGAGTTGATGGATGTGAGGGAGGAAGTGGAAGGACAGACAAGGCGTGGAGGGGAAATGTGTGAGGAGGGTGCAAATGGGGAGTGTGTAGGTGGTGGCGGTGAGGTGTTCTGACCTAGATGGTCGTCTCGACTATAGCTAGTCTTCGATTTTTTTTTTTTTTTTTTGTGACTACTTCTTCAATGATAATTGGTATTCTTCTTATTAGGTTAAATAACCCCTTTTTTTTCTTTTTCTTTCTATATTATCTTTTCTTTTTACTTCTTCTTTTACTTCTTGGTTTTTACTTTTTCTTTTATTTTTACTTCTTTCACTTCTTTGTTTTTCTTTCTGTATTCTCTTTTCTTTTTACTTATTTTACTTCTTCTTTTTTCTTCTTTTCTTCTTCTCTTATTTTTCTTTTCTTTTGCTTTTTCCTTTTTCTTTCTTTCTTTCTTCTTCTTCTTCTTATTCTTTTTTTACTTCTTTGGTCCAAGGGCCTAGTTTTTGGACAAGGTCCTAGATTTTAGGGAAACCCTAAAATGGTGGCGACAATCCTGGATCAGCAACGCGGCTCTGATGCCAAATGAAGCGAAAATTTATTCGTTCACACAATGAATATTACCAGAACACCTGGAATATTAGATAAGTCATTAGTAGGAAAATATATATTGATATTTGAATAGATTAGAAGATGATAGTATATTACAACATAGCTCACCTTTAATATGGCTTGAGCATTCATAATGAAGGTTTATGTCCCTTCACATTAATAGGTAACTACTATAATGATTAACAATTATTATTTATTTAATATGCCATTTATATTCATAGCACCCTTCTCGAGTGGAGGTTTCATTGTAGGCATTGGATCTTCGACTTATATTCCATCCATTAACCCATATGCCTCTATGCATGTTCCTGTGCCCACAGATGCTTATATGATTCCGAATAATCCTCCTAGTACCTCGGTTCCTAGGGGTGGGAACATACCTTTTTCTTATGGCCCTCACTCGGTTGTTTCTACTGCGTCTAGTGGCTATACGATACCCCATTCGTATGGAGGTAACTTTTATAAATATTCAGCCGGTTTCAGTCCTTATTCCATCCCCCCCTATGGAGCCCATTCCATGCATATGACTGTTTATCCTAACATGGGTTAGTTTGGAGGGGGTTATCATCCTTATGGTCACTATCATGGTTTCTATCAGAGTTCATCGGCACCTCAAGTGTCAACCTCGATGTACACAGTTCCACCTTCCATTTCACAAAGTTAGTATCTTTTGGGAGCTAGTAATCAAGCTTCGCAGCCTCATCTCCCATTTCTTTCTAGGTTAAATTTACCCGATCTTTCGAAGCTCACGAATGATCCAGTGTTTCATGACTATACATGGCCCCCAATCCCCACCAAGCTCCCTTTCGATGTCCCAAATTTTTAAGGAAAGAAGGGTGAGGATCCAGGTGATCATGTCACCACTTTCCATTTATGGTGCTCCTCGAATTCCTTGAACCATGATTCTATTCGTTTGAGGCTATTTCAAAGCACCCTTACGGGGGCCGCTGCGAAATGGTATGTTGAGTTTCCTGGGGGCACATATAGGATTTTTAATGATTTATCTTTGGTTTTCCTAGATCACTTTCAGTTGTCTGTTCGTTATGATACTAGTACCGAAATCTTATCCACCTTCCGCCAGGACAAGGCCACACATATCTCTGATCATATTCAAGAGTGGCGTTGACGGAAGAGGTTAGTGAAAGCCAACATTCCTCCATAGTTTTTGTTGGAATGGTTCCTCAAGTATTTTCTCCCTTACATTTCCATCGAAGTCTCATTGTTCGAAATTATGACTGAGGAACAAGCCATTTTTAAAGCCTAGCAGCTAGACCTAGTCTATGCTCAATCTGGAATTTTATATGACATTATACCTGACGCGCCGAGATCAAGACATGAGCCCAAGCCTGTTCCTAGACCGCATTCCAATGACATTGTTGGTTCCACAAGTACTCCTCCCGTAGATTTGGTTACGAATCATATGCAAAATCTAGCTATTAACCAATCTACGCCTAGACAGGTTCACACCTCGTCCGTTTCCACCCAGTCGTCCGATGTGCATTCTATACAATCGGAGAACCCATTTGGTAACCAGCATCCTGGTGGGAAAAATAAGGGGAAGAATAATCGTAGGGGTGGGAACAATAGGAATAACCCTAAGAAAGAAAATTCTAACCCTCCTTGGGATGGTGGAAATGCTGTTGGGGACCGCAAACCTAGACATAAAGTGAAGTTTCCTTGTAAGATTTGCTTGGAAGATCAACTTACACAATTGTGTCCTAGTATCGAGGAAGCATTGAAGCACCTTGCACAGAGCCTAGCTGTGTTGAAGGATCCCCTTCCTCATCATTAAAATATGGCTTCTAGTGCTTCTGTTGCCGGTAATGGGACTAATGATACTTAGATGTCCTCTACCTATACCAGCGGTTTTGGATGTGTTAACATGGTCAAATCTAAGGTTAGTGTTGCTACTCGCTCGCATGATTATGGAGCTCCACAACCTACTTTGGGGAATGATCCCCCTCCACCTGAGACTCCACTGCATATCGAGAAGCCTAACTCTATGCCATGGATACCGAAAGGTGTTCTCAAGCACTCAACGCACAATCCTAATGCCCGAGCTGCCCAAAACTACTCAATTGTGGAAGATCTGGGCCAAACTCCGTGTTCCATGTCGGCTCTCGAGGTTCTCCAGGCTTGTCCTTCACAAAGGAACGCCCTTTTATGTGCTTTAGGAGTCCAGGATATTTGTAGCCCAAACGTCATCAAGTTTGACACTACCAATATTCAACCTCGGTTTCCCTATCATGTGGCTTTCCAAGTCCAGGTTAGGTGCCTACAGATGATTGTTAAACGTACTGTGGTTAACGAAGATGATTCCACTTCAGTAATGTATTTAGCTTGTTGGAAGGCTCTCGTCTCTCCTCCGTTGTCGAATTCTATGACCATGATTACTGCATTTCATGGTCATTCGTTCAGGCCGCATGGTATTATCCCCTCCCTTGAGGTCCACTTGGGTGGGAAGACCGTGCCAATAGAAGTCGAGGTGGTTGATGCGCCCATCGACTACAACCTTTACCGGGTTGAAATTGGATCTGTGCTATGAGAGAGATCGTGTCCTCTATTTTTAGAGTTATCTACTTTTCCCACGAAGGCAAGATTGTGACTGTCGATCGTCTAGATTTTACTAGTTCCAGTCCCGCAGCATCACCAGGAACTGTCGTTCCTCAGATTGAAAATTCTCAGCCGAAAACTGGGAATATTGGTGTAGGTTTGTATTCCTCATTGATGGGATCTTTCGACTTTACTACAAAAAAATCCTTCATAGGAACCATCTACGATCCGGACATCGTATTTTAGTGATCTGTGGAATCTACCTTCCACGAGTGCCCCTTCCTCGTTGAATAATGTGCCATTCCGGACATCGTATTTTAGTGATCCGTGGAATCTACCTTCCACGAGTTCCCCATATGGAGACGTTTCACATATCAGAATGGATATGCCCTTGTCTGCAGTAGAGCTTGCTTATCGTGATATTCAACAAGCCACTGCAGAGCTGGATCTCTCTTCTTCACGGGCAGAGGAAGAAGATCCCGTTATGCTTCCCGCGTGGGCAGTCGACTCATCTTGCTCACATGATTTCCTTGATGGTACTTTACCTTCAAATGAAGCTTTTATCGAGGTCATGAACGGTAGTGACAAGCTTTGGGAAGATCTCCATGATCGATCGTATTTTCTTCCCAACCTTGACCTTATTGAACATGAGGAGTTTCGGTCGACTCTTGTAGAGAAAGTTGGTCACCCTGTGGCTCCTTTGGATTCACATGGAATTTACATGGAGGGGAATATGGCTAATATTCCCCCCACCATTCCGATCAACATTTCTCGCACTCCCAGAAAGATTGAAAACGTATACATCGGTGTTGATTGTTCCCCTGAGGAAATTCGCATTTACACCGATCTAATCAAAGAATTTCGGGATGTGTTCGCCTGGTCATATGAGGAAATGCCATGTATTGACCCTATTATTTTCGAGCATGAGATTAAGACTTACCCAAATGCAAAGCCTATTCGACAACGTCTTCGTGCTGTGAATCCTAGGAAGGCGGCCGCTATTAAGGCAAAGGTGGAGAAACTACTTAAAGTTGGTTTTATCTACCCGGTTCCCCTTACCGAATGGGTATCCAACCCCGTTCCTGTGGATAAGTGTAATACCCCATTTTTCCCTTGATGTGTTTATTGGATTTAATGTAAATATTGTGTATATACAGTATGTGTATTTTCCCTAGTGTGGAGATCAAGGCCAAGGCCCCACTAGTGGATGTTTAAGTTATTGCTCAGGCAAGTATTGGTATAGCTTGATTATTCATGGGTTGCTAAGCCATGAAGGAATGTAAATGATGTAATTATTATTGAATGAATAAAATAACCAAGAAGCTGGATAAGGAGGAAATGAATGAGAAGGGGCCATGTGTATCCACTAGGGAGAGGTGAGGGAGTTTGGGATTGGTTTCCCATGTTGCCACATGTCTGATTGAGAACCTGTTCGAACTCCCTGCTGGCATTAATGCAACTGCAGTGGGTGGTTGAGAACCTTGATGGCTGAGGCCGCTGGAGTATGGAGCATGCCTGCGATTTCATATGGTAGGGCATGGCTTTGATTACTTGTGCTAAAAGACACTCAATCGCCTGGGGGAACTTGCTGAACTTGTTTGACTACCCGGGAGGGGAATTAATTCACAGACATGGACATACAAAGCATTACTCACTATTCACTCACTCACGAATCTTGCCATTGTCACGAGCCATCGACCCTCGTAGAGAAATCGTTCCTGTATTTACTGTATGCACCAAAACCAGTCCGGGAAAAAAGGTAATCTGAGGCTAATCGTGCTTCCAGCGTGCTAGAAAGGACGGAGAATTGATAGCCATAACCACCCTGTGTGTAAAACCAAGTTACAATGACAGAGTGGTATTGATAGAAGATGTTCAGAGTGGTTTTGGGTAGGGCATTTGTGAGAAAACCCTAATCCTGGTAATGAATTTAGTTATTGAATGGTGGGAAAAGGGTTGGGTTGCTTGAGAAATGCAGTGAAGGCTATAGTCTCAACAAACTAGTGACTGGACCTTTCTATGCCCATCCTAGAATAACACTGGAAGGGAAATACTGTGAGAGACTGTGCAGCAGTGATAGGATCTTCCTTGTGTTGGATGTGGTAGGTATTGTGGGTGCCAGGTTGGCTGAGAGCGACTGGACCTTTCTATGCCCATCCTAGAATAGAACTGGAAGGGAAGATGCCTTGAGAGACCGTGTAATAGTGCAGTAGGTCTTCCTTGTGTTGGATGTCGTAGGTATTGTGGTTGAACTCACTGGCTTAGCAACACCTTCCCTATTATCCCTGAATTGCTTGATAACCACTGTAGGTTGGCTTAGCATGGGCAGGTGCCCTGGAATGCCTGATAAACCCAACTACAGACTGGTTTAGCATGAGAATGGAGCCTTGACTGTGAGAGAACTTGTTAGCCCTCCTTAGTGGATACACTGCCCAGCTCGGGGGTGATCTCTCAGCTGAAATAGTACAGGATGGACAAAGATCTAAGGTTGGGTGGAACGTTGCTCTCACTTAGCCAGTTGCTTCGGAATTGAAAGATAAGTATTCTATTATATGGTGATGTTGCTAATTGCGATGGAATGATTGTTCATGTCTCTTTTGGAATTATGAATACTTGTTAAATGAATTGATTGATATGCAGTCATGTATAGGCCTGAGTAAGGGGCTGAGTTCATTGTTGTATGTACATCTTATATTGTATGAGTTTAATGCCTTGTAATTCCTACAATAATAGATGTGTTGGTTAAATCTGTTTGATGCATTTTACATGTCATAATGAACGATAGTGTTTCATTGTTTTGTGATGAATGTTTATGCATAACTAACTCTAAGGAGATGCACATTTACACCTGACTCTTGAGAAGGAAGAGAGCCTTGGAAGTGGTTCCAGGAAGCCATAGGAAGTTAGATGGAATGGAAGATCTTAGCAGGTTGAAGGTTTGAAGTGTCTAAGTGGAGTTATAGGCAGAACTTCAGAGAAGGAAATGAGAAAGTTAGATGCCTCACCTGATCAAGGGGATTCTTCCATTGGATAGAGCTCTCCAAGAGATTTCCAACGGTACCAACCTTGCCCCATTTGGATGCTGGAGGAAGAAGTTATGCCCCTTAGAAGAATTGTTGGAATTACAGTTACAGAAACAGGGTTCCGAATGCATGTTTCCGAACATGCTTTTCCGAAAATGCGGGTTGTGGGATCACTGAGTTCAAAAGTTATGCATTGGGGCTTTCCGCATTTTCGAATCCAAAATTGCGGGTTTTGGGTTGTGGGATCTCCAAGTTCGAAAGTTATGCGTTGGGGATTTCTGCATTTTCGAATCCGAAATTGCGGGTTTCGGGATGCGGGTTGCGGGATCTCCAAGTTCGAAAACTAAGCGTTAAGGATTTCCGCAATTCTGAATCCGAAATTATGGGTTTCGGGTTGCGGGATCAGTCGTTTTCGGGTTGCAGGATCAGTTGTTTTTGAGATTTCGTGTTTCGGGATCGCTGAGCACACAATTTCATATTTGGGATTTCCGCATTTCCGAATCCGAAATTGCGGGTTTCGGGATGCAGATTGTGGATTCATGTTTTCCAGACTGTGTGTATGGGCACTGAGTCAATGGTTTTTGGAGAAAAAAAATGGATCATGGTCTCTAGTCGGCCAGGTAGGTCGGTGGGGATGTGACAGAGTGGTATCAGAGCTTCAGTTGCAGCACTGGGAGCTATTGGGTCGGATAATGCATGAATTTTGGTCAAAAAATGCGCCATGGCATGATTTTTAATGAACTTATTTGATTGATTAATTGTTTAAATGAATAAATTCCTGGTTTGAATGGGTATGATAGAGCTTATTTTTATGCTTGTGATGTCTAATAGAATGTATCTGATATACACAGAGTTAGCAGCAGCTATAAGACAAATTGCATCACAGTGCAACGCGCAGAATGGTTACTCTGAATGATGTGCAGGACCTGTTTGGACCAGAAGATGATGTATTGGGTGAGAATGTGCAAGAAGCACATATAGAGGCTGAGTCTGATGGAAGAAGGGAGCAAGTGATGCCCCTAAACTTGGCGGAGACTATGGTTAGCTTTAATGAGCAAATGATGAAAGCACAGGAAGAGAAACATAAGCTCAATGCAGCCATTTTGCAGAGTCTGACCGACTTGCAGCAAAGGATTAACGGTGGCTCTAACCCGAGCCACGAAGGCCAAGAAGAAAAGAATGTAGAAAGTCAGTCTAGGGGCCGTTCCATGAGAAGGACTCCAAGCCCTAGAAGAGGTTTTGTAGGAAGAAGGCACAAGACACCTTCTCCTAAGTTTTCTTCTAGCAGGTCAACCGACTTTGAAGGTTCTCAAGGGAGCCCAATATGCATTGCGAGTAAGAATAAGGGAAGAAAGAAGCATGGAGGTATTCCACAGGGCGAATTTAGGAAGTAAAGGCCTCCCACTTTTGATGGTGAAAGTAAAGAAGGTCAAGAAGCAGAGGCATGGCTTCTTGGGATAAAGAAGTACTTCAGGATGCATGAATACTTAGAGGATGAAAAGGCTAAGGTTGTTATCTACAACCTTAGTGGAAGACCTTTTATTTGGTGGGATCACCTCATGCAAGTGAAAGGAATCAATGAGAGAAGAGTCAGCTGGGGTAGATTCCAAAGATACTTTCAGGATAAGTACCTATCAGCTAGGTACTATGATAGCAAAAGGAAAGAGTTCAATGAACTCAGACTAGGACAGAACACTATGGATGAGCATGCTCATAAGTTTCTGGAGTTGCTGAGGTATGTAGACTACATCAAAGATGAAAGAGTGAAGATTCAATGCTTCCTTGGTAGTCTACCATAGAGCTACATAGATAGGATAGAGTTTTTGAATCCACCAATCTTGGATGAAGCTATCAGGATGGCAGAGCACTGCTATGAGTAGAATAAAGGTAAAGCAGAGGCACATCCAGCATGGAAAGGTAAACCCAAGGGAAGGTTTGATCAGAAGAAAGGTGAGTCTAAACCACCATTCAGGAATTAGCCTAGGAGATTTCCACAAGGATAGCAAGCAAGGAGAGAATTCAAGCCAACTGTAGCAGTCGATAGAGTGTTAAAAGGGCCACTTCAGTGTTGGGGTTGTGGGGAGAACCACAAGCTCAGATATTTCCCAACTGCACATAAGAACCCCAGGATTTTGCACAATGTTAGAGGAGCAGCTACAGTAGGGGATATGGAAAGAGCAACACCTAGAATTTATGCAGCACTGGATGATCACCAAGTAGACCATCAGTCAGTAGTGGTGGAGGTTGCAGGTAAGATTGCTGAGCAGCCTATTTCTGTTTTGATTGATCAAGGGTCTACTCATAGTTATGTATCTCCTAAGACAGTTGGAAGTTGTTCTCTTGGTAAAGTAAAGAATGACAAGGCTTGGCTAGTTCAATTGGCCACCGGTACCAAGAGGAAGGTAAGTGAAGTAGTGAAGGAATGTTCTATAGAACTGAATGGACTCCTCATGCATGCAGAATTGAATGTATTGCCACTGGGATCATATGATGCCCTGATTGGCATGGACTGGTTGGAAAGACATAGAACCAAGGTGGATTGCTATAAGAAAGCATTGGAATGCTTTGATGATCAAGGCCAACCAAGGTTGGTTAAAGGGATCCCAAAGCAGGTTTCAGTGAGGCAGATTTCAGCTCTGCAGTTAAGGAAGTTTTATAAAAAGGGTTTCCAGTTATATGCTGTACACGTATCAGGTTTAGCAGAAGATAAGGGACCCATGATAGAAGACTTCCAGATATTGCAGGAGTATCAGGATGTGTTTCCAGATGAGGTTCCAGGATTTCCACCCAGGAGAGACATTGAATTTTCCATTAACCTTGTTCCAGGAGCAGCACCCATCTCCAAAGCTCCTTATATAATGAGCACACTAGAGTTGGTAGAGTTGAAGATGCAGCTGCAGGAGTTAATGGACAAAGAATATGTCAGACCGAGTGTATCCCCATGGGGTGCACCAGTGCTATTTGTTAAGAAGAAGGATGGAACATTGAGGCTATGTATTGATTACAGGCAGCTCAACAAGGTGACAGTTAAGAACAAGTATCCCCTGCCAAGGATTGATGACTTGTTTGATCAAATGAAGGAAGCTAGAGTGTTTTCCAAGATTGACTTGAGGTCAGGGTACCATCAAGTAAGGATAAAGGAAGAAGAAATTCATAAGACAACCTTCAGGACTAGGTATGGTCATTATGAATTTACAGTAGTGCCATTTGGTCTTACCAATGCACTTGCTACATTCATGTGTCTCATGAACAGTGTCTTCAACAAGTACTTGGACAGGTTTGTAATTGTATTCTTGGATGACATTCTTGTGTACTCAAAGAATGAAGAAGAGCATGATGAGAATTTGAAGATGGTATTGCAAGTCCTTAGGGAGCACCAGCTGTATGCTAAGCTGAGTAAATGTAACTTCTATCAAGAGAAGGTGCAGTATTTGGGTCACATTATATCAGCAGAGGGCATTGCAGTAGATCCAGAGAAGATTGAGGCCATCATGGATTGGTCCACTCCAAGGAATGCCGCAGATGTTAGATCTTTTATGGGCCTTGCTGGTTACTACAGACGGTTCATTAAGGGCTTCTCCAAGATAGCCCATCCAATTACTTCATTACAGAAGAAGAAGATCAAGTTTGTATGGTCTGAAAAGTGTGAGAGAAGCTTTCAGTAATTAAAGGAGCTACTTACTAGTGCACCTGTGTTGAAGATTGCAGATCCAAGTAAGGATTTTGTGGTATGCACAGATGCTTGCATTCAGGGACTCGGTGGAGTGCTAATGCAAGAAGGATCTGTATTTTGTTATGAGTCAAGGAAACTGAAGGAGCATGAAAGGAACTATGCCACCCATGACTTAGAGCTAGCAGCCATCATTCACACTCTCAAGAGATGGAGGCATTATCTTTTGGGAAGGAGATTTGAGCTCAGAACTGATCATACGAGTTTAAAATACTTGTTCAACCAGCCAAATCTGAATGAAAGGAAAACTAGATGGATGGAGTTTCTTTGTGAGTTTGATTTGGAAATTAAGCATGTCAAAGGAAAAGAAAATAATGTTGCAGATGCCCTTAGCAGAAAATTTCATGTTGCAGCATTAAGTGTGTGCAAATCAGATTTGAAGACAAGAGTTCTTGAAGCCCAAAACAATGATGAAACTTGCCTTCAAATCAAAGAGAAATTGTAGCAGAATGTTATAGAGGAGAAGTATGCAATATATCAGCTGGGTGAGGATGATGTTCTCATTTATCAGGACACCAGATTGTACATTCCGAACAGTGCAGATTTGAAGAAGTTGGTGATGGATGAGATACATCAGAAGCCATGCTCAGGGCACCCAGGATATCAGAAGACTATAACAGCAGCTAGGAAGCAGTACTTTTGGCATGGTATGAAGAAGTACATAGCTGAGTACATTTATAGATGTAAGAAGTGCCAATAGGTTAAGGCAGAGCATCAACATCCAGCAGGATTGTTGCAGCCCTTACCCATTCCAGAGTGGAAGTGGGAAGTGATTTCTATGGATTTCATAACAGGATTGCCTATGACAGTGAAGAAGCATGATTCAATCATGGTTGTGGTGGAAAAGCTCTCAAAGGTAGCTTATTTCATTCCAGTCAAGTCCACCCACAAGGCTAATGATATTGCAGATATCTTCATGAGGGAGATATTCAGGTTGCGTGGATTGCCCAAGGAAATAGTTTCTGATCGTGATACAAAGTTCACCTTTAACTCTTTGAAAGGTTTGTTCCAAGAGTTGGGAACTTAGTCGAAGTTTAGCACAACCTATCATCCTCAGACAAATGGTCAGACTGAGAGAGTGAATCAGATCCTTGAAGATATGTTAAGGATGTATGTGATGGACAAGCCATCTAAGTGGGAAGACTATCTACACTTATTGGAATTTGCTTACAACAATGGACATCAAGCAT
This sequence comes from Larix kaempferi, assembly GCA_027924585.1. NCBI lineage: Eukaryota > Viridiplantae > Streptophyta > Pinopsida > Pinales > Pinaceae > Larix > Larix kaempferi. The sequence goes on along the minus strand of BSBM01001000.1, from coordinate 33,936,684 downwards.
CATTGAAGATGAGTCCTTTTGAAGTGTTGTATGACAAAGGATGCAGAACTCCAATAAGCTGGGACATCCCAGTGAACAGAGTAGTGCTTGGACCAGAGATGATTAAGGAAATGGAACAGGAAATTGTTAAGATCAGGCATAATTTGAAGGTAGCTCAAGACATGCAAAAGAGTTATGCAGATCTGAAGAGAGTGCTTAAGGAATTCCAGATTTGGTATCATGTCTACTTGAGAGTGAGACCCAGGAAGAGTTACATGAGATTGGGAAGTTGTGCCAAGTTGGCACCCAGATATTGTGGGCCATTTGAATTCCTTGATAGGATAGGGATAGTTGTATATAGAATTGCATTTCCTGCTAACATGAAAGCTCATCATTTTTTCCATGTATCTTTGCTTAAGAAATATGTACACGATCCTAATCATATCGTTGATTGGAATGTGATACAGGTGGAATGAGAGGGAGAGTTCCAGGTGGAGGCTACATGCATCCTCGACATGAAGGTTACCTTGCTCCGGAACCGGGCCATAGGGCAGGTAAAGGTGCAATGGAGGCACCTTAGCCCAGAGGAGGCCACATGGGAGTTGGAGGATGCCATGAAAGAGGCATTTCCATTTTTGTTCATTTTTTAGAACACCGAGGACAGTGTTATTTTAAGGGAGAGGGAGTTGTAATACCCCATTTTTCCCTTGATGTGTTTATTGGCTTCGATGTAAATACTGTGTATATACAGTATGTGTATTTTCCCTAGTGTGGAGCTCAAGGCCAAGGCCCCACTAGTGGATGTTTAAGTTATTGCTCAGGAAAGTATTGGTACAGCTTGATTATTCATGGGATGCTAAGCCATGAAGGAATGTAAATGATGTAATTATTATTGAATGAATAAAATAACCAAGAAGCTGGCTAAGGAGGCAACGAATGAGAAGGGGCCATGTGTATCCAATAGGGAGAGGTGAGGGGGTTTGGGATTGGTTGCCCATGTTGCCACATGTATGACTGAGAACCTGTTCAAACTCCCTGCTGGCATTAATGCAATTGCAATGGGTGGTTGAGAACCTTGATGGCTGAGTCCGTTGGAGTATGGAGCATGCCTAGGATTTCGTATGATAGGGCATGGCTTTGATTACTTGTGTTGAAAGACACTCAATCACCCGGGGGAACTCGTTGAACCTGTTTGACTACCCGAGAGGGGAATTCATTCACAGACACAGACATACAAAACATTACTCACTATTCACTCACTCATGAATCTTGCCATTGTCACTAGCCATCGACCCTTGTAGAGAAATCGTTCCTATATTTCCTGTATGCACCAAAACCAGTCCGAGAAAAAGGGTAATCTGAGGTTAATCGTTCTTTCAACGTGCTAGAAAGGTTGGAGAATTGATAGCCGTGTTGGCAGGTGGTTTGGTAAGCTAGAATCGCAGCATCGCTGATGCTGAGACAAGTCAGAGGATATCACGGAAGGCGGCGAGCTAGGCGTAAAGAAGATTATCTTATGCATTTTGGGTCAATTGTATCGCAGTTTGCGGGTTTTGGGTCATTTGGACCATATATTATGTATTTTTGAGTCATTTGTACCGCAATATGCGGGTTTGTGGGTCATTTGGACTGCGACAGTTAGATTTTGGGTAATTTGTCCAAAGTGTCGATTAGAAAGTTGTTAGTAAGTGGAAAATCATTGTAAGGGCGGAATCCTATATATAGACATAAGTTGTAAGTGTTGAATCATCTTGGCACAGACCCTTAGATGTTGGATGTGTGTGTCTTTGAGTCTGTATTTGAGATCAAGAGATATTGGGGAGATCTGGTTTTGCAGAAATATTATATCAGGGTTTTGCTGGAGTAATATGACATGACAAAACTATTTGGTGAAATTCCCTGTGTATCTTTTATAGTAATGCATGTTGCGATTCATGAATGATGCTATGTTTTCTTGCTGCGGCTAATGCTTTAATGTTATACTTGTTGCGATGAAAGATCCTATTCAATGATGTTATGAATATGAATGATGTTAAATCTGAATGCATGTATCTGTCTTTGAATGTTGCGATAAGTTAAGTAATCGGTGTCGCAAACATCCTCCTTCATTCGAAGGAAACATGGTTTCGTCCACTCTCCCTTGAACGCCTCAGGTGAGATCTCATCTACTCCGCAGGTTTTGCTAGACGGGGTAAAACCTGTTTGGGCCGGTGCTCAGGGAGATCGCGGTGGGTTGGTGTCGACAGTGATGGGAACCCCTGTCAACTGGGTTTGAGTCAACAAATGGTTCCATTGCCGGGACCGTGTGTGAAGTGAAAGGAGGATATGTTGTGGCATCCTATGCAACCGGAGATACAAAGATGGTTTGATCAGAAGTTGCAGGAATTCACTGAAGAGGAAATCCAGAACAGTCGACTGATAGTAGATCAGTGGGTAGATAGATATATTCACGATGGTCCACACAAATGGTTTTTCTGTGAATTCCTGGTCCTTTTGTTCGAGTGGTTGGAAAAGTTGACCTTTCAGAAGAGGAACCACCAAGGTGGTGAGCCGACGACCTGGACCTTGGAGTTGATCCAAGAACTGCAGGAAGTCAACAATACAGCGTCGCGGGCTGTCGAAGTGTGGCTTGACAGTATCTTGGAAGGGTATATCACTGAATTTGCGGTTGATACACATAAGTCTTATAGTGAAGCCAAAAGATATTTCTTCTGCGAACCCCGGGGAATATTTCTGCTGTCGCTCCAACTGTCCATTAAGATGCTTATTTGTGAGAAGGGTATATTGAAGATGCATTTGGATCAGTAAACAACCTGGTGGGCGAAGGTTGTGGGTATCGTGACAGCAGGGGGCGGTACATGGAATGATCAGGGGTAGATGGGTGCAGGTCATGATGATACTGTGAGTGAAGCCGAGGAAGAGAGTGGTCTTACAAGGGGAAAAGAGAGGTTTCGATAGGAAAAGAGGCAGAGGATAGGAGAAGGTCCTACTGCGATCGAACTGCAAGTTTGCGAAGGAAGACGACATGGGACGAAGCGACCTCACAGTCTGGACAAGGACGCACAGGCTACGCCCATGATAGAGGCAGGACCAAACCCCAACAACAACGTACCCACACCTCCGCTCACTATCTGTCAACCAGTGAGAAACACCACTTCGACTCCACCGGGTCAACAAAAATTAATTGCTAGTAGTTCAACACCTGCAGGAAGGAAGCCCAGGATGGTGGGAGATGATGGTAAGTTTCCATTGTTCCATGGGAATGGGACAGATAGCCCTGAGCAGTATTGGTTTTTGTGTGAAGCGGTATGGATCGTAAAACAGATCACTGATTATGCCACTAAGAAAGGACAATTAGCGACAACTCTGTGAGGTCTCGCATTAGATTGGTTTATGAAGTTTGTTCTAGTCCCTACAGGAGCTCTGAAGAAGTCACTAGATGATATCAGGGATGGGCTGATTGCAGAATTTAGAAAGCCCAAGTCTGAAGCACAATATATCACAGAATTGAAAGAAATTAAGCAGTATCCAACCGAGACAGTGTGGGATTTTGACCAGCGGTTCAAGACGTTGATGGCGAGGGTTAGTTTTGATATGAGCGTTGTCCAACATAAAGAATGGTTCATTGTGGCACTGCTACCACACATTCGGCTACCACTAATGCAATAGAACATCACGATGCCCAGTGAAGCTCTGGAGATTGCAATGCGATTGGAGGCATCGCCAATTGGTGAAAATGCAGCTGGGATGACGCAAATACAGACACAGTTGGCTAACTTGACCATACAGCTGCAAGATTTGAAGAAGAGCAAGGAGTAGCGTGAAGAAGTATGGTGTATGCGATGTTGAGGGGAAGGGCATACTAAGGATAATTTCCCTGACTTCCGCAACTATTTGGTTTCAGGAGCGCGAAACCCGTTGAATGGTGGTGGCATGCCATGGTGTCGCGTTTGTCAGGTATTTGGGAACCGCCATGAAGAATGTCCATACATGTAGAAAATGGTCACCAAACTGATGAATCTGTATTGCACTTTCTGTAAATATGTGGGACACAATGACAAAGATTTCCCGACATATGGGTTAGTTCATGAGAGAACGTACAATGCATTCTATGTGGAGGACGATCAATGTGCCATACAACAATTGCAACGGCAGCCGCAGGTAGCCCAACCGCTACTTCAACCGTAGGTACAGTTTGTACTGCAGCAGCAACCACAGCAGTTTGTGCCGGAATATGCTCCGATGCAAATGGCTCCACAATAGCCACAGTACATTCAGCAACCGCAGTATGCGTAACAAGGGCAAGGCATGCAACCAGCTTCGATGAAGCAACAGTACAATCAATTGCAGTACCAACAGCAGGGTGGATTCCGTGGAGGATTCCGGGGTGGACGCGGTGGAGGATTTGGTCATGGAGGAGGACGAGGAGGTCGCAGACCTGTTCATTGCTATCATTGTGCAGTATGGGGACACTATCAACGTGATTTCCCACTATTGCAGACGCAGTGTACATTTTGCTTTGTTACAGACCACACAGTGGAGAACTGCCCGTAGTTGATTGCACGATGGCAGGCAGGGAATGTTCCACAGTTATAGAACAAGGCACAGCAGCCAGTACAGAATTAGGTGCAGCAACTGGTGCAGAACTAGAACCAACATCCAATTCATAATGCTAATCAAAATGTGAACCAATAAGGGAATCCGACACCAAATCAGAATCAGGGTGCGAATGTTGCGACAATTTCTATGGAGCCAAGACCACAAGATGCGGCTGTCGCAGTCATCACGCGGGGAGGTGTAGCAACAGGAGGGGACATTCGAAATGCCAAGCATAAGAAGGTATCATTTGATGTTGATTCCGAGCGTGATACGTTCTTTCAGGCACGTCGTGCGTTGACCAGGATTGCGGTAAAGCTATCATTTGCGACATGCCCCCTGTTTTTTATGCGACTTCAGAGGCAGGTCCATCAACGCAGTCTAGAAACTTGCAGAAGTTTCTTGAGAGTTGTTTATTGTTGGAAAGAGATCCTGTGGCCCTTGTTGATATTGAAGGGTTGTTGCAGCGCCCAGCTAGGCGACGACAGGAGTCTGCGGTAAACTCCTTACAACGGCGGAAGACAGGTAAGGAGATGTGAATGAATATCCAAATCGGGGACAATGATGTTGATTCAGTTATTTTGGATCTCGGTTCGGATGTCAACAACTTAACCAAGCAGGCATGGAAGAAAATGGGGAGCCCCCCATTGAGATGGTCTCCTGTACAACTCCGGTTAGCTAATCACGCTAAAGTAACGCCGATTGGGGGAGTCCCACGTCTGGTGGCGGACATTGAGGGCATGAAGACCTATGCTGACTTCAATGTCATCGAAGTGGTTGAAGGAGGAAGTTCGTATCCCGCGTTGCTAGGGATCAGATGGGCTAACGACAGTGGAGCAGTAATCAACTTCAAGCGGAGGATGATGACTTTCAAAAACCGCGATCTCAGAGTCATCGCCCTGTTGGATCTGACAGAAGGACGTAGATACATTGAGCCAGTAAAGGAATACGATCCCAGTGGATGGGACCATGCATTCAACATTTCCGAAGACTATATTCATCTGACTGCCAACGGTGAGCTGGGATGGTGCGGTGTCAGCTCTGCGTCTTCCGACTCTGATGATGCGTTAGAACAATGGCAAAAACGCTTGCATGAGGTGTCGCTCTGTAAGTGTGTGTTAATCATGCAGTCGCTATGCCGCATCGCGACTGAAACAGTCACATTACCAGTATATGAAGGGCTTCATGGATTGTCCGACTTTTTGATTGAATTGGAGGAATGAGTTTCAGAACCACAGTGACTGCTGGCATTGGAGGAAGCAAGGAAGGCTGCTCCAGCGCGCTGGTGGGTGACACACAAGAAATCAATTGACAGGTGGTCACAATGCAGGAGATTGATGACGGTTCATTTCGGCGATACCAAGGTCTACCACGCTGGGAAGTATGATGGTCAGAATAAACCTGTGAGTCATTTGAAGGAATGTCAGACATTCTGGGCATCACGAATGCGAGATGAATGGGTCCATGCCTTTATTCATACTCTAGATGAGATGCCGCGCTCATGGTATACTGCAGCTGAGTTGCGAGGAGAAATTACCAATTGGGTAGAACTGACGGTATGCTTTACTCAGACGTTCAGCTTCGCGGATTCCAACCCGGATATTAACAACGCTTTGCAGCTCATTCGCAATGTGGTTCTGAAGGTTGTCCCAGTGAAATACCCCGCGGATCCACATGTGCCTTGCCAAATGAAATCCATGATGGAATGTTACAATATCACTGGCGGGCCCGAAGACGGTGATGATCCACGGAATGTCAATATTCCGGAGTCTGAAGGAAGTTGTGATGTTGTACCACCTGATGTGCCAAGTGATCCATTCAGTCAGCCCTTGAAGCTTTGCAAGATCAATATTTGGATGGAGGCCACTCCCAAGTTCGCGAATGTTGGATATTATTGGGATGATGAGATGATGGGAAAGGTCACTGATTTGCTGTATGAATTCCAAGACCTCTTTTTTACGAAGTTTTTTGAGATGAAAGGTATTTTGGGCGATCTTGAGGAGATGAAGATCCCCTTGAAACCAGATGCTAAATCGATAAGGCAGCGACCCTATCGGCTAAATCCATGACATAAGGAAAGGGTCAAGGTAGAACTTGACCGCATGTTGGATGCTGGTATCGTTGAACCGATTGAAGAGTCAGAATGGATTAGTCCTATGGGGGTACAGGTCAAGAAGACTGGCGAGGTACGCATTTGTGTCGATTTGCGGAAGTTGAACGATGCCTGCTTGCATGATCCCTTTCTGACCCCATTTACTTATGAAGTACTTGAAGGAGTAGGTGGCCAGGAGATGTATTCTTTTACGGATGGGTTCTCAGGCTATCATAAGATCCGCATTGCAAAGGAATACCGCCATAAGAAAACTTTCGTGATCGAATGGGGTTGTTTTTAGTATACCGTGAGGCCGTTTGGGTTGAAGAACACACCTACGATATTCTCGCTGGTTGTTGTTGCTACGTTCTGGTATTTCATTTAGAAGTTTCTGCAGGTATACATGGACGACTAGACAGTCTATGGTTTGATCCACGATCATCTGGCCAATCTACGATTGATGCTGGAGCGTTGTCGACAGCACCAGATATCGCTGAATTTGAAGAAGTGCATTTTTTGCGCACCGTTTGGGATATTGCTGGGTCACATTGTGTGCAAACAAGGGTTGTTAGTCGATCCAACAAAGATTGCACTCATTTTGAGCATGACACCACCGACCACCGTTAAGTAGTTGAGGGAAACTTTGGGGCATAATGGGTATTATCGCAAGTTCATCAGGGGATATGCAGCGATCACCGCCCTTATGGAGAAGCTATTGAAGAAAGATACAGTATTTCAATGGAGCACTGAATGTCGGGATAGTTTTGAGCAGCTGAAGGCTACTATGGCTTCGGCACCGATACTAGTATTTCCGGACTGGAGTAAGGAATTCCATGTCCATGTTGATGCATCATCGATTGCACTTGGTGTGGTGCTAGCGCAATTAGATGAGGGGGATCTTGATCACCCTATTGCTTTCACCAATTGGAGTTGTCATCCACAGAAAGGAACTACACCACTACTGAGAGGGAAGGCTTGGCGATGGTCTATGCGCTGCAGAAGTTCCGACACTACTTATTGGGAAGACATTTTAAGATGTTCATAGACCACTCTGCATTGAAATACCTGGTCAATAAGCCTGTGTTGGGGGGGAATATATGCCGCTGGTTACTTCTCTTTCAGGAATTCGATTTTAAAGTCATTGTGAAGCCAAGACGGTTGAATGTTGGCCTTGATCATCTATCGCGGATTGAAACAGGAGAAGAGCCAACTAACATTGAAGACGGGTTGCCTGATGCACAACTATTTAAGGTTGAAGTAGCCGATGGCTATTTTGGAGAAATCATTCAGTTTCTGGCGACAAGTACCGCACCAGAAGAGTTCACCACTAGTCAGAAGAAGCAGTTGGTAGTCAAGGCTGTAGACTTCCAACTAATCGCCGGAGAGTTATACAAGATGGGCGCAGATGAGATATTGCACCGGTGTGTCTTGCCACATGAGAAAGCGCAGATATTGGCAGAGGCACATGGAGGGGTGGCTGGAGGGCACTACGGCGGTCGGGTGACTTCCAGGAAGGTGCTTCATGTGGGGCTTTGGTGGCCCACGCTGCATAATGATGCGACAAACTATGCACGGTCCTGCAATTTGTCAGAAAATCGAGAAGCCATCCAGGAGGGACGAGATGCCGTTGATGCCTCAGCTAACACTACAACCGTTTGACAAATGGGAAGTGGATTTTGCGGTACCAATCAACCCACCAGGGAAGCGCACTGGTGCATGATATATCATCATGGCGACAGATTATTTGACAAGATGGGCGGAGGCGGCACCAGTCGTTGATTGACTCGACTTCTTGTTTGACAACATTATCACTCGCTTCGGCTACCCCAAGATATTGCTGAGTGATCAAGGCAGACACTTTCTCAATCGCACCATCAGCGCATTGATAGAGGAGCTGTAGATACAGCATAAGAAGAGTACGCCATATCATCCGCAGGAAAATGGCACAGTGGAAGATTTCAATAAGATATTGGAGCATGCACTGACAAAGGTGTGCAATGCGAACCACGATGACTGGGATCTGAAAATCCTAGCAGTGTTGTGGGTGTATCGCACCATGTGTAAAAGGTTGATAGGTTAGACACCATTCAAGTTGGTGTATGGACAAGAAGCAATTATGCCAATGGAGTACATCATTCTGAGTCTGTGTATAGCGGCAACAATAGGTAAGGATGCTGCAGCAGCATTGGAAGAACGTCTAGCATAGTTAGTACAGCTGGAGGAAGATCGTCTTGTCGCAGGATTCCACCAGGGGGTGGAGAAGGATCGTCAGAAGGCATGGCACGATTGCCACATAAAAAACAAACAGTTTCAACAGGGTGACTTGGTGCTGTTGTATGACAGCAAGTTTATGAAACATCCAGGAAAACTGCAAATGCATTGGCTTGGTCCATATCGCATTAGTAGCATCACTTCAGGAGGAGCGGTCCAGTTGTAGCAGTTGGACGGAGCGATGCTCCCAAATTTGATTAATGGCAGTAGGTTGAAGCCCTATCGATCGGGCTTGGAACAGTGCGATGCCTGAGTCGCATCGAGAAAAAAAAAATGAGTAGGTTGATCGGTGGTAGGTTGGCGCACCAACAAGAACATAATGCACATGTAGGGAGGCTTGTGCCACAAGTTAGGAGAGGTCCGCGACAGTGGCAGGGTCGCGACTGGGTCAAATCAACAATAAATGCCAAAAGTTAAGACAGTTAATTAACGACGCTCATTCGAATGATGGGCATTAATGGCGGATCCGACCGATCGGCTGACAGGATTGACGACGGATTTGAGTCATTATTACAGAATTTCGGTCGAGTTAATGCAGGATTTAGTGATGATTACGAAGGATTGGGTTGGACGCTATAAGAACGGGTCGAAGCTGGTCGAAAGGCACCGAGAATTCAGTTGTTCAATGTGATTGTGAAGTGCTGCAGAGTATCCTTGTTACCTGGTGAGTGCAGTAGTGAGTTGGGAAAGGTTCAGTTGAACTTGCAGAGTGTCATTGTTGAGCGTTGAGTGGGTCTGTCAATTACACCCGTGAAGCCATCAGTTGAGAACGCTGTGTGAGGTATGCCAGGCAAGCTGGAAACAGTTGAGATTAGCAGTGAAGTAGAGTCTCCCCTCATCCTGGTTGCCGTTGAAGAAGAAGTCCAGTCTGCGAGAGACGTCAATCTTGAGGTAGAAGTTGCAAACATGCCGGTGGGAGCGTCAGTGATTGCCAAGAAGCGTCGGGGAGGGCAGCATTCTGAGTCGCCGCAGAGCAAGTGTCAGCTTCGATCCTCCACTGTTGTGGTGGGGGAAGCTCAAGGGGAAGCAAGGCCATCCAGCCGCTGGATTGATGAGTCCACCGCATGGGAATGAATCTCAGCCATTGATATCTCAGGGTGTGTCCCCCCCAGTCGGCTTGGGGTACCTTCCCAGAAGGTGAAGAGGAATCAAAAGTATACATTGTGGATGCCCGCCTTACCGGTTGGAATGGAGTGCTCTATTTACATCGGGCCAGCACTGACGCGTCTGAAATATGATGACCATGATATGGTGGCGTACAAGAAGATTACGTCGGACCCTTATGAGCCAGAGTCACGATTGAGCGGTAAGCCGGTTCCGCGTGATTGGGCACGGGGTTTGAAACAGGTAGGACTGCTAGGCCTTATCAATATGCCACATTTTGGACGACTGCCGGAGGTCAATGCATGTGTGAAGTAGTTGTTGGCCTGCTTTCACGACAGTACATTGTGGCTGGACGAAGCAATTCCCCTCATGGTGCACTTGATCGTAGAGATTACCGGGTTGCCCAAGGATGGGGTCTACCCATTGCAGTATTTCTGAGGAAAGGAGAATGATAAAAAGATGGATGCGCAGTTGGTCAAGCGCTATGCCTTGGAGAAGGATGGCCATGGTTATTGCACCAACAACATCAATGATAAGATGGTGCTCACCAGCACTAAGATACTTTCCTTCAAAGTGGTACGGGGTGGTCGACCCAATCAGTGTAATTTGGGAATTGTGGCGTGTGCCAAGCAGTGTGCAGCTGGAGTGCAGATGAACTGGTCGTTGTTTCTACTGAATTAGTTGGCAGAGGATGCTGTGGCGGTTCAAGCATGTAAGGGCTCATTCACATATAGCTGGCTTTTTCTATTGATTGCATTCGTGGCCTAGAAGGAGCCCGATGTGTACCAGGGTATGGATATTGACGCCGTGAAAGAGAGCCGCGGCGCGCGGTATCAAAACCTGTGGTTTGTCCGAGAACAAGAGCAGACTAGGGAATGTGTGTTGCTATTCTGGTTATACTGGGAGATGCTTTGTGCGGCTGCGATGAAGGTGCCCCGATTGTCCGAAGAAACCGCAACACATTTTAAGCCGGTCATGGTGTTTGCGATTCGACCACATGCAATTTATATACAAGCCTACTGTGACCCAGATAGGAAATGGTTGTTGACACCATATAAGGTGACGGCAGCGGAGTTGGAGGCTATAGTGAACGACTGGCCAGAGGAAGGGTGCGAACCCATGGGGCTGACCGAGATTGAGGCTAGAGAACCGGCTAAAGGCCCAAACGATCGACTATTGGCATAGGATCAGCGGAGTCATCATGACTCGGATGAAGAATCCACCAAGACGCTGACAGCCGATGACCGTGATCTGGAAGAAGGCATGACAAAGATGCGTCATGAATATGGTACAATTAGCGGGGCTTCTCCAATCACAGAGAGTCAGTTGGGTCGCCTCATAACGACGGTCACCAATGCGACGAATACGGCTGCTTGGGCGATGACCGTGACTACAGATCAGGGTTTCCATGAGGTCAGCGCATGCTTGGATTCCCTTTGTGACATCGTGTCCAGAAAGGCACCCTAAGAGGCATTGGCACAACTAGTCGGTGCAATCAGCATTGAGCCGTGGGTCCGGAATGTTCAAATTCTGCTGACTATGATTGCGATTGACGATACCACTCTCAGGACCATGCTGCAACAATTTGAAGAGTTGACAATAAATATCAATGCAGTGTCGTCTCTAGCATTGGTGTCCATCCAAGCAGTTGCCAGTCAGGATATGGTAGATAGAGAACGGGATGCATGTAGTTAGCCCATACGGTCGCAGGAGGCAGATGCAGCAGTCCGCAAGGAAGCTGAGGCTCTCAAAGGGAAGGCCGCAGAAGCATGGGAGGTGGTTGACGAGCTGAAGGAGACGCTGGAGAACCTCCGGGCCGAGAAGGATACTGAGATCAAAGAGCTGAAAAAGGAGCAGGATTGGTTGACGGTGGAAAAAACAGCCTTATGGGCCACTCAAGCGCGGTTGGAGGCAGCCATTGAGGAAGCCTGTAACCATGTCTTCGAGCCCATTGCAGAGTTAGGTCCAGTTGCACGAGCGTAGAAGCTAGGGGATGTTATTTCCCAATTGTGGGAGGACAATGCGACATTAACCCATGCTCTAAAGCCAGCCACACCGTAGAAGGACATTGAGGAATGGAAGAGTGCCATTGAAGAAGTGGCGAATCAACTGGCCGAGTTAGAGCAGGAGGCGATAAGGATCACTGCAGAGACTGCGTTGTTCTAGGGAAGCATCATCCAGGATGAGCTACTGGAGCAATTGACCAAGAAATGATGTGAGGTGGAAGAGCATCTAGCTACACTGAAGACCGCCATGCGCACCATGCCACTGGTAGCGCAGCTCTCCAAGAAGGCAGAGATCAAGGACTTGCAGCAACGTGTTGCCAAAGCAGAGAAACGACAGAAGCAACGATCTACACAGTTGGATGAGTTCCAGGATGTTGGGATAAGCTTAATGCTACCGCTGATTCTACACTCTAGACGGTGCAAAAAGCAAGGTAGAAAGTTGCCACACACCTGTGTGACCACCCTCTGGCTGCAGAACTCGAGGACAGTAAGGAGATTTCTGCAACAGTCCTGCAGTGGGTCAATGAAATTCGGAAGCAGTATGACGACTTCCGCATCAAGACTAGTGAATACACCATGTCCAGTTGACATGGCTTGAGTGCGAGCCACAAAATTGTGTTGGGGCCTATTGGCAGGCAGTTTGGTAAGGTAGAATCGCAGCATCGCTGATGCTGCGACAAGTCAGAGGATATCGCGGAAGGCGACGAGCTAGGCGTAAAGAAGATTATCTTATGCATTTTGGGTCAATTGTACTGCAGTTTGCGGGTTTTGGGTCATTTGGACCGTATATTATGTATTTTTGAGTCATTTGTACCACAATATGCGGGTTTATGGGTCATTTGGAATTAGATTTTGGGTCATTTGTCCAAAGTGTCGGTTAGGAAGTTGTTAGTAAGTGGATAAGCATTGTAAGGGCGGAATCCTATATATAGACATAAGTTGTAAGTATTGAATCATCTTGGTACGGATCCTTAGATGTTGGATGTGTGCGTCTTTGAGTCTGTATCTGAGATCAAGAGATATTGGGGAGATCTGGTTTTGCGAAGATATTGTATCAGTGTTTTGTTGGAGTAATATGACATGACGGAACTATTTGGTGAAATTCCCTGTGTATCTTTTATAGTAATGCATGTTGCCATTCATGAATGATGCTATGTTTTCTTGCTGCGGCTAATGCTTTAATGTTCTACTTGTTGCGATGAAAGATCTTGTTCAATGATGCTATGAATATGAATGATGTTAAATCTGAATGCATCTATCTATCTTTGAATGTCGTGATAAGTTAAGTAATTGGTGCCGCAAACATCCTCCTTCATTCGGTGGAAACATGGTTCCGTCCACTCTCCCTTGAATGCCTCAGGTGAGACCTCATCTAGTTCGTAGGTGTTGCTGGATGGGGTAAAACCTGTATGGGCCAGTGCTCATTGAGATCGCGGTGGGTTGGTGTCGATAGCGATGGGAACCCCTATCGACTGGGTTTGAGTCAACAAGCCGTAACCACCTTGTGTGTAAACCCTAGTTACAGCGACAGAGTGGTATTGATAGAAGATGTTCAGAGTGGTTTTGGGCAGGGCATTTGTGAGAAAACCCTAAGCCTGGTAATGAATTCAATTATTGAATGGTGGGAAAAGGGTTGCTTGCTTGATAAACATAGTGAAGGCTATACTCTCAACAAACTAGTGATTGGACCTTTCTATGCCCATCTTGGAATAACACTGGAAGGGAAAGACCGTGAGAGACTGTGCAACAGTGATAGGATCTTCCTTGTGTTGGATGTGGTAGGTATTGTGGATGCCAGGTCGGCTGAGAGAGACTAGACCTTTCTATGCCCATCCTGGAATAGCACTAGAAGGGAAGATGCCTTGAGAGACTGTGTAATAGTGCAGTAGGTCTTCCTTGTGTTGGATGTGGTAGGTATTGTGGGTGCCAAGTCAACTAATTGCTGAAACGCCTGCAGTTCTGTGGTTGAACTCACTGGCTTAGCAACACCTTCCCTGTTATCCCTGAATTGCTTGATAACCACTGTAGGTTGGCTTAGCATGGGCAGGTGCCCTGTAAAAACCCAACTACAGACTGGTTTAGCATGAGAATGGAACCTTGACTGTGAGAGAACCTATTATCCCTCCTTAGTGGATACACTGCCCAGCTCGGGGGTGATCTCTCAGCTGAAATAGTATAGGCTGGACAGAGATCTAAGGTTGGGTGGAACGTTTCTCTCCCTTAGCCAGTTTCTTCGGAATTGAAAGATAAGTATTATGTTATATGGTGATGTTGCTAATTGTGATGGAATGATTGTTCATGTCTCTTTTGGAATTATGAATACTTGAATTATGAATACTTGTTAAATGAATTGATTGATATACAATCATGTATAGGCCTGATTAAGAGGCTGATTTCACTGTTGTATGTACATCTTATATTGCATGAGTTTAATGCCTTGTAATTCCTACAATAATAGATGTGTTGATTAAATCTGTTTGATGCATTTTACATGTCATAATGAACGATAGTGTTTCATTGTTTTGTGATGAATGTTTATGCATAACTAACTCTATGAAGGAGATGCACATTTACACCTGACTCTTGAGAAGGAAGAGAGCCTTGGAAGTGGTTTCAGGAAGCCACAGGAAGTCAGATGGAATGGAAGATCTTAGCAGGTTGAAGGTTTGAAGTGTCTAAGTGGAGTTACAGGCAGAACTTCAGAGAATGAAATGAGAAGGTTAGATGCCTCAGCTGATCAAGTGGATTCTACCATTGGATAGAGCTCTCCAAGAGCTTTCTAACGGTACCAACCTTTCCCCATTTGGATGTTGGAGGAAGAAGTTATGCCCCTTAGAAGAATTGTTGGAATTACAGTTACAGAAACAAGGTTCCGAATGCATGTTTCCGAACGCGCGTTTTCGAAAATGCGGGTTGCGGGATCACTGAGTTCGAAAGTTATGCATTGGGGCTTTCTGCATTTCTGAATCCGAAATTACGGGTTTCGGGTTTCAGGTTGCGGGTTGCGGGATCTCCAAGTTCGAAAGTTATGCGTTGGGGATTTCCGCATTTCCGAATCCGAAATTGCAGGTTTGGGGTTTTGGGTTTTGGGTTGCGGGATCTTCAAGTTCGAAAACTAAGCATTAAGGATTTATGCAATTTTGAATCCGAAATTATGGGTTTCGTGTTGCAGGATCAGTCATTTTCGGGTTGTGGGATCAGCTGTTTTCGGGATTTCGGGTTTCGGGATGGCCGAGCACACAATTTCATATTTGGGGTTTCCGCATTTCTGAATCCGAAATTGCGGGTTTCAGGTTTCAGAATGCGGATTGTGCATTCAAGTTTTCCAGACTGTGTGTATGGGCATTCAGTCAATGGTTTTTGGAGAAAAAAAATGGATCATGGTCTCTAGTCGGCCAGGTAGGTTTGTGGGGACGTGACAATAAGAAGCAGGGAACCATCCGTGTGTGTACCGATTTTAGAGATCTGAATAGAGCATGTCCTAAACATAACTTTCCCACCCCATTCATAGATCAAATATTGGATGCGTGTGCGGGAAGCAAAGTGTTTTCATTTATGGACGGTTTCTCAGGCTACAATCAGATCCAAATTAAACCTGAGGATCAACATAAGACTGGATTTATATGTCCTTGGGGGACCTTTGCATACCGGAAAATGCCCTTCGGCCTTAAAACCGCCGGAGCTACGTTTCAGCGGGCCATGACCTATTCTTTTCATGACCTTAAGTGCATAGTGGAGGCTTATTTGGACTACCTTGCTGGTCACTCTCATAAGAGGGTGGATCACCCAAGTCACCTCCGCCTTGTTTTCGAAAGATGCCAGTGCTATAAGATTCATTTGAATCCGAACAAGTGCATCTTTGTCCTGAAAACCAATTGCCTTCTAGGGTTTGTAGTCTCAAAAGAGGGTATTAGAGTTGATCCATTAAAGCTTGAAGCAATACTTTGATTGCCTCCCCTATGTAATCTGATTCAACTTCAGAGCCTCCAAGGGAGAGCCACTATCTTGCTTCGTTTTATCGTGAATTATGCCAATATTCCTAAGGGTTTCGCGTGATTATTGAAGAAAGACACTCCTTTTATTTGGGATGAGCAAGCCCAATAGTCTTTCGACGCCCTTAAGAAAGCCTTAGTATCAGCCCTTCTTCTTAGTCCACCCGACTTTGCAAGATATTTTTGCTTTATGTTGCCGCATCTCAAGAGATGATTGGTATGGTCTTAGTTCAGGTAGATCATGTGCTTCAGGAGCATGTTGTCTATTATCTTAGTTGAAACCTAGTAGACGTTGAACTGAGATATTCTCACATTGAGAAACTGGCCCTTGCGATTGTTCATGCAGTCCAACGATTACGACATTACATTTTTCTTCGGAAAACCACAGTTATAACACATGTTAATCTATTTCAGTTCGTTCTCTCACGACATTTAATTGGGGGGAAATATAATAAATGGATTGTCATCCTTCAGGAGTTTGATCTTGATTTTGCTTCGGCGAAGTCAGTGAAGTCCTTGGTTTTCATGGATCTTATGTCGGATTTTTCGAGACTTGATGAGGAAGTAGTCCATGAAGACTCATTTGTGGATGAACATTTATTTCTTATCTCGTTGACGGACCCTTGGTATGGAGACATCATTGTATATCTCCAAAAGCTGAAGTTCCCTTCGCATTGTTCATGAGATGAGTGAAGACGTGTGAGACATCATGCCAAATATTATGTCATCGTCGGTGACACTTTGTATTGCCAAGGAAAAGACTCTATCCTACATCGTTTCTTAACTCATGAAGAGGCAGAGCTAGTGCAATGACTGCCATAGTGGGGCTTGTGGTGGTCACTTATCTGGGCTTGTGACAGCTCAACGTATCTTGCGAGCAGGTTATTTCTGGCCTACGATCTTTAAATATTGTGTTAATGTCGTGAAGAGATGCCACCCTTGTCAGGTGTTTTCTTGGAATGTACACTCGCATCCTTCCCCCCTTCATCTGGTTGTCACCGTCGGTCCCTTCACCAAGTGGGGGGTTGATTTCATGGATTGCAACCCAACTTCGAATGGGGGACGTTGTCACATCATCGTGGTCATTGATTAATTTACCAAATGGGATGAGGCCATGCCGACCGTTAAATACGATGGTGCAACAGTAGCCCAATTCATATTCAATCAAATTATAGCTCGATTCGCTATCCCGATGGAGATTGTCACTGACCATGGCAGTCACTTTCAAAACAAGATGATGGCAGAATTATCACTTAAGCTGGGGTTTAGACAAGATCACTCATCTTCATATTACCCCCAAGTGAATGGCCAGGTTGAGGCAGTTAATAAGTCCCTTAAGGCCATTCTCCAAAGGACCATCCGACAAAGCAAGAGTAATTGGCATATCATGTTATATCCTACTTTGTGGGCTTATCGAACCGCAGTAAATACGTCCACCGGTTTCTCACCTTTTCAGTTAGTTCATGGTGTGGAGTCCATCTTACCGATTGAATGCGAAATCCCTTCACTTAAGCTAGCTATAGAGCTCCTTCCTGATACATCAGAAGTATAGCATCGTTTAGTCCACCTTGAGAAGATTGACGAGTAGCATCGAGATGCCGACGTGGCAATATATTCCAACAAACATCGTGTCAAGGCTCAGTATGATAGGTCTGTTCGTCCCCGACAATATGATGAAGGTGACTTGGTCCTTCTTTATGACCAAGCTAAGGAACCCCTGGGGGAAGGAAATTTTAACCCAATGTGGCACAGTCCTTACATTGTGAGGCATGTCCTCGAAAAAGGAGCCTACGAGTTAGAGGATTATGAGAGAAACACCTTGAAGGAACCTAGGAATGGGCGCTACCTCAAGCGGTATTATGCTCGAACTTCTAGCTCGAGCTGATACTTTTGTATACTATTGTATAGTTTTTGTACATAGTTTAGATTTACTTTGATTTTTTGAGTCTGTTGATTCGATTCCTTTTGGTTGAAAGATGTCAGCGGAATCTCCAGTGTTTTTAGGATTCACAGACGGGGCCAGCCATCATACGCAGAGACTAGCTTCTGCTGCGTGGGTTATTTACTCACCCGACAACCAAATTGTGTCTTCAGGAGGCACTTGTTTCGGTCCTACATCGAACAATGTGGCTGAGTATAGTGCCATTATTGAGTTACTTCGTGATGCCATTTCACATGGTATCCAGTCTTTAGAGGCCCACCTAGATTCGCAACTGATTGTGTATCAATTGAACGATTGGTACTGTGTTGGGGATCCTACGTTACTAAGGATATTCTTAAGGGTAAGATCTTTGGAACGCCATTTTGATTTTATTACTTAGTCCATGTTGCAAGATGTTTTAATCATACTGCTGATGGATACGCTAATTATGTCCTAGATTGGAATTTGTCACATAATTAAAAATAAGCATTGAATCACACAAATAACATTCACACATTTGTACACACATAATAGTAGAGTTGGAAAAGCATAGTCTTTTCATTAATCAAAAGTGGTGTCATAGTAGGAAACTGGAGCTTGTATCTCTCAAATATACATATCCGATACAAAAAAATGAGACCCCGTGGCATCTAAGCCCTATGGGGAACTCTAGCCTCCTAGGATGGATGGGTCTGCATGTACTAGTGCATGACATTGGCTGTACGCTGGAGCAGTCGCGCCCATGTACCTGGTACCCCTACCACATGTCTCTGCTGTTGGAATATTATCACCATCATTTTTATATTTTGCATGCATGCATGCATCCAGTCATCATGAATGCATCTGCATGCATCCAATCATCATATTGGTGGTCTCCCCAACACCTAGAGCCTATTTTAAGCTCCCTAGAGCCTATCTTCATCCCTCAGTAGCCCTCCTACCTACCTGATGTACCCTGTTTTCCTCACCTGGCTCACATGTGCACCTTATCTCACCTACCAGGAGTTTAACAGTCAGTTAGAGCATTTATTACCCAGTTGGTGCATTTATTGCTCAGTTTAACTGCATATATCTCCTAGTTGTCTATTTTGGAGTGCCACTTGACCTTCTAATAGCCTCATGCGCCCATCTTGGAGTCTCCTTCCCCTAGTTTGTGCTCACATGGCTCAGTTAGACTCAGTTATAATCATTTGACTGACTATTGATCATTTATGATTGCCACTACTGATTGGATGATGTCTCCAATGTTATCCAAGCTACACACTGAGGATGATTCAAATGACCTCTTGGCCTATTTGAATATCATTGATTGTATTAAGTTATTATTCACATTACAGAGGGCCATCTTAAAGATGATGTATGATACAACAATTTTTCTCCATTTTCTGTGTAATGAGTGATTATTGTGTCAACATTTCTTCTTATTCTTTCTGCACTACATGAGTAAATTCTAGTGAGGTCTGCTACTGCTGAGTGTTCCTAGATCTAAAATATTACATGGTATTAGAGCTGACAACAGCTATTGGAATTGCAGCAGTAGCAGTTGCAGCAATTCCTTGAGCAACTGTCTTTCATTGAGCACCAGAAGCTTCTGAGTTTCCACAGCAAATCCTGGTGCTATTACCTTGCATTCACTGGAGCAATCCAGTGAGGTCTAGCCATGTGTGAAGGAATTAGTCACATGTGCTTAGTGTCATAAGGAAGTGTTCAATTCGAATTCCAACAAATCTTCTTTTCATAATTCTCATTTCTTTTGTAGGAATCTCCCTCCTTCAGCTTCGAATTCTGCAGCATTATGGATCTCAAGTTGAATTCATTCAACTAATTCGAATGGAAGGCTAAAATAGATATATTCTTGAAGTCGAAGAGTCTTTCTAGAGTGGTGAATGGCTCTGCAGTTGATCCCAATGGTATAATAGAGAAATCCAAGTAATTAGACAAGCTTGATGAAGCAGTAGGACTGCTACTACTTAGCATTTTTGAATATTTGCATTTTCATGTTATTGATTTGAAGACTCCAAAGGAGGTTTGGGTCAAGCTTGAATCCCTCATTGTCCATAAAGATGATTTGAAGGGGCATTAACTAGAAAATGAGCTCATCTCCATGAGTCCAAGCAGTTTTGAAACTATCACTGAGTTTCTCAACAAATTCAAGAACTTGATTTCACAGTTGAAGAGGTATGGGATTGAGAAGGAAGAGAAACAACTCATCCTTGCCATTCTATTGAAGCTAGGCCCTGATTATTCAGTGTTTGTTTCTACCTTCCAATCAGTAAGATTTTCCATTCCAAAATGGAAGTTCCCTTCGCTTCAAGACTTCATCCAATCTCTCACACTTGAGGAGGAGAAGCTAGTACACATGGGAGTGATAAAAACCAAGTTGGATTCAGCTCTTGCAGCCATTGAGATGAGAAGAGAGAATGGAAAAGGGAAACAAAAAAATTATGATAGAAATTCAAATGATACAAAGAAGAAGGAGGCTCCCATACAGTCAGATGGAGCCTCGAATCCTAAGAAGGACAAGCGCACTCAGAAGGGAAAATCCAAGTGCACATACTGTAATCGAGGATATCACCTTGAGAGATCATGTATGAAGAATACCATAGATATCATGGCTTCACTTCTTGAAAAAAATAATCTTCCAATACCTACATGTGCTAGAAAGAAATAGAGTGAAGCATCTGTATCTGAGAACAAAGAGAGATGCCATGCCCTCATGGCAGGTGCATCAACTCAATCCTCCTTCATTGTATATTATGGAGCATCAAGGCACATGTCCTCCTCCAAGAATCTCTTCACTAGATTCAAAGCTACTGTTGGACCATCCATCATGTTGGGGAATGATTGTGAGGTCTCTTCTGAAGGGATTGGAAGAATCAAACTAGATCATGGATACTTCTAGGATGTACTCTATGTCCCCACTATCACCGCTATATATCAGATGACCCACACTAGAGAGCCCAAGAGGGTGATCTTCTCTCCTAATAAGGTTGAAATTCAAGACACGGTATCAATATCTACCATTGCAAAAGGAGTTACAAATCATAAGTCAAAACTGTATGAGTTCTCCCACTTCTTACCTCTCTCAAAGCAATCTTCTCTTCACACTCATGCCAATGAAGACAGTAGATTGTGGCATGAAAGATTTGGACATCTTAACTATCAATACTTGCAAGACATGCATACTAAAGAGATGGTTGAAGGGCTGACAAAGATCAAGTTTTCCAAGGGAAACTGTCATGGTTGTTTGATTGGAAAGCATCTTGAGAATAAATTTGAGAAGGGGAAGGCAAGGAGAGCCTCTCATCCTCTAGATCTGATTCATAGTGATGTTGCAGGGCCATTTCCAGATCTATCTTTGAAAAAAGAAAGGTATATACTCACTTTTATTGATGATTATTCAAGATTTACATGGGTATACTTTCTTAGATTGAAGTCAGAAGTATTTGGATTCTTCAAGTTTTTCAAGTCTTTTGCAGAAAAGTTTTCAGATAGAAAGATCAAGGCCATTCGCACTGATAATGGAGGAGAGTACATTAAGGGTGATTTTCAAACCTTATGTGCTGAAGAAGGCATTGAGATGAAACATATTGTTCCCTACACACCACAACGGAATGGTGTTTCTAAAAGGAAGAAAAAAACATTGAAAGAAATGGCCACCTGCATGCTAAAGTCGAAAGGGTTGCACCCTAGTCTTTGGGAAGAAGCCATTAACTGTGCCTCCTATATTCATAACAGAGTTCCTCACAAAGGAATCAAAGATATGACTCCTTTCGAAGCATGGATGGGATACAAACCTAATGTATCTCACCTTAGAGTGTTTGGATCTAGATCATGGACAAGGATTCCAGATAAGAAAAGGAGAGCCCTAGATCCACAAACCAGAGAGTGTATCGCAGTGGGTTATGAATTGAATGCAAAGGCCTACAAGCTTCTAGATCCTTCTACTATGACCACATTTTTTGATAGGAGTGTACAGTTTGAGGAATGGCGTCTTCATGATGCTCATACTGTTGAGCAAGATAGATTTCCTACCACACCTCCATTGCTTGATGAGCTCCAAGAGAGCGAACCTTCATCACATGACAGTTCGGATTCAGAGTATGAGAGTGATGATAATGAAGAGAGAATGCTAGATCTAGATCCACAAGAACCTGAATATCTAGCAATTGATTCAGAATATGAGAAAATGGGAGATCCAGTTCCACAAGAACCTGATGATATCACACCTGATGATCCTCCTCTTCCGATATGGGCAGCCATTACTCTCAGATCTGTCGAAAATCTTGTTGGTGATCCAACTGATCAACGGAGAACCAAATCAAATTATCAGAATGGAAGGTTTCATCCTTCTCACATTACTGATCCATTTCAAATCGACCGATCCTTCTTTGGAAAAGAAGGACACTTGCCTCCTTCCGGGGTGAGTGATTCCATGCTACATTAGCATCCTTCGGTCTATTTTGAGGGAGGGATTTCTTCCCACTGGGTTTTTCCTCTTTCCTCTTTTATTATTTAGATTGTTGTACGGGGTGACCTTTGGTCTCAGTCACCAGGGCCCTACTATTTCCATTTTTCGGTTACTACCTCATAGTATAGCTTGAGGGAGGGTGTTGGAATATTATCACCATCATTTTTATATTTTGCATGCATCCAGTCATCATATTGGTGGTCTCCCCAGCACCTAGACCCTATTTTCATCTCCCTATAGCCTTTCTTCAGCCCCTAGTAGCCCTCCTACCTACCTGATGCACCTTGTTTTCCTCACCTGGATCACATGTGTACCTTATCTCACCTACCAGGGGTTTAACAGTCAGTTAGAGCATTTATTACCCAGTTGGTGCATTTATTGCTCAGTTTAACTGCCTGTAGCTCCCAGTTGTCTATTTTGGAGTGCCACTTGACCTTCTGACAACCTCATGCACCCACCTTGGAGTATCCATCCCCTGATTTGTGCTCACATGACTCAGTTAGACTCAGTTAGACTCATTTGAATGACTATTGACCATTTATGATTTCCACTACTGATTGGATGATGTCTCCAATGTTATCCAAGCTACACAACGAAGATGATTCAAATTTCCTCTTGGCCTATTCAAATCTCATTGATTGCATTCAGATATTATTCACATTACAGAGGGCCAGCTTATAGCTGATGTATGATAAAACATTTTTTCTCCATTTTCTGTGTAATGAGTTATTATTGATTCAACATTTCTTCTTCTTCTTTCTGCACTACATGAGTAAATTCTAGTGAGGTCTGCTACTGCTGAGTGATCCTAGCTCTAAAATATTACATCTGCATCTCCTTTGGGAGACACTCTACCTCGATCACTGGTACCCAGTAAGTCATACGAGTTAGGTTGACCCGCACAGTCTCCAATGTGTGCTATGTTGTTGCACCTAGTACATCCCCACCCCTGCCTCTACGATGATGTCGTGGGAAACCCTGAGGTCTTTGCGGACCCAAATCTGCAAGAAAACAATCAAACATCATTACATGATACCACACCAAAAATATTTTTGCATTCACTTAACACAAAAATACAGAAAAATTAAATATTCAAAATTTAAAAAGAGTATCTTACCAATGTCCCCGAATGCGGCCCCTGGTGGTAGTGGCATATCACGATCCCCTATGAATTCAATCCCCTCATAGGGATAGTCGTCTATGGAGATCACCTGTCACCACCACCAGTGGAGAAACTCATTAGTATATGGGGAGGCCAGCCGGCCACCCCCCTGCTGTTTCAATATCTTCGCCCACCGAGTCTGGGTAGGATCTCAAAGACTATTTGGAGGGATTTCTACCCTTAGACTCAAGCCTGACACCCTCTCAAAGAAGAAGCTGCACAATATACTACTAAAACCGAATTTTTTGGTCCGCCCCTATTTGAACTCCGTCAACTGGAGTTTCATGGAACCCAGCAGTGTTGTGCACCAATCATATACCGTTGGCCTCATGCACTCAACCTCATAGAATATCAATGGCCTTGCGGCCTGATGAAGCAAAGATGTTCTTGCTATCCTCCCGAGAGTAAGGACGATGACCTTCATGCTTAGGCTCGTTATAGCCTCTATAGGGAGTTGTTTGCCCACTTTTTGGGTGCCAGTAGGACAGTACCTGCCAATGTAATCACTAAGAGTGATTCCTCCCCCCACGCTACGAGAACTGAGACTCACCACCTCCCCTCGGTGGGACAAACCAGTGATAAAATTATGTGTCTTCCACCTCCAACGGAAGTGGTTGTCCATCTAAGTTGAATTACTATGCTTCTGGATCCGAGTAATCCACCA
This sequence comes from Larix kaempferi, assembly GCA_027924585.1. Lineage (NCBI taxonomy): Eukaryota > Viridiplantae > Streptophyta > Pinopsida > Pinales > Pinaceae > Larix > Larix kaempferi. Next base: position 33,912,426 of record BSBM01001000.1, on the reverse strand, counting down.
ATGCGATGAGCAATCGATTTTGGGCCCTCAAACCCTTGATGCTCCAAAATTTGTACAAACCACAAGCTTGCAATGCTTGTTTGGCAGCCAAATCTTCGCGAACTTGGTGATCAATGATGTCATGCTCCCTTTCTCTCCATTCCAGAACCATCCTGGAAGAAAACAAAGAGATTTTAGATTTTACCTTATGAAAAAGGACCTTTGGAGTCTTCTTTAGTTCTTTTCAGACTCTCTAAACATGAAATGACATTGATTTTACCTTCTATGGACTTGCTAAAATTTAACATTGAAGGACCCGTCATGGGACGCACCCCTCCTTTCCCAGGTTCAAAAAATATTGGGGATTGGACTCATCTATGAGATGAGCTATACTGAGCATCTGGTTACCCTCATCAAGCTTGTTAAAAACACATGAGGCAGTCATCAGTCATGATGGGGAAAAAGGAAAGTTTTTGTATTACACCTTTATCAGTGGCAGTACTTAGTTGTTCTTGAACATGGCACTCATTTACATTTGCATACAGTACTTGGGTCATCCGTTTGTCCTCGATTTTTGACTACTTACTGAGTCTTGTTACTCCTTTGGGTCATCCAAAGAATACTTCCACCATCAGTTGGATTAGGGATTGGCGTCATACTCGTCATGTCAATACTGCCAAGTCATGCCATGCCCATGTTCAAGAATACATTCACCACTCATCATTTGCAGTCAGTACACCTTCTACCATGTCGTCCTATTCACGCTTGATGATATGTACTATGATACCTTGAGAATCATTGACATTAATGGTGATTTCCCTCGTGCTTATTAACAGTATACATCAATGACAGGTAATCAAGTGGTTTCAACCATGTTCGACGTCAAGACATTTGTAATCACATGGATAGATTCGTATCATTGCGGGTTAGGATTGAAGACCCTGGGGAGTCATGTTTTACCTAGGTTGCGATGGAGATTGTTTTGAGTCATATTACACGGATCCACTTTTGTATTGGTCATGGCTGTGTTATCATCTTGTCATGGATCTACGCTTGTGTCTAGTAGCCATGATTGTGTTCAGTTGGTCATTGCTACCATGGATATGCAATGTATTGGTCGAAAACCATGTTATGAGTCATACGAGACTGTGTTCTCAGAGTAAGTTGCACTGCAACAGCATCCTCCATCCAACAAGTCCTTGCCAATTCCTTCTGTCAAAGCATTTCACCTGTCAAGTCCCAACAGCTTCATGCTTTGGGGGGCATTCTGTTACACCTAAATATTGTCATTATAATACTCAGTGTAAACCTTCCTGAAGACTCCATCACTAAGATACCAAATTGGAATAGATGCTAGCCCATTTCCATAGGTTTTAGTAAGGTCGCTGCAGGTCACCTTTGTGCAACCTGCAATGTCGCAGGTCACCCTCATGCAGCCTGCAACGATCTCAGTTAAATGGATAAAAGGGAATCTTCGAGCCACTTCTCGAAGATGTGTGATGTGGATCTCTATCCCTAACCTATAGGGGAGCTAGCATTGGGTTCCCTAGCCCTTTGGGAGGATCCCTTAACCCTATCCCACTATATCTCAACCTACCCTATCCTCTTAGTCCTATATATGTGAAGCTCATTCCCATTCCAAAGGGAGGAAGTCTATAGTACTTGCATGCTGGTGAAAATAGCTTAGGAGTTCTCTACTCATCTCTTGGGAGACCTATACTTCCTTTGGAGGCTTTGGAATTGGCTTGTTGGAGGAGGATTGCGACATTAAACTTTGGTTGTAATCGTCTCACTCTTTGTATACTTCCCTTCTTTAATACGGTAATATAAACGATTTCCACCAAATGTTGTTGTGTTAATGATATTTGTGTAGTTTACCTGCTTAAATGTTTACTTAGAACTGCTACTGTTTAGATGCATTTTACTTGCTTGTATTGTTCTGTATGACTTGACAGGTTTTGTAGCTGAGATCTGAAGACCGTGGAGCTTGGAACAACATCAAGGAGAAAGATCTACAAGCTAGAGGTAAGACATCTAATAACTCGATCTTTAACTAGATCTAGGAAAGTTGTTTCATATTCTGTCTCACTTGTTCTAGACTTACGTTGAGCTAGGGAGATCACGCCTTAAGTCCGCTTTCAGTAGATTGTCTGGTAACACAGTGTGAGCCATGGGATTGGTGTGTTGTTTGCACATGAGGAGTTTCACATTTTTTTGGGAAGGCTCACTGATTTGATGAATTACATTGGGAGCGGCACACTTCCAACATGGTGGATGGATCCCATCATACCACGGAGTGACAGGTTGTCACAAGCAGCAATGATGATGGAGGGTATGCATTAGGGACCATGGGATCTAGGCATTGGTGGGTTTTTTCAGACACCATTGATGTTTTGGAGTGTGCAACTGAGGCAGTGGTATCCAAGCATTCCTTGGAATTATGGAATGTATAGGGTGTCATGGATTTTATTGAATTGAAGTGGTGGTTGTCATAGTCACATTGTATTCATCAGATTTACTTGGGATCCTTCCATTCTTCTCAATTTTTTTAATTGGGAGGAACTTACATTTTCAGTTGCAGAGATAAAGGAGTTACGCATTGGGATATGGTAATAATCATAGTAGTGTAGCGAAATCATGGTGGATAACCCTTAGTTTAGCTTGGAGTTTGGGTCCCAATACGATTCATTCCAAAAACAACCTTGAGGCAACAATTGGAAGAAGAACATGTTAAGCATCACCATGGATTGTTGTTGCTTGAGGACAAACAAAATTGGGAGGGAAGGACTATAATGTCCCCATTTTGACATCACCATGGAGTTTCATGTACCCTCCCTAGTGATCCTTGATCACCCTCCTAACCCATTTGTTCCATCGGTCATTAAATAATTAATTAGGAACATATTAGTTAATACATGTTTTTGGACTTAAATAAAGTTGGGTGGAATAACTAGTTGCACATGTAATTATTATTATTATTATTCATGTAATTTTTATGAATGGATAATATTATTCATGTTTTTTTTTTTTCCAGAATGGATCTGAAACGGCTCTGAATGGATCGAAAACGGCTGGATCTAAAATGGCCTTCAGAATAGATTTGAAATGGATGGATCTAGAACGACTTTTAGAATGGATCTGAAACAACTCGGAATGAATCTAAAATGGCAGAATTTGAAACGGCGCGGAAGTGATCGGCAACAGTTCAGCTGAAAATAGATATGGACCCGAGGTTGTTCAGATTCCTAACAGTTTAGGGGTTTCACTCTACCACCAATGCTGTCTGACGGTTTGCGTATTGGGGAAGTACCCCTCACTCCACGGCTCAGGTAAAACTGATAACCGCTTTGCCACAAATGACAACTCTTGGTTTACCTCACGGGTGGGAACTAGTCAATCAAGTAGGGGTCGTTGCCCTTTTCGCTGGCAGGTCCTCTCAATGGGCCATCTACTTCGGGGTTCCTGTGGTACTCCTCACAATGAGTTTTAGGGCTTATTCCCAAGTACTTCCCACAGTTAAGTGGATAGGGATTATTCCCAGATCTAAACATGCAACAGATGCAAAAAAAAAATTGGCAGAAATTCCACCCAACGAGCCCAAGAAAGTGCTTTCATACCAGATGTGAAGAACCTGCAATAATTAATTAATGAAAACACACAAGATAACAGAAATAACAGAACTCAGAATCGGTTTTATTGATCGCAGGCCACTTTGAGGGGGAAACCTCCTTTGAGCATGCTCAATACAAATAACTTCACCGTACCTTCATTGGCCTCAACACACACTTATATACTAAGTCTATGCCCAATACTATGGGTCAATACAATGGGACATATAATACTACGGGACGACTTACAAAGCATTAGCGTCCAATACTATGGGTCAATACCATGGGATAATACAAACTATGGATCAACAAATACTACGGGATGACTTACAAAGCATATGCGTCCAACAATAATATACTAACAAAGTAAAGAGAAGGGTTGACACGGGTTCCTCACACCAAACGGAAGAGGAAGTTGAAGTATCCTTGTTTACTGTGTGGTGGTGACCATTTCCCCAAGGAATGTCCTAACCGAGACGAAGTGCAGAAGTTTCTCAAAGGAAACTCTACTACCACAGTTCTCAACGATCCCTTCCCCACTCAGAACCAGCAATTGATCACACACACCTCTTCGTCCTAAGGAGAGGCATCCTCTACCGCGCATGTTCTCATGATGCGTAGTGAGATTTTCAACTTGAACACACGTTCCCATTCGTATGACTCAGTCCCTCAGAAGGAACCGGTTGGAAGTAATACTGAAAAAGCTTCCACTTCTATTCCCGACGTCACTGTACCACACGCTTCTCTCACCATTGAGAAGCCTTCTTTAGAGTCAGTGTTGCGTCCTCCCAAGAGCACGATTCAAAAATCCGTTTTCAATCCTAATGCTCGGGTAGCTCAAAAATACAATATTGTATAGGAATTACCACAAGCTCCTTGTGCTATGTCAATGCTAGAGGTCTTGCAGAACTTCCCTAACCAACGCAAGACTCTCCTTGCTGCCATTGGCACAGTTGATTTGGATTCTTCTAATACTATCATGTTCCGACTTGAGTAATTTAAGTCGAGGCTTTCCCATCAGTTGGCATTTCAAGTTGCCACAAACATTGTTGGGAAGACAATCCATCGTACCATCTTGGACGAAGGTGCCTCTACCTCGGTCATGTCGATTTCATGTTGGAGAGCCACTGGCTCTCCCGATTTGAACCGTTCTCCCACTACCTTGAAAGCATTCGATGACCGTGGCTTTCAACCTCATGGGCTGTTACAAGCCTTAGCAGTCGATTTAGGGGGTAAGACCGCAAGCATTAATGTGGAAGTGGTCACAGCCCCTTTATATTATAACCTCTTACTTGGTCGTAATTGGTTTTACGCCATGACTATGGTCACATCATCTGTCTTCCGCATAGTACAATTCCCCCACCAAGGTCGAATTGTTACTGTCGACCAACTGGATTTCTGCACACCTGACACAGCTACTCATCCGGGCGATAATGTTCCATTACTTGGAAAATATTCGCAGCTATATGAGAGCGTCGAGGTTGGCCTCATAAAAGATTCATCTCTTATGGGAATCTTTCCAACCTCGGATCCCCCTAATCATGTTTCCATGGTGAACATGATCTCCTCTAGGATTTCATTTGTCCCCAACTCCACCGATCAATGGCCTGTACCTGATGAAGCCACTATGCACCTAATTGGAGACACCATGCCTCTTTCACCCGCTGAACTCACTTATGAGGCTGTCCAGTCAGCACTTGAGGACCACTTAGTTGTGGCCTCCACATCCTATTCTCTACAGTGGACGTCCTACTTACCCGATCCTCTGCTCCAGACTTTTTCATCTAATGATTCCATCATGGAGATCATGAGTTCGGATGACCCTCCGTGGGAAGACCTCCACCATCGATCGTCTTTCCTTCCCCCATCGGATACTGTGGAGAATAGCATCACCACCATCTTTACATCGGATGTGTACCCTTTCCCTTAGTCCTCGATAATCGCATGTCAAACAGACATTGAAGGAAACTTGGAAAACATTGAACCTACCATTTCAGTAGACATATCAGTTACTCCTGGTGTAGTGGAACACATTCGTTTAGGCCAGAAGTGTTCCCCTGAAGAGATTACAACGTTCACGGCCTTGTTCAAGCAATTTCGAGACGTATTTGCTTGGACCTACGAGGAAATTCCCAGGATAGGCCCAGTTATTGTTTCACACGAGATTCAAACCTATCCTGATGCTAAACCAGTCCGGCAAAATCTATGACCGGTACACCCTAGGAAAACTGTGGCAATTAAGGCAGAAATTAAAAAGCTCTTGAGGGCGGGTTTTATCTACCCTGTTCCATTAACAGAATGAGTCTCAAATGTCATCCCTGTAGCTAAGAAGCAGGGCACCATTCGTGTCTGTGTTGATTATCGGGATCTGAACAAAGCTTGTCCCAAGGACAACTACCCCACTCCCTTTATCGACCATATCATAGACAATTGTTCCAGAAGTTTCATCTTCTCATTCATGGATGGATTTTCCAGTTACAACGAAATTGAGATCCACCCGGCTGATTAACATAAGACAACTTTCATCTGTCCTTGGGGCTTCTTATCGCAAGCTCCCTTTTGGCCTTAAAAATGCTGGTGCCACATTCCAGCGGGCCATGTCGTATGCTTTTCATGACGTGAAGGACTTTGTGGAACCTTATCTCGATGATCTCTCTGCTCATTCACGGCAACGTGAGTACCACATTGATCATCTGACGGCCGTTTTCCTTAGACGCAGGCGGTATAATATCCGCCTGAACCCTCACAAGTGTATCTTTTGCGTCGAGTCTCGACACATCCTCGGTTTTATCGTCTCGAAAGATGGGATCCACATTGATCCCTTAAAGGTGGAATCCATTGTCACTCTCCCACCTCCCATGGACATTACGGAACTCCAAAGTTTGCAAGGGAAGGCAACTTACCTACAGCATTTTGTCTGTAATTTCGCGGAAAAGACGCAGGGTTACATGAGACTACTCAAGAAGGATGTCCCATTCATTTGGGACGATCAAGTGCAACAATCCTTTGATAGCCTCAAACATGCCATTACGCATGCCCCTGTGCTCCAACCTCCCAATTACTACAAGGATTACATCATTTATCTCGCTGCTTCTGCCACCACGTTCGCCATGGTCTTGGTATAGGAAGACAACAACGCCCAGGAACATGTGATATACTATTTGAGTAAGGGTCTTATGGACTCCAAAACCTGTTATTCGCATGACGAGAAGCTTTCTCTCACGGCAGTCATTGCCATCCAAAAGTTCCGCCACTACATACTTCTCTGCACCACCACCATCATCGCCGATTCAAACCCCATGTACCATGTTTTAATACGTCAAGTGCTTGGGGGCAAGTATTCACGTTGGATCGTAATACTTGGGGAGTTCGATCTCCTCTTCGAGAAGGCCAAGTTTAAGAAGTTGTTGGTGTTTGTCGAGCTCATCTGCGAGCTTCCCCGTGTTGATGTAGGATCTGAGCCAAATGATTCTCTTCTGGACGAATAATTATTCCTCATCAGCACGTCTGACCCGTGGTATGGGGATGTTACCTTATATATCCAGATCCAATGTTTCAAATCCCAATTGTCTCATGACGATCGTCGTCGAATACGCTACCACGCAAAGTATTACATGACCATCAGTGATACCTTATACCATCGCGGCATTGGTTATGTTCTTCGACGCTGTCTGACACATGAGGAGGCTGAACTTGTCTTGAATGACTATCACGCTAGGGCTTGTGGCGGTCATCTCTCTGGTATGGCTACGACCCAGAAGATATTGCACGTGGGATATTATTGACCGTCTATCTTCAAAGATTGTATTGAGGTAGTTAAAAAATGTCCCACATGCCAGCATTTTTAAATGAAAAAGCACACCCATCCAACCCCGTTACACCCGGTTATTGCTGTTGGCCCCTTCGCAAAATGGGGCATTGACTTCATGCACTGTAAGCCTACCTCGACCGGGGGGCATGGTTACGTCATAGTAGCTGTGTATTACTTTACAAAGTGGGCCGAGGCTATGCCTACATACACGGACGACGGAAAAACCGCCGCACTCTTCATGTTCAATCATGTTATCTCACGGTTTGGAGTCCCGCAAGCCATAGTCACCGACCATGGATCTCACTTTGAGAACCATATGGTCGATGAGTTCAGATTGGGTTTTTGTCATGAAAAATCAACAACTTACTACCCACAGTCCAATGGACAAGTAGAGGCCATTAACAAGGTCTTGAAAACCATGATTCAAGGCATGGTGGGTACGCATAAGTCCAACTGGCACAACATGTTGTTTTCTACACTATGGGCATACCGGAACTCCATTAAGGATGCCACCCAATTTACACTGTTCTAATTAGTTTACGGATTGGAGGCAGTCCTACCAATAGAGTGCGATATTCCATTGCTCAAACTCGTAGTCGAACTTCTTTCAAACACCACTACCGAGGAAGAACGTTTCCTTTACCTCACAAATCTTGACGAGACCCGCCGCGATGCTGCTTTTTCCAACAAGGCGCATAAGAAGTGCATCAAGGCACAGTATGATAGGTCAGTCCAACCCCGCATCTTTAATGAAGGTGATTTGGTCCTCACATATGACCAAAGGCACGATACGTTGGGGGCAGGTAAGTTCGAGTCCATGTGGCACGAACCGTACATAGTGAAACGTGTTCTGGAAAAAGGAGCCTATGAGCTAGAGGACTACGATGGGATATATTTGGGTGAGCCCCACAACGGGCTCTACTTGAAGAAGTACCATGCCTGAGTCTTTCTGCATGTGTAGATGGCAACTTGCTATGGATTCGCGGACGGAACCAGCCGGCATACCAGTAACCTTGCTTCGGCAGCCTAGGTACTTTATTCTCCCACCAGCGAGCTTATTATCACAGGAGGAATTTGTCTAGGTTTCGCAACCAACAATGCTGCGGAATATCAAGCAGTCATTGGAACCCTAACTAACGCTCTTTCCTTGGGTATGGACCACATTGTTATCTATTTGGATTTGCAACTAGTGGTCTATCATCTTAACCGGATCTACGCTATCCGCGACCCTACCCTACTCTGTCTCTTTAGACGAGTCCGTCTTCTGGAAAGGTCCTTTGAATCTATTCAGTACCTACACATTCCACGAGACATGAACACAGTTGCTGACTCGATGGCCAACTTCATTCTAGATTGGTACATTGCACACACATAACATCCATAAATCTAAAAGCATTCATAACATGTAAATCATCCATTTCATAAGAAAACACATAAACAAGACCACATTAATCATCCATAGAACACATAATGTATAAATCCGTCAAAAATGTTTGTATATATATAAATCAAAATGATGGTGTTGATACAAAATATGAAGCATGCTAGCTTTGAGTAGGTCTCTACAAAATCTGAAGCTCATAAGCTTTTAGTACATACATAAGTAGGACATGAGACTAGGGCTCAGGTTGCCTAACCCTAGATCATAAAGCTCCCGGTTGCTGCCCATGAAAGCAGACCATGGCCCTCGCTACTTTGGCCAGCAACGTGCCAAAATGGTCAAACACCCCAACATCGTACTTCTAGTAGTTCCGAGGTAGATCACGAACACCCGGCTCTTGGATATCCAGATTCAACCTTTGGATTTTCTCATATACCTCCTCTACCTCCTCGGTAGAATCTCGCATTGCAGCACCCAATACAGACACATCTCCTCTCCTCGCGACGAAACCACATTTGCACACAACACCGAGTTATCAGAACTACTCCAAAAAAATCCTAAAACATATAAAATGAAAAACACATAAAGTTGTTGTTCTTACCTATGTCACCCCATTGTGCTCACTCGGGGAGCACCAGGTCAGGATCACCTCTGAAGTCTGTCCCGCTGTAAGGGTAATCCTCAATCATGAGGAGCTGTCCCTCCAGCCAAGTAAAGAACCCGGTGCCATAACCTATGATGGGACCCCCGCCACCGTGGTGGGCCATCACCTCTTCCCATCGAGTCATATGTGGATCCATGGCATCCCGGTCATCTAAGTCCACCTGTGGACGCAGATGAGGTACCCGCTCCAGTAGAAAGGATATTACCACAGACCCATATCCAAACTGTTTTAGCACCCCGCTCCGACACTTGGTAAGCTGACCCCGGAGGTTGGTAAGGAGTCCCTCGATCCAATTGAATACCCGAGGAGCCATACACTCCTCCGCATACAACAACTGGGTCTTGCTCGTGAGATGAGCATACTAACTCCCCGCCACCCTCACCAGAGTGAAGAGAACGACACGTAATGGACGATCTCGAATCCCCTTAATGGGAATCTTCCCACTACTAGCCACAGTATCTCTAGTGCAGTACTGAATAATCAGGTCATCCACGGTTCGATCACCTCCTCGTGATCCATTGAGAGATATGGGTTCCCCCCTCCGGGATAATCTTGTCAGGAAGTAGATGTCCTTGACATCTATACTCAAGGTATGTACCCCGATCTCGAAGTGCTGCTACGTCGGATCCCAACATTGGATCATATGTGTCAGTAGCTGGACTTGGGCCCGCATGCCCGGCACTCAGAAGTATTTTATTAACCCGCAGTTCCTCAATGTGGCAACACATTGAGGGTCATTTTCGAACTTTGCATCATCCAACTCGTGTTCTCGTTCCTTCCACTCAATGACCATCTTTATCGCTGTGAACCTGTCAAGAAGCACAAATGAGAAACATTAGAACTCACCCCATGCATCAAAATTTTTTCTTTTGGGTTGGGCAATGAGTTGAAATTGGACATTTCTGCCATCGCGGGCTGTCCTTGCAGATAGTGTGACATCGTCGCAAATGACCCTTACGGGATTTGCGATGACCCTTGGTCATCACAGTTCCCGTAAAGACGGCTTGCGCTGATCCGAGGGCACATTTCCCCCAAGTAAAACAACTCAAAACCTTAAAAAATAAGCAAAAACATTAAACCAATCCAATGAAAAGTTGCAAAGATGCGTTTAGGCCTATCTGCTCTTGACAGCTCACAGAATGGTGGACCACAGCTCCCGAAATCAACAGTTGAAATCTGGCTCCAAATGGCTCTTTCAACTCTCCAAACTTGGTAAAAAACAATTGTAATTTCTTTTCACTATTTCACCCATTTTATAACAAAAAATGGAATATTCCTTTTATAAATTGATGCTTTAGTGGGTTTTTACTATAGTTTGGATTATTTACTGCATTTAAATACGTGGTTAACCATTTTTGACCTAGTCTTTGAGTTGCGGGAAAAGTTAAGTGCCTAATTAATGCCATTATTACCGTGACAATCATCTCGTAAGTATCATCAGGTATGAACAACTTCTTCGAGTGTCTTTTTGTCATTGTTCCGCTCAATAAATTCAATTATTAATGACAACCGAGCTTAGTCTTTGAACTTTCTCGTGCTCATTAAATGATGAGAATAAGTCACCGAGTTATAGTTTATCACTTTTTCGGGCTCGTTAAACTCCTACAAAAAAGGAACCCCCCAGAGTCTCTCTTTAAGCTCTTTTCAGGCTCTCTAAATACTAAAAGATCACCAAGCGAACTTGTCGCATTCACGCTTGTTAAAGTATTTAAATGGTCATTTTCCTGGTGATAATTTACCCATTTTTCGGACCAGGGGGCACTACTTACGAAAAAGGAATACTCCAGCCAATCATGACTGGAAGAGTCCTCTCTCGCGTTGTTTTACCCTTTTCCGGGCGAAGAGGCTAACCTTACGAAAAAGGACCTTGGGAGTCTCCTTTAGTTCTTTTCAGACTCTCTAAACATGAAATGACGCCGATTTTACCTTCTATGGACTCGTTAAAATTCAACATTGAAGGACCCGTCATCGGACGAACCCATCCTTTCCCAGGTTCAGAAATATTTGGGATTGGACTCATCTATGAGATGAGCTATACCGAGCATCTGGTTACCCTCATCAAGCTCGTCAAAAACACATGAGGCACTCATCAGTCATGATGGGGAAAAAGGAAAGTTTTTGTATTACGCCTTTATCAGTGGCAGTACTTAGTCGTTCTTGAACATGGCACTCATTTGCATTTGCATACAGTACTTGGGTTATCCGTTTGTCCTCGAGTTTTGACTAGTTCCTAGGTCTTGTTACTCCTTTGGTTCATCCAAAGAATACTTCCACCATCAGTTGCATTAGGGATTGGTGTCATACTTGTCATGTCAATACCGCCAATTCATGCCATGCCCATGTTCAAGAATACATTCACCGCTCATCATTTGCAGTCAGTACACCTTCTACCACGTCAGCCTATTCTGAGTCAGTCTTGCATGTTATTGTACCATCCGATCTACAATAAACATCTGTTATCGAGTTTCGTGTCGATGATGGGGGAGTCATCATGTCCCTCCTTCGACGGGTCCATCCTCGTCCACTTCAAATCATCATCCGAGGATTGAACTTAGAAACCAATCAAGTACCTTGGGCTTGCATGCCTCAATGGCAGGTTACCTCGCTTTCAACATGATTTCACATCAATGACTCTTGATTGAAAGATTTCATCTGGCATTCGACTTCAACTCATTTATTCATGCTTGATAATATGTAATATCATACCTTGAGAATCATTGACATTAATGGTGATTTCCCTCGTGCTTGTTAACGGTATACATCAATGATCGGTAATCAAGTGGTTTCTACCATGTTCGACGTCAAGACATTTGTAATCACATGGATAGATTCGTATCATTGCAGGTTTGGCTTGAAGACCCTGGGGAGTCATGTTTTACCCAAGTTGCGATGGAGATTGTTTTGAGTCATATTACACGGATCCACTTTTGTATTGGTCGTGCCTGTGTTATCATCTCGTCATGGATCTACGCTTGTGTCTAGTAGCCATGATTGTGTTCAGTCGATCATTACTACCATGGATCTGCAATGTATTGGTTGGGAGCCATGTTATGAGTCATACGCGACTATGTTCTCAGAGTCAGTTGTACTGCAGCAACGTCCTCCATCCGACAATTCCTTTCCAATTACTTATGTCAAAGAATTTCACCTGTCAAGTTCCAACATCTTCATGCTTTGGGGGGCATTCTGTTACACCTAAATATTGTCATTATAATACTCAGTGTAAACCTCCCTGAAGTCTCCATGACTAAGATACCAAATTGGAAGAGATGCTAGCCCATTTCCATAGAGTTTAGTAAGGTCGTCGTAGGTCACCTTTGTGCAACCTGCGACATCGCAGGTCACCCTCATGCAGCTTGCGACGATGTTAGTTGAATGGATAAAAGGGCATCTTCGAGCCACTTCTCGAAGATGTGTGATGTGGAACTCTATCCCTAACCTATAAGGGAGCTGGCATTGGGTTCCCTATCCCTTTGGTAGGATCCCATAACCCTCTCCCACTATATCTCAACCTACCCTATCCTCTTATTCCTATATATGTGAAGTCCATTCCCATTCCAAAGGGAGGAAGTCTATAGTACTTGCATGCTGGTGAAATTAGCTTAGGATATCTCTACTCATCTCTTGGGAAACCTATACTTCCTTTGGAGGATTTGGCATTGGCTTGTTGGAGGAGGATTGCGACGTTAAGCTTTGGTTGTAATCGTCTCACTCTTTTTACTTCCCTTATTTAATATAGTAATATAAACGATTTCCACCAAATGTTGTTGTGTTAATGATATTTGTGTAGTTTACCTGCTTAAATGTTTACTTAGAACTGTTACTGTTTAGATGCATTTTACTTGCTTGTATTGTTCTGTATGACTTGACAGGTTTTGTAGCTGAGATCTGAAGACCGTGGAGCTTGGAACAACATCAAGGAGAAAGATCTGTAAGCTAGAGGTAAGACATCTAATCACTCGATCTTTAACTAGATCTAGGAAAGTTGTTTCATATTCTGTCTCACTTGCTCTAGACTTACGTTGAGCTAGGGAGATCACGCCTTAATTCCACTTTCGGTAGATTGTCCGGTAACATAGTGTGAGCCATGGGATTGGTGTGTTGTTTGCACATGAGGAGTTTCACATTTTTTTGGGAAGGCTCACTGATTTGATGAATTACATTGGGAGTGGCACACTTCCAACATGGTGGATGGATCCTAGCATACCACGGAGTGACAGGTTGTCACAAGCAGCAATGATGATGGAGGGTATGCATTAGGGACCATGGGATCCAGGCATTGATGGGTTTTTTCAGACACCATTGATGTTTTGGAGTGTGCAACTGAGGCAGTGGTATCCAAGCATTCCTTGGAATTATGGAATGTATAGGGTGTCATGGATTTTATTGGAGTGAAGTGGTGGTTTTCATAGTCACATTGTATTCATCAGATTTACTTGGGATCCTTCCATTCTTCTTAGTTTTTTTAATTGGGAGGAACTTACATTTTCAGTTGCAGAGATAAAGGAGTTAGGCATTGGGATATGGTCATAATCATAGTAGTGCAACGAAATCATGGTGGGTAACCCTTAGTTTGGCTTGGAGTTTGGGTCCCAATGCTATTCATTCCAAAAACAACCTTGAGGCAACAATTGGAAGAAGAACATGTTAAGCATCACCATGGATTGTTGTTGCTTGAGGACAAACAAACTTGGGAGGGGAGGACAATAATTTCCCCATTTTGACATCACCATGGAGTTTCATGTACTCTCCCTAGTGATCCTTGATCACCCTCCTAACCCATTTGTTCCATGGGTCATTAAATAATTAATTAGTAACATATTAGTTAATAAATGTTTTTGGAATTAAATAAAGTTGGGTGGAATAACTAGTTGCACATGTAATTATTATTATTATTTTTTTCATAATGGATCTGAAACGGCTTTCAGAATAGATCTGAAACAGCTGGATCTGGAATGAATTTCAGAATGGATCTAAAATGGTTGGATCTGAAACGGCTCAGAATGGATCTAAAACCGATGAATCTGAAATGGCGCGGAAGTGATCGGCAACAGTTCAGCTGAAAATAGATATGGACCCTAGGTGTGCTCGAATTCCTAACAGTTCAGGGGTTTCACTCGACCACCAATGCTATCTGACAGATTGCATATTGGGGAAGTACCCCTCACTCCACAGCTCAGGAAAAACTGATAACCGCTTTGCCACAAACGACAGCTCTCGGTTTACCTCACGGGTGCGAACTAGTCAATCAGGTAGGGGTCGTTGCTCTTTTCACTAGCAGGTCCTCTCAATGGGCCAACTACTTCAGGGTTCCTGTGGTACTCCTCACAATGATTTTTAGGGCTTATTCCCAAGTACTTCCCACAGTTAAGAGGATAGGGATTATTCCTAGAGCCGAACATTCAACAGATGCGAAAAACAAATTTCGCAGATATTCCACCCAACGAGCCCAAGAAAGTGCTCTGATACCAGATGTGAAGAACCTGCAATAATTAATTAATGAAAACACACGAGATAGTAGAAATAACAGAACTCAAAATCGATTTTATTGATCGCAGGCCACTTCGAGGGGGAAACCTCCTTTGAGCAAGCTCAATACAAATAACTTCACCATACCTTCATTGGACTCAACACACACTTATATACTAAGTCTATGCCCAATAATATGGGTCAATACCATGGGACATATAATACTACAGGACGAATTACAAAGGATATGCGTCCAATACTATGGGTCAATACCATGGGCAAATACAAACTATGGATCAACAAATATTACGGGACGACTTACAAAGCATATGCATCCAATAACAATATACTAACAAAGTAAAGAGAAGGGTTGACACAGGTTCCTAACACCAAACAGAAGAGGAAGTTGAAGTATCCTTGCTTACTATGCGGTGGTGACCATTTCTCCAAAGAATGTCCTCACCGAGACGAAGTGCAGAAGTTTCTCAAAGGAAACTCTACTGCCGCAGTTCTCATCGATCCCTTCCCCACTCAAAACCAACAATTTATCACACACACCTCTCCGTCCCAAGGAGAGGCATCCTCTACCACGCATGTTCTCATGATGCGTAGTGAGACCGTCAACTTGAACATACGTTCTCGTTCATATGACTCAGTCCCTCAGAAGGAACCGGTTGGAAGTAATACTGAAAAAGCTTCCACTTCTATTCCTGACGTCAACGTACCACACGCTTCTCTCACCATTGAGAATCCTTCTTTAGAGTCAGTGTTGCGTCCGCCCAAGAGCACGATTCTAAATGTCGTTTTTAATCCTAATGCTCGGGTAGCTAAAAAAAACAATATTGTAGAGGACTTAGCACAAGATCCTTGTGCTATGTCGACGCTAGAGGTCTTGCAGAACTGCCCTAACCAGCGCAAGACTCTCCTCGCTGTCATTGGCGCGGTTGATCCGAATTCTTCTAATACTATCATGTTCCGACTTGAGTACTTCCAGCCGAGGCTTTCCCATCAGTTGGCATTTCAAGTTTCCAAAAACATTGATGGGGAGACAATCCATCATACCATCTTGGACGAAGGTGCCTCTACCTCGGTCATGTCGATTTCATGTTGGAGAGCCATTGGCTCTCCCGAGTTGAACCGTTCTCCCACAACCTTGAAAGCATTCGACGGCCGTGGCTTTCAACCTCATCGGTTGTTACAAGCCTTAGAAGTCGAGTTGGAGGGTAAGACCACAACCATTGACATGGAAGTGGTCACATCCCCTTTAGATTATAACCTCTTACTTGGTCGTAATTGGTTTTAAGCCATGACTGTCGTCGCATCATCTGTCTTCCGCATAGTACAATCCTCCCACCAAGGTCGAATTGTTACTGTTGACCAACTGGATTTCTACACACCTGACACCGCTACTCATCTGGGCGATAATGTTCCATTACTTGGACAATCTTCACAGCTGTATGAGAGTGTGGGGGTCGGCCTCATAAAAGATTCATCTCTTATGGGCATCTTTCCAACCTCGGATCCCCCTAATCATGTTTCCACGGTGAACATGATCTCCTCTAGGATTTCATCTATTCCCAACTCCACTGATCAATGGCTTGTACCTGATGAAGCCACTATGCACCTGATTGGAGACACCATGCCTCTTTCACCCGCTGAACTCACTTATGAGGCTATCCAGTCAACACCTGAGGACTTATTAGTTGTGGCATCCACATCCTATTCTCTACAGCGGACGTCCTCCTTACCAAACCCTCTGCTCTAGACTTTTTCATCTAACGAGTCCATCATGGACATCATGAGTTTGGATGACCCTCCGTGGGAAGACCTCCACCATCGATCGAATTTCCTTCCCCCATCAGATACTGTGGAGAATAGCATCACCACCATCTTTACATCGGATTTATACCCTTTCCCTCAGTCCCCAATACTCACATGTCAAACAGACAATGAAGGAAACTTGGCAAACATTGAACCTACCATTTCGGTAGACATATCGGCTACTCCTGGTTTAGTGGAACACATTCGTTTAGGCCAGAAGTACTCCCCTGAAGAGATTACAACATTCACGGCCTTGTTCAAGCAATTTTGAGACGTATTTGCTTGGAACTAAGAGGAAATACCCAGGATAGACCTAGCTATTGTTTCACACGAGATTCAAACCTATCTTGATGCTAAACTAGTCTGGCAAAAGCTACGACCGGTACACCCTAGGAAAACTGTGGCAATTAAGGAAGAAATTGAAAAGCTCTTGAAGGTGGGTTTTATCTACCTTGTTCCATTAACATAATGGGTCTCAAATGTCGTCCCTATAGCTAAGAAGCAGGGCACCATTCGTGTCTGTGTTGATTATCGGGATCGAAGAAAGCTTGTCCCAAGGACAACTACCCCACTCCCTTTATCGACCAGATCATAGACAATTGTGCCGGAAGTGTCATCTTCTCGTTCATGGATGGCTTTTCTGGTTACAACCAAATTGAGATCCACCCGGCTGATCAGCATAAGACATCTTCCATCTGTCGTTGGGGCACATTTTCTTATCGCAAGCTCCCTTTTGGCCTTAAAAATGCTGGTGCCACATTCCAGCGGGCCATGTCGTACGCTTTTCATGACATGAAGGACTTTGTGGAACCTTATCTCAACGATCTCCCCGCTCATTCGCGGCAACGTGAGTACCACATTGATCATCTGACGATCGTTTTCCTCGGACACAGGCGGTATAACATCCACCTGAACCCTCACAAGTGTATCTTCTGCGTTGAGTCTAGACGCCTCCTTGGTTTTATCGTCTCAAAAGCTAGGATCCGCATTGATCCCTTAAAGGTGGAATTCATTGTCACTCTCCCACCTCCCACGGACATTTAGGAACTCCAAAGTTTGCAAGGGAAGGCAACTTACCTACGGCGTTTTGTCTGTAATTTCGCGTAAAAGACGCAAGGTTATATGAGACTACTCAAGAAGAACGTCCCGTTCATTTGGGACGATCAAGTGCAACAATCCTTTGACCGCCTCAAACATGCCATTACTCATGCCCCTGTGCTCCAACCTCCCAATTACTACAAGGATTACATCCTTTATCTCACTGCTTCTGCCACCACGATCGCCATGGTCTTGGTACAGGAATACAACAAAGCCCAGGAACATGTGATCTACTATTTGAGTAAGGGTCTTATGGACTCCGAAACCCATTATTATCATGTTGAGAAGCTTTCTCTCACGGCAGTCATTGTCGTCCAAAAGTTCTGTCACTACATACTGCTCCGCACCACCACCATCATCGCTGATTTGAACCCCATGTACCACGTTTTAACACGTCAAGTGCTTGGGGGCAAGTATTCACACTGGATTGTGATACTTCAGGAGTTCGATCCCCTCTTTGAGAAGGCCAAGTATAAGAAGTCGTTGATGTTTGTCGAGCTTGTTAGCACTAGGATTGTGCTAAGCTTTTGGAGCGGTTATCACCACTTGTGCTAAGCTAAAGCCTGCCACCCAGGAGGTTTTCATGCCAAATCCACACACCCTCCACATCAGCATTCAAGTCCCGAAATTCAAATTGCAAGAAGAAAATCAAATGTTAAACTCAATGTAATTTTATATGAAGGCATGGTGGTTTTTCACCGAAAATGACTGTTTTAGTCATTGTTTTGCAGCAACAGTCTCTGCCAAACTGGGAGGAATTTTGGGAAACTGAGAGATATTTATCTCCATCACGGGCCAATATCCAATAACCTCTCTCATAATTTTCACAGGTGTCATGGTTTGGGAGAACCGAAAGGTTTTTCACAGGCTAATTTTCCAGAATTCACGTTTTCTGCATGAGTCATCAACTAAGGAACAGATCCCAGCCAGCTGGAGGCGAATATGAGGAAACCGAAAGAGGCTTTTATTCACAATGGTCCAATATACAAAAAAATCCTTCAGTTTTTACACAGCTATCACCGTTTGAGATATACAACCTTGGCACCGAGAGGAAGTTTCAGCAGTCTATGGTCGGAAATGAGCAAAAATGGTTGGAACTGACTCCCAGGTTGTTGAATCTCTTGTGCAGGTGTGAAATGTTGTTGTAACAGCTTCCTATTGAGATAGATCTACCCTAGGGCCAAATAGATCTATAAAAGAAATGTAATAGAAGTAGAACAGGGTTGAAAATCATTTGGCTGAGGCCTGGGGGAGCTCGGCCCTGTTTTGAGGCATTTCCTTGAATATATTTGCAGTGTTGAAGCTGGATTTTCACAGAGATTCCTGTGTAATTGGTTCTTGTACTCTGTTCTTTCTTCTCCTGCTGTGAATTGTATATCTTTCATTGTTATTTCCAGTCTGTAATATCTCTTCATACTTGGTGCAGTGTTATAGTTAAGCAGAATTCATACAAATTATGCTTTGTTTATCTCATTCCAAGTATTTCACAAATGTTTTCTACTAAATTTGGTACATGATTCATTATTGTATGCCTTGTATCGAAGGATTGTTTCTTTCTCTTATGTTTCACCAATTAAAAATCACTTTGACTACAAGCTATTTGCTACCTTGCCCCTGTTTAAATGCATTCACAGAGCAATTTGTAAATAATTTCCAAAGTTTGTTTAATGTGATTCCATTTCCCAATAGTTTCTTATGATTTGTCTCACCAAAACTCTAGAACAATTTGTTCCAGCAGAAATCTGATCGTATGTGTATGCTTTGAAAGAATATCTTGATTTGAGAGGCTGTGTGTTTATCAGTAATTGTTTTCAGTCTTTTATCAAATCTGAGAATTCCTTGTGGCTGCAAATTTGATTGAATATTTCCAGTCTTTTATAGATTTGTTGAGAGATCCCTCTTTGTTTGTGTTGGGTCAGTAGCACAAGCTAAAGATTGGTTAGTGGTTACCCCGAATTGCCTTCTCTCACAACCTTGGGGGTTAATTTGGGTGTTAACAGAGCTCATCTGCGATCTTCCCCGTGTTGATGTAGGATCTGAGCCCAATGATTCTCTTCCAGACGAATCATTGTTCCTCATCAGCACGTCTGACTTGTGGTATGGTGATGTTACCTTATATCTCCAGACCCAACGTTTCAACCCCCAATTGTCTCGTGACGATCATCGTCGAATACGCTACCACACAAAGTATTACATGATCATCTGTGATACCTTGTACCGTCGCGGCATTGATTATGTTTTTTGATGCTGTCTGACACATGAGGAGGATGAACACGTCTTGAATGACTGTCACACTGGGGCTTGTGGCAATCTTCTCTCTGGGATGGCTACAGCCCAGAAGATACTGCACGCGGGATATTATTTTCTATCTATCTTCAAAGATTGTATTGAGGCCATTAAAAAATGTCCCCCGTGCCAGCATTTTCAAACAAAAAAGCGCACCCATCCAGCCCCATTACACCGGGTTATTGCCGTTGGCCCCTTCGCAAAATGGGGCATTGACTTCATGCACTGTAAGCCTACCTCGGCTGGGGGGCATGGTTACGTCATAGTAGCCATGGATTACTTTACAAAGTGGGCCGAGGCTATGCCTACATACAAGAACGACGGCAAAACTGTTGCACTCTTCATGTTCAATCATGTTATCTCATGATTCAGAGTCTCGCAAGCCATAGTCATCGACCATGGATCTCACTTTCAAAACCATATGGTCGATGAGCTCAGTGCCAGATTGGGTTTTCGTCATGAAAACTCAACACCTTACTACCCACATTCTAATGGACAAGTAGAGGCCATTAACAAGGTCTTGAAAACCATGATTCAATGCATCGTGGGTACGCATAAGTCCAACTGGCACAACATGCTCTTTTCCGCACTATAGGCATACCAAACCTCCGTTAAGACTGCCATCGAATTTACACCGTTCCAGTAAGTTTATGGATTGGAGGAAGTCCTACCAATAGAGTGCGAGATTCCATTGCTCAAACTCGTAGTCGAACTTCTTCCGAACACCACTACCAAGGAAGAACGTTTCCTTTACCTCGCAAAGCCTGACGAGACCCACCGCGATGCTGCTCTTGCCAACAAGGCACATAAGAAGCGCATCAAGGCACATTATGATAGTTCATTCCAACCCCGCGTATTTCATGAGGGTGATTTGGTCCTCACATATGACCAAAGGCACGATAAGCTGGGGGCAGGTAAGTTCGAGTCCATGTGGCATGGACCGTACATAGTGTAACTTGTTCTAGAAAATGGAGCCTATGAGCTAGAGGACTACTATGGCATATCTTTGGGTGAGCCCCGCAATGGGCTCTACCTGAAGAAGCACTATGCTTGAGTCTTTCACGCATAGACATCTTGTATATCCTGTACATGGCATGTGTGTTTTGTGTGGTGTGGCACTTTTATTTTAGTGTGTCTAGGTCTTGTTTTGTTTCTTATACCATGTTCTGTCTGCATGTGCAGATGGCAACTTGCTACGGATTCGCGGATGGCGCCAGCCGGCATACCCGTAACCTTGCTTCGGCATCCTGGGTACTTTATTCTCCCACTGGAGAGCTTATCAGCTCAGGAGGAATTTATCTAGGTTTCGCAACCAACAATGCTGCGGAATATCAAGTAGTCATTGGAACCCTAACTAACACTCTTCCTTGGGTATGGACCACGTTGTTATCTATTTGGATTCGCAACTAGTGGTCTATCATCTTAACCGTATCTACGCTATCCACGACCCTACCCTACTCCGTCTCTTTAGACGAGTCCATCTTCTGGAAAGGTCCTTTGAATCTATTCAATACCTACACATTCCACGAGACATGAACATAGTTGCCGACTCGATGGCCAACTTCATTCTAGATTGGTACATTGCACACACATAACATACATAAATGTAAAAGCATTCAAAACATGTAAATCATCCATTGCATAAGAAAACACATAAACAAGACCACATTAATCATCCATAGAACACATAATGTATAAATCCACAGAAAATGTCTGTATATATATATATCAAAATGATGGTGCTGATACAAAATTTGAAGCATGCTAGCTTTCCGTAGGTCTCTACAAAATCTGAAGCTCATAACCTTTCAGTACATACATAAGTAATACATGAGCCTAGGTCTCAAGTCACCTAACCCTAGATCCTAAAGCTCCCGGCTCCTGCCCATTGAAGCAGACCACGGCCCTCACCACTTTGGCCAGCAACATGCCAAAAAGGTCAGACACACCGACATCGTACTTCTGGTAGCTCCGAGGTAGATCACGAACACCCGAATCTGGGATATGCAGATTCAACCTCTGGATTTTCTCATATACCACCTCTACCTCCTCGGTAGAATCTTGCATTACGACACCCAAGACTGACACATCTCCTCTCCTCGCAATGAGAAAGACCCCAACTAGTCGCGACGGACCCACATCTGCACACAACATCAATTTATCAGCACTACTCCAAAAAAATCATAAAACATATAAAATGAAAAATAATTAAATTTGTTGTTCTTACCTATGTCACCCCATTGTGATCCCTCAGGGAGATACAGGTCGGGATCACCTCTGAAGTTTGTCCCGCTATAAGGGTAATCCTCAATCATGAGGAGTTGTACCTCTAGCCAAGTAAAGAACTCAGTGCCATAACCTATGATGGGACCCCCTCCACCGTGGTGGGCCATCACCTTTTCCCATCGAGTCATATGTGGATCCCTCGCATCCCGGTCATCTAATTCCACCTGCGGACGCAGATGAGGTACCCTCTCCAGTAGAAAGGATATCACCACAGACCCATATCCAAACTGTTTCAGCGCCCCGTGCCGACACTTGGTAAGCTGACCCCATAGGTTGGTAAGGAGTCCCTCGCACCAGTTGAATACCCGAGGAGCCATACACTCCTCCACATACAACAACTAGGTCTTGCTCGCGAGATGAGCAGACTGACTCCCTGCCACCCTCAGTATGATGAAGAGCAAGGCACGTAATGGACGATCTCGAATCCCCTTAATGGGAATCTTCCCACTACTAGCCACATTATCTCCAGTGCAGTACTGAGTAATCAGGTCATCCACAGTTCGATCACCTCCTCGTGATCCAGTGAGAGATATGGGTTCCCCCTCCGGGATAATCCTGTCAGGAAGTAGATTTCCGCGACATCTATACTCAAGGTATGCACCTCAATCTCGAAGTACCACTGCGCCGGATCCCAACATCGGATCATATGTGTCAGTAGCTGGACTTGGGCCCTCATGCCTGGCACTCAGAAGTATTTTAGTAACCCGCACTTCCTCAATGCGGCAACGCATTGAGGGTCATTTTCGAACTGTGCATCATCCAACTCGTGTTCTCGTTCTTTCCACTCAATGACCATCTTTATCGCTGTGAACCTGTCAAGAAGCACAAATGAGCAACATTAGAAGTCACCCCATGCATCAAAGTTTTTTCTTTTGGGTTGGGAAATGAGTTGAACTTGGACATTTCCGCCGTCGCGGGAAGTCCTTGCAGACAGTGTGACATCGTTGCAAACGGCCCTTACAGGATTTGTGACGACCCTTGGTCGTCGCAATTCCCGTAAAGACGTCTTACACCGATCCAAGGGCGCATTTCCCCCAAGTAAAACAACTCAAAACCTTAAAAAATAAGCAAAAAACATTAAACCAATCCACTGAAAAGTTGCAAAGATGAGTTTAGGCCTACCTGCTCCTGACGGCTCGCGGAATAGTGGACCACAGCTCCCAGAATCAGAAGTTGAAATTTGGCTCCAAATGGCTCTTTCAACTCTCCAAACTTGGTAAAACACAATTGTAATTTCTTTTCACTATTTCACCCATTTTATAACAAAAAATGGAATATTCCTTTTATAAATTGATGATTTAGTGGGTTTTTACTATAGTTTGGATTATTTACTGCATTTAAATACGTGGTTAACCATTTTTTACCTAGTCTTTGAGTTGCAGGACAAGTTAAGTGCCTAATTAATGCCATTTTTACGGTGACAATCATCTCGTAAGTATCATTAGGCATGAACAACTTCTTTGAGCGTCTTTTTGTCATTGTTTCACTCAATAAATTCAATTATTAATGACAACCAAGCTTACTCTTTGTTCTTTCTCGTGCTCGTTAAACAATGAGAATAAGTCACCGAGTTATAGTTTATCACTTTTTCAGGCTCGTTAAACTCCTACGAAAAAGGAACCCCCAGAAGTCTCTCTTTAAGCTCTTTTCAGGCTCTCTAAATACGAAAAGATCGCCAAGCAAACTTGTTGCATTCACGCTTGTTAAAGTATTTGAATTATTGTCTTCATAGTGATAGTTTACCCCTTTTTCATACCAGGGGGCACTACTTACAAAAAAGGAATACTCCAGCCAATCATGATTGGAAGAGTCCTCTCTCGTGTTGTTTTACCCTTTTCCGGGCGAAGAGGCTAACCTTACGAAAAAGGACCTTTGGAGTATTCTTTAGTTCTTTTCAAACTCTCTAAACATGAAATGATACTGATTTTACCTTCTATGGACTCGTTAAAATTTAACATTGAAGGACCCGTCATGGGACGAACCCCTCCTTTCCTAGGTTCGAAAAATATTGGGGATTGGACTCATTTATGAGATGAGCTATACCGAGCATCTGGTTACCCTCATCAAGCTCGTCAAAAACACATGAGTCACTCATCAGTCATGATGGGGAAAAAGGAAATTTTTTGTATTACGCCTTTATCAGTGGCAGTACTTAGTCATTCTTGAACATGGCACTCATTTGCATTTGCATACAGTACTTGGGTCATCCGTTTGTCCTCGAGTTTTGACTACTTCCTGAGTCTTGTTAATCCTTTGGGTCATCCAAAGAATACTTCCACCATTAGTTGCATTAGGGATTGGTGTCATACTCGTCATGTCAATACTGCCAAGTCATGCCATGTCCATGTTCAAGAATAAATTCACCGCTCATCATTTGCAGTCAGTACACCTTCTACCATGTCGGCCTATTCTGAGTCAGTCTTGCATGTTACTATACCATCCTATCTACTCCAAACATCTGTTATCGAGTTTCGTGTCGATGATGGGAGATTCATCATGGCCCTCCTTCGATGGGTCCATCCTCGTCGACTTCAAATCATCATCCAAGGATTGAACTTAGAAACCAATCGAGTACCTTGGGCCTGCATGCCTCAATGGCAAGTTACCTCGCTTTCAACATCAGTTCACATAATTGACTCTTGATTGAAAGATTTCATCCGGCGTTCGACTTCAACTCATTTATTCACACTTGATGATATGTACTATGATACCTTGAGAATCATTAACATTAATGGTGATTTCCCTCGCGCTTGTTAACGGTATACATCAATGACCAGTAATCAAGTGGTTTCTACCATGTTCGACGTCAAGACATTTGTAATCACATGGATAGATTTGTATCATTGCGGATTCGGATTGAAGACCCTGGGGATTCATGTTTTACCCAGGTTGCGATGGAGATTGTTTTGAGTCATATTACACGGATCCACTTTTGTATTGGTCGTGGATGTGTTATCATCTCGTCATGGATCTACGCTTGTGTCTAGTAGCAATGATTGTGTTCAGTCAGTCATTACTACCATCGATCTGCAATGTATTGGTCGACAGCCATGTTATGAATCATATGAGACTGTGTTCTCAGAGTCAGTTGTACTATAGCAGCGTCCTCCATCTGACAAGTCCTTGCCAATTCCTTCTGTCAAAGCATTTCACCTGTCAAGTTCCAATAGCTTCATGCTTTGGGGGGCGTTCCGTTACACCTAAATATTGTCATTATAATACTCAATGTAAACCTCCCTGAAGTCTCCATGACTAAGATACCAAATTGGAAGAGATGCTCGACCATTTCCATAGGGTTTAGTAAGGTCGTCACAGGTCACCTTTGTGCAACTTGCGACGTCTCAGGTCACTCTCATGCAGCGTGCGACGATGTCAGTTAAATGGATAAAAGGGCATCTTCGAGCCACTTCTCGAAGATGTGTGATGTGGATCTCTATCCCTAACCTATAGGGGAGCTGTCATTGGGTTCCTGTTATCACATATATAGTAGCCGGGCTACCATACATTATTTTTCTCATTCCAGTACACTATTCAGCCAGTTCCCTTGCATTTGAGATGCTGAGATGAGCATCTATATTGGATCACTATCAGATTGTGGACAGCAGTTATATTCCCCATGCCATGACTGAGTTTCAGGACACTCAGAGAGATGACCGATGTAGCCATTATACCATTGGTACAGAGCAGACAATAGTGCCCAGAGTTACAGCAGCAGTCTCAGAGGACAGATGATGGTACAGGTTGATGAGCTTTCAGGTATATGACTCAGCAGGTATATCATAGTGTTATGGTTAGATTGCTTTTATACTTATTCTCATAGCATGTCTTAGCACTTAGTGTCATGATCTGGCGATCATATAGATATATGGACCTGGTTGATCTATTATATATATTATATTGTCCCTACTCAGACTTAGAAGTTCACTATTCATACTCATTGGTACATACCCTCCTTAGGGAGAATAGAGGTGATCATTACACCATACTTTGGCTTGCTAGTGTTGGCTCCATCATTTCATTGTCTTCATCCATCCATGGCCTACCTTTTAGATTATCACCCTGACTTACTACTTGACTAGTGGCATGGAGGACTTTTCCCCACTGTAGCCTCTGTATTGGATGAGCTTCCCTGTTTATTGTGTCTCGGCTCTGAGTTGGTGACAAAACTTACCTATGGTGAGTTGGAGTTCCTTGGAATTCCCCCTAGTCACTTAAGTTGTGTTGGCTAAACCTGAAACTTTTAGTGCTGCCATGAATACAAAATCTGGAAAAATGAAATGCTATATCTTGTATGAAAAGCCCATTCATGCAATGTGTTTTTAAACACACATGAATGAAAGGCGTGCCAAATGAAAATGGCCATAAAAATAAAATGTTATATCTTGTGGAAAATAAATACCTAGGTAAACAAGCTGTCCATGACACACCTAGAAGTGCTCAGGTAAACAAGTGCCTTAAAAACACACCTGCAACAGAAAGCCTAAAAGAAAAAATGTAAATCTATGCAATGTGTTTGTAAACACACATAGATCAAGGCTATGGAAACTTCAGGCCCAAAAAGCAATGGAACTTAAATGCTATATCTAAACAATTGCTGGCCTTATTTGTATTATGGATTGTGCGCATCTGTGAAGGTGAATAAACCCTCTTTAAACAACTCATCCATTTGTGAGACACCGCCATTCCCTGTGTTATTGCTCATTCAGTATATACTATGGTGTATTCCCTTTCCCTTGCCAAAGTGTCACAAATTCAAGACAGTTAAGTCATCCCTTAGCCTAGCCAGTTAATTCAGCCTTCACCCTTCACTAGCAAATTGATCACAACTATGAAGTGAGTATGGTCCTGAAAGTCTAGTCTGAGTAATAATAATAATAATTAACGACACTATATATTTGGATGTAGATCGCCAGTTATGATCATTATGTGTTATAATTGCTATTTGAATAAGTTGTAGAGCATGTATTAACCTTGATACTTTGCAGCAGCCTTGGATGATGGTCTGAGTTATATTTGGTCTTGGTTAGACCTAGTTTGACCATGGAGGACCATGGGACATGAGATGTTGGACCTTATGATGATATGGATAGATGATATATGGTCTATGTATACATACATGATGACTCTATGCAGCAACTACGGGGTTATGATGATGATTCTGGGGTTACAGCAGTGTTTGTATATGTACAGCGCATTATTATTGGCCTTGATCCGGTATATTGGATATTTATTTTGATCATGCAGAGATTCATATGGTGTATGAGTACACATCTTGGATGGATTTGGACCTTCTAAGTCCAATGGGATAGTTTGTTTTCAGTTCTGGGCACTTACAGTGATGATTTAGCCTCAGTAGGTTGTCCTAGTGCAGTTTTGGTCTGTCGGAGGCCCTGTCGGAGCAGATGTGATTTTTATCCGGTTGACCTAGGGCGCTGATGATGGAGGGGGTGGTCCAGCCACTTGTTTTTACCATATTACCCCCCTTCCGGACACACTGGTGCCCTCACCTTGACAGCGCCAGCACTCCAGGAGGCTTTTTGGGGCAGTTTCACGCTTCCCGAGGCATTTCAGGATTGGTAGAAATGGCTATTGAGGAAATCGATTTGGGCTACTGAGGAAAAGTTATGGCATGGGATGATCAGTGATGATAGATCGGGACCTTCCACACTTTCTCCAGCAGTTTCAGCTTCATCAAGGCCCGCATCCATCACTTATGGCACTTTCTGTGGATTTTTGAGGTCTTTTGAGGACCACGACTTCACTATGGAGGCACGATTTGGTACATTCATGATTATTTTTTGGTTATTGTGCTATGGGGATTGACCAAGGAGGGATAAAATTACCCCTTGGACCCACCATAAGCCTCTTATGATATTTTGTCATCATGATTTGGTGGAATTCCCCTCTTATAGGGCGATTTTGTCCACTTACATTATATTTTATTAGTGATCCATGTATTTTATTGTTGAGCTCATCTCAACCATTGATTAGACATTTGTATCTTTTAATCTTAGCCACTCATTCAAAAAGTGGTTAGGGTTTTGGTGCCTCTCCTTCCTATTTAAAGGAGAGAGCCTCTCATTGTAAAGGGACTTTTGGCTCTGGATTATTGGAATAGAAAATTATTATTGCATCTATCTCCAGTGTTGTGGTGAATGTTTTTGGTGTTCGTTCATTGGTTCTTCCTTTGCACTGAGTTATTGGAGATCTTGTTTGCCATATTTTTGTACCACGATTTTGCATCTACAGGTGGAGGCCGATTTGCTTGGAGGAGGAGGTATTGGTAGGGGAAGACTCTCCCTACTTTCTTCTTTGGAGCTCTTCGTTGGTAACAGGGAGTATTACTGTCCCAGGACCTTCTATTTCATGTTACTATTTGCATTTCTCTTGTATTTCTTCCATACTTGATCTTACTGATTGAATTTTCATTCCTTGGTTTGACAGGTAGAGGAAGGCGCACTTGTGGGCTAGGGCATCAAATCGGCAAGCAAATCAACAATCTCTCATTTGATCTCTGCGGGAATCTTCCTCAACATCAAGGCATCTCATCCACATCACTCAGGTATGATCTCAAGGTAAGTTCTATCTCCATGATCTATCCAATTGTCAAAAACACTCAAAACCCTAATTAATCAAAACCCCATTTTTTACATTTTCTCAGATCTACTTAGATCTAGTGGGTTATTGGGCATAATATTGAAAACCCACCTCTATAGCATCCACGACATCCCGGATCTATAGTTTGGTGAGGATTGGTTTCCGTTTGACCCCTCTCCCATGCCAACTTAGCTTCTCCCAAGCAAGGCGCACTTCACTAGTTGAGCAAGTTGACCTAGATCTAGGTGATGGGTGTTTGAGATTCCACTTGATTCGTCATCTACACATCCAATAACATACACCCAGGTTGTTACTTTTCTGAAATTCACCTTGTGGGCCCCATTCCACATTTTAAGGGATTTAATCCCCATTTTGGACCACTTGGAACCCTTAAACTCAGATCTACTAAGATCTAACCGTTGGATTACCACGAAAATACAGATCCATACTCCTACCCGACCGATCTACCCGGATCTAAAGTTTGGATGCCATCCGACTTGTTTTGACCCACCTAACCCCACTTTTAGGCTTCCTTGGGCAAAGTCGCACCACCTTGGAGAAGTGAGTTGACTCACTTCCAGGAACTGGGTACTTGAGATTTTTGGAGATTTAGAACCGGAATAATTCAAAACCTAGGTCTAGACTATCACTTTGTCAAATCTTGCCTTGGGGATTGCATTCCTTGTTTTAAGGGATTGTGGTCTACTTGGGTCAAACCTAGATCTAGACACATTCATCCATCAAGACCTCTATTACCTACTTGTCCCATGTATTAGGAGTCCTAAACCACAAGTCAACCCTACTTTGACTCCACTTCCCAATTCCCAAGGCACTGGCTTCTCTCCAAGTTAATTCGACTTTCCTAGATTGTTGGATTGACTTGTGGATTGACCTATGCATGGTGAACTAAACCTTTGAAGCTATCATGTATCATGGTCAACCTTGTCATTTGTACTAGTTAGCCCCAATACAACCCTTAAACTACCCTGCACTGGACACGGTTCCCAAGGCAGTGGGTCTTCTGACATTGAACTATTACACTAGCCCTAGATCTCACTTCAAACATTATAAGTCACTCTTACATCAACCATGAACCAAAGCTATACCTATTGAACCCCTCACTTGGCTTGTGACTTCAACCTATAAGGTCTAGGATAAACCATACACCTAACTTCACTTAGAAATACCCTGATTTGGTGTCTTGGTTTTGATCTCTCCTGTCGGGAGTAGATCGGGTCTCCCCCTTTGTTGTCTGGGCTAGATAACATAAAGTGAAGGTTGCCTCGACTGGTGTGACAACCATATATTGGAGGTCGAGGTGATCGTGGTTGCACCTTTTTAGTTGCCCTTCCCTATTGCCATCCATGACTGGATACATCCATAGGGGTAACTACATCTTAGGTGATAACAGTTCCCTAGCCCTTTGGGAGGATCCTTTAACCCTCTCCCACTATATCTCAACCTACCCTATCCTCTTAGTCCTATATATGTGAAGCTCATTCCCATTCCAAAGGGAGGAAGTCTATAGTACTTGCATGCTGGTGAAATTAGCATAGGAGATCTCTACTCATCTCTTGGGAGACCTATACTTCCTTTGGAGGCTTTGTCATTGGCTTGTTGGAGGAGGATTGCAACGTTAAGATTTGCTTGTAATTGTCTCACTCTTTGTACTTCCCTTCTTTAATACAGTAATATAAACGCTTTCCACCAAATGTTGTTGTGTTAATGATATTTGTTTAGTTTACCTACTTAAATGTTTACTTAGATCTGTTACTGTTTAGATGCAGTTTACGTGCTTGTATTGTTCTGTATGACTTGACAGGTTTTGTAGCTGAGATATGAAGACCGTGGAGCTTGGAACAACATCAAGGAGAAAGATCTATAAGCTAGAGGTAATACATCTAATCACTCAATATTTAACTAGATCTAGGATAGTTGTTTCATATTCTGTCTCACTTGTTCTAGACTTACATGAGCTAGGGAGATCACGCCTTAAGTTCGCTTTCGGTAGATTGTCCGGTAACACAATGTGAGCCATGGGATTGGTGTGTTGTTTGCACATGAGGAGTTTCACATTTTTTGGGGAAGGCTCACTGATTTGATGAATTACATTGGGAGTGGCACACTTCCAACATGGTGGATGTATCCTAGCATACCACGGAGTGACAAGTTGTCACAAGCAGCAATGATGATGGAGGGTATGCATTAGGGACCATGGGATCCAGGTAATGATGGGTTTTTTCAGACACCATTGATGTTTTGGAGTGTGCAACTGAGGAAGTGGTATCCAAGCATTCCTTGGAATTATGGAATGTATAGGGTGTCATGGATTTTATTGGAGTGAAGTGGTGGTTGTCATAGTCACATTGTATTCACCAGATTTACTTGGGATCCTTCCATTCTTCTCAATTTTTTTAATTGGGAGGAACTTACATTTTCAGTTGTAGAGATAAAGGAGTTAGGCATTGGGATATGGTAATAATCATAGTAGTGCATCAAAATCATGGTGGATAACCCTTATTTTA
This sequence comes from Larix kaempferi, assembly GCA_027924585.1. Classification (NCBI taxonomy): domain Eukaryota; kingdom Viridiplantae; phylum Streptophyta; class Pinopsida; order Pinales; family Pinaceae; genus Larix; species Larix kaempferi. Next base: position 33,880,901 of record BSBM01001000.1, on the reverse strand, counting down.
GCTTGGAGTTTGGGTCCCAATGCTATTTATTCCAAAAACAACCTTGAGGCAACAATTGGAAGAAGAACATGTTAAGCATCACCATGGATTGTTGTTGCTTGAGGACAAACAAAGTTGGGAGGGGATGACTATAATGTCCCCATTTTTACATCACCATGGAGTTTCATGTACTCTCCCTAGTGATCCTTGATCACCCTCCTAACCCATTTGTTCCATGGGTCATTAAATAATTAATTAGGAACATATTAGTTAATAAATGTTTTTGGAATTAAATAAAGTTGGGTGGAATAACTAGTTGCACATGGAATTATTATTATTATTATTCATGTAATTTTTATGAATGGATAATATTAGAAGAGTTCAAGAAGGCGCATATGGATTATTTTGCTTGACAGATGTTTCCAAAAAAAAATGATAATGGAAGAAAGAAGAAATCCAGAAGAAAGCACTAGGACAAAAGAAGAAAAAGGCAAGAAAGCAAGAAAGGAAGGAAAAGCAAAGAAAGAAGAGAAAAGTAGGAAAGTGATAGGAAAAGCAGGCAAAAGCACAGGAAAAGCAGAGAAAAGTAGGAAAAGCGACACAACGACGAAATTCATAATTTTTCTAATTTCTACACTCAAGAAGGAATAGTAAAAGCATAAAGAAAACATAAGGCTTTAGGAAAGTTAGCATAGGCTAATTTTAGCCATTGAGGGAAAAATAATGAAGGCAAGTGGGTCCAAGGAAAAAGAAACTTACTCTCCAATGTCCAGGTTCAATGCATTTAAGTCATGGATTAATTTCCCAAGAAGCAAACCAAGTTATAAAATAAGGTGGTGTGCACCCTCTCACATATTTTGGTCATTTTTCTTATAGTATTGAGAGCTTTGCTTCTCTTAGGTTGAGTGATGCACCTCAACTAGCTTTGGGTGATGTGCCCCATTGAAAATCTTGTTCCAGATCTATTCTTTTTAGTGTGAGTGTAGCCAGTGCAACCATTAGATTTTTAATTGCAGGTCTGATATTCCTTCCAGTATAGCTGATCAAATTCAATAGATGAAGAAGAAGTCTAGTTACTCATTGCTCCATCACAAGAGTTTCATTAAGTGAGAGGCCCACTTCAAGAAAGAGAATTCAATGAGTTGAAGCAGTTGTTGTGTGTCCAATATTATCCATAATTTCATCCTACATACCATGGGTCGAATATGGTGGTGAAGACTCTCTTCTTCCTCTTACAGTTCTCAAATTTCTCTCTATGTTGTAAAATCCTTAGCCCTTGGGGGTTTCTGGCAATTTTGACGTAATAAATTAATGAAGAAACCTATAAATATATGATTCAATATTGATGGTGCTATATAACATGTTATCATACCCTCTAATTTCCATTTTTTTAAAATTATTAATTTTACTGAGTCATTTAAATGGTCAAAATTCAAGACTAACTCTTTATTCATGAATTTTTGACTAGTTTTACTGTTTCGCTCATAAATGATATTATATGCACCTAAATTTAGTTCCAAAATTGTATGTATATTATTAAAACCCTATTGATCCCACTCCCACTTTCATATCATAGTTTGGTGCAGGTTGTACAATGATTGATTCATCCTTAACCTTAACTAGTTGAGCTGCCACTATAGCAACAACTTCTTCCAAGTCACCCAAACCCAGTCTAATTTCCCCAAAACCTATGTATATTTTGTGTATCAGTATATTAGAGGGTAGAAACAGGCTATAAACCTTCTGATTGCACCTGAATACAATGTAAAGGATCTAGTCTGCATATGCTGGTGTACTCAGGAAGCCTTGGAGTAGACGTCAGTGACAGCTGATTCGAAACATAAAAGGTCCCAGTACATTGTGCATAGGATTCTTAAGAAATATTAGTCATGTTTTTATGCTAGTGCATACTTTTTCTCAGTCATATCAGGTCCAAGAAATTCCATTTGTGAAGTTTGAGTGAGTTTAGCTGTGACTAGGACTAGTTTCTTCAATACTAGTTTTAATAACTAGTTCTAGTTTTGCAAAATTTCTGGTCTAAACTTTTGTAATTAGTTAATATTCCTTGAATCTAATATGGGGATATTACAATTTTATCTTGCATTACTATTTATTTCATCTTGTGAATCAAATCTAAATCTTTTTGTTTGCATTTACAGGGAGAGGGGCGCATTGGCTGAACTGGGGAAAATCAATTTCACTTGGAACTCAACCAAATTTGCTCAAAATTGATACAAAGAGGAAATATCATCATTGTGATTGGCATCTCCAATATTTCTGGGTATTCTCTACTTTTTTCTCTCCTATTTCATTTTCTATTCCATTAGTCACTCATTAAAATTAAGAAGTTAAAACCCTCGTTTTCTATAACCTTTGATATAGTCACCTAGTGCCTATATCGTTCAAAACCCAAGTAGGAAATCACCTAAAACCCCTAAGGACCAAATTCCATTTGAATCTGACTCCATTTTCCCATCTTAGAACACTGGTCCTCCTAGGAGCAATTCACCCTCCTTGGAAAGTCTCACGTTTTTTCCATTTTGGTGACTTGGGTGTTGTTTGAATCTTCTCTAATGGTCATATATTTCATCAAGTAACAATTTAGAGTGCCATTAATCCTTTAAAATACTACTTTGTGACTACATTCAAGGTCTTGGTAAATTTTCCTAAGTGTAGCAAATTGGGAATATAAATTGGCATTCACTCTATCTTGGATTATGAATTTTGTAATTTCTATTAAGATAATCATATTATTGGTTGAAAATATTCAATTTTTAAGCCTCTCAACCTGTTCTTCAAGTATTTATCTCAGCATTTATTTTTTTAATCCAGGGTATTAATTCAAGATACCAGTGATCATATCCATTTACAATCTCTTCTTGTGTGTCTTGTCTTCTTGTTAGCCTCCTTAGGCTAGTTATCCCCCCGCCCTTGGTCTTTCCTTAAGCTTGACCTTAAGTGACAAGAGCCCATTCGGTGTAACAACTACCCCATCAGTAGTGGACGACACCCTTACAGTGTCATTGGCCTATACAATCCTGGATAGGATCCCTCTTAGAAGCAGCTACAACTTAGGTGGTAACATGTACGTTCCATGATTATTTTCAAGAATGTGAAATTGATATTTTGGGATGATGTATTTTTTTGTCCAATGTATTTGAGAAACAAAATTCCATCTCATGTTCTTGGAAACAAGAATTCCTATGAAATTTGGTATGGCCGCATTCCTTCAGTGAGGTATATCAAAGTAAATAAAAAGTTTATTCTTGAAATGAATAAAAATGACAAGACAATTGAGAGGCAACTTGAGCATCTTGATATATTTACCCATTTAAAGACATACCATGAATTTGATAATGAGATTCCATGTCTTGAAGGGGGGATCCCAATATTGGATCAATCTTTGGAATCTCTTTTTGCATCACCATATTCCCCTCATGAAAAATTTATATCCACTTCATTAGAATATGAGCTTCAATCATATGATGTGATCTAGAGGATTGGAATATTGAATATTGATGAGAATGCAACACCATATCAATAATAAACCTAGACCCTCATAGAAATTTTCAAAGTGGGTCATGAAGACACTTGAAAGTGTTCATCTTGATGAGGTTGGAAAGATAGGGTCTAGAAATTCAACAAGAAAATAAGATGGAGGTGATACATATGATTTATACTCAGATGATGTAAATGATATGGATGTTTCATATGATTGTGAATTGAATTTATCTTCTAACTATGAACGAACTTCCTTTGAAGAAGTTTCTTCTTGAAGAATTTGCTTCTCATGATAAGTGGAAAGAAACTATGTCGAAGGAATATGATTCTCTCATCAAGAATGGGACATGGAAGTTGGTGGAACCTCCATTTGGAACCAAACCAATTGACTACAAGTGGGTCTACAAGAACAAGTACAATCTAGACGGCTCACTTGAAAAGAATATTGGAAAGTCTCATGGAAAACGAATTTGCAGAAAAAGAAGGCATAGAATATGAGGAGAATACCCCCCCCATAACAAAATGGGCCACCATTCATACCCTATTGGATTTGGTTGCACACAATGGGTGAAAAATTCATCAAATGGATGTGAAGACTACTTTCTTCAATGGAGACTTGAGATATAATGTCTTCATGTCTTCGCCAAAAGGTTTTGTTGTGAAGGTACATGAAAAGAAGGTATGCAAGCTCATCAATTCTTTGTATGGCCTAAAACAAACACATCACACTTGGTATGAAAATCTAACTGAGCATTTTCTAAAATTGAATTTCAAACACTCTAATCTTGATGAGAATGCAACATCGTCTCAATCATTTAAGCAACATGGACCCTCATAGATATTTCCAAAGTGGTTCATGAAGACACTTGAAAAATGTTCATATTAATGAGGTTGGAAATATAAAGGCTAGAAATTCAACAAGACAATATTATGGAGGTGAAGTAGATGATTCAAATTTAGGTGATGTTGATTCAAATTCAAGTGATGTAAATGATATGGATGTTTCATGTGATTGTGAATTTAATTTATCTGCTAACTACAAACCAACTTCCTTTAAAGAAGTTGTTTCTCATGATGAGGTGAAATATGTTACACGTAATGAATATGATGCTCTCAATAAAAATGGGACATGGAAGTTGGTGGACCCTCCATTTGGAACCAAACCAATTGACTGCAAGTGGGTCTACAAGAACAAGTACAAGCTATATGGCTAACTTGACAAGCATAATGCAAGGATTGTTGCAAAATAATTTGCACAAAAGGAAGGCATAGACTATGAGAAGACGTTTTCCCCCAAAACAAAATGGGATACCATTTGTACACTATTGGCTTTGATTGCATAGAATCAGTGTAAAGTTCATCAAATGGATGTGAAGACTACTTCCTTGAACAAAAACTTGAAAAAGAATGACTTCATATCTTAGCCATAAGGTTTTGTTGTGAAGGGACAAGAATAAACAAGCACCTTGCGTCTGGTATGTAAAGCTAATTAAGCATCTTTTGAAATTGAATTTCAAACAATTTAATCTTAATGATGCAACTATGTTTGTCAAGAAATTTGGCAAAACTGTTGTATACCTTGTAGTGTATGTAGATGATCTGTTGATGACAAGGATCAATGAAAGATACATTGCATCCATAAAGAAAGAATTGGAAAATGGTTTTGAGATGACTGATATAAACACCTTCACTACTACTTGGGTCTTGAAGTGCCTCAAAATCCAAAGTATATATCCATCTCCCAAAAGTACAATGGAGAATTACTAAACAATTTTGGCATGCTTGAATGTAATCCTATTTGTAGTCCAATGGAACATAATTTGAAGCTAACATCAAAAGAAGGGAATGAATTTGAGGATGCAACTAAATATAGACAACTTGTGGGAAGTCTTATCTACCTTACCACTACTAGACCTGAAATTTCATTTGTAGTTGGAACCTTTTATAGGTTCATGCAAAAACCTTGTGAACGACATTGGTGTCTTGCAAAGAGAGTTCTAAGATACTTGTAGGGGAATCAAAACTTTGGACTTAAATACTTGAAGGTAGATGACTTTTTATTAATTGGATATTCATATTTAGACATTAATGGCAATGAGGAAAATGGAAAGTATAATTTAGGATACTTCATGAGTATTGGATAAAAAACTATCTCTTGGATATCACACAAACAATTGGTTCCATCAAATTCTACTACAGGGGTAGAATGTGTGGTTACTACATAAAAGACAAATGAGATTATGTGGCTCGAGAAAATACTAGAGGACTTTCAGGGGAAACAGGTGAATCCTACTCCAGTTTTGATTGTCAAAACTTTAGCAATCATGTTTGCCAAGAATACTAGATTCCATGATCGAACAAAGCACATCAACACAAAGTAAAATTTGATTCAACATCATGTAGAGGCCAAGACCATTCATTTGATACATTATTCCACACGTGAGAATACTAAAAACATCTTCACAAAAGTGCTTGGAAGAGAAAATCTTGAAAATTTCATAAATATGCTTGGACTCATAATTGCCCCTTCGCATTAAGGTAGGGAATGGTAGATGCCTAATCCCTAGGGATTATGGTACATTATACATATTAGTATTTTCATATTATTATACATATTAATATTTCCAATTACTTAGGAATAATCTAAAGAGTCACCGTGAAGTCCAAATGACCTCTTGGAAAATGAAACCAAGAATCACACCTAATTGTATTTACATGTGATTCTCATTGATACAAGGCATCCAAGCATTGGAGTTATCCCAAGAATGTCATTGAAGAACCACTATTTATCCTCATACAAAGTGGAAGGAATATTGTTTTTCCAATACTTGTTTGACACTTTGGACTGTGATTAGTAGAAAGACTTATGTAACAAAGCAGTAATTTCATTACATATAATTGGGGTCAAATTCTAGATGTCAAGTAATTGTTACTTTGTTGAAGGTCGGGATGTTGATAGATTCCATTTCTAGGCCCATAAGTTAGTTAATCGAGACCCAAATCCAATTAATACAATAACTTATTAGGAAGAATCAATTTTAATTCCTAGGATGCAAATTGGTCCTTGGGAGATCAACTGAAAGAAGCACATTCTTGGTATGGAATTGTTAAGAAGCCTCATTCTTAAAAATGGTTGAATAGGTGAGGAGTATGGAATTTCAGTAATAACTCACTCCCTGAAAGATGAAAGAGAAAAGAATTGATAACAAAGGTATTGAACTTGTAATGCACTGCTAGCAACAATATAGATGATAAACACAAACTTATTGATAATTGTAACAATACAACAATTTCCTCAACAGATAAAATGAGTAAACTAAGAAGTATGAATGCAGATATAATTTAGTCCCAAAAATCAACTTTTGGGGGGTATTATGTTAGTTACTTGTTGCTCAAAGAGTGTTTGACTCTTTCTATGAGAGGGACACATTGGTGGGAGGAAATGTCATGAGGATGAATTGTCTCATTGATCCCTATTCATTTATTTTGATTTACACTTTTGAAATCACTTGGACTAGGAGAGTGCAACATTATTGCATACAAATATTTACACTTTTTAAATTACTTGGACTAGGAAAGCGAATTGTTATTGCAAGTGTGGGCATGTGCTTACTTATCCTTCTTACTTATCCATTGGTGTCCCCTTGAACGTTCTATATGTTTGGATAAACCGAATGGATGTCCTCATAAATATGTTTACAGGTTTTTTATATTGGCAATTTCTAGATTGAATTGATCGCGACTCAATAAAATGGGTGTTGTTAACAAGTGGATAGGAGTCTCAAAATAGTTGCCAAAATGCAAAACCGGTTCCCACTAGCAAATGGAAAAAATCCCAATACCAAATGGATGGAATGCCTCATACTCTTCATATTCAATGGAATGTCAAATTCATCATGAGTCGAGGGAATGTCAGGTTTGTATGTAAAACCTTATTCGGTAATGGAGATATTAGCTAATTATATATATGCTAGTTATCTAACATAACTATATTTATTTTTTCAAACACTAACATTTGTAAAATTATAATGTTATGTTTATAGTAATACAAACATATATAATTGAATATTAAATTGAATATGCAATATATTTATTATTTTATATACATTATACTATATATTAAAATGACTCAAATGTGAATTCCAAATTAGCAATAATTTATATAAATTGAATAATTAAATTGGATTGACACGTTAGTAAAGAAATTCATATATCAAGTCTTTTGTTGATTTCGATCTGAGTTCGGTCCAAACCTTTTGGACGTTTAAAACGTTGCTTGGCACATGCGGGAAGCTTTTTTGGAGACGCGACTTTGGCACATTATAGGCACACTATTACGGGAAGCTTCTCTTCAAGGGTGCAAAACTCATTCATTCTCTTACACTATAAAGGGAATGGGGGAACCAATTCATTAGACCATTTTTTTGTTTTTTAGAAGTAGATTTCATGTTATGTAATCTTAATATCTGAGTAATAGAAATATATGTGATGGTAAATGAGTTTGCAAATCTATTTTTTCCACATTTGGTGTACCTTAGGTTTAATGTTGATTTAGCATTAACATCTGATTTTTCCGAACTCTTATAATGTTGATCTAATTTATTATGTTGATTTAATAAATAGTTGAACTAGTGCTGAGTTGAGTTAGCATTCCAATTTGATTTTTTGAATCTATTTCATGTTGAGTTGTTGTTGAGCTAGTTAAGTTTTGCAAATCTCAATTCAGACTTCTATATTTTTTTTTTCGTTTAAATCTAGTGTCTCAATGATGCAAGAATGATCTATCCTTTTGATATGCGGTGTCTACACTCATTATTTCCTACACATTTTAGTGTTTGTAAATCTAGATTTTTTTAAATGTTTCAAATAGTTTTGGATTCATTTGAGAGGCTGAATTTTTATGATTGCATCTTCAATGTCATGAGGTGATATTTTAACATGCTATCAAAGTTTCACTATTGCAAATGTCCATCCATTGTATGTGGAATTTAGCTATTTATTAGAGGTAGTCGAGAATGAAGGATTTTGGTGGGTGTGATGTCCATAATCCTCCAAGTGATCGGAACACATATACATGCCTGTGAGAAGCCAATGGGTGTGATTCCCAGAAACTCACATGATTTGAGTGACTTTATGCCCGTGAGGGTTGATTTGAACTTGAGACAGGTCGATGATTTTGAATTGTTTATTTTGTTTAAATTTGTGATTCAAGGGTTTGCAAGAAAGGAAAACATGTTCAATCTTAGAGTGTGACCCAATAGATGGAACTTCCAACTTCATGCCTTGGAAGTGAAATTACAGACGTTGATAGAAGAGATGGATCTCTAGAGAATAGTTGAATAGAAGGCTGCAATTCATATTAATCCCCAATAGTTGCCTTGATATGAGAAATATGTTTTTAAAGAAAAGAGAATCATATCAGATTCTATGAAGGATCGTCGATTTCTCATATTGTGAGAAAATTCATGAAGGATATGTATTAGGCATTGAATTCTTTGTAGCAAAGTGTCAATGTTTCCTGAAAGTTGCTCCTGAATAATAAACTCAACGTGAGTAATAAAAACATAGTGGAATTGACTTCTCTGTATCAAAATGTGAATGTTCCCTACAAGGTTCTCCTAAAGAATAAACTCATCCATACTCACATGAGTAATATAATCTTAATGACTAGTTCCCTAATGAAGACCATCAAGCTTAGAGATCATTGCTTTGTTATAGGTATGAATATCAATGGTGAGGTGTTAGTTCCCATCGCACTAAACGGATTCTCACCACCATCAAAATATTTTTTCCAAGGTATATGTGCTCAAGAACACTTAACGACCTTTAATAATCTTTGGGAATCATTCATATAGGAAAAAACAAGGCAAGAAAAAACGACATCTAGAGTAGATGAATCCTAAGACCTTGCTATAATTGGGAAGATGAGGAAAGGTGGAAATAAATAATGACAAATGAATGGTAAGGAGGAAGCATCATGTTCTTCTAATCATGGTAAGAAGGATTTGATTCATGTGACATGTTTCAAGTTCCATAAAAAGGGGGACCATGCAAGTCAATATCTAGAGAAGAAGAAAGAGGGAAGGGGAAGCATCAACAACTATACTTTGCAGTGTTATAATTATGGGTGTAATATTCTCATGTGGACACGAAAAAATCATATGTATCATTGATGTATTCGTAATCATGGATAAATCCATCCTTTGGCCATTTATTATAATTTATTGTGATACTAGAGAGTTGGTAAGGCCAAGCTTGTCAAGCTTGTATGCCTAAGCTCAATAACTGCTCTTAGGGATAGTTCCCTACTTCGGTTATGTATAAATACACCACATCTCCCATTTGTATATCATCATATTTTTATATTCTTAATCTCTCTTATGAAGTGTTTTATGCTTAAGGGAACCTATATCTTTGACATTCTTTTTTATCGTCATTTATTTCTCTTATGATCACTTTGTGCACCTCGTGGAGTGCACTTGTGCTTGGGTACATTTCTCTCTCTCAAACACATTAGGGTTATCTATGTCGCGCACTTGTGAATGAGGGTTATTGCATAATTTGGATTTTTCTTTGGTTCCATTCAATTCTCCTTTCACTTATGAATCTCAACATGGTATGAAAAAATGTGTAAACCTTACACACTCAATTCAATCATTGATCCAAATATTTTTTGCTAGTGGCATTACACTAAGGGCTACAAAACTAGGGCTCCAAACCATTGTTCGATTAGAGTTATTCTAGGGGTTCTAAAAGAATAAACCCCACTCTAAGGCCAATGCCTCTCTTCTATGGTTTTCTTGGGTAATCCTAAGGTACTTTATCTTTTCTAAAACTAACACATCCTTTTTTCCAAATATTACCAAGGGATTTTGGGTTCTATAAAGGTAGTATTATAACGAATGCATCCATCTTACAATGCACATATGGATATGCACTCTACATATTTGTCCTCCAATGCACAAAAATGGATCGCTAACCCTAGAGATACTAGGCATGTGACTAAGCACCTATGGAAATTTTGTGCACTTGGGCAATTAATGCATAATTGAAATTTCAACTTTTTCCTAGAAGGTTTTTTGAATCTTATCCCTAGAATTTTCAATTCTTAGTACTTCTATAAATTAAAGTGTATAAAAACATCGGAAATATCACAATAATTCATTACTAACAATCTCAAACTTCTCGAAAATTCAAGAAGAAAAGATACCAAACCAAGACAAAAGTTTTCATCCCTTCTACGGAAACTTATCAACCAACAACCAGATTTAAAAATGTACATTAACAATATTAAATACATAATTATAACAACAATAAATGCATCCCCTTATATTTTTCCTTTAGATATTAAATCACTTTACAATTTTCTCTTTTACTTATGTCAAATTAGCAAGACATAAATCATCATAAATAGAAAAGCATAAAGAAAATAGCACTAGAAATTCAAATCTTTAAATGGCATAAGATATGGATAACTAGAAACTTTATAGGTAAGCTCATGATAAAGTACAAGTATTACCATAGCCTTTTCTTAAGGCTTGTACAAAAATCCATCCATACAAAAACCCCCTAACTAGGGTAAATAATAAAACCTTAACTCAACCAAGAAGATCCAAGTGCAAAACCTCTCCAACGTTATCTCCAATCCAATACGCCCTCCTTCTCTTCTTCGTCTTCACAAATCCACCCTTGTTTTTTCTCTCAAAACCCTGGTCTCCAATATCCAAAGGTAAAACCTTCAGCCTAGAACTCCAAGATCCATAAGAAGACTAATAAACCCTAATTCCGAGAGAGAGAGAGAGAGAGAGAGAGAGAGAGAGAGAGAGAGAGAGAGAGAGAGAGAGAGATAAATAAGTACAAATGAATATCCAAGAGAGAGAAAATCAATATCATTAGTGTACCCTCCAAAAGATAAAAACATTGTCCCGAGAGAAAACTCCAAATGAAAACATTCCCTCTAGACTTCATAACTCCACCTAGGGTTCATGAGGAAACCCTAGCAACTACCTCCAAGAATCTAAGTATAAATAAAAGAGATGATGTAATGATGTGTATAAAATAACTCTCTCCTTCATCTATTTATATGAGAGATAAGGGAGGAAAAAAATACTACGTGGTCCTATGCCCTTACAAGAAACCTACATGCGCACTTGTAGGAAACACAAGTGATATGTCCACTCAAGAGTACAAGTGTCATGCTCTAATGGTGATGTTGTGAAAAATATTGACTTTAAGATGATGTAGCTCTGCAAGGAAAGTCCCCACCACTCCATCACAAGCCTCCTACTCCACATGTACTCCAAATAAAAGTACTCCAATAGGTTAGATACCCCCTGGAAGAACATTGTCCAAGCCTTAGGCATCGTTGAACCATCTCTAGTCCTCTGAACAAGAAACCGAGATGAAAAATTACAACTAGGGCTTGAATCCCTCCTCCATTATGATAAATGCTCTGCATCTCTTGATGCGAAATATCTAAGTAAGTGGCTCCTTGAAGAGGCATCAATGAAGAGTATCCACCAAACTACTAGAAGATCTCCAAATACTAAGGGAAGAAACCCAATCCAACACCATCTTGAGTTCAAGCATCCATTGAGTAATCTATCTCAATTGATCCATCACAAAACATCTCTAATGCTACAATCCTTTTTGTCCCATCCAAGGGATATTCATAGACCATGTACCCCAAATCTAATGGATCACCCCTAAACTTTGGTGTAAACACTTTTGGACTAACCCAAAATTCTAACAATCCATCTTTACAAGGAAATTTTTTGCACCAACACCCGTCGACTCTCTCTGCAACTCTAGCAATTTTTTTATCTACAAATCAATACTAGCTATGGTACCAAAATCAACCACTATCATTTGCAGCAAACTATCAAACATGCTCTCACAACATCTCCAAAAAATAATGACCAGTTGTGAGTATGAATAAAATATCTCCATGGAGAAAAAGCTAACTACCAACCCCTAACATTCTCCAAATCAACATCGCAGGTCAACATAATGAACTCTCGAATACTTTTTGCAAAGACAGTCACATCTCCATACAATATCAAGTTGGTCTTGGAATACAAAGCTCATGGAATAGTAATCAAATCATGCAAGGTCATAATTAACCCATCAACATGAGAAACCTTCTCACATACCTCAAATCCTTGGGCAATTAAAATAACATGAACTAGGTTAATTCCCTTATCCCGAGAGAATCCTAAAGAAACAATATCATCAAGGGAAACTCCCTTTGTTTGAGAGAATCCATAATACTTTGCTATGTACTCTATAATTCTCTCATTAACTACATCTCTAGAATCAATATTGGCAAGGTTCTCCATCAGGGCATCACACCTCTCCTTCAATGAACAACTATAAGTCTCATCGATGATTTCAATCGCATCATCATATTCATCATGGAAGTCTCATGAATAGAAGAAAACAATGCTATATGACTAGCATATCTCATAGGAGATACACATGCTCATATATGCTCTTAAGCCACCAGATCAATAGTCTCTATATTCTTCCTGATCCTAGAAGGAGAACCCTACACACTGTAATATCTCTCATCTACATGATATACAAATGAAGTGTCAACATCTAGATCGCAGCCTAGCTTAAAGGTGTCTCACCAACCTTGTGCCTTCTGATAACTAAAAGGTCCTACTAGCTTCTTGCTCAAATGCATGATTTCCACGGGATCAACAAGTAATCTATAGAGGCCACCCTCTCTCACCCCTCTATCCAAATTCCTTAGAATAGCACGGATACAATCATTGATGAAGCATTGTTTTCCCTCAAAAAAATACTCTCTAATGTATATCTGTGATGCAAGAAACTGAAAGGAGGTTTTCCCTCAACCCTGAAACAAATAGAATATCATCCATTTCAAGAACATCACTAAAGGCATCTGAAATGAAATGGATCCAAATCCTCTCACAAGGTGAGTGGCATCAACCCCAAGCTCGATGATCATATCTCCCTCTTTCTCTTGAATCCCACTATATAGGGACTTGTCATATATCATGTGTATTGAAGCTCCGTTGTCCACATACCAACCAATATTAACCAAATGTTGTAAGATAAACAAGAAGCCATGGAAAAAGCAGTCTCAAACTGAGAGGACATCTCTTATGCTCCTGCAATAGTCCTAGTTGAACTCGTTTCATTCCTTTTCCCTTCTTCTTCAAGAGGTATTATTTTGCATAATGTGCCATCTCATGACATCATAAGCACATGATTTTATTTAAATCCTTATTTCCTACATTTTCCATGTCCTTCTTCTTGAATCATTTCTTACTACCCTTAAACATAATCCAAATGAACCACTTGTATCCACTTCCACTTTTCTCCAGACAAAACTACAATCTAATTTCCTCCTATACAATATCTACCCAAATATTTGGAAAATATGGTATATTTTTTAGAGAATAAATACCCCAAACTAATACAAAAATCCAACCATCCAAAAAACCCTCGCTCAACCAACAAGATACAAGTTCAAGAATCTCTCTAATACTATCTTCAACAAAATACATCATCTTCGTGTTCTTCTACTTCACAAAACCAACCTAGGATTTTCTCTCAAAACCCTAACCTTCAAGAGTAAAACCCTAACCCTAGAACTCCAAGATGCACAAGAATACCAAGAAACCTTACCACCTCAAGAGAAAGAGAGAGAGACAGAGAGAGATAAACAAGTACAAGTAAAGGTCCAAGAGAGAGAAATCCAAAATCATCACAAACACCTCCTACACAAGAGAAAACCCTAGTCACATAAGCAAGCTCCAAATGAAGACCTCCCCTGTAGTCTTCAAAACTCCACCTAGGGTTCATAATGAAACCATATTGATTGTCATGTTTCTTCCTAAGTGGTTACTTGATTAAGTCTTGGACCCTTTTAATCCCTAAGGGTCTAGGAGAAAATAAAAGGAAGGCATTATTAATTATTTGGGATAAATTTTGGAGCCAAGTCTATAGTAGTTAGTTAATCAATCATTTTAATGTTTGGAGTACTTGTAATTATTTTAATTTTATTATTATCATGATTTAATTAACTTTGTACAAGTGGTGGTGCTCATGTGGCTAGGAGGGTGCATGAGGATAAGGTTGGCCTCATCCACTCACTTGAGAGAAGATAGAAAGAAAAAGAAAGCAGCTAAAAGCAAGGTGACAACAAAAAAAGAAGGAAACTAGTAAAAGCAGGAAAAGCAGGAAAGTGAGCAAAGCAAGAAAGTGCAGAAAAGAATTTAGTTTGGAAAAGTAGGAAACATATATAAAGCAAAGGAGGGCGCAGTTTCTAAAAGAATGAGAAAATCACAAAGAAAGGAAGGTTGGAAAAGCAGGAAGGTTGCACAAAGCAGTGATGTTTCTAACTCTCTCTAAGGAAGGTGCACTCATCCAGTCACACTTTCTAATTGCTTGCTCATGAAGCCATCCAGTCTATAAAAGAAGGCCAATGTGCTCCTCTCACATCTTTTGGCCATTTTGTTTTATTATTCGAGAGCTCTGCTTCTCAAGGATTGAATGATGCGCCTCAATCAATGCTTGGGTGATGTTCCCCAAGGAAAGTGTGTTATAGTATTCTCCTATGATCATATGCAGCTATAGAATTATTATATACAGCCATAGAATTCTGATATGCATCCCTGATCCATCCATCTTCATGAAGAACACAAGCTTCCAGGATTAATCCAGAGAACTGTCCAAGTTTGGGGTGGAATTGTGAAGAGTTTCTTCAAAGAAGAGAGCAGAAAGAAAGGGCATGCCTCCAGTGAATATATCATATGTATAGATGCTTTTCCACTATCTATATAATGCTCATCTATGATCTTTGGTTCTGATCCAGCATTCCCATCTTCTTTCTCATTCTCTCACTGAAGAGTTCTGCTACTATTTTGTAAAATTCATTGAGTGGGATATTCTCTGTAAGTTTGGACCATGGATACTCCTTTAATGCTTCTATAAACTTATGAAGGAACTTGTTTCTATTTGTATTTGAATTTTAGAGCTCTGATAAATAATTTAATGTTAGGTTCGTGAGCCTTGGAGGCTGTTTGGAATTACTTCTTATCAATGCTTTCTCTTTTGGCTTCAAATATTGACTAGTTTTGCAGTAACTTTAATAAAATGATCTCTGGATATCTATTTTCTGTTCTGTAAGTCATTACAGGTCCTTAATACATTAATGAATCCAACCCAAGTCTTATACTAAGTTTTTCGTGACCCTCTCTGCCTATTTGGAAAATGCTGGAAGAAAACTAGTTGAGCAGTCCCTAGTAGCGCACTTTCTCTTCTGACCTCCAAACACTACCAAACCTTCACAAAACTCTTGTAACTTTTGCTCAGAATTATATTAGAGGTTAAATGCGTACTATCCACCTTCTGGTTGCATTCAAGTGTTAGTGGAGGAATCTATTATCCATATGTTGGTGTACCCAGGAAGCCTTGTGTAGACTTCAGCAGTAGCTGTTGTGGAAACATAAATGGTACGTGCATAAGATTCTGAATCTAGAATTTCCCCTATTTTTTATGTTGTTGCACACTTGCTATCATATCTTTCAGATCCAAAATAATCCAACTATCAAGCTCTGGGTGGGTTTAACTGTAACCAAGTCTAGTTTCTTCCATACTAGTTTTAATAATTAGTTTCAGTCTTTACAATTTTTTGTTTTAAATTTTGAAATAGAGTTAATATCCTTGAAATCAGATCATAGGATGTTACAGTGGTATCAGAGCACTTTCCTTGGCCCATCCTGTGGAAATTAGGCTCTCAGTTGGAGGAATATTGCAGGTCACATCTTCAAGTTGCAGTTATGAGGCTCATATCAGACTTTGAGCAATAAGAAGAAGAAGAGGCAATCTACATTGATGGAGGTTTGCATATGTCAAGGGAGGAGGATAACTTATTCTGTCAACAAATATGGAAGAAGGCTTGATCCACAAGTGGCTATCCTATAATATATCTTAGCAAAGAGGATGAAAGCAATTAAAAACATGCCTCAATGTTATCAGGAGTATTTGGAATTGGGTGAGAAGATCTACACAGCTATCTCCTTCAAAGATTATTATATTTACAAATATGGAATTTGGCCAAAATGTTGATGAGGATTCTTATGGGATAAACCATCCATGGAGGAACAAAGTTGTTTCACCTCTTGGGTAAAGAAGAAGAAGGAGGAGAAGCCAAAGGTGTAGTTGCATCAAATCCATCTGCATATTCCAACATTATGAGATTGTTTGGTTTTTTGTCAAGTAGAGACTCCAAAATTTGTGATCTGAGCACTACTCAAGATGGATAAATTTTAAATTGCTTGGAGGAGAAGGGAAATGAAGTAGAAGCATAGATCCATGAGGTGGAGTAGGGTGAAGCTCAAATTGCAGATGTAAATTTGCATGAGGAATCAATGACTAAGGGTGCATCCAGAGATCCTCATGATGCAGGAAGAAGAAAGCCCATAGTCAAAGATAAACCATCCGATGAGAATGAGAGGCACAACGGTCTCTTAAGTGGGGAACCAAGCACATCGGAAGATTCAACAACCCATAATCAGGTTGTTGGCAGTAGGGGAGGTGAATTCACTTCCAGTTTCTTTGTTGGTGATTTCAAGATCACTGCAAAGGAGATTGATCATGTTGGTGGCGGTGAGACATCTTTTGGATCATATCCAAAAGATGAGCATAAATAAAATCTCTGGTCGCCATTTGAGATCCATTGTGCAGTAGAAAATAAGCACACACTAGTTGGGTGTGAACCGGATAATTTGGCAGAAGAACAGACCACACTAGATTTGCCACATAAAGAGAAAATTGTGATGCAAAGGTATGAACCAAATTCTGATTTTTATTTTCCTTTAGGTCATTATGATATTGCAGCCACTTCCAGGGAGAATATTGGCATGATTGATTCCTCTAGTGATGAGGCTCAAACTTCTGGTGATAAGGAAGAATGCAGTGAGAAGTTTGAAATGTTGGATGAGAGTCTGCATGATTCTCATAGGGTGGAGGAGCTCATATGTGGCAACACTCACTGTGTTGTAAGTGTCGTTGTAAATGTAACTTCGGAAGATATTCATTTGTATTTTATATTGATATTATTATTGTATTTTACTTGTACCTCCAACGGAGATGTTTTTCCTCCGTTCAGGGACGTCATTATTATGCTTGGCCATGCAAGGTCAATGAGGTAAAACCTCCATTGTAATTCAGGGCATTAGATTACCTAAATTCAAATGTAATATGCATTATTGAGTCTCCCTAGGACAGGTCGGCCCAGACAGGTTAGTGAGTCCGACCTAATTAGGAATTAGGTCATCCCTAACATAAAGTATAAATAGAGAGCATTGTTCTCTCATTTGGACACACCTCTCACTCACTCAAGTTCGCATAAGCAAGAGATAGAAGACAAGTTCGTTGGAGGAGAAAGAGAGAGAGTGGTAGAAGACTTCCTATTTTGGGTTTTCCATTTTGTGATATTGTATTAGTGACGAATCTATCTTTGAGGAAGTTGCGTGGTTTTCTCCTTTATGGTTTCCCCGAGGAAAACTATTGTGTCTATTGTGTTTTTTTTTGCTTGTTATTCTTTCATTTAAAGATCCTAGTTAAATTAAATTAAAGTGCAAACTCTAACATGGTATCAGAGATAACCTAAACAGAAGGCATTGTGCAGCAACGGGAAACTAGGGCTTCCTATTTTAAGGTCTTATCTCCACAGATCATCTAAAAAATAGGGCTAGGCTAACTCACCCTAGAAGGGAACATATATTGGAGGAAGAAGAACCCAGTTTGGAGAAGTTTCATTTTTGACCTTGTCACTGGGGCCCGGAGAAACTAGGGCTTCCTGTTCCGGGCACTTCCCTCCACAAGTTATCTTGAGAAGGAGGTTATTCCAGCTCTCCCTAGGAGGGTGCATCTTCCTGTGGAAGTATAATTCAAAACCGATAATTTACATTGTTGGCCCCATCACTATTGTCGAGAGAAAACTAGAGCATCATTTATTTTGCAATTATGTCCACAGATTTGGAAAAAGGAGTACATTAGACAACTCGCTTTGAGGAGGCCCATCTTTCTGTCCAATCAGAAGTTCAAGATTCTAACTTTGGAAAATTAGGGTTTCTCTAACAAACCCTAGGCCAACCAGCTCCAGAACTAGGTTGGGCATCTCAAACTGGTAAGACCTAAATCTTTGTTATTTCCATTTGAGGTTCACATTTAAAAATGACTCACCACACCAAGCTTGAGGATAAGCTTGAGGGAGCTGACAAATTCCAAGCATGGAAGTATAGAATCTCTCTTGTCCTAGAAGAAAATTATTTGGACAAGTATGTTAGTGAGGATGTTCTAGCACCAGAGGGAGATGAAGCAAAGTCTATCCACAAGAAGAAATTGGTCAAAGCCAAGAGGATCATTGAAGACTCCATTAAAGATAATCTCATCCCCCATGTGTCATCCTTAAAAACACTCAAGGAGATGTTCGATGCTTTGACAAAGTTATTCAAAGGAAAGAACATAAATCGGAAGATTAAGGAACCAGCTCAAGAACGTTAAGATACTAAACTCAGAGACCATGCGATCTTACTTCAGAAGGGTATCTCAAATCAAGAAACAACTTGAAGAAGTTGAAGAAAAAGTAAAAGAAGGAGAGATCATTATGACCACCTTGAATGGTCTCCCAAGATCATGGGACTCATTTATTCAAGGAATATGTGCTAGGAAGAAGTTGATCACCTTCAGCAAACTATGGGAAGAATGTACACAAGAAGAATCTAGGCTAGTAGCAAGAGAAGAGAAGATGGGAGAAAATGATGACCAAGCCCTAACTGCTCATACTAAGAAGAATCATAACAAGAGGGAGGACCATCATCACAAAAGATCCAGAAGGACCAATCTGCATCATGAATCTAGAAGGGATATCTCCAATATCAGGTGTTACACATGTGATGAGAAGGGACATTACTCAAGAAATTGTCCCGGAAATCAAGGATCCTCCAAGAAGAACAATAAGAAGAGGCGTCATGCTCACACTGTTGAAGACAATGAACCCGCAAACAAAAGAACAAAAGAAGATTCTTCAAGTGATGAAGAATATGTATTGTAATGAAGGTAACCAGTTACAAGGGTTAATTCAGAAGGTTCCACCTCATAAGGTGAAGCTAGAGATGCCTTTTAGTATTACATGAAATGAATGGGAGAAGCTACTACAGAGTTGGACTCCGAAAAAAAAAAGATCGATGCTCTATGGAAGCCTCTCATCCATTTCAGCATTGGTTAGGATGCATAAGAAAGGACACATAAATTCTACTCTAGCACAAAGAACAATGTAGAATACTTAACATTTCCGATCATAAGCAAGAAAGGCATAGGACCTCAAAATCATATGATGAAGAAGAACACTCTGTCAAAGACTCCAGTAGTTCCTGCAAGGAAGCAAAGATCAAGAGGGAGTCTACCCAACAACCAAACAAAGACAAGCATTTGAATTGTCATTTCTTGTATATCTAATTACTTAAATGATATTGTTCAGTTGTGTACATACTTATGTTCCTAGATTTAGATGTGTATTATGCATGTTGCATTGATGAACAGAATACTACTAATATGCAAGTAATGGGTAAGTGGCCTATGGTACTGTACAACATTCCATTGTTGCTTATATAGAATGAAACGCCTTTGCTGACATGTTGGGAGAAGTGCACACTATTAATAGTGTTCTGGTAGAGATGGAAGGCATCTAGAAAGTTGCCATATAAATGTGGGATATTGATGAATGTTGTGTTGAAGCATTGGCTAAGATAGTTGCATGACTATGTGACCTATGTCCTTATGCATAAGAATTTGTTTTGAAAATTATGAAATGTTTCTAACCACACATCTAAATTGACTTGTAGGAAAGATTGTGTACCATCACCTACAAGAGAGACTTGTTTCGAAGAACAAACAATGATAATTCAACTATAACATTCAAGAAGTCAAGATGAAGAAACTGAAGTTCCCAGAACCACAGAAACAGTCATGGAAGAGGAAATCAAAGAAGATCAAGAAGACTGCGGCATAACAGAACCACAAGAACCTGTAGATACACCTCGTGAGAAGAACTCCCACAAGAGAAGACCAGCATGGGCATGAGAAGCAATACAAGATGCAGATAAGTATGGCTCTCTAGATGGGATGCATAGAGAAAGAAAGAGACCAAGGCCATACTCCAACTATGTGGCCCTGCTATGTGATATCATTGATAAAGAACCTTCCAACTACGAAGAAGTAGCAGAGAATAAAGAATGGAAGGATGCCATGATCGTGGAGTACCAATCGATTATGAAGAATGATGTTTGGGAGATAGTTTTGAGATCAGAAGGGAAGTCTGTTGTGACTTCGAAGTGGATCTACAAGATCAAGCATGAAGCAAATGGTATCATTGAAAAACACAAGGCAAGATTTGTGGCACATGGCTTCTCCCAAAAAGAAGGCATAGACTACGAGGAAACATTGCACCTGTAGCAATATACACTTCCATCAGATCTATACTTGCATTGGCTACAGTAATGAAATGGAATGTACACCAGATGGACGTGAAGACAAAATTCTTGAATGGTGTAGTAGAAGAGGAAGTGTACATGGAGAAACCACTAGGATTTGAGACACGTGACAGACATACTCATGTGTGCAATTTGAATAAATCCTTGTACGGATTAAAGGAGGCACCTAGGACGTGGTACGGCAGGATGGAAAGTTTCCTGATGAGCATAGTATTTATCAAGAGTAAAGCGGATTCCAACCTTTACTTCAAGGTTGAGGGTGGAAGACCAGTGATACTTCTGCTATATGTAGAAGAATTTTTTCTGACAGGTGAGGATTAGCTCATTGTAGATGCAAATAGGAGGCTTGCCGCAGAATTCGAAATGAAGGACCTGGGGATGATGCATTACTTCTTAGGCATGGAGGTGTGGCAGAGTGAGGATGGAATCTTCCTTGGCCAAGGAAAGTATGCAGTAGATATTCTGAAGAGGTTCGGAATGATGGATTACAAGGCAATGGCAACACCAATCGCATCGAACTTGAAGCTACTGTGTGATGCTTCATCATAAACAGTTGATACCACAATGTACCGTCAGATGATTGGTTCGTTGATGTATTTAATGAACATGAGAACAGACATATGCTTTGCTGTGAACACCCTGAGCCAGTTCCTAATAGATCTGAGACATGTTCACCTGATTGTTGCAAAGCATATATTGAGGTACCTGAAGGGTACAATTGAGTATGGGCTCAAATATGAGGCGAATCAGAGGATTAACCTACATGGTTATGTTGATTCGGATTGGGCAGGTAGTGCCAAAGATAGGAATATCACTTTGGGATGTTGCTTCAGTATGGGATCTGGTATGATCTCCTAGTTTAGCAGAAAGCAGTCATGCGTGGAACTGAGTACAGCCGAAGCAGAGTATGTTGCAGCTTGTTCGGCTAGTTATGAGGTAGTATGGCTTCAGCATCTACTGTCATATTTGTTTGATCTCGAGCTCGAGGTCACTTGTATCTTCTGTTACAACCAGATTTGTGTGAAGTTGTCTGAGAACCCGGTGTTCCATGACAAGTCGAAGCATATTGACATCAAGCTCCACCATATACGGGATATGGTGTAGAGAGAGCAGTGAAGCTCCAGTATGAGGCAACAGACAAGCAGATAGTTGATGTGTTGACCAAGCCATTAGCTAGAGTGAAGTTTGAATACTTCAGAGAGAGGCTTGGTGTTATCCAGAGGTTCCTCGAAAGAGGGAGTGATGAGACCAGAAGACGCAAATGCACTAGAGTTGGTTCTCGCATGGTGGAGGAAGCAGGTGGTGTGTGGAACGTAATGAACTTGGGGTGCTCCTAGGAAGTAATCCCATGCTAGAGATGCTAAGAGGTCCACCGGTCACAAATACACTTTATGTGCACCTAGGATTCTTGCATGGTGGAAGATGCAAGTGGTCCTTGGGACGTAATGCACCTGGGGTGCTCCTGGTTGTGCTCCCATGCTATAGATGCAAGCTGACCGTTGAGATATGTAATGCACCTGGGGTGCTCCTGGGATGTACCCCCTAGGTGGGAGACACAGGTGGTCTGTTGGACATGAGGTGTGCATCTGGGTTGTGTTCCGTGTATGATGAGATGATCTAGATACGATGAGATGATAGTAGGAGACGCAGGTGATTGTTGTGGCAATGTAATGTGTGGTCTCGAGCTATACCTACTTGATGACTTGCTCGTGGATATGATGAAGACATAGATGAGATCTAGGCCTACAGCCATCATGAAAATGGGCTAGCTCTATAGAGCTTCTTATGATAGATAGATTCAAGAGATGTCACTAATCAATGATAATAAAAAAATGAGGATTGTTGCAGCAACAACGATGATGATCCAGTGTTGATGATGATGTTCCAACATTGAAGATGATCCAACGATGATGACGTTGTCCATAATGTGTGTCTAGGGTGATGATGACTGTGGCGAGAGAATACCTTCCTAGTTAAGAGGGAGTGTTGTTGTAAATGTAACTTCGGAAGATATTCATTTGTATTTTCTATTGATATTATTATGGTACTTTACTTGTACCTCCGACGGAGATGTTTTTCCTCCGTTCGGGGATGTCATTATTATGTTTTTCCATGCAAGGTCATTGAGGTAAAACCTCCATTGTAAGTCAGGGAATTAGATCCCCTAAATTCAAATGTAATATGTATTATTGAGTCTCCCTAGGACAAGTCGGGTCAGTCAGGTTAGTGAGGCCGACCTAATTAGAAATTAGGTCACCCCTAACATAAAGTATAAATAGAGAGATTTGCTCTCTTATTTGGACACACCTCTCACTCACGCAAGTTCGCATATATAAGAGAGAGAAGATAAGTTTGCTGGAGGAGAAAGAGAGAGAGCTACAGAAGAATTCCTATTTTGGGTTTTACATTTTTTGATATTGTATTAGTGGCGAATCTATCTTTGAGGAAGCTGCGGGGTTTTCTCCTTTATGGTTTCCCCGAGGAAAACTATTGTGTCTATTGTGTTTTGTTTTGCTTTTTATTCTTTCAATTAAAGATCCTAGTTAAATTGAATTAAAGTGAAAACTCTAACATTAAGGAATCCATGAAGTGACTTAGAGAGCCTTCTCTTAGTCACAGAAGAAAAGATCCTGCAAGTGTTGTCTAGGACCAGTGGTGCACATAAGCTTCTTGAAGATCTTGTTGGAAGAGTTCAAATGGAGGAGAGATAAAGTGGAGTTGTGAGAAGAGTCTCTAGCTCTGAACTGTGCATCATCAAAAGAGAGTTGGAAGAAATGAAGGATGATTACTTGTAATTGTTCATGGACAGAGACATGGCTCTCAAATTTGTTGAGGACAAAGCAACAGTGGAAGGGGAGCAACATCATGTGGATTTTGCGAGTTCACATTCTTTTCCTAGAGTCACTGGTGAAAAGACGTGTGTGGTTGATTCCACACATAATGTATTGGAGCAGCCTCTTGTGGAAGTTTAGCATGAGGAGTTTGGAGAACTACAAATGCTTGAGGAACAAATTGTCTTGGAAAATGTTGGCCAAGCATTTGTTTCATGTGAAGGGGATCATGAGTTGTCTCTATGTGAAGAAGGATTAATTGTGATGAAGGTGGCTGATTACATCCCATTTGGATAAGCAAGCAAATAATCCTATTCATCATTGGATTGGATGGATAGCTACATCACCGAGATGGAGACCCAAGGTTGTGCAAGACTAGCTCACATTGGTAAGAGTTATTTTTGCATTAGTGATGGATCTATTGTTGCATTTGAGTTTGTTATGTTCTGTGAGAAGCAACCAAGGAATTCAGGGCTGCAATGTGATTCATTCCATACATCACCATTCATACCTTGGGAAATAAAATACGTAGTGGATGAGGTGTCATCTCAGAGCATGAATTCCATGGTGAAGCAGGGAGATAGTGAATGGTCTGCTAAAAATTTCAATACCAATCAAAGCACAAGCATGGACCTCTGACATCATCTTGAAGACGTTGAGAAGTCCCTGCAAGATCATGAGAAGGTTCTTGAATGCCTTCCACTGGTAATACCACCTGATGAAGGAGTGAAGCACAAGGTCAAGTTGAAGATGGGTGCGCCACCCAACATGATACCATCTTCCAAGCATCCCATTGCTTTGGAAAGTAGAAGCTTGCAGTCACATGAAAGGTATCATATCATCTTTGACATAGCCACCATCACCATCATTCATTGAATGGATAAGTCTAGACCCTACTCACTGTAGAGTGAATGGGTGGTTAAGTTCAATCACATCGGTTGGATGCATTTCATGATACCAATTAAGCTTAAGGATTGGAACCCAAGATTGGTAAGTGAGGTCCAAGTTTATAAATCAGATCATGAATGCAAGAATATAGTAGTGGATGTTCTTCTTTTTTCAAGAAAAGACTTATATGTTTTGGAAGGTCATTTAGTAGCAAAGTATCACAAAGGCACATTTGCATATGAGCTGCTGAATGGTTGGGTTCAAGAAGAACAATTTGACATCATGGAGGAAAGCATATTTTGGGTTTCAAAATCAGTTTTTATGGAGGATTTTATGGGGGTTGACCATGATTTGTTCCTAGAGGAGCACTTCCTTAAAATGGGAGTAAAGGTGCAACAAAATTTCACCCACACATACAAACATATCAAGAGGTTCAAAGGTGAGGTTAGAAAGCACATGAATGAATATTTTTCACCAAGATTCACCAAGTTTTATGTGAATCCAATTACATTCAAAGTACCTTGGTTAAGGAAGAGGAATGGATGGCATAAGGACAAGATATTTCTCAAGTTTTATCTCCACCTTGACCATCACCAATTTCATATAAATGAAGAATTCCAATGTGACTATTCAAGACTTCTGAGCATGGGAATTGGTTTATTTGGAGCACTAGAAGCATGCCATAAACAATTTGGAAAGCATGTGTTTATTCTTTCGGATGACATGTGGGCTCACTATGGGTTGTTGGAGAATTCTTCTCCTAGTTTGGGAGTTGCATTGTATGCTTGGAAATAATTTACATTGTTTGAGTGTGAAGTTGGAGGAATAAAGAAAATGTATCTTAATATCATGCTTGAGAAAGGTGAAGTTGATGTCTACATGGAGAGGATTGTTGACACAAACCCAGTCGATAGGGGTTCTTCACGCTGTCGACACCCAAGCCACCGCGATCTCCCTGAGCACTGGCCCAGACAGGTTTTACCCTGTCCAGCAACACCTGTGGAGCAGATGAGGTCTCACCCGAGATGTTCGAGGGAGAGTTGACGGAACCAAGTTTCCGCCGAATGAAGGTGGATTTTGTGCACCAACTAATCAACTTATTGAGACATTCAAAAATAGATCTAAGCATTCAACTTAGGCATTAAGCATAATTGCAACATCATTCAACAGATATTATTAATGACAGAACCATAAATGCACAATAGATATAACAGTAAGACATTAATCGCAGCAAGAAAACATCACATCATTCACATATTCGTATCACATAACACATTCATCACAAGGAAACAGGAAAGACACAATGATTCTACTCAAAAATATGTCGCATCATATTTATCTTCGCAAAAACCCAGATACAACAATATAATCCTTCATCCGCTCATATATCTCTCAATCGCTATCTCCTGATGATGATATCTCAACACTTACAATCCTATGTCTATTTATAGGCTTGTGCCTTTACATTTACGATCCACTTAGGCAATCGCCTAGCTACTTCTTAACAAACTCTACAAAAAGATGACCCAAAACCCACATAGTATGGTCCAAATTACCCAAAATACACATAACACGGTCCAAATGACCAAAACCCCGCATATTGCGGTCCAGATGACCCAAAATACATAAAGTACTATCGCCTTGCGCCTTGATTTCCTCCTTTTGCGGTATCTTCGGCCTTGCGCAGCATCCACGATGCTGACTCATCCAAACCGCCTGCCAACAAGGATTCACTCCACCCTTATTTTTTCCATCTCCAAATATGTGCACAAGAGATTGCAGCTCCATGAGAGGTATTATCCACACCATGACAAGGATATGCTATCCCATGTGTGTGCATTGGTTGAGTGCAGATTTGAGGGTGAGATTGAACTCAAAAAGTGGTATAAAAAATGGTTTGCATGTGATTCTATGAATGGGATTATTCATGAAGATCAACATATGACATTCATCCACTTTAAATACCCCATCCACTTAGTTCCCACGTCAATCTTAAAGCAGGATATTTTGGGAGTTGTTCATGTTCCACTCCTAGGTAGTCACCATGGTTGTTTGGAGATTCACATGAGTGTGAGTCAGAGGTTTTCATGGAGGAGATTCAAAGAAAATGCATTGGATCATACAAAGGAGTGCATCATATGCCAACACTATGTGATGGAGTATAATTTCTTGGTTAGCCATCCTGATTAGCAATAACAGCTTGGTGGAAGTGTACAAGTTCTTCAACCCCATGTTTCTCATTGCTTGAGGACAAGTAATCTTGGGAGGACTGTCATGTTCCTTCCTAAGTGGTTAATTGATTAAGTCTTGGACCCTTTTAATCCCTAAGGGTCTAGGAGAAAATAAAAGGAAGGCATTATTAATTATTTGGGATGAATTCTGGATCCATGCCTATAGTAGTTAGTTAATCAATAATTTTAATGTTTGGAGTACTTATAATTATTTTAATTTTATTATTGTCATGATTTAATTAATTTTTGTACAATTGGTGGTGCTCATGTGGCTAGGAGGGAGCATGAGGATAAGGTTGGCCTCGTCCATTCACTTGAGAGAAAATAGAAACAAAAAGAAAGTAGTTAAAAGCAAGATGACAACAAAAAAAGAAGGAAACTGGAAAAAGAAAGAAAAGTAGGCAAGTACATAAAGCAAGAAAGTGAACAAAGGAAGAAAGTGCAGAAAAGAAGTCAATTTGGAAAAGAAGGAAACATCTAGAAAGAAAAGGAGGGCACATTTTCTAAAAGCAGGAGAAAATCACAAAGCAAGGAAGGTTGGAAAAACAGGAAGGTTGCACAAAGTAGTGATGTTGCTAGCTCTCTCTAAGGAAGGCGCACTCATCCACTCACACTTGCTAATTGCTTGCTCATGAAGCCATCCAGTCTATAAAAGAAGGCAAATGCGCTCCTCTCACATCTTTTGGCCATTTTGTTTTATGATTCGATAGCTCTTCTTCTCAAGGATTGAGTGATGTGCCTCAATCAATGCTTGGGTGATGTGCCCCAAGGAAAGTGTGTTACAGTATTCTCCTATGATCATATGCAGTTGTAGAAGTATGATCTACAGCCATAGAATTCTTATATGCAACCCTAATCCATCCATCTTCATGAAGAACGTAAGCTTCCAGGATTAATGCAGAGAACTGTCCAAGTTTGGGGTAAAATTGTGAAGAGTTTCTTTAAAGAAGAGAGCATAAAGCAAGGGTGTTCCTCTAGTGACTATATCATATGTCTAGATGCTTTTCCTGTTAGTTTTTCAGAATTTAATTCAATCTGATATAGGATCTTAACTGAGAGAATAACATGTACAGCATATCTACAGCATATCAATCATGGACACAATAATGCAAGCACACAAGAGACACAGAGTTTCACCAGGGAAAACCAAGAAGGTGAAAAACCCCGCAACTTCCTCGGAGATAGAAAAAGCAATGATACAACCAAAGTACAATAGATAGTCTTCTCCTAGCAGATGATCCTCCTCCTCACAAGTGCGCCACTTTCTGAGAGAGATAGAAGTGAGTAATGAGTGATCAAATAGAGATATCCCGATCTCTATTTATACTTGTCCTGTCCTGCCCAATAAACCAGTGGGGTCGACTTGTCTAGCTTAGCCTAATAACCCATGGTTACATTAATCCGGGCCGGCCCCACACTTGGTGGTCTAATAACCCATTTACCCACATGACTCATACAGGGCCAACCCCATCAAGGTGGTCTAATAACCCATCAAGTATAAGTTACGACACTTACAATATAAATGACGACACTTCCGTATAGAGGAATAATACCATCTCTATAGGAATAAAACACTTCCGTATAGATGAATAATAACATCTCTATAGGAATACAATATACATGGGTAAAATACATTCCGAAGTTACATATACATCAACACTCCCTCTTAACTAGGAAGGTATTTCTCAACACAGATCTACTAGAACAAGTCTTCTTCTCTAGATCATCATCAGTGAATCATCGTCATTGTCACTGCTGCTGCTATCTCAATCAATCTCCGATCTACTCATCATAGGAAGTTCTACACATCCAGTCCTTTTTCATACTGGATGTAGGCCCACCACCTGCAGGTCTTCATCATCACTGGCCATACTGTGGAATCCTCAGGACTTATTACGTGAGTCAACAAAACCTTCAAAGAGCATCCCAAGACTGATTACGAGCACACAGCTCAACCTATCGGATCTCCGAGGACCTTTTACATGCTACTGCACAACCTGTCCACGGCCACAGAGTATCACGAAGCACAAACCAGATGCACATCACACAGCACTTACATATACGCCATGGGAGAACACATCTACAACCATGCGAGAATGGCATAGCACTTATATTGCAACCATGGGAGAACACATCTACAACCATGCTCAAATGGCCCAGCACTTATATCGCAGCCATGGGAGAACACATCTACAAACATGCTCGAATGGCCCCAGCACTTATATCGCAGCCATGGGAGAACACATCTACAACCATGCTCGAATGGGCCCAGCACTTATATCACAGCCATGGGAGAACACATCTACAACCATGCTCGAATGGCCCCAGCACTTATATCGCAACCATGGGAGAACACATCTACAACCATGCTCGAATGGCCCTGGAAATTAAATCACGACCATGGGAGAACACATCTGGCACCATGTCAAAAAATCCCAGCAATTAGATCGCGACCATGGGAAAACACATCTACAACCATGTCCGAAAAGATCATGTGCATCTATGTCTTCGGAAGTCATCACACATAATCCAACTGATTATGTAATGTATCCACCTGATACATGTTATCGCATATGATCATCTTGATCATCATCACTGCATCGTCCTAATGCATGTCATCTGGAGCAACATCCTGAAGCTCATCATCCATGATCATCCTGATCATATAATGCATCCACCTGATGCATACCACGTATATACATGATACATATCATCATACATGATCCACCTCATCATACAATGTATCCACCTGATACATACACAGATACATGATCCACCTGATCATATAATGTATCCACCTGATATATATCAACATACATGATCTACCTGATCATACAAATGTATCCACCGGATACATATACAGATACATGGTCCAAGCATCCAACATGATGCATATACATATACATGATCCAACTGATCATAACAAGCATCCAACATGATGTATATACAGAGCAGTAACTGGAGCATCGTCCCGATGCTCATCATCCAGCGCTTACATCCACAGCTATGGGAAGGATCCTCCTCTCACCATGCTTGGAATGGCTCCTGCAAATGTGTCCATCACTTCTTCCTCGAAGTGTCATCGATCTGAAGAACACCAAGCCTCTCTCTGAAGTACTTGAACTTCACTCTGGCTAGTGGTTTCATCAGCACATCTACAATCTACTCATCTGTCACAATATACAGGAGCTTCACTGCTCCTCTCTGCACCATATCCTTGATATAGTGATATTTGATCTCAATGTGCTCCGATTTGTCATGGAACACTGGGTTCTTAGATAGCTTCACACAACTCTGGTTGTCATAATAGATACCAATAGCATCCAACGGGAGATCAAATAACTCAGACAGTAGCTTCCTCAGCCATACTGCCTCACAACTAGCTGAACAAGCTGCAACATACTCTGCTTCGGCTTTACTCAGTGCTATGCAGGATTGCTTTCTGCTAAACCAGGAGATTACACCTGATCCCATACTGAAGTAGCACCCAGATGTGCTCTTCCTATCTACAACACTGTCTGCCCAATCTGAATCAACATAACCCTGTAGATTAAACTTTTGATTCACATCATACTTGAGCCCATAATCAACTGTACCCTTCAGGTACCTCAGAATATGCTTTTCAGCAACCAGGTGAACACTCCTCGGATCTGTCAGAAACTAACTCAATGTGTTCACTACAAAGCAAATATCTGATCTCATGTTCGTCATGTACATCAAGGACCCAATCATCTGATGATACATCGTGACATCAACCGGATCAAATGAAGCATCACACAAAAGCTTCAGGTTTGATGCCATAGGTGTGGTCATGGCCTTGCAGTCCATCATCCCGAACCTCTTCAGGATCTCTACTGCATACTTCCCTTGTCCAAGGAAGATTCCATCTGCACTCTGCCACACCTCCATGCCTAGAAAATAGTGCATCATCCCCAAGTCCTTCATCTCGAACTCGGCAGCAAGCTTCCTCTTGGTATCAACAATCAAACTATCCTCTCCTGTAACAAACAGGTCATTCACATATAGAAGTAGTATCACTGGATTTCCTTCCTCAACCTTGTAGTAAAGGTTGGAATCTACTTTACTCTTGGTAAATCCCAAACTGGATAGAAAGCTGTCCATCCTACCATACCAAGTCCTAGGAGCTTGCTTCAAGCCATACAAAGCTTTCTTCAACCTGCACACATATGATTCTCTGTCATGTGCCTCAAAACCAAGTGGTTGCTCCACATACACTTCCTCTTCAACTACACCATTCAAGAGAGTTGTCTTGACATCCATATGGCGTATCTTCCATTTCATCGCTGCAGCCAGAGCAAGTACTGATCTAATGGAAGTGTATTTGGCCACAGGAGCAAAATGTCTCTTCATAATCAATCCCTTCTTTCTGGGAGAATCCACAAGCTACAAACCTTGCTTTATATTTCTCTATGCTACCATCTGCAGCATGCTTGATCTTATAGATCCATTTGGAAGTCACAACAGACTTTCCTTCAGGTCTTGGGACTGCATCCCAAACATCATTCTTCATGATCGACTGGTACTCCTCAATCATGGCATTCTTCCCGAATCCTGGTAACTTCAATATATTCATTATCTTTAATAGATAACTTTGTTGTTGAAACAAACGTTGTATTCCTTCTTTTGTAGGTGCTAGTATAAGATCTTTCCTACAAAACAAGTTAAATTGCATGATTACAAACTTCTCATAGTTTTCAGAACAAATTCTTACACATAAATAAATATGTCATACAGTCATGCAATTATTTTAGCCAATACTTCAATACAACATTCATCCATATCATGTACCTTTCTAGATGCCTTCCAATCTCTACCAGAACATTGTTATGAGTTTTGCACTACTCTCAACATGTCAGCAAAGAGGTTTCATTCTAGATAACTAGCAATGGAATGTTGTACAGTGCCATAGGCCACTTACCCATTACATGCATATTAGTAGTATGTTGTTCATTAATGCAATTATTCTAATATGCCAAAATACACAGCCTAATTCTAGGAACATCAGTATATACATCATTGAACAGTATTATTTAAACAATCAAATATGCAAGAAATGATAATTCAAATACTTATCTTTGTTTGTTTGTTGGGTTGACTCCATCTCAGTCTTTGCTTCCTTTCTTCAACTCCATTCTGATGTGGATTGTGAGAAGCGGTCAACTCCCTCTGAATGTATGCATCCTGGTAGAGACTACTGGAGTGTGCTCCCTCTTGATCTTTGCTTCCTGGATTACCTGTCCTTGAACTTATATCCATCCTCGATCACTATGCATGCTTACAAGTATCATTATTGTGATATCCTCGAGATCTCATACATAATCATACATTTATTAGTATAATCTCAATACTATCAGAAACACAATAATCTTAAACATGAATAGTAATGTTCATTTTAAACACAGATAATAAACATTAGTATTCAAGGTTTATATAGGACTCTTCTGGTTAGTCATATCATCAATTTAAAGTAAGAAACATAATATGCTTAAACCCATGATTACTCAAACCTATAACTTCATGGATAATCATAATCAATCATGCCAAATATACTTATATAAGATATCCTAACACAAGGTAGGATTTTAACTTGATATAGGAAAAACATACCTGGATTAGCATGCTAGCTATCTATGTCTAACATACCCACATGATGTCTTCTTGTTCTTCAATGACTTGTGCTAGTAACCTGCATATCTCATAAGTTAACCATTATAGAACCAAGTTACATACCTCATAAGTAGATCTTCTATGTGATCCATGATAATGGATCAATCTTTGTCTTCATGTCTCCATGGTCATATGATTTGTCTTTCTTGATGTACCTTTCATGTTAGCGGACAACATCAACCTCACACAACACCAGAATGCATTAGTACAATCATAAGTGTCAAAACCCTAATCAATGAATATCTTTTATCATGCATTGATAATTTTATTAAGGTGATACGACAAGTCTAAATTTAATCAAGATTGTACTAACCTTAATGAAGACAAACATACCGTAAACTTAATCATGAACAGATCTCGAAACATACCTGGATAAGTCACACCTGTCGAGATTGCATGTAATCTTCTTATGTAAGGTCTTATCCTCATCTCCCTTTGAAACAAGAACTTCTTCACTTATGCAGGTGACCAAACCATTCTCTTCTAGGATTAACCCAATCCACTTGATTTGCAGAAACTAGATCTGGAGTTGGATTAGGGTTTTTCAGGGAAACCCTAAAAATTCAAACTTTGAATTTCAAACTTTTGAAAGGATAGAAAGATGTGCCTTGATGAGTTGATCAAGTTGGTATACTCAGAATTTGAAAACTGCAAAGTTTCACCCCTCAAAATTGCCTTTGAAACTTTCGGATCTTCTAGACAGGATCCTGAACTAGGGTTTGATGAAGCCCACCTTTCTGACCAACCAAAAGGTTCGATCCAAAGCTCTAAACTTTGATTTTTCTGAGGAGCTTCCATCCGTGGTCACAAACTTCAAAAATTCCAACTTTTGCAGAAGCCCTAATTCCCGGAGCCATGAATGAAGGTGCTCAAAATCCAATTCTGTTTTGACATAAATATGCACCTGATTGTTTCTAGTGTAACTCCGAAATTACGAACCCACAGGGTCTAAAACTTCTTCCTGTGGTAGCCCGACCTGTCATCTTTCCAACCCCATAGGTTTGACCTCAATTGGATTCTTTGAGAGAGATTTATGCCAAGTGTCGCAACGTGACCTATTTATGGGATAAAACAGGAGAGAGAACTTGTACAGTGTGCCACGTGTCCCTAGTTCACTTTCGGCCTTTGAACCTTCTTCCTGTGAAATTAACGTCCGTTCCCTACCTGTTACATTTTACGAAATTTCATTTGGAGATTCCTAGCCCAAGTTATGACCTTTTTTCCTAGGTCACCTGTTTATGACTGAGATCTGGAAGAGGCATAAACCCTAGATTGTATAGATCATAAAACACAAAGTAAAACGAATTAGAAGTTGTGCTTCAGAAACAAGGTACATGGGGATCGTATCTTCGACCTGTAAGAGTTTTAGATCCTGAAACCTCGCCAAAATGGATTTATAGCGAAAGTTCTACGATGACTGGTTTTTGCTATATCAAGCCCTAGCATCGCAAGTGCAACAAGTGTCATACATGCCATACCATGCCTTCTTTTAGGCTATCTCTGATACCATGTTAGTTTTTCAGAATTTACTTCAATCTGATATAGGATCTTAACTGAGAGAATAAAATGTACAGCATATATCCAGCATATCAATCATGGACACAATAATGCAAGCACACAAGAGACACAAAGTTTCACCAGGGAAAACCAAGAAGGTGAAAAACCCCACAAATTCCTCAGAGATAGAAAGAGCAATGATACAACCAAAGCACAAGAGATAGTCTTCTCCTAGCAGATGATCCTCCTCCTCACAAATGCGCCACTTTCTGAGAGAGATAGAATTGAGTAATGAGTGATCAAATAGAGATCTCCCGATCTCTATTTATACTTGTCTCATCCTGCCCAATAAACCAGTGGGGCCAACTTGTCTAGCTTAGCCTAATAACCCATGGTTACATTAATCCGGTCCGACCCCACACTTGGTGGTCTAATAACCCATTTACCCACATGACTCATATAGGGCCAACCCCATCAAGGTGGTCTAATAACCCATCAAGTATAAGTTACGACACTTACAATATAAATGACGACACTTCCGTATAGAGGAATAATAACATCTCTATAGGAATACAAACACTTATGTATAGAGGAATAATAACATCTATATAGGAATACAATATACATGGGTAAAATACATTCCAAAGTTACATATACATCAACATTTCCATGAGCTATCTGATGCTCATCTATGATATCTGGTTCTGATCCATCATTCCCATCTTATTTCTCATTCTCTCACTGAATATTCTAACCATCTCATCTTGGTTCTGCATGCTTTGCATGTATTTTGCATGCATGCATGCATTCCATGCAGCACTCCATGCATCCATGCATTGGTAGTGGATTCTCCTAGAACCTAGTCCTTAATTTAGGCCCCCTAGAGCTTAATTTTGGTCATCATTATCCCTCTTATCCACTCAAAGCACCTTGGTTACATCACTGAAGTCATAAGGCACCCTCATGCATGATTTTAGGAATTAGCATAGTCAGTTCCATGATTTAGGGTGCCTTTTCCCCTTTATTGACTAGTTAACTAACTGCTACACATAGTTTCACTGCCACTGAGTGCAGAAGCACCTATTTTGACCACTACAAGTCAGTATTTCGCCCCCTTGGAGCCTCATCCCCTAATTTCTATCCCCAATGAATCAGTCATCTACCATTCCACCTCATTTGACTAGCCATTCATCATCAGTGGCCACTGGACCTTATCAGGAGATGGTTCCAATGCAAACTAAGCTTGTCACTTGTGTGGATTCCAACTGCCTCTTTAGGCTAAAAAATTTCTCCTTTGGATATGTATTATTTATGTACACATTTTACTGAATAATAAGTAATGGAATTTGTCCAATTGTTATTCATTCTATTGTGTTGTAACACAGTTTTTTCTTCTCCATTTTTCCTGCTCAATTCTTTTGATCTCTGTTAGATTTAGTGTGAATTTTATCTTTGTCTCTAGATCTCTGTGAGAATATTGCAAAATCTCACATGGTATCATATCTTTGTTGATCAAAGTAATCTTCCAGAAGAGTTTTTTAGATCTTTTTGTGCAGGTATTCTTCAACAGCTTCCATGAATCTGAAAGCAGATCCTCCTCTCTCTCCATTCAACTATGATAAGTGGAAACCAAATATGATAGCATATCTGAAGAGATAGTTTCTTTTTGATATGTGTATTGATGTTATGGGAGATTTTTCTTCCTATGAAGAGGAGAATGATTGGCTAAATGAATGTGACAGAGCCTTTGGAGCAATGTGTATTGTTATGTCTCCTAGTATGCGCTACCTCATGGAAATTGTTGGATATCCAAGTGATCTGTGGGCCCAATTGGACAAATAATTTGGCAAGCAGAATGAAGAGATTGGTGCAAATAATTTGGAGAACAAGCCCAGTGATACCTCCTCAAGTGTTCTCTCTAATTATGTCTCGGCCTCAAGCATCTCTCATGATGAATTTGTTCAAGATGAAGAAGAAGCTGTAGATTCAGCACATCAAGTTCATGTTGAAGACATTCCTTCCTTTGTTGCTCTAGAAATTGAAGGCAGTTTTGAATTGTCCCCTTCCCATGTAGATGATGCAGATGAAAGTGATACAACTAATGAAGATG
Organism: Larix kaempferi; assembly: GCA_027924585.1. Classification (NCBI taxonomy): domain Eukaryota; kingdom Viridiplantae; phylum Streptophyta; class Pinopsida; order Pinales; family Pinaceae; genus Larix; species Larix kaempferi. Next base: position 33,844,642 of record BSBM01001000.1, on the reverse strand, counting down.
ATCCTTTAGAGAGATTATCCATTCCTCACTCATGTTCTCAATGTCTTCTATTTCGATTTCTGAGGAAGATATGTTAGTTACTACTCTAGATGTTGAAGAGAGTTTTGAATTCTCTACTTCCCATGATTATGCTAGTGTGCAGAATGATGATCTACTGAATGCTTTGCAGGTTAAAACAGAGTTTGGAGGTGATGCTATCACCCTCCTTGATCACATGCTTGCTATGAAATTCTATTTGATCATTGTCACATGTTCTCAGAGTTTGGAGGACACTACCATTCGCTTGGGTTCAAGTCTCAAAAATATTTTGGTGATTTTGGTTTTGATCTCACCCCGGTTATTTCAAAGGAGATATCAAAGAACCATCTACACATTCATGGATTTAATCCTACCTCAGCTGGTTCGAATTACAGGTTCCAAGATGATATTCATATTTTTGGATTTGTTCTCACCATGTTTGGTTTGAAGAGCAAGTTCAGAAAGCCTCCAGATTCACTTGCATCCACTGAAGGATAATTCATGCACATGTTTTTGGAGCATGATCCACTTTTTCCCAAGAGGATTATACCTCCATACATATGATCAAGCATCACACCAACTTGAGTTCGGAGCAATTATTTTTTTGGTGTGTTGTATGTCCATCTTGAGGGGGGGTTTTCTTCCCACAGGGTTTTCCCTCTTTCCTCATTTAAATGGACTAATAAAATTGTAAAGGGTGACCTTTGGTCTTAGTTACCAAGGCCCTATTTCTGATATTTACTCACATATTCAGGATTAAGGGAGGGTGTTGGAATATTCTAACCATCGCATATTGGTTTTGCATGCATGCATGCATTCCATGTAGCACTCCATGCATCCATGCATTGGTAGTTGAGTCTCCTAGCACCTAGTCCTTAATAGGCCCCCTAGAGCTTAATTTTGGTCATCATTAGCCATCTTATCCACTCATAACAGCTTGGTTACATCACTGAAGTCAAAAGGCGCCCTCATGCATGATTTTAGGAGTTATGACAGTTAATTCCATGATTTAGGGTGCCTTGTCCCCTTGATTAATTAGTTAACTTACTGCTACACCTAGGGGCACTGCCACTGAGTGTAGGAGCACCTATTTTGACCACTACAAGTCATTATTTATCCCCCTTGGAGTCTCATCCCCTATTTTATATCCCCAATGATTCAGTCATGTGTCAGTCCACCTCAGTTGACTAGCCATTCATCATCGGTGCCCACTGAACCTTATCGGGAGATGGTTCCAATGCAAACTAAGCACACCACTTGTGTGGATTCCAACTACCTCTTTAGGCTCATGAATTTATCCTTTGGAGATGTATTATTTATGTACACATTTTATTGAATAATAAGTAATGGAATTTTTTCCAATTGTTATTCATTATCTTGTGTTGTAACACAGTTTCTTCTTCTCTATTTCTCCTACTCAATTATTTTGATCTCTGTTAGATTTAGTGTGAATTTTATCTTTGTCTCTAGATCTATGTTAGAATATCACAAAATCTCCAAGAATGTAAGCAAATAAAAGAGTACAAACAATAATGTAATGATGTGTATAAAATGACCCTCTCCTTCCTCTATTATATGAGAGGTGAGGGATGCCAATAATATTATGTGGGCCTAATCCCTTGCAAGCAACCTACATGAGTCCTTATAGGCTACACGAGTGAGACGTCCACTCAAGAGTACACGCATCATATTCTAACTGTGATTCGTGCACAATAATGAATCCAAGCTGATGTAGCCATGCAAGGTGTGAGCTCTAGTAATGCTTGGTATTGATAACCAAGATGTACTAGAGTCTATACTTTAATTATCAACTAGGGGACGTGATCTTGTGAAGTAGCCTACAATGTATATGTATTCTATATCTTATCATTATTCAATAGAGACCTTTCTTTTTTGGGGGGTTTTCTCCCGGTGGTGATGCATCATCTAATTTCTACTTGGCTAACTATGAAAGCATGCATTAGTTATTTCTCTGAGCTTATTCAACTAGATCAATCCAGTATACAGAATTTATTAGATAAGTAATGCATAAAACAATGAAAACCAATCTTCTAATTAATTTGAATTAAATCCTAATCCTGGTCCTTCCAATCATCCAGTTATACTGCTACAACTCAAGCCATACAGATTGGAATTAATAGGTCATACATTAACAACAATGAAAATTAAACTAAAATAGATCATAATCCTAATCCTTCTAATCATTCCATTGTATTGCTACAACACCGGGCATACATGTTAGAAGTAATAGGTCACACATTAACAACAATGGAAATCAAAGCCTGCAACATAATCAACTTATCAATGGTGGGGAATTGCATAATGATATAACAAACAATCTAATGCATGCATGTGAGCTACAAGAAATACACACAATACAATGATCATGATAAGCGGAGCTATAGGAAACATAAACAACAATGCTAATAAATGGATCGACAACAAATACGAATAGCAATGTTAATAAATGGAGCTACAATGAATCTAAATAGTGTGATAACAAATATAAAAATTCCAATACATATACTCACAATAAAATTAGATAAATATGAAGAAAATAACAATGGGTGAGATACTTTTGTGCTGGACAAAGGGATCTCACTCTGCAGGACCAGTGAGCTCTAATCAATGCACCACTCTAGAACTCAAATATCAAACTAAACTAGATTCGATTATTTCCAAAAAATAATAATCAAAGTCAGAGCTAGAGGATCTTGGAGTTTATCCCTCTTTTATAAAAAAATTCCTAATTCAAGGGCGATTGCTTCCTTGCGTGGAAACCCAAAAAATAAGAGTATCAATCAGTTTCTTTTAATGTTGGGATTAAAAAGCGGTACGCAAATAATTCATGATCAAAATTAGAAGGGACGTGATCCAACACCGTAAATAATCATGTTGGATTTGACTAAGTGTCGTGGCAGTGTGATGTTGGTTGTGTGTCATCGATCTTCGGCTACTGGACTAGAAAATAGCGTGCTCTCTCCTTCCACCGAAAAACTAGCAAACGAGTGTTGTATAAAATTTCATCCTCAACTGCTACAGAGAATTTCGTTAGCAACTATGGTATAATTGTTTTAGCAACAAGAATCATCCTAACCGGCACCTGCAAAACAAACTATTCCATAGTCACATATATCCTTGGTTGTTAGCTTAGTTCTCGAGTACAATCTATTTATCTCAACGTAAAATTAGAATGCATTTTATAAAATCTCCATAAGGAAAGGATATCAAAGGAATGCCTAGAAATTATGGCAAAGGATAGGGAATGCGATTGAATAGCCATCTAGGATATGCAAGGAATCAGTCATTTACCACGCTCATCACACCCCCAAACGCAAGTTGTTTCCCATCCATGTGCAACATATTAATCTGGCCCAAAATCTTGCTTGGATTCAAGTTCGGGGCCGTATGCACAAATGGACCAAAGGTTGACTGCATACTGATGTGTTGCAGTTGTTTCCCTATGGAATCCTCTTACCTTCATGATATTTTTCCCATGCAAAAATTCCTCATTTTTATCCACTGTTATGGATCCATACAATGGAGGAATAGGATATAAGAGGAAGGAATAGAAAAACCTTAGCCCAATCCAGTTCTGCAGAATATCCTTTGGAGTAATGATGTAAATCCAACTGCGATAAAGTGTTACATGAATATTGGGAAACAAATGTGGCTCCAGCTTCGACCTTAGGCCTTCCGTCAACAAACTCCAACATTTCTCACAAACCTCAACTACTTTACTTGCAGAGCTGCTGTAAAATTCTGTGAATTTGTTGATCGCTTCCTCTCGATGAGGTTGTATCACTTCCCTAATCCTCTTATTTTTCATACGCCTATAGTGCTATATTTTAGATTATTGGGTATAGAATACCTCCTGCCATGCCCAGAGTGTCCTTGAGGTTTTGGTTGTTTTAAATTCCTACCACTCTTCATCCCACTGTATTTCATTTGAAGATACGATTGAAATTCTTTGATGTGGACATCCCCAATGAAATGGTTGGGGTTCCATGTCATGTTCATAGCCATCAAGAATATAAGAAGGTATAATTCACAGAATAATTTTTTTTGGCATGCTGTAATGAAAAGAAAATTTTGTGTAAGTGCCTACCTAACTGCTTCAAGTTGATGGGTAATATCGAACTGAGTTGCTCAATTTGGTAACAAATCCATTGTTCTTTTAGGAACATTGCGTATACCCTAGTGGGTTCTCTACAGGAAAGCAACTCTGCACTGAGTTCACACTATTGTAATTAAGTCTCATTGCATGCTTTGAATATCATTGTCTTTTTTTTCTAGTTCCTTTTTATTCTCTTGCTCGACTTCTTTTAGTTCTCTTCCAAGGATGCAACATTGTTTTGTTGATGACGACTGAAATACATTGCCCTTTCTCTTAGGATTTTGATTTTCCGAGGGGAGATGCAACCTTCTAAATGTGGTTTGGCTATTTCCTTCCACTTGTTGTGTTTTGTTGCATTTATTATAGTTGAGTCATGAGCTTTTCAATTTTATTAACTATTGCAATGAATTAGATTGGCATTGTAGTTGGGGCTTATTGGATAATATGTCCTTGTGTGTTAGGGTGTGGTTCTTCCTTTGGAACTTCCTCTGACTTTTTTAGTATCTCAACGGATACTTGAATTTCAAGTTGAACCTCCTCTTCAATCAAAACTGCCTTTATTTTTTTGGGTGTTTCAAAACTTATTTGAATTTCCTGCTATACGAAAATTGCTTCTACTTCCCCTATTTCTTGTTGAATTATTGTTGTTTATTTCTCCTTTGGCACTGAAATTTCCTCAGGGATCTCTTTTGGCATTTCAAGGTCTCATGGGATCGGAGGTACATTTGTTGTTGGAAGTTCTGGAGAAATCCTATCTAGTATGGCAAATAGTACTTCCCCTTCCCGTTGGCAGGTTGATTTTTCTTTGGTTGTTACAGTTTCCACTACTGCAATTTCTATGTATGTGGCTTGAGTAGGTGATGTTGGGCTATTAAAAGTTGTTGCGAGTTCGTTCTTTTGCTTTAGCTAGCTACTTCGGCGCTTTGGAATTTTTTCCTTGAGTTTGGTGAGACTGAGGATCGCTTTGCTCCTTCCTCTTCCATTCGAATGCCGAATGCATGGGAGATGGTTTCCTTTTATTGCTTCCCCTTGGCCTTTTTCTTTGGCTCTTCTCTGCTAATCCTTTTTGTTGGGGGTTTCTTCCGAATCTAGAGGCTTGTTTCTCAATAAAAAACCTCCCAATTTCCTTGTGGTTGTGCTTGTTGGAATGCATTTTTAACTAACAAGAAAATTAAACCATGGTGAGATACTTGATTCTTCTTACCAACCTGGTGTTGTTCCGCCATGGTTTCCAATGATTGATGAATAAAACACAACACTTTGTTGCATAGGACCCGATGGAGGTTTTCCATAAAGAAAAATAGATGGTTCATGCATAAAGACACTCGACCTTCGCAACGATTTGCAATATGGATTGGAATTGCGGCTTAGAACTTTATGAAAGATGGAATTTGTGGTTGGACATCGGAATAATGGCGTGGAGGGTGTGCACCTATGATCTGAAGGTGGAAATGATGTCACACGGTTAGATATGACGATCCATGGAATTAATGGAGTGAGATGTAGTGGGTACGACAACTACGAGTGAAATGGTGACTTAGAAAGGTAATGATTGGCATCAGTTCGACATGGAGATATCATAATTAATGCAACCTTACTTAAATGTCAAATTACCTCCTAACTTAAATAAATAAATAAATTATCTCCTAACTTGAGCACGTATCGTTCTTGTGTGAGATAATTTGGAATAGTCCGAATCTAGTGCACTTTTACATGATTGCTATGCTGACATAGGTTGCCTCTAAATTGCTTAGTGGCAATAGAGTTGCTGCAAGAGAAGCCTACATCATCTGGTTCTCTTGGTATATGGAAAAAATGGTTAGAGGATAAATATGCAGCAACTAGCTCACTTGATGTAATGAAGAATGGTTGTAAGAGAAATCTACATAAACTGGATCGCTTGATGTAATGAAGAATGGTTGTAGGAGAAATCTCCAGCAACTAGCTCGCTTGATGTAATGAAGAATCGTTATAGAATAAATCTGCAGCAACTTGCTCACTTGATGTAATTAAGAATGGCTGCAAGAGAAATATACAACATCTAGGTCACACTATTTCTTCTTTCTTTTACTCTTTTTTTTCTTTCTTTTACTCTTTTTTTTCAAAATAAACTATCTCTAGGATGGGCCTGAGCCCTCAATGTCTATGTCCTCTACTAGATTTAACAAATTTTGGTGCTAAATTTTAGTCACAAATTATATCCTTGAGAAGGGTTCCTTGTGTAATTTAAGATGGTGTTCATTTTCCAAGAGTGATCATATTTCCCCATTCATACTAATCAGTCTGATTGCTCCATTGTGTTAGATTTTGTACTTTAATTCAATTTAACTAGGATATTTAACTGAAAGAACGACAAGCACGAAAAAACACAATAGACACAATAATTTTCCTCAGGGAAACCATAAAGGAGAAAACCCCGCAACTTCCTCAAAGATAGATTCATCACTAATACAATATCAAACAAAATGGAAAACCCAAATATGAGATGTCTTATGCAGTACTCTCTCTTTCTCCTCCAGCGAACTTGTCTTCTCTCTCTGCTTATGCGAACTTGAGTGAGTGTGGTGTGTGTCCAAATGAGAGAGAAATGCTCTTTATTTATACTTTATGTGTGGGTGACCTTTTTCCTAATGGGGCCAACCTCACTTACCTAACTGGGCCGACCTATCCTAGGGAGACTCAATAATACAATTTACATTTGACTTTAGAGGATCTAATGCCCCGACTTACAATGGAGATTTTATCTCAATAATATTGCATGACCAAACATAATAATGACATCCCCGAATAGAGGAAAAACGTCTCCGTCAGAGGTACAAATAAAATACAATAATAATGTAAATATAAAATACAATTGAATATCTTCCAAACTTACATTTACAATAACACTCCCTCTTAACTAGGAAGGTATTCTCTCGCCACATTCATCATCACTATGGACACAAATTCTGGACAACGTAATCATCGTTGGATCATCTTCAATGCTAGAAACATCATCAACATTGGATCACCATCGTCGCTGCTGTAGCAATCCTCATCTCGTTGATCATTGATTAGTGACATCTCTCGAATCTATCTCTCATAAGAATCTCTACAAACCTATCCCTTTTTCATGTTGGATGTAGGCCTAGCTCCCATCTAGGTCTTCATCATCTCCATGAGCAAGCCATCAAGTAGGTACAACCCAGGACCATACATTACATTGCCACAACAATCACATGCATCTCCTACTATCATCTCATCGTATCCAAATCATCTCATCACACAAAGCACAACCCATATGCACACATCATGCCCAACAGACCACCCGTGTCTCCCACCCAGTGGGTACATTCCAGGGGCACCCCAGGTGAATTACATCTCTCAACGGTCAGCTCACATCTACAGCATGTGGGTACAGCCCAAGAGCACCCCAGGTGCATTACGTCCCAAGGACCACTTGCGTCTATCCACCATGATAGAACCATCCTAGGCGCAAACAAAGTTTCTTTGTGACCAGTGGACCTCTCAGCATCTCCAGCATGTGGGAATAGCCTAGGAGCACCCCAGGTGCATTACGTCCCAAGGACCACCTGCTTCCTCCACCGTGCGAGAACCATCTCTAGTGCATCTGCGTATTCCGGTCTCATCACTCCCTCTTTCGAGGAACCTCGATCTGGATAACACCAAAACTCTCTCTGAAGTATTCAAACTTCACTCTGGCTAACGGCTTGTTCAATACATCAGTTATCTGCTCGGCTATCGCCACATACTGGATCTCCATTGCTCCTCTCTACACCATATCCCGAATATAGTGGTACTTGATCTCAATATTCTTTGACTTGTCATGGAACATCGGGTTCTTAGACAACTTCACGCAACTTTGGTTATCACAGAATATACCAGTCCCCTCGAGCTCGAGATCAAACAAATCCGACAGTAGATTTTGAATCCATACTACCTCACAACTAGCCGAACAAGCTGCAACATACTCTGCTTCAGTTGTACTCAGCGCCACGAATGATTGCTTCCTGCTAAACCAGGAGATCATACCAGATCCCATATTGAAGCACCATCCCGAAGTTCTCTCCCTATCTGTGGCACTTCCTACCCAATCCGAAACAACATAACCGTGTAGTTTAATCCTCTGATTCGCCTCATACTTGAGCCCATACTCAACTATACCCTTCAGGTACCTCAATATATGCTTTGCAGCAATCAGGTGAACATGTCTCGGCTCCGTCAGGAACTGGCTCAGGGTGTTCACAGCAAAGCATAATTCTGGTCTCGTGTTCGTCAAGTACATCAAAGAACCAATCATCTCTCAGTACATCGTGGCATCAACTGTCTCTAATGAAGCATCACACAGTAGCTTCAAGTTCAATGCCATTGGTGTGTCCATTTCCTTGCAATCCATCATTTTGAACCTCTTCAGAATCTCTACTGCATACTTTACTTAACCAACGAAGATCCCATACGCACTCTACCACACCTCCATGCCTAAGAAGTAATGCATCATCCCCAGGTCCTTCATCTCGAACTCTGTGGCAATCCTCCTCTTTGAATCTTTAATGAGCTCATCCTCACCTGTCAGGAACAAGCCATCTACATATGGTAGAAGTATCATTGGTCTTACGCCCTCAACCTTGAAGTAAACGTTGGAATCTACTTTACTCTTGGTAAAGCCTAATCTCATCAGGAAGTTGTCCATCCTACCATACCATGCCCTAGGTGCATGTTTTAATCCATACAAGTATTTCTTCAACTTGCACACATGAGTCTATTTGTCATGTGTCTCGAATCCCAATGGTTGCTCGACGTACACTTCCTCTTCAACTACACCATTCAAGGATGTTGTCTTGATGTCCATCTGGTGTAACTTCCATTTCATTACTGTAGCCAGTGCAAGTATAGATCTGATGAAAGTGTATCTTGCTACAGGTGCAAAATTTTCCTCCTAGTCTATGCCTTCTTTCTGGGAGAAGCCACATGCCACAAATCTTGCCTTGTGTTTTTCAATGCTACCATCTGCAGCATGATTGATCTTGTAGATCCACTTCGAAGTCACAACAGAATTTTCTTCTGGTCTCGGAACTATCTCCCAGACATCATTCTTAATAATCTATTGGTACTCCTTGATCATGGCATCCTTCCATTCTTTCTTCTCTGTTGCTTCTCCGTAGTTGGAAGGTTCTTTATCAATGATGTCACATAGCAGGGCTACATAGCTGGAGTATGTTCTGGGTCTCTTTCTTTCTCTATGCATTCCATATGGAGCGCCATACTTCTCTGCATCTTGTATTTCTTCTCGTGACCATGATGGTATTCTCTTGCGGGATTTCTTCTCACGAGGTGGATCTACAAGTTCTTGTGGTTCTGTCATGTCGTGTTCTTCATGATCTTCTTGAATCGCTTCTTCCATTATTGAGTCTCTAATTCTATGAACTTCAGGTTCTTCATTTTCTTCAATAGTTAGGTTTCTTGATTTGTTGTGAGATGAGTCTTCATCGAAGGTTACGTCTCTGCTGATGTTGATCTTCTTGAATCCTGGGAAGTATATTCGGTAGGATTTTGAAGTGTCGTTGTATCCCACGAATATTCCCTTCTTTCCGGAAGGATCTATCTTGGTTCTCTTTTCCTTCGGAAGGTGTAGGTACACTATGCATCCAAATATGTTGAGATGGCTGACTTCTACTTTCTCACCTGAGAAAGCTTCTTCGGCAGTCTTGTTGCTCAATATTCAGTGAGGTGTGCGGTTTTGTACATACACAGTTGTTCTTGTTGTTTTTTTCCCATAAGTGCATCGGAAGATCCTGATCATGTAGCATTGCCTTTGCTGCTTCCATTATCGTTCTATTCTTTCGTTCTGCAATGCCATTCTGTTGAGGGTTGTAAGGAGTGCTCAACTCCCTCTTATTCTTAGATTCTCTACAAAGTTCCTTGAATTCTTCAGAAGTGAAATCTTTGCCATTATCTGATCGTAGGGTTTTGATATTTTTCTCAGTGTCATTTTCGACCAAGGCTTTGAATTCCTTGAATTTACTAAATAACTCATCTTTAATTTTCAAGAAATAAATCCAAGTCTTACGAGAAAATTCATCTATAAAAGAAACATAATATACATACCCTCTTAGTGAGCTGGATGACATGGGACCGCATACATCTGAGTGGACTATATCCAATATTCCTTTTGCTTTTCTTTCACTACTGGGAAATGCCTTCCTTACATTATTTCCTTGTGCACACCCCTTGCAAATGCCTTCATGTTTGGTCTGGATTTCTGGAAGTCCTGAAATTGCTTTGCTTGCAATAGGTAGTGCTCTATAGTGCACATATGCAAGCCTTCTATGCCATAGTTCACTTGGTTCCATGGAATCATGAACCAATGCTTGTTCAGGTTGTCCCTTCAACTTGTATAAGCCTCCCTGTTGCTCTCCAATTATTGTTGCATCATCTATTGTCTTTCCTTTTGGATACACTAGGACTTGGCCATCAACAAATGCAACCCTCATTCCCTTAGCATCTAGTGCTGAGATGGAGAGAAGATTCTTCTTTAGTCCTGGAACATATAAAACATCTTTCATCTTCAAGGATTTTCCAGATTCTAGCTTGTAGGAAGCTTCTCCACTTCCTTTGATGGGGTATTGATAATCATCCCCAAGTTTCACCTTGTGAGGTGACTCATGCTCAGATAGATTGACAAAGGATTCTTTGTATCCCGTCATGTGTTTGGATGCTCCACTATCTACAATCCAATCATTTATCCCATGTGTAATAGTGGTTGTGAGTGCTAAGATTAAGTCATACTCTTCATCACTTGAAGAATCATCTCTTTCTTCTCTAGTTCTTTTCCTTGCTAGCTTATCATCTTCAACGGTGTGATCATGATGTCTCTTCTTGTTAGTATTCTTGGAGGATCCTTGTTTTCTGGGACAATTTCTTGAGTAGTGTCCCTTCTCATCATATGTGTAGCATCTAATACTGGATAGATCTCTTATGGATTTTCTATGTCTTCTATGATGTTGGTCCTCCCTCGTGTTATGATTTCTTCTGGTGTGAACTGTAAGAGCTTGATCATCATTTTCTCCCATATTCTCTTCTCTTGACACCATCCTATCTTCTTCCTGTGTACATTATTCCCATAGTTTGTTGAAGGAGATCAACTTCTTCCTGGCACATATTCCTTGAATGAATGAGTCCTGTGATCTTAGGATACCATTCAAGGTGGTCATAACAATCTATCCTTCTTCCACTTTGTCTTCTATCGCTTCAACTTTCTCCCTGATTTGTGAGATACTTGTGAAGTAGGATTTGTTTAAGGGTAAATCTACCAAGAGAGGACTCGAGGCATGATCTCCCTAGCTCAACGCGAGTCTAAAACAAATAGGACAAAATATAAATCACTCTCCTAGATCTAGTTAAGGATCAAGGGACTAGATACATTTACCTTATAGATCGCTAATCCTTTTCTCCTTGAATGATGCTCCAAGCTTGACGATCTTCAGATCTAAGCTGCAAAACCTGTCAAGATAACAAGACAACAAAACAAGTAAAACGCATCTATACAATAATAGATCTAAGTAAGCAGTCAAGTAGGCAAACTACACAAGATATCATTAACACAATGAGATTTTGGTGGAAAGCACTTATATTACTGTATTGAAAAGAGAGGTACATAGGATAGAAAGATTACAACCATTGACTTGACGTAGCAATCCTCATCCGATCAAACCAATGCCAAAGCCTCCCAAGGAAGTGTAAGTCTCCCAATAGATGAATAGAGATCTCTCCTAAGGTGATTTCACCAGCATGTAGACACTATAGACTTCCTCCCTTTGGAATGGGAGTGAGCTTCACTTATATAGGACTAAGTGGATAGGGTAGGTCGAGATATGGTAGGAGAGAGATATGGGATCCTTCCAAGAGGTTAGAAACCGAATGCCAGCTCTCCCAAAAGGTTAGGGATAGGGATCCATGTCATCTAGCTTCGAGAATGAGCTCGAAGGAGCTATTTTTTTCCATTAACTGACATCGTTGCAGGCTACAAGAGGACAACCTGCGACATCGCATGCTGCATTAAGGCAACCTGCGACGACCTCCCAAAACCTAGCATAAATGGGTTTGCATCTCTTCCAGGTGAATAACTTAGTCAAGGAAACTTTAGGGATGTTTACAATGAGTCTCTTGATGGTAATATTTAGGTGTAACAGAATGCCCCCCAAAGCATGAAGCTGTTGAAATTGGACAAGTGAAATGCTTTGACAGAAGGAATGGCAATGGCTTGTCGGACGAAGGATGCTGCTGAAGTACAACGGACTCCGAACACACAATCTCATATGACGTGTAACATGGCTGCCGACCAATACATTGCAGATCCATGATAGTAATGACCGACTGAACACAATCATGGCTACTAAACACAAGCATAGATCCATGATGAGATGATAACACGGCCACAACCAATACAAATGTGGATCCATGTGATATGACTCAAAACAATCTCCATCTCAACCTGGGTAAAACATGACTCCCCGGAGTCTTCAAGCTGAACCCGCAATGATATGAATCTATCCATGTGATTACAAATGTCTTGACGTCGAACATGGTAGAAACCACTTGATTACCGGTCATTGATGTATACCATTAACAAGCGTGAGGGAAATCACCATTGATGTCAATGATCCCCAAGATATCACAGTACATATCATCAGGCGTGAATAAATGAGTTGAAGTCGAACGCAAGATGAAACCTTTCAAATAAGAGTCAATGACGTAAAATGATTTTGAAAGCGAGGTAACCTGCCATTGAGGCATGCAGGCCCAAGGTACTCGATTGGTTTCTAGATTCAATCCTCAGATGATGATTTGAAGTTGACAAGGATGAACCAGTCGAAGGAGGACCATGATGAATCCCCCATCATCGACACGAAGCACGACAACAAATGTTTGGAGTAGATCGGATGTTACAGTAACATGCAAGACTGACTCAAAATAGACCGACATGGTGGAAGGTGTACTGACTGCAGATAATGAGTGGTGAAAGTATTCTTGAACATGGGCATGGCATGACTTGGAAGTATTGACATGACGAGTACGACACAAACTCCTAATGCAACTGATGGTGGAAGTATTCTTTGGATGACTCAAAGGAGTAACAAGACTCGGGAAGTAGGCAAAACTCGAGGACAAACGGATGATACAAGTGCAGTATGCAAACACAAATGAGTGCCATGTTCAAGAACGACTAGGTACTAGCCACAGATAAAGGTGTAATACAAAAGCTTTCCTTTTTCCCCATCATGATTGATGAGTGCCTCATGCTTTTTTTACGAGCTTGATGAGGGTAACCAGATGCTCGGTATAGCTCATCTCATAGATGAGTCCAATCCCAAATATTTTCTGAACTTGGGATAGGAGGGGTTCGTCCCATGACGGGCCCTTCAATGTGAAAGTTTAACAAGTCCATAGAAGGTAAAACTTGGTTGTCATTTCATGTTTAGAGAGTCTGAAAAGAACTAAAGAAGACTCCAACAGTCATTTTTCGTAAATTTAGACTCATCGCTCGAAAAAGGGTAAAACAACGTGGGAAAGGACTCTTCCAGTCATGATTGGCTGGAGTATACATTTTCCGTAAATAGTGCCGCCTGGTCCGAAAAAGGGGTAGAATATCGCCAGGGAGACGATCATTCAAATCCTTTTACAAGCGTGAACGAATCAATTTCACTTGTCCATCTTTTCCTATTTTAGGAGTCTGAAAAGAGCTTAAAAGAGGACTCCATGGACAACTTTGTCATGGTTGATAACCGAGTATGACAAAGGAAAAAGTAAGCTCGGCACAGTTCCTTTTCCGTAAATAGTCTAGCGAGGCCGGATAAAGTGATAAACCTATACTCGTTAGACACACATTTTTACTCAAATTTTTAACGAGCACGATAATGGTATCAAAATCACTCGGAATCTTTTTCATATTTGAATCAGAGCACGAAAAAGTAAAAACTAAGCTCAAACCACTTTTCATGTTTTAACCAGAGCACGAAAAAAGTGAAAAGTAAGCTCAAACCATTTTTCATGTTTTAACCAGAGCACGAAAAAAGTGAAAAAGTAAGCTCAAACCGTTTTTCATGTTTTAACCAAAGCACGAAAAAAGTGAAAAAGTAAGCTCAAATACTATCTTACTGTTTTTAACGAGCTCGAAGATAGGTTGGAAGAATGCTCATGATGTCTGCTTCATTTTTTAACGAGCTTGTAACAGAAAATAAACTATGCTCAGGATAATTCCCATTGGTAGGTTTCTTCCTAATATGATGACTAGAGGTTGGAAAGTTTGCCCCCAGCGCAAGAGACTGACGGGTGAAAAGAAGGTTCAGGTACTAAGTCTACGAGGAAACTTGACTCAAAGGGAAAGGATATGTTTCATTTTTTAACGAGCTTGACACAGGAATAGAACTCTGCTCAAAAGACTTGTTTCATTATTTAAAGAGCTTGACACAGAAAGGGAATTATGCTTAGGACGCTGGTCTCATTTTTATGCAAGCTTGAAACCAAAGGTAAACTATGCTTAGGGGGTCTATTCCATTTTTTAATGAGCTTGAAAGAGAATAAAACTATGCTCACGGGAACCCATTTCATTTTTTAATGAGCTTGACATAGAAAGGGAACTATGCTCAGGGGAACCTATTTCATTTTTTAACGAGCTTGACATAGAAAGGGAACTATGCTCAAAGGATATTGTTTCATTTTTTAATGAGCTTGACACAGGAATAGAACCATGCTGGTAGGGTACTATTTCATTTTTTAATGGGCTTAAAACAGAAAGAAACTATGCTCAAGATAAGGCACTTATCCAACATGATATCCAGAGGTTAGTAGTGTGCCCCCCAGCATGATGTCCAAAGGCTGGAGACATGCCCCTCATGCTTAAGGGGAAGAAACCACTAAAATGTGTGGAACGTTTAGGGAAGTTTGTTGAATCGAAGTTATGCGATGATTGGGTGTCACGAAGGAAAGTTGATCAATGGTCATAATCCTCCCATCAGAGGGAAAATACATCACTCGAAAGAGTGTGGACACTACGGCTTTCATAGCATAGACATAATCACGTCCAAGGAGCAGATTGAAACCTAAAGGACCTTGGACAACCATGACATCAACATAAACATTTTTACCTCCCAAGGTGACAGGTAACTACAAAAGAATCCCTAAAGGTTCGGTAGGCCTTCTATTGAAAGCCAAAATCTGGCCGGTAACCGGCACAAGCTGAGGAGACCCTATATCTTTCCAAGAAGTTGAGGATAAAATACAAACAGAAGCTCCCTCGGCAACTATAGTGCGAAATATTTCTTTATCGGCAACACCTACAGATATCTGGAAAGGAACATCTGAAGGAAGACGAGGTTCTGCTAGACTATTCCAATCAAATGAAATAACCTCAGTACTTGGAGGAGGCTCTGTGGACAAGACTTCTCCTTTCCTAGAACTGTCTGAACCGACCAGAAAGATATCAGCGGTTTCTAAATTGCTTTCAGTTGGAAAAGCAGGAAGAGATGAAGACTTTGTGATGGTGACTGCTTCAATCAAGGCATTTCCCAATGAAAGAGTCGGGTGGACCGAGGATAAAATTGGATCTACCGTTTGTGTTTCACTCTTCAAAGGAGGAGTGGAATCAACCAAAGATGAAGCTCGATTAATCACTTGGATTTCACTCGTCATAGGAGGAGTGGGGTCAACCAAGAACGAAACTTGATTAACCGATTGGGTATCATCCCTCAAGGGAGGAATGGGGTCGATCAATGATGTTGTTGAATTGACCGCTTCGTTTTCACTCTCTGATGAAAGAGTGGGGTCAACCGAGGGTGGGGTTGGATTGACCGCCCTATCAACCAATGTAGGATCAGGGGACAACCTACAATACTTCGTTGGAAGGTGTTTAAGGGATGTGTCCATGTCTTCCAACCATTGTTAAGCTTCATCCATACGAGGACAAAGGTAAGTACGTTGCATGCCCTTGCATAACCAACAAGGTTCTGCAGCTCTACCCTTCTAACCCTTAACTACAATGTCACTAGTTGATGGGGTATCATCAGTATGATGTCCAGAGACTGATGGCGAGTGCTGTTCAAAACGCGACCATATTTCTAAGACCTTGGAGATACCAGGGAATCTCTTAAGAAAATGGGACCCTTTACAAATCTTGCAAGGGAATTTCGGTTTACGCAAATTCGAAACAGGTGTATCGGTGCCCCCAGCATGATGATCAGTGGCTAGTGAGTTCCCAACATGATGGTCAGAGGTTAGTGAGTTCCCAACATGATGGTCAAAGGTTGGAACTGTGACTTTCTACCTAGTGTTCTTCTTCTTGGTTTTCCTTTTCTTATTCTTCTCACCCACCTTCTTACTAACATCAAAGTTTTCAGTAGGAGAAGAGGAAGAGACGGAAGTCGATTCAACTTTCGAGGAAGAAAGAGAAGGGTCACCATGAGATTGGTGCTCATGTGGTGAAGGACCTAGGTTCGACACGATTGGTGCACTTGGTGTAACTGGATTGGAGAATAACCATACTGGTAATCCTATTGTCAATCCAGGAAGACTCAACGTAGCCATAAAGAGAGGACCAACAGTTCCACAAGGGGGAATAACAAATGGCATACCCTGGAAAGGGGTTTCTTGGTTGGTAGTCCCAGAAGAATATTCCATATCTAAACTTCCTAAGAGTCTCTAAATTACCACACAAGTCAAACACTACTCAATTCTAAAAGCAACAAGCAAACTGTGTGAATAGGAGTGGATAAACAGTCAGGATCCTCACAGGATTGTCAAGGCGCCACAACTCGCTATATAACGCAGGGTCCAACAGTAAAACGCGACAAGGAGGATTGGGACTGTACCCTTGCCTGAATACCTGACTACCTGGACGACACGTGCATAGTAATCTCCTCGAGTGATGTTCTCGATGTATTGCGATGCCAAGACGACCAAATGGTTAACTCAGTTGGTCACAGGAATCCTAGGAGTGTCTCCCGATATACGCTAGGTACGTGGGAGCTCAAATCCATAGTGATGTTGTCTAATGCACAACCGTACGGCACGAGTGTAGATTTTTATGGGTTTTACTGCTTGCTGGTTTATGTCAAAATTTCTGTGTTTTTCACCTTTAGCTGGTTATGCATAGGCTGAAAGCTACTTATGAAAATTACTGTAACAATTAAACACGATGTAAAACACTAATAACAGGCTGAAAATAAATATTTCAAACATGCACACCATAAAAATAGACACTCAGATTTTTCGGCAACTGTGCCTTGGAAAAAAACCCACGGAAAAAACCAGTAAGAGAGAGAGATTTTATTAATTCTTCAGAAAAATTTTCAGTACAGAAATTTTCAGTCAAATACTACTTATCTCAACCAAGAAATTTCAGTCTAGAAATCCATGCAATCACTGCCTCGATTTCTGTGCCAACACTGTCAAAAATTATCAGCTGTACGGTCCTCGATTTCAATGCCCAGCTTGCCTCGAAATTCATGCCCAGCCTGCTGTACGGAATATAAGCAATAACTACTACTGTACCTTCCCTCAAAAACTGTGCCAATAACCTCGAACTCTGTGCCTGAAAAACTCCTCAAAAACTGTGCCCGAAAATCTTGAAATCTGTGCTAAAAAGTACAGCAATAAATCTGTTGTACGGCCCTCGAAATGCATGCCACTGTACAGAAGGTACAGTGCCTCGAAAACCGTGCTCTACTGCTACGATATGGTTCTAGAAAACTGTGCTGAGAATTAATGGTGACTGCCTCGAAATGCGTGCTACATTAAATGCTCCCAAACTGCCTTGAAGTGCGTGCCCTCTCTAGAAAATCGTGTTGCTGTGAGCTTCCTCAATTTATGTGCACACCCTCTCCTTGGAAATTGAGCCAATGCCCTAGTCCCTTCTCTCTTCTCTTCTCTCTCGTTCTCAATCTCAAGAATGAAGCCAAATGCCTCCCTCAACCCTTTTTGTCTAACCCTAAGTGAGAATCTAATCCGACGATGGAGAAAGATCCAATCCAATGGATAAGAATCAATGAGAGTAAAAATCACTTTAATTTAAATCACTTAAATAAATATTTCACTCACCCACTTAACTTTAGCAAAAAAGTGACTTTTATTTTACAAAGTCTCATTAAGTGCATTTAATGTGAGGGTCACCTTTTTCCCCCTTCTAAGTGACATTAGGAAAATGTCACTTGGGGAACACATTCCTAGGTACAAAACTAACAATGAGACCTTCCTATATACTACCGAGTACGTGAAACACCTTTCGATATACTCCAAGTACACAAAGTACTTGGTGGGATGTGAAAGAGCTTCGATATACCGATAAGTACATGGAAGACTACAATAACCCGAAATACAGTGTTGGAAAATAATGACAGCTGTCACACTTAAAGACATCGAAACACGTCTCTAACTTACACACACTTACTAAATGATTTTAACCTAAGCTAGTGTTAATTTTATCTTGTACAGTTAGGTGGATGCATGAGGTGAGTACATAAATGTAAACATAATGCAATCCTCAACTACATGATAATGCACATTTTCCTTTCCTTTTCAATGAAAACTACTTAAGGTAAGGAGAGATTTTTCTTTCTTTCAAACCGAAAGTACTTAAGTAGTAGCGAAAAGAAGAATTCCTTCCTAGAGTGCAATAACTCTAACTTTCTGCAATAATCAGCTAAAATGCGCAAAGAAGATGAAAGATGCAACTAATCTAAACAATGTATAAGACAAAATAATGAAGCACTTTCAATTTTCAAATGCATGTACCAAAAATGGAATTTGATAACTAAACGCTTTTCATATCTATATACAGAAAGTGAGAATATCTACAGCACTCTAATCATTCAGAAATTCCCAAAGAAAAATGACAAGCACCCAACACAACTCAAAGGCACTCAAGAACGGCTCAAAATCTACCAAATGCAATCATTCTAATCTATTTCCTATCTTTTTACACTTGAAAAAGACACATCCAATCTACGGAAAGAAAAACTCCACAAATGTTTCCAATCAAATGCAAGACAAAGAAAAGCACTTAACAGTCTTATCTAACTCAAACGCACACAAATCTGAAACAACCCTTTCTTCTTCTTATGAATGTGAGACCAAGAATTTCAAATGATCAAATTAAAGCAAGAAGAATACTTATGTTTTCCAATTTTATGAATATAGAAAAAGAGTGACAAAATCAAGCTTCAATTTGAACTAAAGTGGAAACAAAGAATCAATCTTTTCCAACAATCATTAGATAGATCAGCATGCAAAGGAAACAAGATGCACAACCCAAGACAAAGAGGTTCAAAAAGACATGGATATCCCACACTTTTCAAATCTTTTAAAACAAACCAAGAACAACCTCAAAACCTTAATATGGGTCAAAACGACTGTAGGATACATGATTCATGGCCCACCCATAGAACCCATTTCGCTTAAAGATGCAAGCAAAACACTAGTTTTTACTCAAGGGAAAACATCGATCCAAATCTCAAAAAGACCCAAAAAAAACAACACAAGCAATCCAAACGAAAGCAATGCTGAATAAAAAGGGTCTCTGCCTGGGAGGTAAAGTGTAGAGAAGTCTGCACACCAAACCAAAACTCAAAACAGAAATGGAGAAGGGATGCCTGTATGTTAGTTTTGACAGATCGGCGCAGTATGTGTTTGTACACAGAGCGACCGTCACAGTTTACCAATGCGGGAAGTGCGACGATGTCGTAGTAGGCCAATGAAGGGGCTACGACAATAGGCCAAAAGACAAAGGACAGGGACCAAGAAATGACACAGTGTCGCTCTGGCTCCACTGCCCAGCTGCGACGGGCGAGATCTAAGTTCAAAAATGAACCAATTCTCCAAACAATGAGCAATGAAATGGTTTAAAAATGGTGAGTACAAACTCATAGGAGGACTACAGACTCTTCAAAGCGAAGATTTGATGGTGAAACGAGGCTTAGAAGGCACATAAGACTATGAATGGCTTGCAAAAGCAATCAACTGAAAATGGTATTCAAATTGACAACTACAAACAATGTCTTCCCCGGTATGGTCGCCAGATTTATTTGACGGACAATCTACCAAGAGCGGACTCGAGGCATGATCTCCCTAGCTCAACGCGATTCTAGAACAAATAGGACAGAATATAAATCACTCTCCTAGATCTAGTTAAGGATCAAGGGACTAGATACATTTACCTTATAGATTGCTAATCCTTTTCTCCTTGAATGCTGCTCCAAGCTTGACGATCTTCAGATCTGAGTTGCAAAACCTGTCAAGATAACAAGACAACAAAACAAGTAAAACGCATCTATACAATAATAGATCTAAGTAAGCAGTCAAGTAGGAAAACTACACAAGATATCATTAACACAATGAGATTTTGGTGGAAATCAATTATATTACTGTATTGAAAAGAGAAGTACATAGGATAGAAATATTACAACCATTGACTTGACGTAGCAATCCTCATCCGATCAAACCAATGCCAAATCCTCCTAAGGAAGTGTGAGTCTCCAAATCGATGAATAGAGATCTCTCCTAAGGTGATTTCACCGACATGTAGACACTATAGACTTCCTCCCTTTGGAATGGGAGTGAGCTTCACTTATATAGGACTAAGTGGATAGGGTAGGTTGATATATGGTAGGAGAGAGATAAGGGATCCTTCCAAGAGGTTAGGAACCAAATGCCAGCTCTCCCAAAAGGTCAGGGATAGGGATCCATGTCATCTAGCTTCGAGAATGGGCTCGAAGGAGCTATTTTTGTCTATTAACTGACATCGTCGCAGGCTGCAAGAGGACAACCTGCGATGTCGCATCCTGCATTAAGGCAGCCTGCGATGACCTCCCAAAACCTAGCATGAATGGGTTTGCATCTCTTCCAGGTTAATAACTTAGTCAAGGAAACTTTAGGGATGTTTACACTGGGTCTCTTGCTGGTAAGATTTAGGTGTAACAGGATTGCATGTTCTCTTAAGGTTGGATCTTCACATTCTTGAGTTGATTCTTAAATTCATCTTCCAATTGATGTTCTTCCCATCGAATATATTTTTCAAGGAATCAAACATCTCCTTGGGTGTCTTTGGGGATGACACATGAGGAATGAGATTATATTTAATGGAGTCTGCAATAATCCCCTTGGCCTTGACCAAGTTCCTCTTGTGGATAGCCTTTGCGTCATCTCCCTCTGGTGCTGGAACCTCCTCACTAATATACTTGTCCAAATCATTTTCTTCTAGGACAAGAGAGATTATATACTTCCATGCTGGGAAGTTGTCGGCTCCCTCAAGCTTATACTCAATCTAGGTGTGGTGAGTAATTTTGAAATGAGAACCTCAAATGGAAATAACAAATATTTAGATCTTACCAATTTGAGATGCCCAATCTGGTTCTAGAGCTGGCTAGCCTAGGGTTTGTTAGAGAAACCCTAATTTTCCAAAGTTGGAATTTTGGACTTCTGATTGGACAGGAAGATGTGCCCTCTCAAGGCGATTTGTCCAATGTACTCCTTTATCTAGATTTATGGAGGAAAACCCCAAAAACTTGATGCCCTAGTTTTCTCCCGTCACCAGTGTCTGGGTCAAAAATGAAAATTCTCCAAACTGAGTTCTACTTCATCCAAAAGATGCGCCCTCCTAGAGTGAGTTATCCTAGCCCTCTTTCGCTGATGATATGTGGAGAGAATACCTTGAACTAGGAATCCCTAGTTTCCCGTTGCTGCATAATGCCTTCTTTTCAGGTTAGCTCTGATACCATGTTAGAGTTTGTACTTTAATTCAATTTAACTAGGATCTTTAACTAAAAGAACAACAAGCACATCAAAACACAATAATTTTCCTCGAGGAAACCATAAAGGAGAAAACCCCGCAACTTCCTCAAAGATAGATTCGTCACTAATACAATATCAAGCAAAATGGAAAACCCAAATATGAGATGTCTTCTGCATCTCTCTCTTTCTCCTCCAGCGAACTTGTCTTCTCTCTCTGCTTATGCGAACTTGAGTGAGTGTGGTGTGTGCCCAAATGAGATATCAATGCTCTCTATTTATACTTTGTGTGGGTGACCTTTTTCCTAATGGGGCCGACCTGTCCTAGAGAGACTCAATAATAAAATTTACATTTGAATTTAGGGGATCCAATGCCCCGACTTACAATGGAGGTTTTACCTCAATAATATTGCATGACCAAACATAATAATGACATCCCTGAATAGAGGAAAAACATATCCATCGAAGGTACAAATTAAATACAATTGAATATCTTCTGAAGTTACATTTACAACAACACATTGTTGAACACTTTTTCTACCTCGTAGAACCCTAGCCATTTGGTATAGAGCTTGCCCTTGAAATTATGAAATCTAGAATTGTACAATAGTTCCCAATCACTAGGTATAAATTATTTTTCCTTTATAAGGAAATCATGCCAGTGGGTGTGTTGTTGTTGTATATTTTTTATGTGCTACAAGGCTTGTTGATGAAACTCATCCAAAAGGTTTAATTGGGCTAGATGATCTTGATGTGTGACAAAAATGTGTATTCCCAATTCAACCACAGTTCTCAGATTTTTTATATGAAATTCGATGGGTAAGAGCATTGTTTTTTCGTAGACAAGTTCATATGGTGTAAACCCGATGGTGGTTTTCCATGAGGTTCAATAGGACCATACAACTTTTGCGAGTCTATTGGACCAGTCTCTATGGTGGAATTGAACAATTCTGGTTAAATTCCTCTCAATTTCTCTATTGGTGATTTCCACTTTCCCATTGGCCTGTAGGTGGCATGGCGTAGTCTTTTTATCCTTGATTGTGTACATGTTCATTAGATTCGTGACTAACTTGGAAGTGAATTGTGCCCCTTGGTCTAAGACTATTTCTCTTGGCACTCCATGCATAGTGAAAATATTGTCGTAGAGAAATTATACTACCCTCTTTTGTTGGATATTTTTCAAAGGTTGGACTTCAATCCACTTAGTAAGATAATCCATGCATACAAGTATGTATTTAAACTGGTTGGAAGTGTTAGAATATTGGGAATATGATAAATTCATACACCAATACAAAAAATGCATAGCATGAACTGATCTAGTCTTCTATCATAATAAGCAACAAATAACATGAAAATGAATAAAAATGGGGATAAGAGAATAGACAAGAGAACACCATATATACGTAGTAAAACCCCAAATGGAGAAACATCCACAGTAAGGTTGAAAACTTCATAATCATCAATAATTTCCAATCTTACAATAAAGCTCCCACACATGAGCATCACATCCCACTCCATAATCACATTACATGACACATCATTGTGTTCATATGTGAATTCTTGAATTCTTGATGAATTTATAATGAATCCTCACCTGATTATATACCAAGAGGTAATAGATGAATTACATCCCATAACACATGTGGGATAAATGTAATTTCACCTCTTTATATAATAAAAGGTAATAAGAGTAAATTATTACAAATTACATGTAGGATAAGTCTTTTACATAATATTGGACATTATTACCTTCCAAATACATTCAGTCATCATTAAATATTCCAACACTCCCCCTCAATGATGATCGGAAGATAGAATACAAAAATGGAGGGGATGGCATTACATATCATCCCCCTTGATGACAACTTCAAAAATGTCCATAAGCTGCGAATAAAAACACACTTCGCCTCATGGAGTAGATGAAGATAACAACCACTTCTCACTGAACCATGCAATTGCACATGAACTAAGTTGTATGATGAAATCCACCACAATAGTGTATTGCCAATACAATAGAACATGTGGCAACAAGCTCCAACTGCAGAATGCCTAGATCTAAAGAGAAGCCTTAGTGACTACTAGATCCAACATCAAAGTGCCTAGAACATGTGGCAAGAGATCCAACAGCAAAATTCCTAGAACATGTGGCAAGAGATCCAATAGAAAATTTCCTAGATCTAAAGGAGAATCCATAGTGGCTACTATATCCAAATGAAAAATGCCTGGAATAACACAACAGTCATCACAACTGGAAATCAACTGAAAGTTGAAAGATGCAATAAAACTATGCAATAGACCTCATCGTGAATACAAGGACCCAATGTTCTACCATCGAATATGATATCATGCAGATAATCATCATGACGTTAATAATAGAAGATGGTGCTTCATTGCATTATATCTGGAATATAGTGATTGGGATTACATTACATTCCCCTTGAAGGACAACTTCAAACATCTGACATAAAGAAGCAAATAGGATCACACTTTGTTTCCAAGGATAAGATGATCAATGAGGAACAATGCTGAATGAAAAAAGATAATCAAAGCATATGCTTAAGATAGGAAGGGATGTCAAAACCAAGATTCCCATAACTCTTCACAAATACACAGGAAGTGAAGTACACAGAGAGATAAACTACACAAAGAACTTCCAAGAGTAAAGCATAAACATGATAATCCCAAGACATGATATATGAATTGATAATATGAGATTGCTCAAGGCCATATAAATATTGAGTAAAAGGTGATCGAAATAAACATGAAATTATATATAAAGATAGATCAAAATGTTTAACATGATCAACATATAACAAAGTATGATCAAATCATGATATCACTTATAAAAAAAATGAAATGACTAGTCATTAAGCATGGGTTAATTTCTTGTTTTCATGTTAACATGCAAGAGATGAATGCCTGAAAATGTCAATGCTTCCATATAGGAATGTTAGAGACAATTAGCACATTAACTAGATACAATCTCTGCAATACATGATAAATAAATTAAACCCTATTAAGAAAGGATAAGCCATTACGATATAAGACATGATATGACATAGATTCATAAATTGATTTTACTCAAAAAAATAGCAAGAGCAAATATGATCACATATTATAAGATATCACATAGATGGAAAAATATAGCGATTAAGCACTTATTAGAATAGTGAGCATTAGATGGTTTCTTGTTGTTATCATGAAAAAGCTAGAGATGAATGCTCCTAAAATGTCAAAAAATCATCTACCACACAAGTGGGTTAGTGACAAATCAATAGGAACAAGCTCCAACAACATGATAAAAGAAACTACACTCTAATGCGAAATAAACAAGAAGCTAATGACCAAAAGCATATACAAGATGTCCAAATTAGTTAAACTAAACACTAAAAAAAATGGATTTAAAAAAATGAACATCTAAATATGCAAGACCATATTGAGAAAAATATGATACTATGTGAGAAGCATCATCATTATTAAAAGAGTGGGACCATGTTAGAATATTGAGCCAAAAAAAAAGGATCAAATCAAACAATGATATCACTTATAGATATGAAAATATAGCCATCAAAAAACTAAGTCTTAAGCATAGGTTCATTTCTTGATGTCACCATTACCATACTAGAGATCCATGCCCCTGAAAATGTCAAAACATTTTCCACGCAAGAAGGTTAGAGACAAGTAAAATAGGAAAAAGAAAACCCCTATAAACATGATGAATAAGAACAAAAACCCAAATGCAAAGAGATAAAAAAAAAAGCTTATGACAAGAATTTGAAGATAAGAGACAAATACAAACTAAACTTCCTCACAAAAATCGAAGCCCAGCAGTTGCTAAAAGACGGATTTGTAACTCTACAACAGAAAAACAAAAGCAGAAAAATGAAAAATTTAAAATGGCCATAATTCGGTCAATATTTACCCGAATGTTTATTATAAATTTTTTTCAGAACTAGAGAAGTCGTTCGACATCCACCTATGTGGACATAATAGAAATCTGGGCACTCTGTCAAAATATATTCGCTCTATAGTTCACACGGCTGTCACAAAAAAAATAGAAAATAGCTAATTTTAAAATAACGATATCTCCACCGTCCGGAATCCAAACAAGACGATATCTCCACCGTCTGGACTCTAGCCCACGGTTTCTCTCAGAAAGAGGGAATAGATTATGATGAGACATTTTCTCCAGTTTCCAAGCATGCTACTATCAGGTCCATTCTTTCTCTTGCTTCTGTCATGGGTTGGAAAATACACCAGATGGATGTAAAGACCGCCTTCCTCAATGGTGTAATTGAGGAAGAAGTATATATGGAGAAACCTGAGGGTTTTGTTATACATGAGAAGGAGTCTCATGTTTTCAAATTGAAGAAATCTCTTTATGGGATTAAGCAGGCACCCTGACCCTGGTACTCCAGGATCGAAAATTACCTGACAAAGCTAGGCTTCAGCAGAAGTGAAGTAGATCAGAACCTTTATTATAAGGTTGATGATGGTCGTCCCTTGATATTGGTACTTTATGTTGATGACCTCTTTCTCATAGGGGATGAGAGTATGATTTCCAAGTGAAAGAGGGAGTTGACTCATGAATTTGAAATGAAATACATGGGGCTAATGCATTATTTTTTGGGCTTAGAGGTGTGGTAGGGATCTGGAGATATCTTCCTTGGACAAGGAAAATATACTATTGAGATCCTATGCATATTTGGCATGATGGACTGTAAGTCCATGGCTACACCTATGGACGCAAATCTGAAGAATTTACATAATGCTTCCATATCTTCATATTTAGTAAATCCCACAATGTACCTATTATCACATCCATAGTAGTCGGGCTACCATAATTGCAGAGTAGTTTATAGTATATTTTTGAGCCATCCCTTTACACAGTTTTAATGATATCAGCCTATGATGAGCAATATTTTAATGATCACTCACATATATTCAGTGGATCCATATTTTGCACAGTTACAGTCTCATGCCGGGACTGAGCCCCATGACCCCAGGTCGGTGGTTGAGATATCCATTCCTCTATCATTCATAGTTGATTGATGAAGGTGCCCATATTATATTCAGATACAGTGCTTTAGTGTTATTTGTTAAGTTTAGCATAAAATTCACAACAAGAGCATAATAAGGATCACTGAAAGAAACACAATCACAAGATAGACACAGATTTATCCTGGGAAACCCTCATGGGGTAGAAAACCCATCAAAGCTTCCTCAATATAGATGATCAACAAATACAAAGATGTAATCCCCAAACAAGAGCTCCTTCTCCTCCTTTGCAGATATCTCTCTCTCCTATGCGAGTTTCACAAGTGAGTGAGTGTGTCTTAAATGAGGAACACACCTCCTCTATTTATACTTTACTTCACTTGACTTTTAACCCTAACTGGGCCGACTTCTCCTAGGAGAATCTAATAACCCCTAATAAATTAACTCGGGGCCAACCCCACTAAGTGAGCCTAAGAACCCTAGTTATAACATCCCGACGAAGGAATAAAACATCTCTGGATGAATAATAATGTCTCGACGGAGGAATAAACATATCAGGATAATAAAGTACAAATAGAATATTCTTAGAAGTTACAATATTTCAACACTCCCCCTTAACGACAAGGATATTCTAACAACATCTGCAGGAGCAAGGAGTCATCAACAACATCATACATGATATATATATAAATCATTGGAAGCTTTATGCAATCATCATCAGTAACTCAAACAGCTACTGGAACATCTTCAATATCTTCAATACTGGAACATCAACATCTTCAGTATTGAGTCTTCATCTTCTGCAGCACTCGATCACTCGATCAGCGACAACAACAACATCATCTGGATCTCCCGATCAACAGCATTATCTGGATCTCTCGATCAACAGCATCATCATCTGGATCTTTCGATCAACAGAATCATCATTTGGATCTTTCGATCAACAGCATCATCATCTGGATCTCTCGATCAACAGCATCATCATCTGGATATTCCGATCAACAGCATCATCATCTGGATCTCCCGATCAACAGCATCATCACCTGGATCTCTCGATCAACAACATCATCTGGATCTCTCGATCAACAACATCATCATCTGGATCTCCCGATCAACAGCATCATCATCCGCAACACACATGATCCAATTACGGGATGATCAATCCCTCTCACTTTAGGACATAAGTCCAAGGATGATACAATCCTGATCCACTTATGGGATGATCAATCCCTATCAATTTAAGACACCATATCATGTCTAGGGACGATACAATCCACTCGTCAACTTAGACAAAGTCTAAGGACCACTTCTCGAAGACATAGGTCTCTGGATCCGTTTAGGACAAAATTCCAAGGATGATGCAATCCACTCGTCTACTTAGACATAGTCTAAGCACAACTTCTTGAAGACACAGGTCTTTGGATCCGTTTAGGACAAAAGTCCAGGGATGATTCAATCCACTCGTCTACTTAGACATAGTCTAAGGACCACATCTCGAAGACACGGGTCTCCAGATCCATTAAGGACTAAAGTCAAGGGATGATGCAATCCACTCGTCCACTTAGACAAAGTCTAAGGACCACTTCTCGAAGACACGGGTCTCCGAATCCATTTAGTACTAAAGTCCAGGGATGATACAATCCACTCGTCCACTTAGACAAAGTCTAAGGACCACTTCTCAAATACACAGGTCTCCGGATCCATTTAGGACTAAATACCGGGGATGATACAATCCACTCATCCACTTAGACAAAGTATAAGGACCACTCATCGACCTCATCGTCGATATCATCGACATCATCGTCGGTATCATCGACCTCATCGTCGGAACAGGTATCCTCATCATCGATACAAGTATCCTCATCATCGACCTTATTATCGATCCAAATATCATCATCGACCATATCACTCCCCCTTTCGAGGAGGGTCCTTCTGAACTACACCAAGATTGTCTCGAAAATACTCAAACTTTACTCGAGATAGAGTTTTGGTCAATACATCTATAACTTGTTCATCAGTTCTCACATATTCGAGCTTTATAGCTCCTTTCTGCACCATATCCCGTATATAGAAATATCGGATCTCTACGTGCTTTGACTTATCATGGAACACTGGATTCTCCGTCATCTTGATACAACTTTGGTTGTCACACAGGATCACGGTGGAGTCCATCTCTAAGTCAAATAGTCCTGATAATAGCTTTCGAAGCCATATGGCTTCACAACTAGTAGAGAAAGCTACTATATATTTCGCTTTAGCTATGCTGAGAGACACAATGGTCTGCTTCCTGCTAAACCACGAGATCATAACAGATCCCAGACAATAACATCCACCCGATGTGCTCTTTCTGTCTGAGACACTTCCAGCCCAATCTGCATCTGTATAACTATACAATCTGAAGTCATTATCTCCAAGATAATATAGACCAAAGTCTATCATACCTTTTAGGTACCTCATCACATGCTTTGCAGCTATCAGGTGAACACGTCTAGGATCAACTAGATACTGACTCAGGGTGTTCACAGCAAAGCATATATCTAGCCTGGTATATGTCAGATACATCAGCAACCCAATAATCTGTTTGTACTAAGTCACATCCACTAATTCTGACGATTCATCAGCTAACAACTTCAAGTTGGTATCCATGGGAGTGGCCATGGCTTTACATTCCAACATATAAAATCTCTTCAATATTTCCACAGCATACTTTCCCTGGTTGAGAAAGATTCCTTCTGGGCATTTCCATACTTCCAGACCAAGGAAGTAATGCATCAATCCGAGATCTTTCATCTCAAATTCTGTAGCTAGCCTCTTCTTGCTTTCCATGATATGTTTCTCATTTCCTGTCAGAAATAGATCATCCACATACAGTAATAGTATAACAGGTTCATCATCCATAACGTTAAGGTAAAGGTTAGGATCATCTTTACTTTTGGTTAAGCCCAAGCTTGTCAAGAAGCTATCAATTCTCCCATACCAAGCTCTAGGAGCTTGTTTCAGTCCGTATAGGGCCTTCTTCAACTTACATACGTGAGTTCTTCTATCTTCAACCTCAAATCCTTGTGGTTGTTCTATGTACACTTCTTCCTCAATTACACCATTCAGGAAGGATTTATTCACATCCATCTGGTGTAATCTCCACTTCATCATGGATGCAAGTGCCATGATGGTTCTAATGGAAGTGTACCTTGCAATTGGTGTAAATGTTTCTTCATAGTCAATTCCCTCTTTCTGAGAGAATCCTCTGGACACAAACCTTGCCTTCTACTTTTCAATGCTACCATCTGCAGCATGCTTTATCTTGTATATCCATTTGGAGGATACCACACTCTTGTCTTTTGGTTTGGGAACTACATACCAAACATCATTCTTCATTATTGATTGGTACTCCTCTGTAATTGCCTCTACCCATTCTTTCTTATGAATTGCTTCTTCATAACTGGTAGGTTCTTGATCTACAAGATCACACATCAAAGCCACATAACTGGAAAATGGCTTTGGTTTCTTGCTTGCTCTAGTGGAGCCTTCTGGTGCTCCATATCTTTCTGCTTCCTGTATAATTTCTCTTTCCCATGCTGGCTTTCTCTTCCGTGATATGTTCATAGGTGGGGGTTCTTGAGATTCTGTCATATCATGGTCTTCTGGTGTTTCCTCTTCAGGGAAGGAAACAACTTTTGTATTTCTAGGAGGTATATCTTCTTCATATACTTCTTCACACTGGCTCTTTCTAGATCTTTTGAGACAAGCTTCTTCATCAAATGTTACATGTCTACTAATTTCCATGTGATGGAATCTTGGGATGTATATTCTGAATGCCTTGGATGCTTCACAATACCCAACAAATATTCCCTTCTTTCTGGAAGGGTCCATCTTAGTTCTCTTCTCTTTTGGTATGTGAATATATACAGGGCACCCAAATATCTTGAGGTGGCTTACCTCAGGCTTCTTCCCTGTGAACATTTCTTCTAGAGTCTCGAATCCAAGGGCACTATGAGACAATCTATTTTGGAAATAGACTGTCGTCCCTGCTGCTTCAGCCCATAGATGCATAGGAAGATCTTGATCATGTATCATTGTCTTCACTACTTCCATAATGGTTCTATTGTTTCTTTCCGCAACACCATTATGTTGAGGATTGTAGGGAGTGGTTAGTTCCCTCTTGATTCCAGCTTCTTTACAAAAGACTTCAAAATCCTTCGAAGTGTATTCTCCACCATTATCTGTTCTAAGTGTCTTAATTATCTTTTCTGAATGATTTTCTATCAAGGCTTTGAATTCCTTGAATTTTCCAAAGACTTCATCTTTTCCTTTTAGGAAATATATCCCAGTCTTTCTTGAATAGTCATCGATAAATGTAAGGTAGTATTCATATCCACTCAAAGATGTGGAGGGCATTGGACCACATACATTTGAATGGATCAATAACAAAGTACTTTTAGTCTTTGTTTCACTCTTTGGAAATGGATTCTTGATATTCTTCCCTTTTGCACATCCTTTGCAAGTGCCTTCATGATCAACCTTCAAATCTGGTACTCATGTTACTAATTTGCTCACATAGGGTAGGGATTTGTAGTTGATGTGAGAAAGCCTTCTATGCCATAGCTCACTTTCCCTAGTGGCTTCATGAACAAGGGTTGATTTTGAATGTCCCTTGAGTTTATATAGCCCTCCTTCTTCTTCACCAATAAGAACTGCATCCTGTTACCGGACAATCCACTCGACCGAAGGCGAGCCACTCGACCGAAGGTGAGCCGGATCTCCCTAGCTCAATGCGAGTCTAGAACAAATAGAACAGACTACAAACACATTTCCTAGATCTACTTAAGGATCAAGTACTAGATGTCTTACCTCTTTGATTCGCTATCCTTTCTCCCGAATGTTGCTCCACGTCCCACGGTCGTCAGATCCAAGTTGCAAGACCTGTCAAGACACAAAAAAGAGAAACAAGTAAAGAGCATCTATACAATAAGAGATCTATGTAAACAGTTAAGCAGGTGAACAACACAACATCATCACATATAAGAGCGATATTGGTGGAAAGCATTCGTATTACTGCAAATAGAGGAGTACATGATAGATATATAGAACTACAACCAATGACTTAACGTAGCAGCCCTTCTCCACACAAGCCAATTTCCAAGCCCTTCCAAGGAAGCATGAATTCTCCAAGAGGTGAGTGAAGGTGTCTAAGAGAGATTTCACCAGCATGTAGATACCATAGTCTTCCTCCCCTTTGGTATGGGAGTGAGCCTCACATATATAGGACTAAATGGATGAGGTTATGGATAGGATAGGTTGAGAGATGGTAGGAGAGAGATAGGGGATCTTCCCAATGAGTTAGGGGTCGAGTATCAGCTCTCCAAGAGATCAGGGATAAGCCCCCAAATGATAAAGCTTCGAGAAAGATATCGAAATGGCTACTTTTTCCCATTAACGGACCTCGTTGCACCTTACTATGGAGCAACCTGCGACGTCACATGTTGCTAGTGTGCAACCTGCGACGACCTCTCAAAAGGTTGTACAAACTGAGTACAAATCCTCTCAAATGAATACTTGGTCCAGATGACTTCAGGGATGTATACACAATGGTCAAGATGATGACATTATCACAACGGTCATGATGACAACACTTGGTCATAATGACGGTACTTGCAACAGTCATGATGACGACACTAGGTCATGACGACGACACTTGCACAAGGGTGACGAAATTTTGGTGTAACAGAATGCCCCCCAAAGCATGAAACTGTTAAGGATGTATAGGTGAAGTGCTTTGATAGAAAAAATGGCAAAATACTTGTCAGATGAAGGACGCTGCTGCAGTACAACTAACTCTGAACTGACAATCTCATATGTAGTACAACATTGCTGCCGACCAATACATTGCAGATCCATGGTAGTAATGACCGACTGAACATAATCATGGCTACTAGACACAAGCGTAGATCCATGATGAGATGAAAGTGGATCCGTGTAATAAGACTCAATACAAACTCCATCGCAACTTGGGTAAAAACATGACTCCCCAGGGTCTTCAAGCTGAACCCGCAATGATACGAATCTATCCATGTGATTACAAATGTCTTGACATCGAACATCGTAGAAACCACTTGATTACCGGTCATTGATGTAAATCGTTAACAAGTGTGAGGGAGATCACCATTAATGTCAATGATTCCCAAGGTATCACAGTACATATCATCAAGCATGAATAAATGAGTTGACGTCGAACGCAAGATGAAATCTTTCAATCAAGAGTCAATGATGTAAAATCATGACGAAAGCGAGGTAACCTGCCATTGAGGCATGCAGGACCAAGGTACTTGACTGG
This sequence comes from Larix kaempferi, assembly GCA_027924585.1. Classification (NCBI taxonomy): domain Eukaryota; kingdom Viridiplantae; phylum Streptophyta; class Pinopsida; order Pinales; family Pinaceae; genus Larix; species Larix kaempferi. The sequence goes on along the minus strand of BSBM01001000.1, from coordinate 33,811,403 downwards.
TTTCTAGATTCAATCCTTGGATGATGAGTTGAAGTCGACAAGGATCAATCCGTCGAAGGAGGGCAATAATGAATCCCCCATCAATCGACACAAAACACGACAAAAAATGGGTAGAGTGGATCGGATGGTACAATAACATGTGAGACTGACTCAAAGTAACAACGACATGACGACGTGTGTACTGACTGTGGACGTGTTCTTGAACATGGGCATGGCATGACTTGGCAGTATTGACACAATGAGAATGATACCAACCCCTAATGCAACTGATGGTGGAAGCATTCTTTGGTTGATCCAAAGGAGCGACGCAACTCATGGAATTGACAAGACTCGAGGACAAACAAATTATCCAAGTACTGAATGCTAATGCAAACGAGTGCCATGTTCAAGAACGACTGTATACTACCACTAAGGTATGTAATACAAACACTTTCCTTTTTCCCCATCATGAATGATGAGTGCCTCACTTGTTTTTTAGCGAGCTTGATGAGGGTAACTAGATGGTCGGTATAGCTCATCTCATAGATGAGTCCAATCCCAAATGTTTTATGAACCTAGGAAAGGAGGGGTTCGTCCCATAATGGACCCTTCAATGTTTAAAATTTAACGAGTCCAAAGAAGGAAAAATCAGCGTCATTTCATGTTTAGAGAGTCTGAAAAGAACTAAAGGAGACTCCAACGGTCCTTTTTCGTAAAGTTAGCCTCATCGCTCGAAAAAGGGTAAAACAACGCGGGAGAGGACTCTTCCAGTCATGATTGGTCGAAGTATACCTTTTTCGTAATTAGTGCCTCCTGGTCCGAAAAAGGGGTAAACTATCACCAGAAAGATGATCATTCAAATGCTTTTACAAGCGTGAAAGCATCAAGTTCGCTTGGCAATCTTTTCCTATTTAGGGAGTCTGAAAAGAGCTTAAAAAGGACTCCATGAACAACTTTGTCATGGTTGATGACCGAGTACGACAAAGGAAAAAGTAAACTGGGCATAGTTCCTTTTCCGTAAATAGTCTAACGAGGTCGGATAAAGTGATAAACCTATACTCGTTAGACACACCCTTTTACTCAAATTTTTAACGAGCACGACAATGGTATCAAAAGCACTCGAAATCTTTTTCATATTTGAACCAGAGCACGAAAAAGTAAAAAGTAAGCTCAACCCACTTTTCATGTTTCAACCAGAGCATGAAAAAAGTGAAAAAGTAAGCTCAAACCACTTTTCATGTTTTTAACCGGAGCACGAAAAAAGTGAAAAGTAAGTGTTATCACCTAAACTGTAGTTACCCCTATGGATGTATCCACTCATGGATGGCAATAGGGAAGGGAAACTCAAAAGGTGCAACCACGATCACCTCGACCTCCAATATATGGTTTTCACGCCAGTCGAGGCAACCTTCACTTTATGTTATCTAGCCCAGACAACAAAGGGGGAGACCCGATATACTCCCGACAGGAAGATCAAAACCAAGACACCAAATCAAGTTAATTGTAAGTGAAGTAAGGTGTATGGTTTATCCTAGACCTTAGGATGAAGTCACAAGACAAGTGAGGGGTTTAATGAGTATAGATTTGGTTCATTATTGATGTGAAAGTGACTTATGATTTGTGAAATAGGATCCAGAATTGATGTACTAGTTCAATGTGACAAAATCCACTGCCTTGGGAACCGTGTCCAAAGCAAGGTAGTTTAGGGGTTGAATTGGGGCTAACTAGTACAAGTGACAAGCTTGATCATGATACATGATGACATCAAAGGGTTTAGTTCACCACACAAGGGTCAAACCACAAGTTAATCCAACAATCTAGGAAAGTCGAATTGACTTGGAGAGAGACCAGTGCCTTGGGAATTGGGATAATGGAGTCAAAGTGTAGTTAACTTGTGATTGATAACTCCTATTGTATGAGACAAGTGGGCAATTAAATTCTTGATGGATGAATAGGTCTAGATCTAGGTTTGACCTAAGTGGACCACAATCCCTTAAAACAAGGGATGCTATCCCCAAGGAAAGATTTGACAAGGTGACCTACTAGACCTAGGTTTTGAATTATTCCCGTTCCAAATCCACTGAAATATCAAGTACCCACGTCCTAGAAGTGGGATAACTCACTTCTCCAAGGTGGTGCGACTTTACCCAAGGAGGCCTAAAAGTGGGATAAGTGGGGTCAAGAAAATTCTAATGGCATCCAAACTTTAGATCCAAGAGGTTTAAGCAGGTGAGGGTGTGGATCTATAATTTTAAGGCAATCTGATGGCTAGATCTTACTAGATCTGAGTTTAAAGATACCAAGTGGTCCAAAATGGGGATTAAATCCCTTAAAATGTGGAATAGCGCCCACAAGGTAGAAATCAAAAAAGTGACAATCTGGGGGTAGGTTATTGAATGTGTAGATCATGAATCAAGCGGGATCTCAACTACCCACATACTAGATCTAGGTCAACCCACCAAACTAGGAAGTGCACCCTTGCTTGGAGAGGCTAAATGCCTTGGGAAGAGGGTCAAATGGAGGCCAATCCTCACCAAACTATAGATCCGGGATGCCGTGGATACTATAGAGATGGGCTTTAAATTTCTTACCCAAGAAGCCACTAGATCTTAGTAGATCTGAAAAAATGTAAAAATGGGGTTTTGATTGATTAGGGTTTTAAATATTTTAGACAAGTGGATAGATCAAGGAGATAGAACTTACCTTGAGATCATACCTGAGTGATGAAGAGAGATGCTTTGATGTTGAGGAAGATTCCCGCAGAGATCAAATGAGAGATTTTTTATTTTGCTTGCCAAATTGATGCCCTAGCCCACAAGTGCGCCCTCCTCTACCTGTCAATCCAAGGAAAATCTATTTCAATAAGAGAGGTCAAGTATGGAGGAAATACAAGTAAAATGCAATGATAACATAGAATAGAAGGTCCTGGGACAGTAATACTCCATGTTACGAACGAAGAGATCCAAAGAAGAAGTAGGGAGAGTCTTCCCCTACCAATACTTCCTCCTCAAAGCAAATCGGCCTCCACCTGTAGATGCAAAAACGTGGTACAAAAGATATGGCAAACAAGATCTCCAATAAATCAGTGCAAAGGAAGAACCAACGAACAAACACCAAAAACATTCACCACAACACTGGAGATAGATGCAATAATAATTTTCTATTCCAATAATCCAGAGCCACCGGTCCCTTTACAATGAGAAGCTCTCTCCTTTAAATAGGAAGGAGAGGCATCAAAATCCTAACCACTTTTTGAATGAGTGGCAAAGATTAAAAGATACAAATGTCTAATCAATGGTTGAGATGAGCTCAACAATAAAATACATGGATCACTAATAAAATATAATATAAGTGGACAAAATCGCCCTAGAAGAGGGGAATCCCACCAAATCATGATGACAAAATATCATAGGAAGCTTATGGTGGGTCCAAGGGGTAATTTTAGCCACCCTTGGTCAATCCCCATAGCACAATAATAATAAAATAGTCATCAATATACCAAATCGTGCCTCTATGGACAAATCGTAGGCCTCAAAAGACCTCAGAAATCATCAGAAAGTGCCATAAGTGATGGATGCGGGCCCCGATGAAGCTGAAACTGCTGGAGGAGGTGCAGAAGACATCAATCCATCATCACTGATCATCCCATGCCAAGACATTGCCTTAGTAGCCCAAATCGAATTCCTCAATAGTCATTTCTACCAATCCTGAAATGCCTCGGGAAGCGTGAAACTACCCCAAACTGCCTCTTGGAGTGCCTGCGATGTCAAGGTGAGGACACCAGTGTGTCCGGGAGGGGGGTAATATGGTAAAAACAAGTGGTTGGACCACCCCCTCCAAGCACAGCGCCCTAGGTCAACCGGATAAAAATCACATCTACTCTGACAGGGTCTCCGACAGACCAAAACTGCACTGGGATAGCCTACTGAGGCTCAATCATCACTGCAAGTGCCCGGAACTGAAAAAAAACTATCTCATTGGACTTAGAAGGTCCAAATCCATCCAAGATGTGTACTCATACACCATATGAGTCTCTGCATGATCAAAATATATATCCAATATACCGGAACAGGGCAAATAATAATAATCTGTAAATGATCAAATACTGCTGTAAACCATGAATCATCATCATAACCCTGTAGCTGCTGCATAGAATCATCATATACATGTACATAGACCATATATCATCTATCCATATCATCACAAGGTCCAACCATCTCATGTCCTATGGTTGACCTTGGTCAAACTAGGTCTAACCATGTCAACATGACCAAATATAACTCAGACCATCATCGGAAGCTGCTGCAAAGTGTCAAAGGTTAATGCATGCTCTACAACTTATTCAAATAAAAATTATAACACAAAGTAATCATTACTGGCGATCTAAATCCAAATATATAATGTCATTAATTATTATTATTACTCAAACTAGACTTTCAAGATCATACTCACTTCATAGCTGTGATCAATTTGCTAGTGAAGGGTGAAGGCTAAAATAACTGGCTAGGCTAAGGGATGACTTGACCGACTTAACTTTGTGACACTTTGGCAATGGGAAAGGGAATACACGCCATAGTATATACTGAATGAGCAACAACACAGCGAATGGCGGTGTCTCACAAATGGATAAGTTGTTTAGAGAGTGCTTATTCAACTTAGGCATCATGTCTATATCAAATTGATCCATGTTCATTAGGATCATTCAATTTCATTTCATGGCCTTTTTGGCCTACATAACCCTTCGGATCTCAGGTGTGCTGATAAGCACAACTAGTTGCAGCTTGCATCCAGGGCATGTTTTTCATACATATATAAGGTCAGCAATTGTTTAGATATAGCTTTTATGAGTCATTGCTTTTTGGACCTTTCTTATACTCTTCGAGGAGTATTTTTCAGTATTTCATCGCTCTTGCCCTTTTTAGTTTCCATGGGCGAATTTATCAGTTTCCATACATAGTACATGAGCTTTCAGTTTTAGCCAACAACATCTCAAGTGACTAGGGGGAGTTCGAGCCAATGCCAAACATCGAGACAACCGACCAGAATGATTTAGGCCTACAATCCAACTCACCAAAGGTAAGTTTTGTCACCAACTCAGAGCCGAGACACAGTAAACAGGGAAGCTCATCCAATACAGAGGCTACAGTGGGGAAAAGTCCTCCATGCCACTAGTCAAGTAGTAAGTCAGGGTGATAAACTAAAAGGTAGGCAATGGATGGATGAAGACAATGAATAATGGAGCCAACACCAGCAAGCCAAGGTATGGTGGAATGATCACCTCTATTCTCCCTAAGGAGGGTAAAACCAATGAGTATGAATAGTGAACTTCTAAGTCTGAGTAGGGACAATATAATATATATAATAAGATCAACCAGGTCCACATATCTATATGATCGCCAGATCATGACACTAAGTGCTAAGACATGCTATAAGAATAAGTATAAAAGCAATATAACCATAACACAATGATATACCTGCTGAGTCATAATACCTGAATGCTCATCAACCTGTACCATCATCTATCCTCTAAAACTGATGTTGTAACTCTGGGCACTACTGACTACTCTGTACTAATGGTATAATGGATACATCGGTCATCTCTCTGAGTGTCCTGAGACTCAGTCATGGCATGGGGAATACAACTGCTGTCCAGAATCTGATAGTGATCCAATATAGATGCTCATCTCAGCATCTCAAATGTAAGGGAACTGGCTGAATAGTGTACTGGAATCAGAAAAATAATGTATGGTAGCCCGACTACTATATATGTGATAACAGTAAGCTCAAGTGCCATCTTACTGTTTTTAACGAGCTCGAAGATAGGTTGGAAGAATGATCATGATGTCTGCTTCATTTTTTAACGAGCTTGTAACATATAATGAACTATGCTTGGGATAATTTTCATGGTTTAATGAGCTCGAAACCTAAAAAGGAAAGTATGATCGTAAATGTTCCCAATGGTGAACTTTTTCCCAACATGGCATCCAAAGGTTGATGTGTGCCCCCAGCATGATTGCTAGAAGTTAGTGACTTAGCTCCAACGTGGTGTGGAGAGGTGATCGAGTTGACTTCAACGTAACTTTCAGAGGTTGAAGACATGGTCGGGTTGACTTCAACGTAACTTTCAGAGGTTGAAGACATGCCCCCCAAGCTTCATTTCATTCGCCTAAGGCATAGGCAAGTGAAAAGAAGGTTCAGGTACTAAGTCTATGAGGAGACTCGACTCAAAGGGAAAGGATATGTTTCATTTTTTAACGAGCTTGACACAGGAATAGAACTCTGCTCAAAAGACTTGTTTCATTTTTTAAAGAGCTTGACACAGAAAGGGAACTATGCTCATAGGTTAAGGCCCATTGACGGGTTCCTTTCCAACATGATGCCCAGAGGTTGGAAAAAATGCCCCAAGCATGATTGCTAGTGGCTTAACATTGTATTTTTCCCTCAACATGATTGTTGACGGTACGACATGTGGCATGCCCCCCAAGCTTCATTTCATCTAAAAATGTTGCTTGCTAACCCAACTACCGACCTGGCTACTAATATGAAAATGTTCACCAAGGGGGGGAAAACGAGAATCAGAGGAAATGAAGGTTCAAGTTCTAATTCTAGCGAGAGACTCGAACTGATGGGAGGGAGATCTATTTCATTTTTACACAAGCTTGAAATAGACAATAACTATGCTTGAGGGAGGGCATCTTATTTTTTAACGAGCTTGAAATGGAATAAAACTATGCTCGAGTCGATTGGTTTCATTTTTGTGCAAGCTTGAAACCAAAGGTAAACTATGCTTAGAGGGGTCTATCTCATTTTTTAACAAGCTTGAAAATAGAATAAAAATATCCTCGTAGGAACCTATTTCATTTTTTAACGAGCTTGACATAGAAAGAGAACTATGCTCATGGGAACCTATTTCATTTTTTAACGAGCTTGACATAGAATGGGAACTATGCTCATAAGAAATGGTTTCATTTTTATGCAAGCTTGAAATCAAAGAGAAACTTTGCTTGAAAGTTGGTTTCATTTTTTAACGAGCTTGAAACAAAACATAAACTATGCTCGTGCCCCCCATCCTCAGGGGGAAGAAACCACTAAAACATGTGGAACATTCAGGGAAGTCTGATGACTAGGAGTCATATGATGAATGGGTGTCACGTAGGAAAGCTGATCAATGGTCACAATCCTCCCATCATAGGGAAAATACATCACTCGAAAGAGTGTGGACATGACGGCTTTCATAGCATAGACGTAATCACGTCTAAGGAGTAATTGAAATCTAAAGGACCTTGGACAACCATGACATCAACATAAACAGTTTTACCTCTCAACGTGACAGGTAACTGCGGGAGAATCCCTAAAGGTCCAGTAGGCGTTTTATTAAAAGCCAAAATCTGGTCAGTGACTGGCACAAGCTGAGGTGAACCTATAGCTTGCCAAGCAGTTGAGGATAAAATACTACCAGAAGCTCCCTCATCAACTATCGTACGAAATATTTCTTTATCGGAAACTCCTACAGATATTTGAAAAGGAATACTCGAAGGAAGACGAGATTTTGTTAGACCATTCCAATCAAAGGAGATGACCTCAGCACTTGGGGGGGGTCCTGTAGGAATGGACAGGGTTTCCCCTTGCCTAGGACATTCTGAACTGACCAAGAAAACATCAGCGGTTTCCAATTCACTCTCACTTGGATGATAAGAATGAGACGAAGATTGTGTCATGGTGACTACTTCAGTCTGGACTTTCTCCAATGAAAGAGCGGGATCGAGTGGAGATGACAGAGACTCAATCACTTCACTCTCGGAAGGAAGAGTGGGATCAATTACAGACGAAACTGAATTGATCACTTGGTCAACTAGCGGGGGATCGAGGGACAACTTACTATCGCTTGTTGGAAGCACCTGTTGAGAACTAGTAATATCTTCCAACCACTATGAAGTTTCATCCATGCTTGGACAAAGGTAAGTACGATGCATTCCCTTGCATATCCAGCAAGGGTCTGCAGCTCTACCCTTCCTACCCTTCACCAATGGGTCACTGGTCAAGGGAGTATCATCAACATGATGGTCAGAGGTTGACGATACAAACGGTTTGGGGTTTTTAGACCACACTTCTGACACAAGGGGAAGACCGGGACAATTCTTGAGAAGGTGATCACCCTTGCAAAGTTTGCAAGGGAACTTTGGCTTACGAGGTGTTCTCATAGAATGAGTACCATCAAAGGCAGATGGTTGACGCGTGGTCTCTTTCTTAACCTTCTTCTTCTTAATCTTCCCTTTCTTCTTCTTCACACCAGCATTCTTACTAACATCAGAGTTTTCAGTAGGAGAAGAGGAAGAGATGGAAGCCGATTCAACTTTCGACGGAGAAGGAGAAGGGTCATCATGAGATTGATTCTCATGTGGTGAAGGACCTAGGTTCAACACGATGGGTGGACTTGGCGTAACCGGATTGGAGAATAACCATACTGGTAATCCTATCGTCAATCCAGGAAGACTCAACGTAGCCATAAAGGGAGGACCAACAGTTCCACAAGGGGGAATAACAAATGGCATACATTGGAAAGGTGCCTCCTGGTTGGTAGTCCCAGAAGAATCTTCCATATCTAGACTTCATAAGGCTCTCTAAAGTACCACACAAATCAAACACTACTCAAGTCTAAAAGCAACAAGCAAACTATGTGAATAGGAGTGGATTCAAAGTCTGGAACCTCACAGGATTATCAAGGCATCGCAAACTGCGATATACTGCAGGGTCCAACAATATGACGCGACAAGGAGGATTGGGACCGTACCCTTGCCTACATACCCGATTACCTGGACAGTACGTGCGTGCTAATCTCCCTGAGTGTTGTTCTCAGTGTAATGCTTTGCCAAGACGGCCAAATGGTTAACTCGGTTGGTTTCAGGAATCCTAGTGGTGTCTCCCGATATACGCAAGGTACCTGGGAGCTCAAATCCGTAGTGGTGTTGTCTAATGCACAGTCGTTGGCACAAGACCTTCCAATATATGTGTCGAGTACGTGATACACCCTTCGATATACGCCAAATACAGATTATGGTACTTGGTGGGTACGTGAAGGAGCTCGATATACCGATGTATGTGGAAGACTACTGTTATCACATATATAGTAGCCGGGCTACCATACATTATTTTTCTCATTCCAATACACTGTTCAGCCAGTTCCCTTGCATTTGAGATGCTGAGATGAGCATCTATATTGGATCACTATCAGATTGTGGACAGCGGTTATACTCCCCATGCCATGACTGAGTTTCAGGACACTCAGAGAGATACCCGATATAGCCATTATACCATTGGTACAGAGCAGTCAGTATTGCCCAGAGTTACAGCAGCAGTTCCAGAGGACAGATGATGGTACAGCTTGATGTGCATTCAGGTATATGACTCAGCAGGTACATTATTGTGTTATGGTTAGATTGCTTTTATACTTATTCTTATAGCATGTCTTAGCACTTAGTGTCATGATCTGGCGATCATATAGATATATGGACCTGGTTGACCTATTATTTATATTATATTGTCCCTACTCAGACTTAGAAGTTCACTATTCATACTCATTGGTACATACCCTCCTTAGGGAGAATAGAGGTGATCATTACACCATACTCTGGCTTGCTAGTGTTGGCTCCATCATTTCATTGTCTTCATCCATCCGTGGCCTACCTTTTAGATTATTACCCTGGTTTGCTACTTGACTAGTGACATGGAGGACCTTTCCCCACTGTAGCCTCTGTATTGGGTGAGCTTCCCTGTTTATTGTGTCTCGGCTCTGAGTTGGTGACAAAACTTACCTACGGGGAGTTGGAGTTCCTTGAGAATTCCCCCTAGTCACTAAAGTTGTGTTGGCTAAACCTGAAACTTTTAGTGCTGCCATCAATACAAAATCTGGAAAAATCAAATGCTATATCTTGTATATGAAAGAAATGCCAAATGAAAATGGCCATGAAAAATAAAATGTTATATCTTTTGGAAAAATAAATACCTAGGTAAACAAGTTGTCCATGACACACCTAGAAGTGCTCAGGTAAACAAGTGCCTTAAAAACACACCTGCAGCAGAAAGCCTAAGAATAAATGTAAATCTATGCAATGTGTTTGTAAACACACATAGATCAAGGCTATGGAAACTTCAGGCCCAAAAAGCAATGGAACTTAAATGTTATATCTAAACAATTGCTGGCCTTATTTGTATTATGGATTGTGCGCATCTGTGAAGGTGAATAAACCCTCTTTAAACAACTCATCCATTTGTGAGACACCGCCTTTCCCTGTGTTATTGCTCATTCAGTATATACTATGGTGTATTCCCGTTCCCTTGCCAAAGTGTCACAAAGTCAATTCAGTCAAGTCATCCCTTAGCCTAGCCAGTTAATTTAAGCCTTCACCCTTCACTAGCAAATTGATCACAACTATGAAGTGAGTATGGTCCTGAAAGTCTAGTCTGAGTAATAATAATAATTAATGACACTATATATTTGGATTTAGATCGCCAGTCATGATTACTCTGTGTTATAGAAGCTATTTGAATAAATTGTAAAGCATGTATTAACCTTGACACCTTGCAGCAGCTATGGATGATAGTCTGAGTTGTATTTGGTCTTGGTTAAGACCTAGTTTGACCATGGAGGACCATGGGACATGAGATGTTGGACCTTATGATGATATGGATAGATGATATATGGTCCATGTACACATACAGGATGATTCTATGCAGCAGCTACAGGGTTATGATGATGATTCTTGGGATACAGCAGTGTTGGGTCATTTACAGATCATTATTATTGGCCTTGTTCCGGTACATTGGATATTTATTTTGATCATGCAGAGATTCATATGGTGTATGAGTACACATCTTGGATGGATTTGGACCTTCTGAGTCCAATGGGACAGTTTGTTTTCAGTTCCGGGCACTTACAGTGATGATTTAGCCTCAGTAGGCTGTCCTAGTGCAGTTTTGGTCTGTTGGAGGCCCTGTCGGAGCAGAGATGACTTTTATCCGGTTGACCTAGGGCGCTGATGATGGAGGGGGTGGTCCAGCCACTTGATTTTACCATATTACCCCCCTCCCGGACACATTGGTGCCCTCACCTTGACAGCGCCATCACTCCAGGAGGCAGTTTGGGCAGTTTCACGTTTCCCGAGGCATTTCAGGATTGGTAGAAATGGCTATTGAGGAAATCGATTTGGGCTACTGAGGCAAAGTTATGGCATGGGATGATCAGTGATGATAGATCGGGACCTTCCACACCTCCTCCTGCAGTTTCAGCTTCATCGGGGCCCGCATCCATCACTTATGGCACTTTCTGTGGATTTTTGGGGTCTTTTGAGGACCACGACTTCACCTTGGAGGCACGATTTGGTACTTTCATGATTATTTATTGGTTATTGTGCCATGGGGATTGACCAAGGAGGGATAAAATTACCCCTTGGACCCACCATGAGCCTCTTATGATATTTTGTCATCATGATTTGGTGGGATTCCCCTCTCCTAGGGCGACTTTGTCCACTTATGTTATATTTTATGTGTGATCCATGTATTATGTTGTTGAGCTCATCTCAACCATTGATTAGACATTTGTATCTTTTAATATTAGCCACTCATTCAAAAAGTGGTTAGGGTTTTGGTGCCTCTCCTTCCTATTTAAAGGAGAGAGCCTCTCATTGTAAAGGGTCTTTGGCTCTTGGATTATTGGTATAGAAAAATATTCTTGTGGAAATTCTTGTGGTCTCCTTTGCATCTGGTGTTCTTAGATGGTGATTGGAAAGTCTATTGCAACCAAGCATTTGGAAATTGTGGTAAGATCTATCTTTTTGGAAATCATTGTTTGTCTACAGGAGGGCGACTTCAACAAGGGCGATTTTGCAAGGCTTCTTCAAATCGACTTTCTTGGCATTCGCTTGTATCAGGGGGTTATCATTAGTATCATTGTGATCTATGCTATCTTTCTGTTACTTCTTTTGTGGCATTAGTCTTATCTCTTGATGCATCAAATCTGATATGGTTGACGTTTGTTGTGCAGGAGAGAGGGCGCATTGGCTTCTTGGACTAAATCGATTTGCATAGAGACTACCTCAAAGCTTCCAAATTGATCGGGATTGCATAGATCATCATCATCAAGGCATCTACAAGGTTATCCAGGTAAGATCCACAGGTTTGTTTCTCTTTCCTTTATCCAATCCATTGACATAATCCATAAATTGTTAAAACCCTAAATACTTCAAAACCCTCATTTTACATTTTCTTAGATCTACTAAGATCTAGTGGGTTGTTGGGCATGATATTGAAAACCCACCTCTATAGCATCCACGGCATCCCGGATCTATAGTTTGGTGTGGATTGGCTTCCGTTTGACCCCTCTCCCAAGCCAACCTAGCTTCTCCCAAGGAAGGCGCACTTCACCATTTGAGCAGGTTGACCTAGATCTAAGCGATGGGTGTTTGAGATTTCACTTGATTTGGCATCTACACATCGAATAACATACACCCAGGTTGTCCCTTTCTTGAAATTCACCTTGTGGGCCCCATTCCACATTTTAAGGGATTTAATCCCCATTTTGGACCACTTGGAACACTTAAACTCAGATCTACTAAGATCTAACCGGTGGATTGCCACGAAACTATAGATCCATACTCCTACTTGACCGATCTACTTGGATCTAAAATTTGGATGCCATCCGACATGATTTGACCCACCTAAACCCAAATTGAAGCCTCCTTAGGGAAAGTCGCACCACCTTGGAGAAGTGAGTTCACTCACTTCGAGGAACTGGGTACTTGGGATTTTTGCAGATCCGGAATCAGAATAATTCAAAACCTAGGTCTAGACTGTCACTTCGTCAAATCTTGCCTTGGGGATTGCATTCCTTGTTTTAAGGGATTGTGGTCCACTTGGGTCAAACCTAGATCTAGACATATTTAACCATCAAGACCTATACTGTCCACTTATCTCATGTTGTAGGAGTCCTAAACCATAAGTCAACCCCACTTTGACTCCACTTCCCAATTCCCAAGGCACTGGTTTATCTCCAAGACAACCCAACTTTCCTAGATTGTTGGATTGACTTGTGGTTTGACTTTTGCATGGTGAACTATACCCTTAAAGCTATCATGAATCATGGTCAAGCTTGTCTTATGTACTAGTTAGCCCCAATACATCCCTCAAAGCTATCCTGCATTGGACACAGTTCCCAAGGCAGTGGATCTTTTGACATTGACCTAGTACACTAGCCCTAGATCTCACTTTAAACCTTATAAGTCACTTTCACTTCAACTATGAACCAAAGCTATACCTATTAAACCCCTTACTTGGCTTGTGACTTCATCCTTAGGTCTAGGATAAACCATACACCTAACTTCAACTAGAAATACCTTGATTTGGTGTCTTGGTTTTGATCTCTCCTGTCGGGAGTAGATCGGGTCTCCCCCTTTGTTGTCTGGGCTAGATAACATAAAGCGAAGATTGCCTCGACTGGCGTGACAACCATACATATTGGAGGTCGAGGCGATCGTGGTTGCACCTTTGAGTTGCCCTTCCCTATTGCCATTCATGACTGGATACATCCATAGGGGCAACTACATCTTAGGTGATAACATTTTGGCGCCGTTGCCGGGGACGCAATAGGCTTACCTTGGAAAAAGCTAGTAGTCCTTCCCGCATATACAACGACACATATCTTGGTAGAAGAGTTAAATCTACCTGGCGACTCCCAATCGTGACTCCGCTGAGGAGCGAGCTCATTTACATCCCTATAACACTAGAATTTAGACAGACCTTATCGTTATCTAGAACCCATGGGGTGTATCATTTTGTTTTCAAGTCCTTGAATTTAAAAATAAATATAAAAATATAAAAAGTAAAAAAATAAAAAATTATTATCCATGGCTGCTTCTGAGCGACCTAGAACTTTCGGTCGTTTAAAAGCCTTTGACTTCTCTAAAATTTATGGGGCACCTCATCCTATGCCAAACAATTTTAATCAAAGATTACCTCGTTTCAATGGAAGCGATGGTGTTTCAATTATAAATCATTTGTATGATCTCTGGTATTATATGGATAGTTTGGGAACAACCGAGGAGGATGTTCTAATGAGGGCTCTGGGTTCATCTCTAGAGGGAAATGCTCGGATATGGTTTGATTATCTAGCACCGGGATCCATCACCGGGTATGACATGTTCCAACAATTGCTAGTAAGTCAATGGAAAGAAACAATTGGTGAATCTATGGAAGGGCAATCAGACGATGACTGTATTGATGAAAATCAACTTGATGAAGATGATGAATATTACGATAATGAGTTAACTAATGATTGTTCTTATCAAAGTAATTCCTCTTCTCCTGAACCAATTGAGTCCCATGATGAGGTAATGTATGACATTGAGCAAATTTCAACCCCTCAGGATTATTGCCTTAATATTGACATAAGAGGGGAACTTATGAGAATTTTATCATCATTACCCGAAGAAGTTTCAGATGAAGAGGATGATTCCAATGATTTCCATCAAGAAGCATCCATGGTTGAGTCTTCCATTAGTGAATCTTTTGAAAATATTTTTGAGATCCCTTTTCATAATCCTTGTGTAATTGATGATTTTTCTTACCATGACACTGAACAAGAAAGTAGGGACAACAACCAAGTTTCTTTAGAAGCCAATGATCATTCTGTTTTAGGAGATAAATTTTATGAAAATGATCAAATGGTTGTTAATCAATTGGTCAATGCTATTCCTGATAAATTATCGTCATATGAATTTAGTGATGAATCAATTGAAGAGAAGTCTCATGATGATGGGTTGGTGAATCAAACTAATCAAGAGTTTTCCTTAATCAAATCCTCAAATCAATATCTTAATGTTTATGGGAAGCTCGGAAATAATCCTTCACTTAACTCATCCAATGTTTATAATTTTTCCAATTCAAATTTTATTCAGGATTGTCTTGTTCAATTGTTGGGGTGGGGTGCTCGCAATAAGTTCTGTCCTTTTTCTAAAAAAATTGGGTCAATCAATTTTCAATCCGCCCCCCCATCTAAAGTTTCTAAGTCTACTTTGAATTTGTGGTCTGGTAAATCTTTGAATGTTGAAATTTTCAAACCAGAGTCTAGGTATTGTCGCATAAATGGAGATACAGAGTTTTATTTTCCCTTTCAGTTATCTTTAACAAATAACATTCTTAAATCTTCTTGGTGGCTGGAAGGGGTATATGAAGATCAATTTCATCGATTTTCCATCCTTAAACAACAAGTGGGGCTAATCTCAATCTTAATTTTATTCCACAATTTATCCCTACTTAGTTTATGTATCATTCCTGGAGCTCTCAAAATTGAATATCCTGGTCAGGTAGATGAGGAAGGCATTTTGAAACAAGGGGAGTTAAATTTGTTATCACATCTTTTTCCTCCATATATTTTAAATAGTAACTTGCACAATTTTTATGACCCTATCAATTCTTGGATGGAAGATGTCTGCAGTAATCAGTCTTTCCCTTTTCATGATTTCATTTTGCACCATTCAACTCCTTTCTCAATTTTTGAACAAGTCAGGAAAGTTGTGCTATCTATTTCATTAATCCTTAATCTAGCCTTGACTCGTTCTTTAAGCAAAAATCAAAGAAGAATAATTAACTTATTTGATGAATGGTTGCACTGGATTTATGATTTTACCTAACATTTGTGATGACTGGTTAGATTAGGGTAGGTAGGAAACCAAATAAGCCTACTTAGGCAGTAGTTAGTCTTTTCAGCCATTGAGTCTGGCACCTTCTTAGTCTCTAAGCTCCTTTGTAAGCTCCTAGTTTAACTGAGTACCTGTCACTTTTTCTTTTTCCTGCACAATAAATTTCAAATTTTGCAAATTATGTTAGTAGCTTTGTTTTTGCATTTATACTTCATGCATTTATATTTCTGACATAGAGTAGATTTTATTTCAGTTGATTTTATATTTTTCCCACACATGCGGCATGAGGTATTTTGTTAGATGTTTGTGAATGCAGAAAATAGGTTGCAAAAATAAAGCTGGAAATAAAATGGTAGAGTGCTGGATCGTGGATTTGAGTAGCAGAGTTCGAGGACCAGAGATTCTGAGGTTCTCAAGCGCTCATTTCAGCAGAGCACTTGTCCCAGCCGGAGCCAGATTTTATCACATATATAGTAGCCGGGCTACCATACATTATTTTTCTCATTCCAGTACACTGTTCAGCCAGTTCCCTTGCATTTGAGATGCTGAGATGAGCATCTATATTGGATCACTATCAGATTGTGGACAGCGGTTATACTCCCCATGCCATGACTGAGTTTCAGGACACTCAGAGAGATGCCCGATATAGCCATTATACCATTGGTACAGAGCAGTCAGTATTGCCCAGAGTTACAGCAGCAGTTCCAGAGGACAGATGATGGTACAGCTTGATGTGCATTCAGGTATATGACTCAGCAGGTACATTATTGTGTTATGGTTAGATTGCTTTTATACTTATTCTTTTAGCATGTCTTAGCACTTAGTGTCATGATCTGGCGATCATATAGATATATGGACCTGGTTGACCTATTATTTATATTATATTGTCCCTACTCAGACTTAGAAGTTCACTATTCATACTCATTGGTACATACCCTCCTTAGGGAGAATAGAGGTGATCATTACACCATACTCTGGCTTGCTAGTGTTGGCTCCATCATTTCATTGTCTTCATCCATCCGTGGCCTACCTTTTAGATTATTACCCTGGTTTGCTACTTGACTAGTGACATGGAGGACCTTTCCCCACTGTAGCCTCTGTATTGGGTGAGCTTCCCTGTTTATTGTGTCTCGGCTCTGAGTTGGTGACAAAACTTACCTACGGTGAGTTGGAGTTCCTTGAGAATTCCCCCTAGTCACTAAAGTTGTGTTGGCTAAACCTGAAACTTTTAGTGCTGCCATCAATACAAAATCTGGAAAAATCAAATGCTATATCTTGTATATGAAAGAAATGCCAAATGAAAATGGCCATGAAAAATAAAATGTTATATCTTTTGGAAAAATAAATACCTAGGTAAACAAGTTGTCCATGACACACCTAGAAGTGCTCAGGTAAACAAGTGCCTTAAAAACACACCTGCAGCAGAAAGCCTAAGAATAAATGTAAATCTATGCAATGTGTTTGTAAACACACATAGATCAAGGCTATGGAAACTTCAGGCCCAAAAAGGAATGGAACTTAAATGTTATATCTAAACAATTGCTGGCCTTATTTGTATTATGGATTGTGCGCATCTGTGAAGGTGAATAAACCCTCTTTAAACAACTCATCCATTTGTGAGACACCGCCTTTCCCTGTGTTATTGCTCATTCAGTATATACTATGGTGTATTCCCGTTCCCTTGCCAAAGTGTCACAAATTCAAGTCAGTCAAGTCATCCCTTAGCCTAGCCAGTTAATTTAAGCCTTCACCCTTCACTAGCAAATTGATCACAACTATGAAGTGAGTATGGTCCTGAAAGTCTAGTCTGAGTAATAATAATAATTAATGACACTATATATTTGGATTTAGATCGCCAGTCATGATTACTCTGTGTTATAGAAGCTATTTGAATAAATTGTAAAGCATGTATTAACCTTGACACCTTGCAGCAGCTATGGATGATAGTCTGAGTTGTATTTGGTCTTGGTTAAGACCTAGTTTGACCATGGAGGACCATGGGACATGAGATGTTGGACCTTATGATGATATGGATAGATGATATATGGTCCATGTACACATACAGGATGATTCTATGCAGCAGCTACAGGGTTATGATGATGATTCTTGGGATACAGCAGTGTTGGGTCATTTACAGATCATTATTATTGGCCTTGTTCCGGTACATTGGATATTTATTTTGATCATGCAGAGATTCATATGGTGTATGAGTACACATCTTGGATGGATTTGGACCTTCTGAGTCCAATGGGACAGTTTGTTTTCAGTTCCGGGCACTTACAGTGATGATTTAGCCTCAGTAGGCTGTCCTAGTGCAGTTTTGGTCTGTTGGAGGCCCTGTCGGAGCAGAGATGACTTTTATCCGGTTGACCTAGGGCGCTGATGATGGAGGGGGTGGTCTAGCCACTTGATTTTACCATATTACCCCCCTCCCGGACACATTGGTGCCCTCACCTTGACAGCGCCATCACTCCAGGAGGCAGTTTGGGCAGTTTCACGTTTCCCGAGGCATTTCAGGATTGGTAGAAATGGCTATTGAGGAAATCGATTTGGGCTACTGAGACAAATTTATGGCATGGGATGATCAGTGATGATAGATCGGGACCTTCCACACCTCCTCCTGCAGTTTCAGCTTCATCGGGGCCCGCATCCATCACTTATGGCACTTTCTGTGGATTTTTGGGGTCTTTTGAGGACCACAACTTCACCTTGGATGCACGATTTGGTACTTTCATGATTATTTATTGGTTATTGTGCCATGGGGATTGACCAAGGAGGGATAAAATTACCCCTTGGACCCACCATGAGCCTCTTATGATATTTTGTCATCTTGATTTGGTGGGATTCCCCTCTCCTAGGGCGACTTTGTCCACTTATGTTATATTTTATGTGTGATCCATGTATTATGTTGTTGAGCTCATCTCAACCATTGATTAGACATTTGTATCTTTTAATATTAGCCACTCATTCAAAAAGTGGTTAGGGTTTTGGTGCCTCTCCTTCCTATTTAAAGGAGAGAGCCTCTCATTGTAAAGGGTCTTTGGCTCTTGGATTATTGGTATAGAAAAATATTCTTGTGGAAATTCTTGTGGTCTCCTTTGCATCTGGTGTTCTTAGATGGTGATTGGAAAGTCTATTGCAACCAAGCATTTGGAAATTGTGGTAAGATCTATCTTTTTGGAAATCATTGTTTGTCTACAGGAGGGCGACTTCAACAAGGGCGATTTTGCAAGGCTTCTTCAAATCGACTTTCTTGGCATTCGCTTGTATCAGGGGGTTATCATTAGTATCATTGTGATCTATGCTATCTTTCTGTTACTTCTTTTGTGGCATTAGTCTTATCTCTTGATGCATCAAATCTGATATGGTTGACGTTTGTTGTGCAGGAGAGAGGGCGCATTGGCTTCTTGGACTAAATCGATTTGCATAGAGACTACCTCAAAGCTTCCAAATTGATCGGGATTGCATAGATCATCATCATCAAGGCATCTACAAGGTTATCCAGGTAAGATCCACAGGTTTGTTTCTCTTTCCTTTATCCAATCCATTGACATAATCCATAAATTGTTAAAACCCTAAATACTTCAAAACCCTCATTTTACATTTTCTTAGATCTACTAAGATCTAGTGGGTTGTTGGGCATGATATTGAAAACCCACCTCTATAGCATCCACGGCATCCCGGATCTATAGTTTGGTGTGGATTGGCTTCCGTTTGACCCCTCTCCCAAGCCAACCTAGCTTCTCCCAAGGAAGGCGCACTTCACCATTTGAGCAGGTTGACCTAGATCTAAGCGATGGGTGTTTGAGATTTCACTTGATTTGGCATCTACACATCGAATAACATACACCCAGGTTGTCCCTTTCTTGAAATTCACCTTGTGGGCCCCATTCCACATTTTAAGGGATTTAATCCCCATTTTGGACCACTTGGAACACTTAAACTCAGATCTACTAAGATATAACCGGTGGATTGCCACGAAACTATAGATCCATACTCCTACTTGACCGATCTACTTGGATCTAAAATTTGGATGCCATCCGACATGATTTGACCCACCTAAACCCAAATTGAAGCCTCCTTAGGGAAAGTCGCACCACCTTGGAGAAGTGAGTTCACTCACTTCGAGGAACTGGGTACTTGGGATTTTTGCAGATCCGGAATCAGAATAATTCAAAACCTAGGTCTAGACTGTCACTTCGTCAAATCTTGCCTTGGGGATTGCATTCCTTGTTTTAAGGGATTGTGGTCCACTTGGGTCAAACCTAGATCTAGACATATTTAACCATCAAGACCTATACTGTCCACTTATCTCATGTTGTAGGAGTCCTAAACCATAATTCAACCCCACTTTGACTCCACTTCCCAATTCCCAAGGCACTGGTTTATCTCCAAGACAACCCAACTTTCCTAGATTGTTGGATTGACTTGTGGTTTGACTTTTGCATGGTGAACTATACCCTTAAAGCTATCATGAATCATGGTCAAGCTTGTCTTATGTACTAGTTAGCCCCAATACATCCCTCAAAGCTATCCTGCATTGGACACAGTTCCCAAGGCAGTGGATCTTTTGACATTGACCTAGTACACTAGCCCTAGATCTCACTTTAAACCTTATAAGTCACTTTCACTTCAACTATGAACCAAAGCTATACCTATTAAACCCCTTACTTGGCTTGTGACTTCATCCTTAGGTCTAGGATAAACCATACACCTAACTTCAACTAGAAATACCTTGATTTGGTGTCTTGGTTTTGATCTCTCCTGTCGGGAGTAGATCGGGTCTCCCCCTTTGTTGTCTGGGCTAGATAACATAAAGCGAAGATTGCCTCGACTGGCGTGACAACCATACATATTGGAGGTCGAGGCGATCGTGGTTGCACCTTTGAGTTTCCCTTCCCTATTGCCATTCATGACTGGATACATCCATAGGGGCAACTACATCTTAGGTGATAACATTTTGGCGCCGTTGCCGGGGACGCAATAGGCTTACCTTGGAAAAAGCTAGTAGTCCTTCCCGCATATACAACGACACATATCTTGGTAGAAGAGTTAAATCTACCTGGCGACTCCCAATCGTGACTCCGCTGAGGAGCGAGCTCATTTACATCCCTATAACACTAGAATTTAGACAGACCTTATCGTTATCTAGAACCCATGGGGTGTATCATTTTGTTTTCAAGTCCTTGAATTTAAAAATAAATATAAAAATATAAAAAGTAAAAAAATAAAAAATTATTATCCATGGCTGCTTCTGAGCGACCTAGAACTTTCGGTCGTTTAAAAGCCTTTGACTTCTCTAAAATTTATGGGGCACCTCATCCTATGCCAAACAATTTTAATCAAAGATTACCTCGTTTCAATGGAAGCGATGGTGTTTCAATTATAAATCATTTGTATGATCTCTGGTATTATATGGATAGTTTGGGAACAACCGAGGAGGATGTTCTAATGAGGGCTCTGGGTTCATCTCTAGAGGGAAATGCTCGGATATGGTTTGATTATCTAGCACCGGGATCCATCACCGGGTATGACATGTTCCAACAATTGCTAGTAAGTCAATGGAAAGAAACAATTGGTGAATCTATGGAAGGGCAATCAGACGATGACTGTATTGATGAAAATCAACTTGATGAAGATGATGAATATTACGATAATGAGTTAACTAATGATTGTTCTTATCAAAGTAATTCCTCTTCTCCTGAACCAATTGAGTCCCATGATGAGGTAATGTATGACATTGAGCAAATTTCAACCCCTCGGGATTATTGCCTTAATATTGACATAAGAGGGGAACTTATGAGAATTTTATCATCATTACCTGAAGAAGTTTCAGATGAAGAGGATGATTCCAATGATTTCCATCAAGAAGCATCCATGGTTGAGTCTTCCATTAGTGAATCTTTTGAAAATATTTTTGAGATCCCTTTTCATAATCCTTGTGTAATTGATGATTTTTCTTACCATGACACTGAACAAGAAAGTAGGGACAACAACCAAGTTTCTTTAGAAGCCAATGATCATTCTGTTTTAGGAGATAAATTTTATGAAAATGATCAAATGGTTGTTAATCAATTGGTCAATGCTATTCCTGATAAATTATCGTCATATGAATTTAGTGATGAATCAATTGAAGAGAAGTCTCATGATGATGGGTTGGTGAATCAAACTAATCAAGAGTTTTCCTTAATCAAATCCTCAAATCAATATCTTAATGTTTATGGGAAGCTCGGAAATAATCCTTCACTTAACTCATCCAATGTTTATAATTTTTCCAATTCAAATTTTATTCAGGATTGTCTTGTTCAATTGTTGGGGTGGGGTGCTCGCAATAAGTTCTGTCCTTTTTCTAAAAAAATTGGGTCAATCAATTTTCAATCCGCCCCCCCATCTAAAGTTTCTAAGTCTACTTTGAATTTGTGGTCTGGTAAATCTTTGAATGTTGAAATTTTCAAACCAGAGTCTAGGTATTGTCGCATAAATGGAGATACAGAGTTTTATTTTCCCTTTCAGTTATCTTTAACAAATAACATTCTTAAATCTTCTTGGTGGCTGGAAGGGGTATATGAAGATCAATTTCATCGATTTTCC
Organism: Larix kaempferi; assembly: GCA_027924585.1. NCBI lineage: Eukaryota > Viridiplantae > Streptophyta > Pinopsida > Pinales > Pinaceae > Larix > Larix kaempferi. The sequence continues at coordinate 33,789,141 of BSBM01001000.1, read as the reverse complement.
ATCCTTAAACAACAAGTGGGGCTAATCTCAATCTTAATTTTATTCCACAATTTATCCCTACTTAGTTTATGTATCATTCCTGGAGGTCTCAAAATTGAATATCCTGGTCAGGTAGATGAGGAAGGCATTTTGAAACAAGGGGAGTTAAATTTGTTATCACATCTTTTTCCTCCATATATTTTAAATAGTAACTTGCACAATTTTTATGACCCTATCAATTCTTGGATGGAAGATGTCTGCAGTAATCAGTCTTTCCCTTTTCATGATTTCATTTTGCACCATTCAACTCCTTTCTCAATTTTTGAACAAGTCAGGAAAGTTGTGCTATCTATTTCATTAATCCTTAATCTAGCCTTGACTCGTTCTTTAAGCAAAAATCAAAGAAGAATAATTAACTTATTTGATGAATGGTTGCACTGGATTTATGATTTTACCTAACATTTGTGATGACTGGTTAGATTAGGGTAGGTAGGAAACCAAATAAGCCTACTTAGGCAGTAGTTAGTCTTTTCAGCCATTGAGTCTGGCACCTTCTTAGTCTCTAAGCTCCTTTGTAAGCTCCTAGTTTAACTGAGTACCTGTCACTTTTTCTTTTTCCTGCACAATAAATTTCAAATTTTGCAAATTATGTTAGTAGCTTTGTTTTTGCATTTATACTTCATGCATTTATATTTCTGACATAGAGTAGATTTTATTTCAGTTGATTTTATATTTTTCCCACACATGCGGCATGAGGTATTTTGTTAGATGTTTGTGAATGCAGAAAATAGGTTGCAAAAATAAAGCTGGAAATAAAATGGTAGAGTGTTGGATCGTGGATTCGAGTAGCAGAGTTCGAGGACCAGAGATTCTGAGGTTCTCAAGCGCTCATTTCAGCAGAGCACTTGTCCCAGCCGGAGCCAGATGTTATCACATATATAGTAGCCGGGCTACCATACATTATTTTTCTCATTCCAGTACACTGTTCAGCCAGTTCCCTTGCATTTGAGATGCTGAGATGAGCATCTATATTGGATCACTATCAGATTGTGGACAGCGGTTATACTCCCCATGCCATGACTGAGTTTCAGGACACTCAGAGAGATGCCCGATATAGCCATTATACCATTGGTACAGAGCAGTCAGTATTGCCCAGAGTTACAGCAGCAGTTCCAGAGGACAGATGATGGTACAGCTTGATGTGCATTCAGGTATATGACTCAGCAGGTACATTATTGTGTTATGGTTAGATTGCTTTTATACTTATTCTTATAGCATGTCTTAGCACTTAGTGTCATGATCTGGCGATCATATAGATATATGGACCTGGTTGACCTATTATTTATATTATATTGTCCCTACTCAGACTTAGAAGTTCACTATTCATACTCATTGGTACATACCCTCCTTAGGGAGAATAGAGGTGATCATTACACCATACTCTGGCTTGCTAGTGTTGGCTCCATCATTTCATTGTCTTCATCCATCCGTGGCCTACCTTTTAGATTATTACCCTGGTTTGCTACTTGACTAGTGACATGGAGGACCTTTCCCCACTGTAGCCTCTGTATTGGGTGAGCTTCCCTGTTTATTGTGTCTCGGCTCTGAGTTGGTGACAAAACTTACCTACGGTGAGTTGGAGTTCCTTGAGAATTCCCCCTAGTCACTAAAGTTGTGTTGGCTAAACCTGAAACTTTTAGTGCTGCCATCAATACAAAATCTGGAAAAATCAAATGCTATATCTTGTATATGAAAGAAATGCCAAATGAAAATGGCCATGAAAAATAAAATGTTATATCTTTTGGAAAAATAAATACCTAGGTAAACAAGTTGTCCATGACACACCTAGAAGTGCTCAGGTAAACAAGTGCCTTAAAAACACACCTGCAGCAGAAAGCCTAAGAATAAATGTAAATCTATGCAATGTGTTTGTAAACACACATAGATCAAGGCTATGGAAACTTCAGGCCCAAAAAGGAATGGAACTTAAATGTTATATCTAAACAATTGCTGGCCTTATTTGTATTATGGATTGTGCGCATCTGTGAAGGTGAATAAACCCTCTTTAAACAACTCATCCATTTGTGAGACACCGCCTTTCCCTGTGTTATTGCTCATTCAGTATATACTATGGTGTATTCCCGTTCCCTTGCCAAAGTGTCACAAATTCAAGTCAGTCAAGTCATCCCTTAGCCTAGCCAGTTAATTTAAGCCTTCACCCTTCACTAGCAAATTGATCACAACTATGAAGTGAGTATGGTCCTGAAAGTCTAGTCTGAGTAATAATAATAATTAATGACACTATATATTTGGATTTAGATCGCCAGTCATGATTACTCTGTGTTATAGAAGCTATTTGAATAAATTGTAAAGCATGTATTAACCTTGACACCTTGCAGCAGCTATGGATGATAGTCTGAGTTGTATTTGGTCTTGGTTAAGACCTAGTTTGACCATGGAGGACCATGGGACATGAGATGTTGGACCTTATGATGATATGGATAGATGATATATGGTCCATGTACACATACAGGATGATTCTATGCAGCAGCTACAGGGTTATGATGATGATTCTTGGGATACAGCAGTGTTGGGTCATTTACAGATCATTATTATTGGCCTTGTTCCGGTACATTGGATATTTATTTTGATCATGCAGAGATTCATATGGTGTATGAGTACACATCTTGGATGGATTTGGACCTTCTGAGTCCAATGGGACAGTTTGTTTTCAGTTCCGGGCACTTATAGTGATGATTTAGCCTCAGTAGGCTGTCCTAGTGCAGTTTTGGTCTGTTGGAGGCCCTGTCGGAGCAGAGATGACTTTTATCCGGTTGACCTAGGGCGCTGATGATGGAGGGGGTGGTCCAGCCACTTGATTTTACCATATTACCCCCCTCCCGGACACATTGGTGCCCTCACCTTGACAGCGCCATCACTCCAGGAGGCAGTTTGGGCAGTTTCACGTTTCCCGAGGCATTTCAGGATTGGTAGAAATGGCTATTGAGGAAATCGATTTGGGCTACTGAGGCAAATTTATGGCATGGGATGATCAGTGATGATAGATCGGGACCTTCCACACCTCCTCCTGCAGTTTCAGCTTCATCGGGGCCCGCATCCATCACTTATGGCACTTTCTGTGGATTTTTGGGGTCTTTTGAGGACCACAACTTCACCTTGGAGGCACGATTTGGTACTTTCATGATTATTTATTGGTTATTGTGCCATGGGGATTGACCAAGGAGGGATAAAATTACCCCTTGGACCCACCATGAGCCTCTTATGATATTTTGTCATCATGATTTGGTGGGATTCCCCTCTCCTAGGGCGACTTTGTCCACTTATGTTATATTTTATGTGTGATCCATGTATTATGTTGTTGAGCTCATCTCAACCATTGATTAGACATTTGTATCTTTTAATCTTAGCCACTCATTCAAAAAGTGGTTAGGGTTTTGGTGCCTCTCCTTCCTATTTAAAGGAGAGAGCCTCTCATTGTAAAGGGTCTTTGGCTCTTGGATTATTGGTATAGAAAAATATTCTTGTGGAAATTCTTGTGGTCTCCTTTGCATCTGGTGTTCTTAGATGGTGATTGGAAAGTCTATTGCAACCTAGCATTTGGAAATTGTGGTAAGATCTATCTTTTTGGAAATCATTGTTTGTCTACAGGAGGGCGACTTCAACAAGGGCGATTTTGCAAGGCTTCTTCAAATCGACTTTCTTGGCATTCGCTTGTATCAGGGGGTTATCATTAGTATCATTGTGATCTATGCTATCTTTCTGTTACTTCTTTTGTGGCATTAGTCTTATCTCTTGATGCATCAAATCTGATATGGTTGACGTTTGTTGTGCAGGAGAGAGGGCGCATTGGCTTCTTGGACTAAATCGATTTGCATAGAGACTACCTCAAAGCTTCCAAATTGATCGGGATTGCATAGATCATCATCATCAAGGCATCTACAAGGTTATCCAGGTAAGATCCACAGGTTTGTTTCTCTTTCCTTTATCCAATCCATTGACATAATCCATAAATTGTTAAAACCCTAAATACTTCAAAACCCTCATTTTACATTTTCTTAGATCTACTAAGATCTAGTGGGTTGTTGGGCATGATATTGAAAACCCACCTCTATAGCATCCACGGCATCCCGGATCTATAGTTTGGTGTGGATTGGCTTCCGTTTGACCCCTCTCCCAAGCCAACCTAGCTTCTCCCAAGGAAGGCGCACTTCACCATTTGAGCAGGTTGACCTAGATCTAAGCGATGGGTGTTTGAGATTTCACTTGATTTGGCATCTACACATCGAATAACATACACCCAGGTTGTCCCTTTCTTGAAATTCACCTTGTGGGCCCCATTCCACATTTTAAGGGATTTAATCCCCATTTTGGACCACTTGGAACACTTAAACTCAGATCTACTAAGATCTAACCGGTGGATTGCCACGAAACTATAGATCCATACTCCTACTTGACCGATCTACTTGGATCTAAAATTTGGATGCCATCCGACATGATTTGACCCACCTAAACCCAAATTGAAGCCTCCTTAGGGAAAGTCGCACCACCTTGGAGAAGTGAGTTCACTCACTTCGAGGAACTGGGTACTTGAGATTTTTGCAGATCCGGAATCAGAATAATTCAAAACCTAGGTCTAGACTGTCACTTCGTCAAATCTTGCCTTGGGGATTGCATTCCTTGTTTTAAGGGATTGTGGTCCACTTGGGTCAAACCTAGATCTAGACATATTTAACCATCAAGACCTATACTGTCCACTTATCTCATGTTGTAGGAGTCCTAAACCATAAGTCAACCCCACTTTGACTCCACTTCCCAATTCCCAAGGCACTGGTTTATCTCCAAGACAACCCAACTTTCCTAGATTGTTGGATTGACTTGTGGTTTGACTTTTGCATGGTGAACTATACCCTTAAAGCTATCATGAATCATGGTCAAGCTTGTCTTATGTACTAGTTAGCCCCAATACATCCCTCAAAGCTATCCTGCATTGGACACAGTTCCCAAGGCAGTGGATCTTTTGACATTGACCTAGTACACTAGCCCTAGATCTCACTTTAAACCTTATAAGTCACTTTCACTTCAACTATGAACCAAAGCTATACCTATTAAACCCCTTACTTGGCTTGTGACTTCATCCTTAGGTCTAGGATAAACCATACACCTAACTTCAACTAGAAATACCTTGATTTGGTGTCTTGGTTTTGATCTCTCCTGTCGGGAGTAGATCGGGTCTCCCCCTTTGTTGTCTGGGCTAGATAACATAAAGCGAAGATTGCCTCGACTGGCGTGACAACCATACATATTGGAGTTCGAGGCGATCGTGGTTGCACCTTTGAGTTTCCCTTCCCTATTGCCATTCATGACTGGATACATCCATAGGGGCAACTACATCTTAGGTGATAACAACTACAATACCCCCGGGCTACAGTGCTAGAAAATAACGACAGCTGCCACGCTTAACGATGCTGGAACACGTCTCTAACTTACACACAAGTTGCTGAATGATTTTAACCTAAGCTAGCGTTAATTTTATCTTGTACGGTTAGGTGGATGCATGAGGTGAGTACATAAATGTAAACATAATGCAATCCTCAACTACATGATAATGCACATTTTCGTTTCCTTTTCAATGAAAACTACTTAAGGTAGGGAGAGATTTTTCTTTCTTTCAAACCAAAAGTACTTAAGTAGTAGCGAAAAGAAGAATTCCTTCCTAGAGTGCAATAATTCCAACTTTCTGCAATAATCATCCAAAAAGCGTAAAGAAAATGAAAGATGCAGCTAATCTTAACAATGTATAAGACAAAATAATGAAGCACTTTCAATTTTCAAATGCATGTATCAAAAATGGAATTTGATAACTAAACGCTTTTCATATCTATATACAGAAAGTGAGAGAATATCTACAGCACTCTAATCTTTCAAAAATTCCCAAAGAAAAATGGCAAGCACCCAAACAACTCAAAGGCACTCAAGAGAGGCTCAAAATCTACCAAATGCAATAATTATAACTCATTTCCTATCTTTTTACACTTGAAAAAGACACATCTAAGCTACGAAAGAAGGTTTCCACTAACGTTTCCAATCAAATGCAAGACAAAGGAAAGCATTTAACAATCTTATCTAACTCAAATGCATACAAATATAAAATGAATCTTTCTTCTTCTTATGAGTGTGAGACCAAGAATTTCAAATGATCAAATTAATGCAAGAAGAATACTTATGTTTTCCAAACTCATGAATATAGCAAAAGAGTGGCAAAATCAAGCTTTTCTTTGAACTGAAGTGGAGACAAAGAATCAATCTTTCCCAAAAATGATTGAATAGCTCAGCATGTAAGGGAAACAAGATGCATATCCCAAGAAAGAGAGGCTCAAAAAGACATGGATATCCCACACTCTTCAAGTCTTTAAAACAAGCTAGTCACGCCAAACCAAAAAATGATCTCAAAACCTTGAGATGGGTCAAAACGACTGATGAATGCACGATTCATGGCAAGCAAAACACTAGTTTTTACTCAAGGGGCCAAACATGAATCCAAAACTCAAAAGACCCAAAAACCAATACAAACAAGCCAAACAAAACACTGCTGGAAAAAAGGGTCTCTGCCTGGAAGGTACAGTGCAGAGGGAGTTCACACATCAGACCAAGGCTCAAACTGTCAGATGAGAGGATGGATGCCTGTATACCAACTTTTGGCAGATTGGCGCACTCTGGCTTCACCCACAGTGCAACGTCGCAGTTTGCCTTCACGGGAGGTGCGACGATGTCGCAGTGTACCAATGCAAAAGTTGCAACGGGTAAGCAACAGACAAGGGACAGAGACTCAGAAAAACACAGTGTCGCTCTGTTTTCACTGCCTAGGTGCGACAGGCGAGTTTTGGATTCAAAAATGAATCAGATCTCTCAATGATAAACCATGACAGACTTGGAACTGAGTTGTATGGACTCAAAGGAAGAAGATCAAGATCTTCAATGTGAAGATCTCACAATGGAATCAATCCTAAGAAGGAAAATGGCAAAAGAAATGAAAACAAGGCTCGTGACAAGTAATCAACTGAAAATGACTCATATTAGCGATCACTAAACAAGAATACTCCCCATTATGGTCGCCAGATTTGTTACCGGACAATCCACTCGACCGGAGGCGAGCCGGATCTCCCTAGCTCAATGCGAGTCTAGAACAAATAGAACAAACTACAAACACGTTTCCTAGATCTACTTAAGGATCAAGTACTAGATGTCTTACCTCTTTGATTCGCTATCCTTTCTCCCGAATGTTGCTCCACGTCCCACTGTCGTCAGATACAAGCTGCAAGACCTGTCAAGACACAGAAAAGAGAAACGAGTAAAGAGCATCTATACAATAAGAGATCTATGTAAACAGTTAAGCAGGTGAACAACACAACATCATCACATATAAGAGCGATATTGGTGGAAAGCATTTGTATTACTGCAAATAGAGGAGTACATGATAGAGATATAGAACTACAACCAATGACTTAACGTAGCAGCCCTTCTCCACACAAGCCAATTTCCAAGCCCTTCCAAGGAAGCATGAATTCTCCAAGAGGTGAGTGAAGGTGTCTAAGAGAGATTTCACCAGCATGTAGATACCATAGTCTTCCTCCCCTTTGGTATGGGAGTGAGCCTCATTAATATAGGACTAAGTGGATGAGGTTATGGATAGGATAGGTTGAGAGATGGTAGGAGAGAGACAGGGGATCTTCCCAATGAGTTAGGGGTCGAGTATCAGCTCTCCAAGAGATCAGGGATAAGCCCCCAAATGAGCAAGCTTCGAGAAAGATACCAAAATGGCTATTTTTACCCATTAACAGGCCTCGTCGCGCCTTGCTATGGAGCAACCTGCGACGTCGCATGTTGCTAGTGTGCAACCTGCAGCGACCTCTCAAAAGGTTGTACAAACTAAGTACAAATCCTCTCAAATGAATACTTGGTCCAGATGACTTCAGGGATGTATACACAATGGTCAAGATGATGACATTATCACAACGGTCATGATGACAACACTTGGTCATAATGACGATACTTGCAACGGTCATGATGACGACACTAGGTCATGATGACGACACTTGCAACACTTGCGACACTTGTGACACTTGCACAAGGGTGACGACATTTTGGTGTAACACATCCTCAATTGATTTTCCTTTAGACCACATGAGTACTTGTCCATCTATGAATGCAACCCTATAACCTTTCTTATCTAATGCTGAGATAGAAAGTAGGTTATTTTTCAATCCTGGTACATATAAAACTTTCTTCATCTTCATGGGGGTTCCTGAATCAAGCTTGTAGCTTGCTTCACCAATTCCTTTGATGGGATATTGGTAATCATCTCCTAATGATACCTTTTTTGGAGAGGATCTTTCTTCAAGTATTGACAAAGTTTTCTTTTGTCCCGTCATGTGCTTGGAAGCACCACTATCAATAAGTCATGTATCTTCTCCGGGTGTTATGGACCCAGAGAGTGCAAAGAATAGAACATATTATTCTGCATCTTCCTCTTCTACCTTAGCTCTTTTCCTTTGAGGTCTTTCATCCTCTTCTTCTTCACTATCATCTTCTGCTAGATGTGCTTGATGATTTTTGTGGTGGAAACTCTTCTTCTTCTTTGAAGGACAATTTCTAGCAATGTGTCCTATTTTGTGACAATTGAAACATTGGAATGAAGAGTGATCTCTTTCTAGATGGGTCTTCTTTTCTTTGGAAACCTTTGTGGAGGTTGAGACTCCTTGTGGATTTCCTTCTTGAAGTTGGATTGAATTCTTCTTCTCTTGGTATGGACTGATAATGCTTGATTGTCTTGTTTGAGTAGGGCCTCTCTATTGGCTACTACAGCCTCCTCTTGAATGCAATCCTCCCATACAATATCAAACTTCATGCTTTCCTTTCTGGCACACTTGGTCTGGATGAATGAATCCCAAGGTCTAGTGAGACCATTGAGAGTAGTCATGACTATTTCATCTTCATCAAGGGAGTCTCCAATCGATTCTAGTTGTTCCTTGAACTGGGAGACCCTTGTGAAGTAATCTTGAATGGATTCTCCTTGACTAATCTTAGTGCTCTTCAATTGAGCCCTCAGGTTCATCTTCCTATTGATGTTCATGCCTTCATACATTCTGGCTAGGGAATCATACATTTCTTTTGGGGTCTTATTGGATGACACTTGAGGGATCAAGTGGTCTTTGATAGAATCAGCAATGATTCTCTTTGCCCTAATCGTATCCTTCTTGTACTTCTCTTTAGCTTCATCTTCCTCAGGTTCTGCAACTTCATCTTTGATGTATTGGGAAAGATCATTCTCTTCAAGAATGAGACCAATCCTATATTTCCATGCCTGAAAATTCTCTATGCCTTCTAGCTTATCCTCAAGCTTAGTGCTTGGGGACATCTTATCCAGGAGGTCACCAAAAATTGAAAATTCTCAAAATGAAAAAAAAGACCTTACCAGGAGATGTGCTTGACTGAATTGAGTTGACTGGTGTACTTGGTTTCTGAAAACTTCAACTTTTCACCCTTCAAATCTGACCAACGAAATTCGGACCTGCAACAGTTTTCTAGTTCACTGGTTCACTGGTTCGCAGTTTTACTGCTTCACTGGTTCGCAGATTTTCTGGTTCACTGGTTCGCAGTTTTACTAGTTCACTGGTTTACTGGTTTTCTAGTACTTCTGGTCTAGAAGTCAAACTAGGGTTTGACTTATCTCGGGGTTCTATCCACTCAAAAACTTCGATCTAGGGCTCAAAATTTCTCTTTTGAGGAGGAGCATCCAACCATGCAATTAGATTCCAAAAATTCCAACTTTTGCATAAACCCTAATTTTTCACCGGAGGAGGAGAGAGAGATTTTCACCTTGTGAAAGATGTCCTATTCAGGCTAGCTCTGAAACCATGTTAATTTTAGCATAAAATTCACAACAAGAGCATAATAAGGATCATTGAAAGAAACACAATCACAAGATAGACACAGATTTATCTTGGGAAACCCTCATGGGGTAGAAAACCCATCAAAGATTCCTTAATATAGATGATCAACAAATACAAAGATGTAATCCCCAAACAAGAGCTCCTTCTCCTCCTTCGCAAATCTCTCTCTCTTTTATGCGAGTTTCACAAGTGAGTGAGTGCGTGTTAAATGAGGAACACACCTCCTCTATTTATACTTTACTTCACTTGACTTTTAACCCTAATTGGGCCGACTTCTCCTAGGAGAGTCTAATAACCCCTAATAACTTAACTCAGGGTCGACCCCACTAGGTGAGTCTAATAACCCTAGCTATAACATCCCGACGGAGGAATAAAACATCTACGGATGAATAATAATGTCCCGATGGAGGAATAAACATCTCCGGATAATAAAGTACAAATAGAATATTCGTAGAAGTTACAATATTTCAACATTATTCAAGTAGTTTAGATCAGGAACTTAGATGCATGATCCAGCAGGTATATGTGGGTTCTTGATCTGCTCTTCCTCTTATCTAGGTAGTTTATGACTGGTTATATTGTGATGGTTGTTGGCTCTATCTTATTTGATGCTTACTTATTGTTTATATTAAAAATTGGTTGCTTACTATTAACAGGAGGTTCTTGAATATACTCGTTGGGCATACCCTTATTCCATGAAGTACTGACTTGTCCATTCCCTTATTTTAGGGTCTTTTCTATCCATGCCACCATTTGTCACTTTCTCTGTCCATTCGTTACCTTCCTGTTTTGGTTTCATCCTGACTCACACCTTAGCTCGTGATCTTGAGGACTTCCCCCACCTAGACCTCTGTGTTGGATAGACTCCTAGTTTGCATTTTTTCTCAGCTCTGGAGTGTGTGATTTTAGTCACAGTGGTTGTTCTCCTCTAGACCTCGAAACGAAGTATTCCTACAAATAGTGTTTCTAAACACTAGAGAATCAGATCTTAATTGCTATATCTAAGGGATGCTTAGTCAGGAGAAACAATGTTGCTAAACACTAACCATGAATATCTATATTAGCTAGTCAGTGGCCAAGGGACGCGCACTCACCATTTGTATGGTGTAAATTCATTTTCCCGTAAAGGGAAATAGGTTGGTCACTCCATCACACCTATGGACGGTGGCGGGAAATGGAGGTCATATCGGGTCATTATCTAAGGCCCGCCAGGCTATTCAGGGCACCGGCTCTTCGAGGCTGGCTAATGAAAATCTATAAAGTTAAATAAATGTGAAATCTTAAATATAAAATATGACAAATAATAAATTGCTAAAATGTTGCTTGTCTAAAGTCTATTGGAAGCATTCTCATCACTTTACCCATTTGTGAGACACCGCCATTCCTCGTATTATCTTTTATCCAGTATATGTCTAGGTGGTCTCCCTGGTTCCTTCATCTGAGATATTGCAGTGTTGAGGTCATTGATTCCTTCCCCTAGCCTAGCCTTTTTTTTTCACCTTCACCCATGGTTATCAAATTGTTCAAGTTAGTAAATGAGTATACACTTGAAAATCCTGTTTTTAGTAGCTAGTTACTTTGATCTAAGCTTATCTTATTCATATTATTTACATGTTTACACCAGATAAACATCACTCTATGATTTGGTATAGCTACTAATATAATTGAAGGAGCATATCATAACCATTTGTACTTCCAACGGCAGTTATTCATGGTCTCGATCACTATTTTGATAATTTTTGACCTGGTCAACCCAGTTTGACCAAGTCAACCGCAGAGTCCAGGATGAGTTTGGGCAGACAATGTTCGAGATGCATTATTAATTTCCCATATGTGTCCATTAGATGGTTCCATGCCTCAGACAGCAGTTTCAGATGATGGTTTGATGGATTTTTTTATGATGATTATTATTACAGACCATTATTTTTATTATTCTAAGCATGGATGAGTTTACAGAGGTATCATTTGATGGTCACACAGTGTATGAGTACTCATTCCTAGTATATTTGAGCATTCTAAGCTCATTGGTGCACTTAGTTATCAGTTACAGGAACTTACAGGTGATGATATAGTCAGATTGCCACTTTTCTCTAGTTTTGCCATGCAGAAATGGCATGTCTAGCACTTGCATTGAGCTAGCACGTTCTCCTAGGGAGCTCATGAGGAGATGGGGGGTCCAGCCAGTCGTTGTTACCATATTACCCCATATCTAGACATTTTGGTGTAGTCAGATTTGTGTCCAGGACACTTTGCAGTGAGATACAGGCATTTTTGTACTTTTAGAGGTGGTTTTCCGGCAAAGAAATGGCTCATTGAGGAAATTGATTTGGCTTATTGGGGAAAGGAAATGGCATGAGATTGGTATAGGATGTTTTTATAATGATGTGCACACCTTCTAGCACTTGTTCCGGCATCAGTGGGGTCCACACGTCCCAGTATTCATCATTTTGGATCTTTTATTGTGTATTTGAGGGGCCACGATTTGGTCATATGGTCACATTATGATGTTATCTTGTCATATTATTTATTATTGTGCCATGGGGCCATGCTAGTGAAGGATATGATTACCTCCTAGCCCCACCATGTGCTTATATCATGTTTCTTAGTCATTTATCATGAGGTGTGTCCCCCTTGGATGTTTTAGTGAGTGTGCCCATCTCTATTTTTGAGTTGATCCATGTATTGTATTTCCGGATCATCTTAGTTGTTGATTATTATTGTTATATCTTTTGATCTCCACCACTCATTTAAAAAGTGGTTAGGGTTTTGGTCTCTCTCATTCCTATATAAGGAAGAGACCGCCCTCATTGTAAGGGGGAATTTTGGCTCTTGAGCTTTTGGATAATAAAATATTTTTGCAAAATATCTTCAAAGCTTTGTCGAACATGTTGTGTGGAGATTGTAAAGTATTTTTCTTTCTAGAATTCTTGCGGATCTATGCTTTGCTAAACCATTTTTGCAGGGAGCTGTACCATTGGATGAACATAGCGATTTGATCACGACGTTATTGTGATTGAGCTCCATATCTCTTTCTCAAGTCGTTATTGGTTCATGGAGTATATTTATTGTATCTTTGGATAATCTTGATGCTTGTTGAGTCTTTCTTCATTAATTTATTATCATCTTTCTCTTTGCAAATCGATTCTTACTTTGTAGATATCTTTTGCAGGAGGAGGGCGACTTGGTCTCTTGGAGGCCATAGCGATTTCACTTGGTATGGCATGGAAAACGCTCGTAATTCATCGGAAAGGGGAGATAATCACCACACAAGACTAGTAGCAAGTGTTTCCAGGTACGTTTGCATCTTATTTTATTTATCTGGGGTTTAATCCAATTGTCACCATTAAAACCCTCATTGTTAAAACCCTCGTTTTCTAGATCTGATAGACCGGGTACTTATTTGAGTACAACAATCAAACCCCACTTTGGAATAAATATAAAAACACTAGATATAAAGTTTCAACTCAATCCGACTCCATTTACCCCCGGATATAGCACTAGTCATCTCTAGGTGGGACTCCCTCCTTGGGTCTTTGGTCAATTTTTTCAGATCTATCAGTTGGGAATGCTTGAACCCCCTCAATATTCAAAGATATACTCCTCAAGCACCTAGATCTAGTCTTTAAACACCTGTATCTACTATTTTGGGTCCATTTTGGTCTCATTTCACTCAAACCCTAACTAGCAAAATCTTATAAAAATTCCCTAGCTCTTTCAACTTGGAATTTGGGCGAATGATTTTTGGGTTTTCCACTTAAGGCCTAGCCACAAGTGGGTCCTCAAGGGTGTCATCCTTGGGAGACTCCATCTACCCTAACCCCCTAGGGATTGATCTCTAACTATTGCGCCCTCTTTGATTTTGCACTCTTTCTCGGTTGTTTGAGTCTCATGTTTGGCTTGTGATCTTGAACTCTATCAGATCTATCATCAGGCCTTGATAGGAAGCCCTTATCCTTTCAGATCTACTCCTTGGGAGCACTTTTCCATCTTTCAAGTACATGTTTCCCAAGGCAGCTAGTTTTGATCATATACCTTAGCATCTTTGTCATATATTCATCCTTAATCTCAAGTTACTGTAATTGATCTAATTAGATGCTTATATCTCATATCCCCTAAGCCTCTACAGTAACTCATTTCCTTAAATCTAGGTATCATCACTTTTCATCATTGAATACCTTGATCTAGTGTCTGATTTGGATCTCTCTCTCTCTCTGAGTAGATCATGGTCTCCCCCTTTTTTGTCTGGGGCTTGGATAGAAAAAAGCGAAGAGTGCCTCGATTGGCATGACAACCAATCCATATTGGGAATCGAGGACCTCTTGGGTCACCTCTTTAGTTTCCTAGCACCTCTACCGTCCTGGATAGGATCACCTTTAGGGGCAACTACAAGTTGTGTGATAACATTTTTGGTGGCAATACCAGGGAGGTAGAGGCTTACCTCAGGTGTCTGCGAGTATCCATGCATATTTCATATATTATCGCATCCGGTCTTATATTTTGATGGTTACATTTTACATCATTAAATTATACATAGCCATCTTACTTCACTCATCTCTCCCCACTATTTTAACAACATATCTTTTGGTAAACATTATTAATAGTTTACCTGGCGACTCCACAAATGCAACTCCACTGGTGATTGATCCTATCATATCTAGAACCCATGGGGTGCATCAATTTGCATTTGAGCTCTTGAATTTTCTAGTAATTAACATCCATGGCTACTTCTGATCAGCCAAGGGCATTCGACCGATTGAAAGTTTTTGACTTCTCAAAAATTGTTGGGTATCCTCATCAAATCCCTCGTCAAGCCCGTGAAAGGTTGCCTAAATTCGACGGAATTTATGAGGTATATGCTAAAAGGCACCTTGACTTATTTATGGAATTTATTAACGAACTATCTATAACCCATGAGGATGTACATATGAAGCTATTGGCCTCATATTTTCAAGGAACAATTGAGCTCTGGTTCTTGACCTTAACGACCAATAGCATTTCCGGATATGACATGTTTGAAAAAAAATTCTTAGAAGAATGGGGAAATGAATACGATGATATGTATTCTTCAAATCAGATCCAAGATCAAAACCTTCCCCTTTCCGATCCTATTGTTGAAACAATTAATAATATGAATCAAATAACAGTTGAATTTTCAACGTCCATAGATCCCCCTTTTTTCCCAATTTCTTTTGATGAAGTTGAGCTTGCGAGTAATAATGATGAAGATGAAACTGGTAGTCAATATTCCTTGAATCAAACTCCTCAGTTGGAAAAGTTCTCTTTTGAAGTGTATCCCCAAGAAGAGTTGATGAAATACCCTTCACTCATAGCAGAAATTATGTCTTACATTCTTAATCATACTTTTGAATCTCAAGACGATATACTGAAGAATGTACAAGTAATTATTCTAACTTCTTCTTCTATTAAAGGTGTAAATGAGGACTCTGACTTAACTTATGATTCAATTGATGAAGACTACATTATCATTGAAGGAAATCCTTGTTTATCTAGTTGTGAGGGATTTTTAGAAGAGGCCTCAAAAGTGTAATGTGATGATGTTGGTATAATTGAAAGTCATATTGTTCAAAACTAAATATCGGTCATGTCCATGTCATCCTGGGATAAATGCTTTAATGCTTATGAAGACTTTGTTCATGTTCTACCTGATTCCGATACAATATCTTTTTCAAATCAAAACCCTTTGGATGTATGCATAAGTGAAGATGGTCAATCTGAGCCTAAAATGTATGATGTTGATGAACCTTCGTCATATGTCTTCTATATTCTAAAGAGTCAGGGTTGGAAATCTCAAGTGATGCAAATCAAGCTTTTATTTTTGAATCCACCCTCCCATCCCTGCTCGTGGAGCCTTTTTCTCCTTTTTCATCTTCAAATCAAATTTCAACATACAAAGTTATCATTGATGAGCCTCAAATCGTTGATGGTAAAGTGCTTCATTTCCCGTTCCAGCTATCCCTGATGAATAATGTTTTTGAACCTATCATTTTTTTCTTTCTGGTGGCTGGAAAGGGTGTATAAAGATCAGTTTCATCTTTTCTCCATTTTTTAGCAACAAGTGGGCTTGATTTTGATTTTTCATCTTCTAAAATTTAATTTGTCCCCACTTCGTTCTTGTTCCATCATCAATTCCAGGGAGAACCAAATTGGATATGTGAGAGAAGTGAAAGAGGAAAGTAGTTTGTGTCAAAAGGAATTGAATCATGTGCCATATATTTTCCCTTCGTCCATTTTAAACAATAATTTGCATAATTTCTATGATCCTATCGGTATTTTGATGGAGAATGTTTACATCAATCAATTTGTTCCTTGGCATGATTTCATTTTGCACCATTCCAATCCTTTTTTATTTTTTGAACAAGTCAGGAAGATTGTGCTATCAAATTCATCAATCTTTAATCCAATCCTGACTTGTTTTATTAATGAACATCAAGGAAGAATCATTAATCTGTTTGATGAATGGTTGCACTGGATTTATGAATTTACCTAGCATTTGTCCGACTGGTTAGATTAGGGTAGGTAGGACTGGATAAGCTCACTTGAGCAGTAGTTAGTATTTTCTTCCATTCAGTCTAGCATGTCTTTTGTCTTTTATCTGCCATTAATTCTGGACCGTGTTGTCTTTATGTTTTCTAAGATTTTTTTTTCCTTGCATCAAAATCAAACTTGTTAGTTGTTAGATCAACATTTTACTTTCATGCATCTTCTTTCAGCATTTAATAATGTAACAAAAAAAAAAAATTGTCTTAGATTAGAATTTTATTTCAGTTCCAGTATTTTATTTTTATACCATAAATGCTTCTTGGGTAGTGTCTTCTTTCATGTGTGCAGGAACAAGTACATTTGGATGATGAAGCAGATCGATCAGGTGCATGATTGATGCAGTGAATGTTGGGGACCAGCAATTTTCGAGGTTCTCAAGCACTCTCTCCCTTAGAGCACTTGTCCCAGCTAGAACCAGATGTTATCACATCCATAATAACCAGGATACCATGATTGCAGAGTATTTTTGAGCCATCCCTTTACACAGTTTTGATGAGATCAGCCTATGATGAGCAGCATTTTGATGATCACTCACATATATTCAGTGGATCCAGAGTTTTCACAGTTCCAGTCTCATGCCAGGATTGATCACCATGACCCCAGGTCGGTGACTGAGATAGCCATTCCTCTATCATCTAGAGTTGATTGATGCTAGTGCCCATATTATATTTAGATGTTGTGCTTCAGTGTTATTCGGGTAGTTCATATCAGGGACTCAGATGCATGATCCAGCAGGTATATCTAGGTTGTTGATGTGCTCTTCCTCTTATCTACGTAGTTTATGACTGGGTATATTTTGATGGTTGCTGGCTCTATCTTATTTGATGCTTACTTGTTGTTTAGATTAAAAAGTGGTTGGTTACTATTAACATGAGGTTCTTGAATATACTCGTTGGTCATACCCTTATTCCATGAAGTATTGACTTGTCCATTCCCTTATTTTAGGGCCTTTGCTATCCATGGCACCATTTGTCACTTTCTTCGGCCATCCGTTACCTTCCAGTTTTGGTTTTATCCCGACTCACATCTTAGTGAGTGATCTTGAGGAATTCCCCCACCTAGACCTCTGTGTTGGATAGACTCCCAGTTTACATTGTGTCTCGGCCCTAGAGTGTGTGATTTTAGTCACAGCGGTTGTTCTCCTCTAGCCCTCGAAACCAAGTATTCCTACAAACAGTGTTGCTAAACACTATAGCATCGGATCTTAAATGTTATATCTAAGGGATGCTTAGACAGCAGAAACAATGTTGCTAAACACTAACCATGCATATCTATATTAGCTAGTCAGTGGCCAAGGGACGCACACTCACCCTTTGTATGGTGGAAGGTCGTTTTCCCATACGGGGAAACAGGGTGGTCACTCCATCGCAGCTATGGATGGTGGCAGGCAATGGAGGTTATACCGAGTCATTATCTGAGGCCCGCCAGGCTATTCAGGGAACCTTCTCTTGGAGGCTAGCTAGTGAAAATCTATAAAGTGAAATAAATGTGAAATCTTAAATATAAAAGCTGACAAATAATAAATTACTAAAAGTTTTCTTATCTAGAGTCTATTGGAAGCATTCTCATCACTTTACCCATTTCTGAGACACCGCCATTCCCTGTGTTATCTTCTATCCAGTATATGTCTAGATGGTCTCCCTGGTTCTTTCATCCAAGAGATTGCATTGTTGAGGTTGTTGAGTCCTTCCCCTAGCCTAGCCTTTCTTTTCACCTTCGCCCATGGTTACCAAATTGTTCAAGACAGTAAACGAGTATACACTTGAAAATCTTGTTTTTAGTAGCTAGTTACTTTGATCTAAGCTTATCTTATTCATATTATTTACATGCTTACGCCAGTTAAACATCACTCTATGCTTTGGTCTAGCTACTAATATAATTGAAGGAGCATATCATAACCATTTGTACTTACAACAACAATTATCCATTGTCTGGATCACTATTTTGATCATTCTTGACCTGGTCAACCCAGTTTGACCAAGTCAACCATAGAGTCCAGGATGAGTTTGGGGAGACAGTGTTCGAGATGCATTATTCATGGCCCATATGTGTCCATTAGATGGTTCCATGCCTTAGACATCAGTTTCAGATGATGGTTTGATGGACTTTTTTATGATTATTATTATTAGTGACCATTATTTTTATTATTCCAAGCATGGATGAGTTTGCATAGGTATCCTTTGATGGTCACACAGTGTATAAGTACTCATTCCTAGTATATTTGATCATTCTGAGCTCATTGGTGCACTTATTTATCAGTTTCGAGCACTTATAGGGGATGATATAGTCAGATTTCCATTTTTCTCCAGTTTTGCCATGCAGAAATGGCCTGTCCAACACTTCCATTGCGATAGCAGGTTCTCCTAGGGTGCTCCTAAGGATATGGGCGGTTTATCCAGTCGTTATTACCATATTACCCAATCTCCAGACATTTTGGTGCAGTCATATTTGTGTCTGGGACACTTGGCGGTGAGATACATGCATTTTTGTATTTTCGGAGGTGGTTTTTCGGCAGAGAAATGGCTCATTGAGGAAATCGATTTGGCTTATTGGGGCAAGGAAATGGCATGATATTGGTCCAGGATATTTTGATAATGATGTCCACACCTTCTAGCACTTGTTTCGGAATTAGTGGCGTCCACACCTCCCAGTACTCATCATTTGGGATATTTTATTGTGTATTTGAGGGGCCACGATTTGGTCATATGGAGGTTTTTTAAAATGTTTGGCCCTGGAGCTCCAACTTTGTCCTATTTTAGGCTCTTGAAACCAACCCTAGAGGTTGTTTCAAACATACCTAACCTAGTAGCAAGGAGAATTACCTCCAAGAGGAAGGATGGTCACCTTTCTATAAGGCTGGGGTTTGGAGTAACATCCAATAAAACCCTAAGTTTCTCCATCTTTCTACCTAAACCCTAGTTTGTAAAGTTGTAAATATTATTGTTAGGTTAATTTTTGCATTTTCTTGTGTAATTTCGAGCCTCCATAAAATATCGGCCCTCTCCTACAAATTTGACCTGCCCTTTTTATCCCTAAAATTCCTAGGGCGAAATTTTAGGAAGCCCTAAAATCTTTAAAAAATCAAAAATTCGTAAAAAAAACCCTAAAAATAAAAATAAAATTAATTGTTTTTCAATTTTTGGCCTCCCTAAAATTTCGGCCCTCCCTCCTACAAATTCAACCTGCCATTTAAAGCCCTAAAAACCCTAAGGAAAAAATTTTGGAAGCCCTAAAAATATAAAAAAAAATTAAAAATCCTAAAACTAAACCCTAAACCTAAAATCAGACCTAGGTTTTCCCCTAAAAACCCTAATGACCTACCTTTTCTTCCTCCTTTTCCTTCGATCTCCCTATTCCTCACCTCGCTTTCCTCTTATATCTCTTCCCTTCTTTCCTCCCTATCTCCTTGCTTTCTTCCATCTCTTCCTCTTTTCTCCGTTCGCTTCCCTTCTTTCCCATACCTCGGCCCTCCATTCACTATCCAAAAATCAGGGCTGAAACCACTTAGAACAACCCTCCTTTACTGCTACATATAAGTCTGCAACATAGTTGTAGACTGCCAACTTTGACACTCTCCTTACCTTGCCATATCACCTACACCAAAAACCACAAAAAGGGGATTAATCGTTGGCATATTTTATAACTGTTTGATGGACTGCCTTATGCCATAAAGAAGTTTGAAATTACATTAAAACAAGATCTGAAATATACTTCATTACAGTCTGTAAACTTGTAGCTAATACATTAAAAAAGAGGTTGGGATTTAAATATAAATTGTTCATATCTTTCTTCATATCTTGAACCATCTTAATATCGTTACAAACTGCTATTTACTTGACTGTTATAACACTATAATATTGTTGCTAACAACTCATACAAAGTCCGGAACATCATTGGGCTGTCCTAAAAGTGGTTAAATGTCATCATTTATATTGAGCATTTGAAGATACTTTTATGGTACATACTTGCACTTATTCTACTGTTGTTATGTCACTGCATTAGATATCAAATTTGTCATGTCTTCCATTGAAGGACTTATGTGTTGTAATCCCTATCGTTAGTGAATGATTTCTATTCATAATTAAAGTGATTATTGGATGATTTTTCCATTGTTCCATTGAATACGTTAACTCAGGTGAGTTACACTAATACATTTACCTAGCACTTGCAATTACTTTCTATAATTAATATGTCTTCTTCGTTCATAAGATTACATTGATTGAACGCACTGGTCTCTAATTGGTCTTCTAGAAGGCATAGTTTTGGTTGTCTTAAGTGTTTGAATATCATTGAAGGGATCTCCCCATGGAGGTTCCAACTCTCCGAAGTAGTTTGGGAGAAGTTGCTAAAGTGACAATGGTCACTTTCTCCATACATTTGCTCATCGGACACTAGCCCTGCTAGTTCATCCGGTAACATTTTTGGCGCCATTGTCGGGGATACTTTTGAACTGTTTTAGGATAGTTAGGGTGTGTTGCTCAGGTCATATTTTCCATCCCCTGGAGAGAACGACATTTGGTAAGAAAATTGAGGTAAGTCTTTGATCAGGATTTTGAAAATATTATTGTTAAGGACTAATCTTGCAAATCTTACCTAGCGACTCCAAGTTGAAAAGAATTTCGTTAAGTTTGGTAACGCTGGTAACATTTTTGGCGTCATTTCCAGGGACCTCAAAATCAATTGAGGTGACTTATCCATGCAAGAACGACACATTGGTAAATATTAAGGTACGTCCTTGTGCTCAATATATTTATAATTTTGTAAGGACTAACTTAACAGGTTTATCTGGCGACTCCACCAAGGACTTAATCACCATTATCTCAAGTGCGCCCTTAATTTTGGTATTTTGGTGAGATTTGTTGATCTAACTTGGAAGGTCTCTCCTGGAAACTCCAACTGAATAAAAATAATAGAAAGACAAGGAAGCCATATGATATGGCATCTTCTTACGAATTGTGGATGGATATATTGGATTTTTCATACATTCTGGGATATCCACATCAGTATGTCATTGAAGACGATGGGAAAGCGTTTTTTCCATTATTTCATGAATATAAGTATCATGCGGCATCACATATATGGGCGTTCATGCAATTTCTCCAAGGAATCAATATCATACATGAGGATATTAGAATGAAGCATTTTCTATTATCTCTCAACTTAGAGAACAACTGGGATGTCTGAAATTGGTATGAAGGATTTCCTCATAAAAAAATTTCTTCACTTAGGCAGTTGATCGATGCATTCAGTGAGGAATGGGATCATGCTATGGAAGAACATGTAAGAAAGGTTGTCATCAACCATATGTAGGAAGAGACCTTGGGAAACATCCAGAAACAAGATGATCCTAAAGAAGAAATTGAAGAGGATATCCCATTTGAATTTAAAGATCCTGATAATCCGACAGATGCGGAAATGGAAATAGGTTTCGCTCCTCTTGATTTGTCAAAATTTCTAGGACTTTCAGATGAGTTACCAGAGATATTATGGCTTGCCTTCAAAGGTGATCATGGTAATTCCTTTCACCATGTCGAATGGTTTATGGCATTGGCTAATGAATACGGTATTAAGAAAGAAGAAGACGTTTACATGAGATCATTTTTTCTTCACCTGGGAGGAAAGGCTCTTGCTTGGTTTGTGGGCCTGGAGAAAGGAACAATATTTTCCTTTACATAATGGGTAGAAACATTATGTTTCTATTGGGATCCAGAACAACGTAACAAACGGATGCCTCATGTCGAACATGCAAGGAACTTGTTCAGTAAAGAAATCCAAAACAAAAATCAGGTTGAAGAAACTATCATTCAAAATCTAATTGATGATATCTAGAGCACAGTGTCCAAAGACGAAGTTCCTCCTGAAGATTAATATGATTGTGATCATACATATAAAGACCAAGAAGTCATCGTTGACGAAATTGAAGAAAAGAACGAAAGGGTGAGTTCTCCTTGCCACCACATAACAATTTCTTATGACATCTCGGATCTCTTGGAGCATAATGACATAATTGATGAGGATGATGATTATTGGAAATTTATGGGCGACCCACTTTACGATTCTTCGAGACCTGGTAGTGTTGTTTCCAGATGTTACAGTGACGAAGAAGAGGTTAATGAAGTCTTATGGCCATTCACAGAGGAATCAAAGGCTAATATGGATCAATTTGATCCAGAATTTGATATCGTTTGGGATGAAGAATTCATGACTACCTATGATGTCGGACATGTCCATATAGGTCATCATGTCCCGTGTCATCGTGTTGGACACAGACACGGCCTGACACAGTGTTGGACATGTGTTTTGGACGTGTCCTGTTTTAGGACACGTCCAAAAAATCTGTTCGACACCGTGTTAGGACGTGTCCCAAAAATAGGACACCGTGTCCTAAAAACAGGACACCGTGTCCTAAAAACAGGACACCGTGTCCCCCAAAAAAGGACACCATGTCTCTAAAACAGGACACTTCTAACCCAAAAAAAACTGTAAAAAACGGTTTACCCTTGTTCATTCACATTTTTCTGTGTGGCTTGAGTTCTAAGAGGGTTTTTTTTTGGCAGGTGAAGAGCATTAGAAGGTTTTCTATCTTGATCTACCCCTTTTTGTATTTTCCAGTGGCATTTTGACATCTATGTAATACATTTTGATTTTGATGACTTAATGAGAAATATGATTCCAACATTTATGTAATATAACATTTTGATTTTGATGACTTCGTGAGAAATTTTACGAGTCTGTGAGAACCCATTGCACCGATGGAATTATAGCACCCCATATTTGTCATCCTTCTCTGTCTGCAGTTTGTGATGTATTTTTATTATTCTTCCATAGACATTTACATATTACATTGATTGGATCTTAGTTGTGATGTATTTTTATTATTCTTCCATGTATATTTACATATTACATTGTTTGGCTCTTAGCCTCTCAAATCAAGTCAGGAAGCACACCAATAAGTATTATGTGGGGGCATATTCCACAAACAACATCACAAGGGGATTCATTTCACATAGGGGAGGTTACCCCGTATGTCTATTCCTACCCATGACATTCAATCTAAGTGGCATCATCATTGTAAGTGGCATAATCTAAAATATCAAGGGTGTTTAGTAACGGGAAAAGATAATGATAGGGTGTGGCCCCCATTCATGTAATCTAATCAAATAGAAATAGTCCTATTTTGGTTGGATTTCTTATGCCTCTCGTGTGAATCCAATAGTGGGGGAAGGGGAAGCCAATCACTAGCCTTTTTCCCTTGTTTTAATAGTGGAGTGAGACATATGCATTGTGATTTTTGAATGTGATGTGTATTGATTGTAATTTCTATTGAATATTTATAAACGTTCTAGTTTCTACAAAAATTGGATCTACATGTCTATATTTTTTACATATATATATGTGTGTGTGTGTGTGTGTGTGTGTGTGTGTGTGTCCTCCGTGTCCTAATTCCAGGGGTCATTGTGTCCCTATCGGACACTCGTATTCCCATGTCCTTCATGTCACATGTCCTCGTGTCAGGTGACTTAGATGACTACCTTGGACAAGGATATTGAAGACATAATCAGTGAAAGCCATGTCGAACAAGATGAGATTCTTCCATCTCTTCAGGATGCTAATAATGAAGATTGGGTCAGCCCTTTCGATGATGAAGTAGCTCAAGATGTGGGTCCTCTTGCCATTACAGATGAGTGCCTTATGCAGATGTCTTACTATCATAAATGGTGTGAGAATTCGAGGTCCCATATCTCTAGTGATATCCCCATGGATTCAACTCGATCATACTTATCCAACATCGAGGATAGTGAAGCATGTTATACAATGGATTCTCTCACAGTTATTCAGATCCCGGATCATCATTCCCAGCTATGTTCCTCGAGCAGTATTCAAGAAGTTGTTCATCTTTTATGTCTAGTATCGACAAGTTTCCAACAATGCATTTCAGTAAAACCAATACAGGTATGTGGACAGGTATAACATTCTTCTCACATTGTCAGTATTTCTATTGTTTATCTTTTCGCTTGAAATGTGAAGGCATAGATTATGTGCCAGAAAATTTAAAAGTTTTAAAGATTATTGGGGGTACTAACATAGTTATTATAAAGATGAATAATATGCTTGTGTATCCAAAGAAATGTTTAAGCAGGTGCAGGGACAGGTTGCAGCTGGCATATGAAGATTTGCAGGGTCCACCAATAATAACGGCCTCCCTAGTTCAAAATAAGCCAATCGATTTCAACCAAATTTTTTTCTCAATGCAGATGTATGATGAAGATGGCCCATACATAAGTCCAGTAAAAGTGAGGATAAATGAAGCTTGTCAAAGTAATCCTCCCCGTGGAAACAATATCCAAGCTTTTGGGCCCCTGTAGTCACCCAGCCTCCATCTCTTATCCTAATAGAGACCTTGGTATGTATTTAATTTATGATCGATAAGATCTTATCATGGATTCTCTCTAAAGACAAAGGTAAAGGATCATGTATGAATTGCTTACTCAAATGGTTACATTGGTCGTATGATGTCACTTAACCCTTCTTGATTCTTATGTTTAGCATAGGTAAGATTTGTTTCATTTGAGTTAGGCATATATGGTTACCTTTGCATTGCATTTGTCATTCTTTCATTTATTTTGCTCGTTATTCAGTTTATTTTTCATATCCTCGTACTGATCAAGGCAGGACGGAAATGTCTACTTCATGATCATGTTGATCTCCTTGGATATTTGATGTGTGTGTAGGTCTGCAGGCACCAGAATATTCATAGGTTCTTGAGCACTTCCGGGAAAAACACTCGTCCCGCAGTTGGATCCAGTGTTATGTGCTACCAGTACCAAAGCACCTTCAGATGTGCGCCAGGAAGAGAGGGTCATTTTTTTCTAACCGAGAGAGATATTTTCTAGCATTTTTCGAGTGGAGGTTATGGCCAGACCCTTTGATTCTTCTCTTGTGAGTATTATGGCATAGTGGCATTGTTGACTGCCTCATAGAAGGGCTTGAATCCCTGAGGTTGGTGTTTGGGGATCCTAGGGGTGGGTCACTGGGTCACATGACCCCCACCTGTTTTATCATTCCGATGACTTTTCTCTCAGCACTAATGCTTTTGTCTCTCTTCCAGGTCACCATTTACACCCTCCTGGCCTCTCTCCATCACAGCGCCCTCTCTCCTTGGGCTCCATGGCATAATGACGTCATCCATCGTACCAGGCCACATTGCTTGATTGGGGGGGGGGGCGTAGAGGGATTTTCACTACTGTTGGAGTTAGATGGGGCATGGTGTCTCCCCATGCCTACTCCAGCCTTAAATTTGGAGTGATTTCCTCATTTTTAGTTAGTTTAGTCATTTTTTGGTAAACTCTGATGAAAATGCCCCAAGTTACCCACATATTTGATTATTTTATATTATTTTATGTTATAATTTTAAGTTGACATGTTTTAATTTTAAATTGACATTTTAAATCATGTAAGCTTGTTTATTTTGTAAAACGTGAGTGTGAGATCATATAAATACAATATCCTCACTTCATTTTTACACACGACTGATGGGATAAAATTCATTATATTACTCTTTTATCCTAGAAGGGCCTTATGAAGTGATGCGCACCTCTTGGAGGGATGATTCTTCTTGCTCTTGGATGAAGTTGGATGCTTTCTTTGTTTTTCTAATGCTTTGTGGATGCTAGAATGGTTGGAATAACTCATGCTCAAGTAAGTATTTTACATTTTTAATATTTGCTTTATGAATGGTAGGTAAAATTTGCATCTTGAATGATTGAATGGTAGCCCTAGGGCTACATTCTCTTTGAATAGTGCTTTTTCCTGCTATTCCATCCTCATTGCATAGTAAAAACACTCCCAAGAATAGGTTTTTTTACTAAGTTTGGCCTTGGAGCTCCAACTTTGCCCTATTTTAAGCTCTTGAAACCAACCCTAGAGGTTGTTTCAAGAATCCCTAACCTAGTAGCAAGGAGAATTACCTTCAGGAGGAAGGTTGGTCACCTTCCTCCAAGGCTAGGGTTTGGGGTAACATCCATGAAAACCCTAAGTTTGTCCATATTTATACCTAAACCCTAGTCTCTCAAGTTGTAAATATTAATATTAGGTTAATTTTTGCATTTTCTTGTGTAATTAGTTTTATTTCTGTTTTGTACATAATTAAAAACCTTAAAATATGAAAACCCTAACCCTAGAAAATTTATAAAAAAAAAAAAAATTTCAAGCCTCCCTAAAATTTTGTCCCTCTCTCCTACAAATTTGGCCTACCCTATTTAGCTCTAAAAACCCTAGGGCGAAAATTTAGGAAGCCCTAAAATATTTTTTTTTTAAATTCCTAAAAACCCTAAAAATACAAAAAAAAACAATTTTTGGCCTCCCTAAAATTTCGGCCCTCCCTCCTACAAATTCGGCCTGCCATTTAAATCCCTAAAAACCTTAGGGGTAAAATTTTAGAAATCCCTAAAAATTTAAAAAAATTTAAAAATCCTAAAACTAAACCCTAAACATAAAATCCGACCTAGGTTTTCCCCTAAAACCCTAGCGACCTCCCTTTTATTCCTCCTTTGCCTTCGCTCTCCCTATACCTCGCCTCACTTTCCTCTTCCTCCTCCTCTTCCCTTATTTCCTCCCTCTCTCCTTCCTTTCTTCCTTCTCTTCCTCTTTTCGCCCTTCGCTTCCCTTCTTTCCCACACCTCATCCCTCCATTTACTATCCAAAAATCAGGACTGAAGAACAACCCTCCTTTACTGTTGCATATAAGTCTGCAACAAAGTTGCAGACTGTCAACTTTGACACTCTCTTTACCTTGCCATATCACTTACACCAAAAACCACAAAAAGGGGATTAATCGTCGACATATTTTATAACTGTTTGATGGATTGTCTTATGCCATAAAAAAGTCTGACATTACATTAAAACAAGAACTAAAATATACTTCATTACAATATGTAAACTTGGGGTTAATACATTAAAGAAGCGGTTGGGATTTAAATATAAACTGTTCATATCTTTCTTCATGTCTTGAATCATCTTAATATCGTTACAAACTACTATTTACTTGATTGTTATAACACTGTAATATTGTTGCTAATAGCTCATACAAAGTCTGAAACATCATTGTATTAGGCTGTCCTAAAAGTGGATAAAAGTCATCATTTATATTGAGCATTTGAAGATACTTTTATGGTACATACTTGCACTTATTCTACTGTTGTTATATCACTGCATTGGATATCAAATTTGTCATATCTTCAATTGAAGGATTTATGTGTTGTAATCCCTATTGTTAGTGAATGATTTCTTTTGATAATTAAAGTGATTATTGGATGATTTTTCCATTGTTCCATTGAATATGTTAACTCAGATGGGTTACTCTAATACATTTACCTAGCAGTTGCAAATACTTTCTATGATTAATACGTCTTCTTCGTTCATAAGATTACATTGATTAAAGGCACTGGTCTCTAATTGGACGTCTAGAAGGCATAGTTTATGTTGTCTTAAGCGTTTGCGGATCATTGAAGGGCTCTCGCCTTGTAGGTTTCGACTCTTCGAAGTAGTTTGGGAGGAGTGGCTAAGGTGATAGTGGTCACTTTATCCGTACATTTTTTCATCGGATACTAGCCCTGCTAGTTCATCCGGTAACAATGTGTAATCTAAAGAAGCTACATGAGTCAAATTCTAAATCGGACCTAGTGGATCTTACCATGTATAGACAGCTCATTGGTTCCTTGATGTATTTGATACATAGTAGACCAAACATATGTTATGCAATGATTATCTTGAGTCAGTTCATGTCTGATCCAAGACACAGGCATTGGGTTGCTGCCAAGCATGTCCTTAGATACCTTCGAGGTACTATTGCTTATGGGCTCGGATATGCTTCTAGTGGTGGAGTGATGTTACTTGGATATGCCGACTCCGACTGGGGTGGTAGTATTTCGGACCGAAAGAGTACATCCAAATTTTGTTTTAGCTTGGGATCAGATATGATCTCTTGGTCCAGCAGGAAGTAGGGCATCGCAACCCAGAGTACTACAAAAGCATAGTATATTGCAGCTAGTATTGCCTGCCAAGAAGTTGTGTGGCTTAGGAAGCTATTTGTTGGGTTGTTCGTTGAGAAGCTTGAGACTACTATCATTCGCTCTGACAATTAGATCTGCATAAAGCTCTCATAAAACCTGTTGTTTTATGACATATTGAAACACATTGAGATGAAGTATCACTACATCAGAGACATGGTCCAGAGAGGTGCCATAAGACTTCAGTACATTTCTACTAGTGAGCAGACACTGAGCAAATTGCAGATATGTTGACTAAACCTCTATCTGTGACAAAGTATAGGTACTTCCAAGACAAGCTTGGCATGGCAGAGAATGCCTCCCTCATTGAGAGGGAGTGTTAAAGTTACAACATCATGAGTCATTCTCTAGGTCAATCTTGTGTGTCAAGATTGAGCCTCGTGTGTCGAGGTAGTGCCTTATAAGAGCATAAGTTGGACTCAGGAAACTTGGAGAAGAATCTTGAGTTGGACTCAAGAATGGATAAGCTTCATGTGTTGAGGCAAGTGCTTTGTATGTCAAAGCGATGATGTTGTACAGTCTTGTTATTCAAGGCTAAGGTCTTGTGTGTCAAGACAGATCCTCATGTGTTGAGGTGATGATTTGCATGTCTAAGCATGTATGGCGTGTGATGTACTACTAACCATGGTGGAGCTATTAAGTCTCCTCTAGAGACTGGCCACCTCTAGAGTGAATTACTTTAGCATATAACCACTTGGAACGATAGTAGAACAATATGATCACATCATTGGGAAAAACTCCTTAGTATATTTGATATGATAATAAAGCTGGCACATGTGGACCACACAGATAAGACAAGAGATAGAGATAAGATGTGATAAGATATGAGAGAATTCGAATTGCTTATAAAGAATTAATTAAGAGAGAATTCAAATTGTTAAACTTCAGTGATATTAACAAAGAAGATTTCAGTCAATTAAAGGAGAACTCGAATTTATCACTACAGTGATGTTAACAAGAAAGATTCAGTTAAGAGAGTTAACTAAGTGATAACAAATAAGATCTAGTTAACTAAGTGTTATTACATGACTACACTTATGTTGAACTAAAAGATGACACTTATGTTAAACTAAAAGATGACACTTGTGTTAAACTAAAAGACAACACTTGAGTTGTGACACTTGCATGACAACACTTAAGTTATCCACCTAACTAAGTGCACAAGCTTTCAGTTAAGGGGTGAGTTCATCCTAAGAGTCAGTTAAGTGAGTATTGCATGAGAAGTGGGGCGCACTTCTTCATGCAAGATTGATGTCTTCAATATTGGAGCGAATTCTATTAAAGGATATCTTGTGCATATGACCAAGACATGCAAATTGGTTGCATTGAGAATAATTATTCTGAGTCTCTCTTCTATATCTATCTTTCTATTTCTCTGTAATTGTACCAGGGGTGCTTGGTGTAAAAGACATTATTTTCTATCTATCAATACACTAAGGAAGGTTTTGATGGGGTTTTCTCTCTCAAGTCATAGAAGGTTTCCCCAATGTAAACTCATGTGTCGAATGTGATTGATTATGTGTATGATTGTTATTTGATTTCAAATATTATTGCAGCTCCGAAGTAAAGATAAAAATTATCAAAAAGTACATACAAGTTTATACCTGACTTAGCAGCAACATCTCCTCCAAGCTCTCCTTCCAGGCCCCTTGAGAATTAGACTAGCATAAGGATGGCATGTAACATCCCCATCCCCCAATCCAGCCAGCAGGAGGGGGACACTAACTAAACCAGGGCCTTTGAATTTCGCCCCATAGCCATAATTGTGAATTCATACAACCAAATGCATGTGCAGACATGAAATAAAACACACAGCGGAAATTAAATTGATCCACACACAAATAACATGCAAATTACAGGCATAATGATCACATGAATACAAATAAAAACATGGCACATCAACTACATTAGAATACTTATCTTTAAACAAAGAATATCCAAGCAACTGGCTATGTATGAGAGATTTTCCACCCAGCCATAGGCACTGTGTCCAGCATATACTCTTTCTACTGAGAGGCCACCCCCAAGCTGGGCTATGAGGCCACCAGGGCGAAGGAAACACCTATAGGTTTCTCTCTCTCAACCCACAACCCATTATGCTCACTATCCTTAGCCAAAAATCTCAACCAGAGCTAAGGATCTCACTAAGCCATCACGGCCATGGCACTCCTTCCAACTACGCCCACACAACACAAGGAAGGAATTTCCCTTCACTGATCCACATTTCCCTTGGGAAATCCAACCCCTACAGTGCTTACCATTGTGTGTAGTAAGAGTCCAACCTGTTGTATGCTAATAAAGAACCTCCTGCAACATTAATCTATGGATTCTCAAGCATCCAGAAGTAGCAGAACTCAATGGTTAAGGGTTCCTAGTTTGCCCAACCTCCATGCTCATTTACAACTATCTCTTTTCCCTTCCAAAAACAAAGCTCTATCTTCAAATTCGAATTTATGGTTTAACAAAGTCTGGTAATAGTCATGAGCAGCAATGCAAAACTCTACGTAGTGTAGCAGCATGCATGAGAGAATGAGAGAATGAGAGAATGATCAAAAGAGTGTTGACTCCAAGGATATGAGGTAAGGGTGAAAAGACAACTGACATAGTTTATGATCATAGAAGAAATAGGATTGTTGGCAGCTGACATAACTGTCACAACCCCCATGCTTCAATAACTAGATGAATTGAATTTCCCCACCAACCTCACACATGCATTCAATGATTGGTTTAATGGTCAAGAGGAGGTAATTGGCTCAATTAAAGCACAAGGAAGATTTTGGATGAGTTCTAAGGTTGACATATGGCAGCATAGGATTTGGCTTCCCCATAGGCCCCCTTCCTCTTCCCCTCTGGTGGAATCATAGCCCCTCTAGTGCTCTTTACACAACCATCTTGGACCATTTTATTAATTTTCAGCATAATATTTACATACATTTCGAATTGGCATAGTAAGCCAACCATATGGTCCAAATAAAAATATATAGATCATACTTGCCTAGACATTCACTAGTTGGGCCTTGGCCTTGAGCTCCACACTAGGAATCCATACTACCATATTTACATCATTTACATAAGTTTGATTAAATACATTCCAAGTCAAAACTGGGGGTATTGCATGGCATCTTCAAGCTTTCTTTCCCTCTATCACTCTACAATTGAGCAGAGTAAGAATACTCTATTCTTCCTCCCTTTCACCCAAGGATGGCCCTCATCAAATAGGTTTTTGAGGCTCAACTACTATGGAAAAAAGGATGGATCAAGGGAGGATATGATGGATCAAGAAGGATTAACCTCCTTAGAATGGAAAGGGACAGAGGATTCGAAGCATGGAACCTCCTACCCAAAATATTATCCAAAATCATGATCCTAGATCCATTCCAAAGTAGTTGGACCAAAGCTTACACTCTCCCAATGAAGGCCACATGGTGATAAAATGGGAAATTATCACTCCCCTAACACTAGAAATCTGATTTTATCACTCCCTGGACAAGGTAGTGGGGGGTGATAATATTTAAAAATGAGCAAAAATCAAGGCCTAAATGATGATATTTCGACCTCCTAGTGATGGATTTCTCTTCCCAACATGTATAGGGACCATAATAGGCTTTAGTTTTTCCTCTAGGACACATCTAAGAAGCATAATAACCACATTTTCATGGTGATGAAACAACTCAAGGAAACATGAGTGTGACATTTTTAGGTGTAACACTAGTGTGCCCTTCAAGATGCTTGAGATAAGATAATAATACAATACTCCTAGAATTACACTCCTCAGCCAACTCCTCAAAATAGTAATATGGCCCACAAGGTGCAAGAACAAGTGTGCAAAGCTCTCTTCAAGAAGACTCCTCCATTATCACCAACAATAATAAAATAATCTTCATATGAGGTGTTCCCTTGATGAATGTGCATTTTAGCCACTTTGAATTGTCAACAAGCAATTTTACCTTCTAGGCAAACCATTCTTACCAACATAATACCATGAAGACATGAAATCGCATCAACCACACTTCCTAGCCAACCACCGTAGACCACCACTTAAACATGAATAACCATCACCTCCAATCCAAAACAATAAGTGTACCCCTCATAAGCCCCCCATCCATCAAAATATCTACCCATGTGATCCTATAAGTTTAATCCTTGTGAAAAAATCACAGGTGCAAACCCCATGCAATATGAGGGGATAACATTTGGTTCCAATCTGGTAACATGTTCTCAAGGAAGAGTGCATGAGAACCTCTAAATCTCTAGTTGTATCTATGAAGAAGGAGCCATGTAAGAGCATGAAGAAGTAGGACCAAGTGGAGGGATGGCTCCATTCATATCGATAACACCACACATTAATTACATCAACGATAGCTTAAAATTGGCTTTACAATGAAAGAGGCATAAGCCAATAATGCCAACAACATGAACAAAAAGCAATGCTCACTGTGATGTTGATCTTATTTTTTCTATATGGTGCTCTTAAAAACTTATTTATTCTACCCTGCTCTACTTAGCAAAGGAGAATGAAAATGCTATGTGTAATCATACAACCAATGCAACCATATTACCATTTCATCAATGCCACAACTTCTTCCCTTGTGTTTGGTAATGAATAAAAACAAGGATATATCAAATATGAAGTGATTATGAGCTGAAACATACATTAATATATGGTTGAAAAGTGAAAGGAAAGTGAGATCATAATAATGGAAAAGAGCATGATAATCATCATGTCAAACTTGGCATGTGCATCCACGTCAATCTTGCTCTATCCATTCTTGGATAGAGTTGGTATAAAATATACAATCTGAAAATGGAAATTGCTATCCATCTTTACTCCATATAAAGTCTTCAAGATCTCCATATACCTCTCAGGAAGTTTATTCACATAGCCCAATGAGTAAACCCTTTGACTTCCATCAACCACATCTTCATACAACCAAGTTTGAGGAGGATCTACACAAGATTTGCAAGATAATTCTTTGCTGCCATGTATCACACATACACATGAATCAAAAGAAAATATTCCAAAACATTTCAGCTCATACACTTGCCCCATATTATTCACCACAACAAAAGGCTCGAAATTTCTACAAGATATGATAATCTGAAAAGCATGTTGCCTTAAACAAAAGTCATCCATTAACATATATATTTCAGTTGGAAACTTATGTACAAAACAGGAAATGGATGGATGGTTGAAACAAATATGCAAAGTTAAAATCCAAAAAATAACCTATCTGCCCAAAAACTTCTGCATCACCCATTGTCACATATGGCTGAAAAATACTACTGAAATTCTTTGCAAAAATTTCTAGCCTACGTGGGTATCCAATATAATTTCCAACAGTCTCCAAAATATCATCTTTAACTGATCTTTTAATAATAATTTAATCAAAATCTGTAGAAAATGATGGCTAGAAATGTTTTGCATTTTCATCAATAAAATCAAACCCTTCAAATTGCAAAGCATCTTCCTTATTTATGAAACAATTTGGCTGGAAATTTTCTGACCTTAGATTATTATGAACATGTTCCATAGGCTGAAGCAAAATAGAATTATTATTTTGTTATCACACAATCTCTAGCTGATGGATGAAAGTGTCCCAACAGGGATGGCAGAGGGTGATCAGCTAGAATGGTGTAACCTGCAATAGCCAGGTCCTCCGTTCAGGGAACGGAAGTCACATCGGACAAGGCTACTGTCGCTTCAGACAAGGCACGTAGCCAAGTCAGGGGGGAGACCCCGCTCAACCAATGATGGTTGAGAGACAAACACACACCCAACCCAAAGATAGAAAGAAGTACAAACAGGATATGAGTGCGAATTAAGTCCTAAGTCTAGCTCCAACCAAGAGATGGACACAAGCAGTAAAAATGGGGACGATGTGGAAGTGACCAGCAATACTCTGTGATAGTCTTAATCAAAGCAAGACTAGGCAACTGTCTCAATGGGCTCATATCAAAGCTTGGCATGGAAGGGTGACCCTGCAGTAAATGCTAAGTAACATGTCTGGACCATTGTACAACCATTTGTCCCCTCTGATACATCTGCTCGGGGCAATCTGAACAAAACTGGGTGCCTCCTCTGAAGGCATCGGATCTCTGATCTGGAAAAAAAAGTACTGTGCGGTCCTCGGCCACATAGTCTGCAATATGGTAGCTCCAGCTAGCATAGATATGATAACATATTCATCAAACATGGCTTTAAATTACCCATGAAAATTTTTTAATTTACCTCCATCCTGCTTAATTGTTCAAAAAGCCCAAATCTGCAAGTTTGACACTTAAATCTGTTCATTAGTGTCATAAATGGGATCTCCATACAAGTTCCAATGATTTACAACACAAGATTGACTACCAATCTTCAAAAATGTGCCAATATCTTCATCATTTTGGCTTTCATCTTTCTCCTCACGTGGGGATTTAATGCATGAGGGATTTCCTCAATCTCCAAGGGCTTATCTACAAAATCAAACCTCTCCAAATTTTCAGCAAATGCAACATTAAATTCAGAAATATCATGATCATGGCTTACCAAACCCTTCAATGGAATCAAGTGATGTTTATTCATGTACTTGATCTTCTATGAGGATTAGAGTGGAAACATATTTAGGTAGAACTGCAATACCATATTCAATATCACCCTTTAGATCTACCATACCATATTCAAGTTCCATTTGATCTACCACACCAAATCTCTCTTTGAGATATTCATCCTTTAGCCAAGTGATAACTTGAAGGACCATTTATAAACTCAAACACCTAAAATTCATGTTTCTCTCTTAATCTAATTGCAAAAATTAGCCCAAAAGAATGCATCACAAACTGTTGGAATCAGCCAAAATGAAGATAAGCAAAGATACACTTGAATGCACAATTTCATTAAAATGATACACGTATAAATACATTGTGATGTGATGATTGGTTTTATCTTCCAAGTTGTCTCTTGGACTCTAATATGACTCTTCCTATTCACTTATGACTCTTGACATGCATACCAATAATAATACATGTTGGAAACCAAATACGTAGGGATTATGGCTCCATTGTAAATATTTTCAATTTTCAACTGTGAAGTTTGAAAGGCACGTACCTTTGAAATATGAAGGCCAAAGTTCATCTCTCAAATGTATAAATAAGACATTTGCACTCAGTGAAATTCAATCCATACTTAGATTTTTTGCTAGGCTTGACATGGTATCAGAGCCTTGGTTCTTGTCATAACTCCATGATTTCTTGTCCTCTTCAATTCTACTCTTCCATCTCTATCATCCTCTGCTAGACGTATGTTTCCCTTCATCTATGCATTCTATGCATGGGTGTTTCCTTTTCATTGTGTGTTGGTGCCCCAAGACCTTCCTGTGGCTTCCTACCTACCCATGCAACCTTACAATCAAAGAAAACCCTAATTATGTTTGTCACCTTCTGCGTGAGTGCTCTATTACCAATTAATTTCCCTCCATCATGAGACTATGAGTATTGAATTCTCAATGCCCTCATCTCTCTCATGTGACACAACTTCCTTCCCCACTTCTTGTTCATGATAAGTGTTTACCTGCATTTTTACGTATCTCTACCTATGTGTGGCTAACTATCTTCTTGTGCGAGGCTAAATCTCTTATCTTCCTATGCATTGACACATCTCTATCATGCCTAGGTGTCTTTGCGGACCTCCACTAGAGTTGTTGGGATTCACAAGAATGTGAAGTCCAAGTATCCATGAGAACGTGAAGTACTTGTACTTTTGATGACATGGTATGTATGAATGGTCGGGCACCACCTTAAGGCGTGACACTAGAAACCATTGGATCAGAACTCTCAAAGCAAACCATGAGTTGAATCAGAGTGAATGCAATACCCACAATGATATTAGATATCGGGATCAATACCTCCATTGGGGTTTCAAAGAGAAGAGTGCATTCCATTCTGAGCGTGACCTATGCATGTGACCATGAAGGTACCAAGATATCCCATCCTTGGGTTCAATGACTATTGAAGAATAAGTCTATACTTTTATCTATGTTGTTATATTATTCTTGGGGCAAAATTCTTGGATTTTGACCTAATTGTACAGAGTATTGAATATTGCAATATTGTAGTAGCTTGAATTGTACTATAAGACTACTGCAGATATTGTAGACTTGCACCTTGTATTGCTTGACTATAGAGATTGTATTGCAGAGCTCATTGTATTGCAAAGATTGTAAAAAGACTTTATTTCATAGATTACCGTTATTTTTCTTGTACTATCTCACGGAAGACTATTGTAGTGTAGCTTGCACATTCACAAAAATTGTATTGTAAGATTGTTGTACTGTAGTACTTGTTGCAAAATTGTATTGTAGACTGTAAAGTTTGGTAGCATGCATTCCCTAGTTTCCATTGTTGGAGTAGTGCTCACTGGCAAAGAAAACTATCCAAAATAGTCAAGAAAGATCAAGCACACTCTCATCTTCAACAATGTATGCGATGACATTTGTGAAGGAGAGATTCTTGGAAAAGTGGATGGTGCTACACTTACTGCACCTAAAGAACCTACAATAGACAAAGAACTTGACATATGAAAGAGTAGAGACAAGAAAGCATATACATTGATCACTACGACAGTAAGTGAAGAGGTGAGTCAACACATTTCATCTGCTAAGAAATCTTATGATGCTTTGAAGAAGTTGAAAGATTTGT
Source organism: Larix kaempferi (assembly GCA_027924585.1). Taxonomy (NCBI): domain Eukaryota; kingdom Viridiplantae; phylum Streptophyta; class Pinopsida; order Pinales; family Pinaceae; genus Larix; species Larix kaempferi. The sequence goes on along the minus strand of BSBM01001000.1, from coordinate 33,751,886 downwards.
ATGACTCACACTTTGAATAGGAGCTAATTCAACTGTTGTTGAAGCTCTTCAACCAGAGTTCAAGGATAATTATCTCATGGTTGCTGCATTTGGGATTAAAGCTATCATGTATGAAATTGAAACCTTTGTTGTGAAGGTAGACCTTCCTCTCATTTCCTTTATCAAGGTTATTTCCCCACATATTCACACTCTTGAGTCACTTCAAGCTAGTGGCCAATTGAAAGGCCTCAAATTTGACACTCTACTGGAGAAGATTGCATAAAGAGAAAAATCCTTTGGAAAAAATCCATTTCAACCCACTAGAGACATTGAATGTCTTGCTTAGGAAGGGAATAATCAATCACATTATTCTTCTAGAGGAGATGGCAGAAAAAGAGGACATAGAAGAAAGAACTTCAAAGGTAGGGGGTAGAAACAACCATGTTGAGAGTTATGATCTGCAATGTGTCCATGTGGCAAGAAAAGATATGAAGCAAATACATCCATAATTCCATGGGAGAGATCATAGAAAAGGAGCAGAAAGAAGACATGGGTAAAGGTAAAACTCATGAATCTGCTCATTTCATTGGTGCACATTGTAATGTTGGAATAAATGAAGTTTTGTTCAATACTTCTTTTGCATCTTGGAGAAATACTTGGTTGCTTAACAATGGTGCAACCTCCCACATGACATTTAGAAGATATTTCTTTGAAGAATTGAATGACAATGTCGATGGCGTAGTAAGTCCAACCTCAAACACAAGTGAATTGATACCATCATGCTGGAATTGCCTGGATTCGCTAACTTTTTGTTAAATAATGTTCTCTATCTTTCAAAGTTGCAAAGAAACTTGGTGTCTCTTGTGTAGATTCGATGCATTTTGAGATAAGGAGATCCTATGAAAAACAAATCGTCATGATCGAGTATGAAAATGAGAAATTGATGAAGCTAAAAGGAAAATCGATAAGAGCACATAATTTTGCACGCCTCTCTCACCATGATGAAGGTACATTGTCTTCCAATATTTTGTGGCATGCTAGATATACACACATGATCTAGATGGATATCGGTGGCCACCCACCTATTCCATTGGCTCAAAACGGTTTCCCATTCTGGCAGTTTTCTTGTAATTTTTCTACGGTTTTTTGGGTCCTAAACTTTCGGGGCCATTTTGAGGCCCTAAACAACCTTTTTTGGGGATTTGGGGGGGAAAATGGTTGCCAACAACATACATTGTTCTCCAGTCGAAAGTTGTAAATCTCAGATAGACCTTTCCAACGGGCTACCGAGTGCCCCAAACAGAGATCGTATGCAAAAGTTATGACCCCGAGAAGTTGACTATCCAACTAACCACCTTGGGGCCGCAAACTTTATGACGGTTTATCTTCTAGGGTTAGGTTTTTGGATGTTTGGGATTCTTTCCCTCATGCTTATGATAAATAGGTCCTTTCGGTCTCTTTTTGTATTCAGCTTGGCACAAATGAGCATACTGGCCACATCTCTTCTCAGAGATATATATTACCATTCTAGCTGCTTTTATTTTACAGTATGTTCTATTTCCTCTATTTAATAGAATATGAATTTACTGTATCATTCTGTTCTTTGCAATATATCTATGTATATGATTATGTATCTGCTCTTTCATTTTGTTCCCACATAATTCCGGATCAGTGGTATCAGAGCAATATGCTCTTTGATTGTTTCTCGATGCATGTCCCCGACAAGGTCAAGATATAGAGAGTTGGGTCTCGAACTAGTTTCACTTGGGGAAGACCACTCTCGCCGCCCCAAATGGTCTCCCATGGCGGAAGAAAAGAGAGACGACAGAGTAGGATATCCTATCAATTTGTTGCTTAAGGAAGCCCTCGCACGACAAAGGAACGAGATGATGGATAATTTCACCCAGATCCTTCGACGCATGCCGACGATGACGAATACACCTTCAATGAGCAGCAATTTCGGAGATGCGACTCCCTTCAAGGTACAAGTTAATTTTGATATCCCTTTATTTGAAGTTCTGATCGATGTCGATGCCTTAGATAAACGGTTGAATCTACTAGAAGGGTATTTCTCTGTCCACAATTTTTTTGACAGGGAAAAGATCATCTTTGCGCTCCTCAAGGTTGTCCCCCATGTCAAAAATTGGTGGGAAACTTATTGTGAGCAAAACTCATCAAACGAGTCTGGATTGTTTGATGCCAATCCCACTTGGGCCTCTTTTATAGATGTCGTCAAGGAAAAATATTACCCTGTGGGAAAATATGATGACCAGTACACAAAATGGACCATTCTGCGTCAAGAGAGGGACCAAACGGTGTCGGAGTACACCAACAACTTTCAGACCTTGCGCACAAAGCTGGGTATCAAGGACTTCGAGCGACACCTAGTACTGAAATATCGCAGTGGCTTACACCGGTACATACGAACAGAGATGGATTTCCTGGACATCTCTTCACTCGAATCTGCCTATCAATATGTAATGTCCCTTTTTAAGAATTTTATTAAAATGGCAAATTTTTCACTTTTTCCCTAATGCGACCTTTGACTAGTTTTGATGTCTAGGTCTCCAATTTGCTCCAAATGCTCCCAAATCTTCTGAGAAGGTATATGACTGATATTAGGACTTGAATATGATGTTCAGGGATGATATAGGACCACCAAAATACTTCTGCAAACCCCTTTAAGATTTTGGACAAGGTATGGAATTTAACTAGCAATTTGAGGTTCAAATCCCCCCAGGGTAAGTGCTGAAAATGGCTCTCCAAATGCCTCCAAACCCATTCGAAATTTAGAACAGTGGTAGGGGATGTCTAAGGGACATTAATAAGGTCTCATGTGCACCGTTGTTGGTGTACTCTTAAAAAGGAACATTACAAGTGGTATTAGAGCATGGTCTTGGCACATGATGGTCTTGACAAGGAGCCAAACAAATAAGCCACCACCCTCAAAACCTATAGTTGAAGAGGTTCTTGTTGAAGAGGAATTTATTGCAGTCCTAAAACCTTTCTTTGAAGACATGAATAAAAATATGATGAAGGGATTCGAATTAATGGCTAGTCAACTAGTAGGCAAAGGAGTAATGGGAGGCAGCAGTAGCTCACATTCAGAAGAAAAGCAGACAATGGGTGTAATGTCCCCATTTTGACCCCCTTTGTATTAAATCGTAAATGATGTAAATATTGTAATTAATCATGGTGAGGAGCTCAAGGCCAAGGCCCCACCGTTGATTTAGCGTTTCATGTATCGGCAATTAAAAATAGATGCCTACGGTTCTTGTGCGAGATGGGCACAATGTATATAAGACATCATGTAATTATGAATTTTCAATGAAAAACCCACAACCGGCTATGCAATGCAACAAAAGAGATGGGGCATGACTCTACAAGGAAAAGGGAGGGAAACTATTCAAACCCTTGAGCCAATGGTGTTAATCCATGTGTCAATGGGGAAACCCATAAACCACCAACTACCCATTTTGTCTCATGTACCCAATCATTTAATTTTTCCAAGAAATTGGTTAAGGCAGTTAATGCCTTGGGAATGAAAGAGTATGGGCAAGCCATTTTCGTGCATGGGCAAGCCATCAACTTGGAAAATCGTGTTTTTGCTTGTGGGGCAAGAAACCACCCACGAAATGGTGCCCAAAGCCATGGGGAATAGGGAGTCTGCATTCATTCACGCAGTGGGAGCTATCTGGGTCTTTCCCTTCACGTTTTTCAGCAAAATCCTGCATTTTTCCATGCCTGGAAGTTCGTTTTTGTATATATAGCAGCCTGGGAGAGAAGGGCCACGTTTTGGGGACTATATGGAGGTCGTTTTTGCCCCGAATTGCCCAGGGACGTTTTTCTAAAAAACGGATTGACTCCACAGGGTTGTTTTCCCAACTTTCCATTTCGTTTTTGTGGGTTCCCATGTTTTCTGAGTTAGTTGAAAACCCCATCTCATGCATCCCACTGTTGGAAACGTTTTCCCATGCTCAACAAGTGTAGGTTGCTGTTAGGCGCATCCCTGTTTTGTTTGGAACCCATGAGCAAGAAACTGGAATGGTAGTGGATAGAATTGGCTTGATAAACCTAGTGTAGGGAGTATCCTCTCAAGAAGATTAAGAAGGCTGGCTACTTTTCTATGCACACCCTGAGAGCACTAGAAAGGAAGGTATGGCTTGAGGGACTGTGTGGCAGTGAAGAGAATACTTCCTGGTGTTGGGTGTGTAGGCATTGTGAGTGCCAAGCTAAATAGATCTGGGAGAGGTACCCATAGCTCTGCAGTTGAGCTCACTAGCTTAGCAATTCTTCTTTCCCATTTCCTAGCAGCCTGATAAACCCAATTGCAGATTGGCTTGGCTCATCTCGTGTATGCTTGGCTATGTATGAGTCTGCTGTTCCCTGGTTCCTTGTAGAGATCATACCCAGCTCGGGGGTGGTAGTGGTGCTGAGAGATTGAGGAGCACACTGGCCTACGGTTGGGTGGAACGTTGCAGTTGCATAGCCAGTTGCGTGGGACTACTCTTGCATAAGATAAGTATTCTCTTGTGTTAATTTGGCAATTATCATTTGATGAATAATGGAATGAATGCTGGGTGTGCGATTGAATTAAATTCCGCTGTGTTTTCTTATGATTATACATTCCATACGTCTTTTATATGTGTATTAAAATGATTATGCATTTCCATATGATCTTGTATAATTCTGCACAAATATTTATTTCATGGCTGTCACAGAATCTTGAATGTGTGTTAGAGATCAACATCATTTATTTGATTACCATCGTTTTTCCATAGCATGCACAGATACAGTTCTTTGCATCAATGATTTAATTCAAACGTTTTGGGGCTAATTGCCCGGATTGAGCACCACGTCCTCCCTATCACACTGATATGGTAGGAGGGGACACTACAATGGGTGGACATATTTTCTCAAGCACAGGACCCCATAATAGACCCAATGAATTTTAGAGAACACCAAGGCCTACTGCACCTAAATTTGTTATACCCAAAGAAGAGCCTAACACTCAATTTGATCTTGAGACAATGGTGAAAGAATGGGATAAATTGGAAGAAGATTGTAAGAAAAGTCTGCCATTTGATCAGTACTTTATTGTTGCAAACAAACTCAAAAAGAAGGAAGATAATAGGTCTCTATACCAAAACAAAGAATGAAATTGTGCCATTGGTAAAATGCCACTCCCCACTTTTGATGGTTCCTCTCAAAGTTCTGCTAACACTTGGGTGCAAAAACTAGATGTGTATTTTCAGCTGAATCCAATGGTGGAAGAAGATGCCTTAACAATGGCCATTTTGCACTTGGAAGGAGATTCCAATGAATGGTGGTTCCATGGTCTAAAAACTTTGGGTCACGATCAGGTTAAAACATATGGAGAATTTGTTGACAGGGTACTAGAGAGATTTGAGCAAAAAGATCCAGAATTGCCTTTCAAAGAACTAGCCCAATTGAAGCAAGTCGAGACCCCTGCTGATTATATGATGGACTTTCAAAAATTATCAGTCAAGTTGGCTGATGTGTCTATGGGAAGGTTAGTATTGTTGTTCACTGAAGGTTTGGCTGAACCCTTAAAAGGTTTGGTCAAAGCCCACAAGCCCACTACATTAAAAGATGCAATGAGCTTGACTAGAGATCTCTAAAATGTGCTTCCTAGAACCAGATTTCCTCCCAAGCCTAACTTCAGATTTGAAAAGAAACCTTGGCAAAGAGATGCACCTGATTAGAAGCCTTAGCAAAGAGATTCATTTGAAAAAAATAAGAAATAAGGACTAAACAGGGATGAACTTCGAAGAAAAAAATTGTGCTTCACATGCTTTCAACCATGGACACCGGGGCATAATTGTACTAAGGGAAAAGCTCAATACATAGAAGTATTTTCTGATAATGATGAGTATGAAGGGGGTATGGATGAAGAAGGACATATTTCAGATCAAGAGGAGGCATATGAGACAACAGTTGAAGAAGAAAGACAAGAAGAAAATCAGCCTTCACCGGATAAAGCAAGAATGGTAGTACTTTCAGCAGTGCCTCGCTATCACACTATTCGATGCAAGGGTGTGGTACTAGGACAAAGAGCTTCAGTTTTGGTGGAGAAAAGGAAGATACCTATTGAACAATTCGATGGCTTCACAGTTGTCAATCCCGGTCACAACACAATGCAGTGCAAAACATGGGTTCCAAAGCTGCAAGTCACCGTAGGTAACTATACTTTTGTTGATAGTTTTTATGTGGTTGATGTTGCTAATACTAATGTGGTTTTGGGAGTGCAATGGTTGTATTATATAGGGGATCATACAGTAAATTATCACATTCCTGAGATGAAATTTCAAGATTCGAAAGGTGTACTAAGGGTTGTGAGAGGGCAACACACTTACCCAAATCAAGTAGTGACTTGCAATAGTATGAGATCTATATTGAGGCATGGGGACATAGAATGGGCTGCTGAATGTCATATCACATCTCCCAAGCCAAACATAAAGGTTGTTGAACACCCAAAGGAGATAGAGAAACTATTGCAAAAGTATGAAAAAGTTTTTAGGGATCTTCCACATGGTAGACCACCTAATAGGGGGGTTGAGCACAACATTGTTTTGGAGGAGGGTACTTCACCCATTCAAATACCACCTTATAGACATCCCAAGAAATTCAGAGATGAGATTGATAAGGCCATCCAAGAACTCTTAGAGTTGGGACTCATTAGACCAAGCTCTAGCCCTTATGCTTCTTCAGTAGTGTTGGTAAAGAAAAAAGATGGAACCTTGAGGATGTGTATAGACTTTAGAGCCTTGAACAAGAAGACAATCAAGAATAGGTATCATATTCCTAGGATTGATGAGCTCATAGATGAGCTATTTGGGGCCAAATATTTCTCCAAAATTGACCTTAGATCAGGTTATCATCAAATTCGAATGAAGAAAGAAGATGTGCAAAAGACTGCTTTTCGATGTCATTATGGCCACTTTGAGTTTCTTGTTATGCCTTTTGGATTTGACTAATGCTCCAACAACATTTCAAGCATGCATGAATAGAATCTTTTGCAAGCATCTTAGAAGGTTTGTTTTGGTTTTCTTTGATGACATTCTCATTTACAGTAAAACTTGGGAAGAGCATTTGCAACATCTGGAGATTGTGTTGAAAACTTTGCAAGAACAATCCTTGTTTGCTAAGATGTCTAAATGTGAATTTGGGATGAAGGAACTATTGTATCTTAGGAACATTATTGGGCAAGAAGGAGTGAAAGTACACATGGAAAAAATAAGAGCCATCTTAGAATGGCCATCACCAAAAAACATTACAAAATTAAGGGGCTTCATTGGAATATGCACATATTAGAGAAAGTTTGTAAAAGGGTTCTCCAAGTTGACTTCTCCACTTACTGATTTGACTAAGAAGGATGCTTTCAGGTGGGATGAAGAGGCTGAAAAGGCATTCCAAAAAATTAACGAGGTAATGAGTAGTTGTCCCATACTTGCATTACCTGATTTTTCTAAGCCTTTTGTTGTTGAATGTGATGCTTCAGGTGGAGGAATAGGGTTTGTCTTAAAACAAGGCCAACACCCTATAGCTTTTGAGAGCAAAAAGTTGCAGCCTCATGAAAAGCATTACTCCATCTATGACAAAGAAATGTTGGCCATCATGCATGCATTGGCCAAGTTTCGACAATACTTGGTAGGAAGCAAGTTTGTGGTAAAACTAACCACAATAGTCTAAGACACTTCCTCAGCCAAAAGGATCTAAATGAAAGGAAACAAAAGTGGGTAAGATTCAAGCTTATGATTTTGATATTGAATATGTGAAAGGAAATAATAACATTGTAGCAGATGCATTATCTCGAAGACCTTCTTTTTCTCTTATGGACATTGTCAAGGATTAGAAAAACATGCTACTAGTTGAATATGCCAAAGACAAATTTGCTTGTGATGTATTAGATGGAATCAAAGGGGATGATAACTACAGAATTTTGAATGGGCTGATATATTATAAGGAAAGAATTTATTTGGTTCAAGATTCAAAACTCAAGTACAAAATTTTGCAAGAAGCACATGATTCTCCACTAGCTAGCCATTCGGGGATCTTCAAAACTTATAGGCAATTAAGGCAAAGATTTTTTTGGAAGGGGACATTACACGATATGTTGTTAAAATTGAGCAGAAATTTCAGCAAAAGAACAAGCGCGACTTCGGACCTGCGCAGAAGCAGGGCAAGGGAAACTCTAGCTCACAGAACACGGGACAGGGAAGGGACAACCAGTCCCAACCACAAATGAAGAAGGGTAATGGAAAGACAAAGAAGGACACCGGGAAGTGGTGCGAGTTCCACAAAAGCCCCTGGCACAACACTGATGAATGTCGCTCAAAACAGTCATTGGTGGCGGAGATCAAAGCTTCAGAATCAGATCCGAGTTCTGATTCTGATTCAGAACCCAATGTCACAGCCGCAGACAAAGGGAAGCGGATCATTGATGCAGAACCCAGTGTCATTGTTGCTACCACACAGATTCAACCAGAGGAACCTGAAGAGTCGGAGGCAAAGGAGCGCCTCTTCCACTCACAGATGTGGGTGAAGGGAATTCCCCTATATTTTCTTGTGGACAACGACAGCCAAAAGAACCTGATCTCAACAAAAGCCATCAAGAGATTGGAACTACCAATAACACCACACCCGCAACCATACACCATTGGATGGCTAAGCCAAGGACGAGGGATCCGCGTCAGTCATCAATGTCGCCTACCATACGGCATCAAGCCCTTCAAAGATGAGGTGTTGTGTGATGTGGCCCCACTTGAAGTATGTGATGTTCTTTTAGGACAACCATATATGTGGAAGCATCAAGCTGTATATGAATCAAGTTTGCATGGCCCTTATGGGCTGGGCCACACACGTGCTACAATGGTAATTACAATGGGAAGCAAGGTCGTAAGCGGAGCAAATCCGGAAAGATTACCTTAGTTCAGATTGTTCTCTGCAACTCGAGAACATGAAGTTGGAATCGCTAGTAATCGCGGATCATCATGCCGCAATGAATATGTACCCGGGCCCTGTACACACCGCCCGTCACACCCTAGGAGTTGATTTCGCCCGAACCATCATACCAAGGATCACCCTCCTGTTTATATATGTTCCACACTAACGCAGTGTCATTGTCACTTGGGAGGACAACACTATTGGATAGCAGAGATAGTTGCACCTACCCCAACCAAGCAGGGCAGGAAGATAATCTCCTACACTGGGAAATTTTTCCTATTTGCAATTGCCACTGAAGGAGAACATCAGATCGTAGAGACATCCACAACCTCTGCACATTATCCCTCTACTCAGGAGAAACAAGAAGAACACAGTCATTGTAGCATCGTCTATCTGGGTGCCTCTATAGTGCAAGGCCACACATTCAAAGTGCTCCTCCAAAAAGAAACCATCTGCACCAGTGCAGACCAAGGATAACACGACAACCAAAATTGTTGAACAGCTCCAGCACATCCATCAACAACAATTACAACCCTCTAAAGATTTCAAAGAAAGAAAACCTTTTCACGTCAGCAAACGCTGCACCAGGAGCTCAACTCAACACATAGTTCGACATATGATAAGGGATTTGAAGCAATGGAGACCATTGCTTCCTAAGGGGGGAGGAATGATCCAAATGGATATCGGTGGCCACCCACCTTTTCCATTGGCTCAAAACAGTTTCCCATTTTGGTAGTTTTCTTGTAATTTTTCTACGGTTTTTTAGGTCTTAAACTTCTGGGGCCATTTTGAGGCCCTAAACGACCTTTTTTGGCAATTGAGGGGGCAAATGGTATCTGACGGCATTTATCTAGTCCTAGTCGAAAGTTGTAAATCTCGGATAGACCTTTCCAACGGGCTACCGAGCGCCCCAAACAAAGATCGTATGCAAAAGTTATGACCCCGAGAAGTTGATTGTTCAACTAACCACCTTGGGGCCGCAAACTTTATGATGGTTCATCTTCTAGGGTTAGGTTTTTGGATGTTTGGGATTCTTTCCCTCATGCTTATGATAAATAGGCCATTTTGGCCTCTTTTTGTATTCAGCTTGGCACAAATGAGCATAGCGGCCACATCACTTCACAGAGATAGCTACTACCATTCTAGTTGCTTTTATTTTACAGTCTGTTCTATTTCCGTTATTTAATAGAATATGTGTTTACTGTATCACTCTGTTCTTTGCACTATATCTATGTATATGATTATGTATATGCTCTTTCATTTCGTTCCCACATAAATCCGGATCAACACATCAACTATGATAATCTTCGTTTTCCCACCATTCCAAAGAAGTTGAAACAATGCGATGCTTGTATTCTTGGAAAACATAGTAAGCAGCATTTCCATGAGTCAAATTCCAAAGCATGTAGAAAAATAGAGTTGATACACTCTTACTTGTGTGGCCACATGCATATTGCTTCTACAAATGGTAATAAATATCGCATAACCTTTAGTGATGATTACACTAGGATGTGTTGGGTTTATTTATTGAAGCACAAATCTAAATCATTGAAAATGAAGCACAATCTCATATTAGCATTCTTCGAACTAATAATGGAAAAGAATACACTTCTAATGAATTTGAAAACTATCTTTGTTAACATGGGATTATGCATCGAACCTATGTTCCATATAATCGTCAACAGAATGGTGTGGTAGAAAGAATGAACAAGACACTCTTGAATACAATACGCTCCATGATATTTTTCAAGAATGTGAAATTGATGTTTTGGGGTGATGTAGTTTTGTGTGCAGTCTATCTAAGAAATAGAAGTTCATCTCATGATCTTGCCAACAAAACTCCAGATGAAATGTGGTATGGCCACATTCCTTCGATCAGGCATCTCAAGGTCTTTGCTTCGACCTATTATGCATTAATTCCAAAGGAACAAATAAACAATCTTGGTGCAAGGAGTTGAAAGTGCATCTTCTTGGGGTACTCAAATATCACCAAGGCATATTATATTTACGATGAGGTAAACAAAAAGTTTATACTTTCCAAAGATATCATTTTTCTTGAAATGAATAAAAATGACAAGTCTATTGAGAAGCAGCTTGATCATCTAGATAAATTTGTTGATTTTTTGTACCTAGGAAAGTGTTCCCCTATGTGACTTTTGCCTAAGTCACTTAAAAGGGGGAAATAAAGTGACCCTTGTATTAAATGACTTGAGATGACCATTTAATTTGACTTTAGAGAATAAAGTCGCTTTTTGGAAAAATTTAAGTGAAGTGAGTGAAATTAATTTTAAATAAGCATTTAATCCCATCAACTCATCTAAGCCAATCTCAATCGTTGGATTGGAAGTCCATTCACTTACCCTAGGGTTTTCACCAAAAAGGCAAGGAAAGGCAAAAATGAATTCATTCTTGAGAAGAGAAGTGAAGGATAAGAGAGCTGAGAGAAGGGCGCGAATTTTGAGGCAGCTCATGGAGCATTAAATGAGCAGCACAATTTTTGAGGCGCCGTACAGTACAACATTGGCACGATTTTCGAGGCACGGTACAGCAGGGTCGTACAGCATAATTCTGGGCACATAATTCAAGGAGAGCTGCTGGGCACATTTCTCGAGGTAGGGCACACATTTCTAGGCAAAAATCTGGGCACAATTTTTTAGGAAAAAATAGGCACGAATTTCAAGGTCCATACAGTCTATACGGACTGTACTTTCTATGCAAATTTCGAGACTGATTTTCTGCACAGATTTCGAGGCATTTGGCATAGAAATAGAGAAGCTGTTTTTGGCACAAAATTCGAGGCAGTGTTCTGGCACAGAAATCGAGGCAATAGATTGGCACAGAAATCGAGATAACAGTTTGGCACAGAAATCGAGGCAGCTTCTGGGTGATTATTTTTATGGTTGAGATAAGTACATTTTGGCTGTAAATTTTTGTACTAAAGATAAACTAAAGAAATACAAATTCTCTATCTCTAACTAGTTTTCCCCTTGTGGGTTTTTCCAGGGCTATTGGCCAAAAATCTCTGAGTCTAAAATTATTTATGGTGTGCATGAGTATTTAATTTTCTGCCTGTTATATTGATTTTTAACTGTGTTTTTAAAGTCTGAAAATAACATGTCATTTCCACCCAACATGAAAAACTGGGTTGGGCATTAAACAATGGCAAGTTGACTTGGAAACCGGGTTGGGTTAAAAAATCAGAAAACTTACAGAATTTACCCATGTAAAGACATTCATGAATTTGACAATGAGATTTCACATCTTGAAAGGGGGATCCCTATCTTGGATCACTCTTTGGAATCTCCGTTTGCAACACCATCTCTCATAAAGAAGATCCTACCACTTCACTAGAACATGAGTTCATTAGATGATGTGATTGAGAGGATTGGAAGACTAAATCTTGAAGAGAATGAAGCACCACTAGATGAACAACCTGGACCCTCACGGAAAGTTCCAAAGTGGGTCATGAAGACACATGAAAGTGTTCATATTGATGAAGTTAGAAAGACAGGAACTGGAAGTTCAACAAGATAAGAAGATGGAGGAGATGCAAATAATTCAAATTCAAGTACAAAAACTCATGTGAAGGACATTGGTATGTTGTAAAAAGATTTATGGGATACTTGAAGGGGACTTAATACTTTGGACTCAAATATTCTCTAAGGTGGATGACTTCAAATTGATTAGATATTTTGATTCAAACTTTGATGGCGTCAAAGAGAATGGAGTGTCTATTTTAGGCTACCTTGTGCTCTTGGATCAACAGTTGTCTCCTAGATATCACGCAGATAGTATGTTCCAACAGATTCCACAATAGAGGCGGAATATGTGGTTCTTGGAGAAGCAACAAGAGAGATTGTGTGGCTCAGGAAGATACTTGAAGATTTGCAGGAGAAACATGTGAATTCTACTCTTCTTTGAGTTGACAATACTGCAATCAAGTAACTTGGACAAGAATCCCAAGTTCCATGTTGAACTAAGCACATCAAAACGAAGTTATCTGGCTCGATATCATGTAAAAGCTAAGACTATTCTTTTGAGACATTGTTTCACAGGTGAGCAAATTACATACATCTTGGCCAAAGCACTTGGAAGAGAAAATCTTAAAAAGTTCAGAAAGATGCTTAGACTCATGAAAACTCCTTCAAATTAAGGGGTGAATGTTGGAAACCTAATCCATATAGATTATGGTTCCATTGTAAATAGTGTAAATATTTTCAATTTTTAGTTATGAAGTTGAAGAGACGTGTACTTTTGGAATCTGAAGGCCAAAGGTCACCTCTCAAATGTAGGAATATTACATTTTTGCTTGAATGAAATTAATTTCATCCTTGTAGTTTTTCCAAGCCTGACAATACATAATATACTTTCACATCACCCAAAGGATTAGGTTTCCAATATCCCCCCCCACCAATATGAAGGGGTGTTTGTGAGTCCAAACAGTTTTCTGAAAGAGAGATGAAATATAGAGGTGGATTGTTGCCAATGGTTGAACTTATCACTAAAGTGCTCTTTGAATTGGTGGTTTTTGGATGAACAGAAACCAATGGCTTGCAAATGTTGATGTCTTCTACTAAAAGGTGGTTTTTGGATGACCACAAATCTGGTACATTATGGTTTAGGATGAACGCAAACCAATGGTTAACAAAAAATGGTGCCTTCTACTAAATGAACGTTTTAGAATGACCACAAACTACATAGATGGTCGTTTAGGATGGCCACAAACCAATGTTTAATAGAAGTTGATGTCTTGTACTAAATGGAGGTTTTATGATGACCACAAACTAATGGTTAGGTCTCCCTAGCACAGGCCAGCCCAGTCAAGTTAGTGAGGTCGGCCCCATTAGGAAAAAGGTCACCCACACATAAAGTATAAATAGAGAGGATCACTCTCTCATTTGACACGTCACTCACTCAAGCAAGTTCGCATAAGGAGAGAGAGAAGACAAGTTCGTTGGTTAAGAAAGAGAGAGAGCTGCAGAAGACATCTTATATTTTGGGTTTTCCATCTTGCTTGATATTGTACTAGTGAAAAATATATTCTGAGGAAGTTGCGAGGTTTTATCCTTTATGGTTTCCCCGAGGAAAATTCTTATGTCTTTGTGTTTTGTTGTGCTTGTCTATCTTTTAGCTTAAAGATCTAACTAAATTGAATTAAAGTGCAAACTCTAACATAACATTTGTTAGTGAACTCTTGCCTCCTTATAACATCTCACTAATCAATTAGGTTTACCAAAAACCTAAAATGAGTGCATGCAAAAACTCACTTTTTGCATGCATTTTAATAAAAAGGTATGTCATGCAAAAATTGCATGCAGTGGCAAATCACCCTAAAAGGTCTGCATGCATTCGTTGTTGGATTCATGCCATCTGGTAGAGTGCATCTCACCCTCTACCTCCTCCTGATGCCTATACAGTAAGTGTACCTCCACACTAGGCATTTGAACATGGAGGACCTCTCGAGATACCATTATCTCTAACACTCCCTCTTATCGAGGGAAGTCCAACTACTGATGCATGGATCCAACAAATCTCCTGTTGCTGACACTGAACCATATATCCTGCCTGTCACTACTTCACTTGACCTGTAGTAACCTGATCCAACTCCATCAATGTGGCTCCGGAAGAATCCTCTCGCTCACTCACTTACTCTGTCGTTGATCCCTGATCCAGACTCCCTCTGAATCTCTGTTTATCCATTCTCTGAGACTGCCATCAAGCAGATCCACTGACCTGTAAGTGATCTTCCTCTCTCTCTGAATTGACTCAGCTCTCTCCTAAGCTAATTCCATCTCAATCATCTCATACCAACTAAGTCTCCAACTGGTACCTGTATGAGCATCATGCCCATCCATCTATCTAAGTCCAAAGACTCACTCCTATGTGCATCATGAGCTTTTCGCTCATCCATCGAATAAAAAGAATCACTCCTTTGTACCTCATCACTACTGTGAGCATCTCGCTCACCCATCTGTTGTGAGGACTCACTCCTATGTGCAACATCCCTACTGTGAGCCTATCGCTCCCTGTCATCCTCTGATTGATGAATAAGCACTCAACCAACCAGATGTCCCTGGCGTGGGCTGACCTCAAACCATATACTCACCATCAATCCTGCGACTCATCAAGACTAGATCAACTCCCTCTGGATATGTGAATATGAGATCCCTCTAAACTACAACTGAGTAACCGGCAACATCTAATTCTACTACTGAGAGTATGCTCCCTCTCAGTCCTGGAATGTAGAGGAGTCCTGACACTCTAGAAGTTCTACAAACTCGAGTAGGAACAGTACTCGTCCCAGCTCTCTAACCGCATACTCCCTCTTAGCGAGGAAGATACTTCTAGAGAAGCATCCACCAGGATCAAACACATCCCTTGTTGCTACAGCTTCTCCCTCTGAACTGGAAGATTAACCGACTACATCTGCTACACTCTGATATGAAGATCTGCGCTCCTCCTCTATTAGTGTCATATTGAGATAACCACCACACTATCCCTCTGTCACTAACATTGAAACTGCATCCAAGATCTTCCTGGACCCACATACAAGCTTGCCCAACAACCTGTAAAACTTTCCTTATCTAATGCCATGCCTTACGGCTGCATCCAAGGTCAATCCCTCTGAATATAGAAACCTATATCCATCTCGGAACACAATGTTATATCCCTCATCCTCTAAAGTTGATACCGAGGGTAAATATGTCTACTCTGGTACATGCATCCCTCCTTCCATCTTAAGTAGACCTTCTGACTCCAGCTCGAACATCATCGAACCAACTCTCCTCACTACTAACCTCTCACAGCAGTCTAAGTCTGTCTCTGAAATACTGAGGAACACTTCTCGTATTCCCATCATATAGCTAGATGCATAACTATACAAAGTCTTGAAGCCATGACTCTGTAAATCCGATAACATTGTTGATTCAAAATCTCTAAATCAGAACCAACATGTAGGTCTGTGCCTGGTGAACAAGCTAACCATATCTTTCTCAGATCCAGGGTTCGCTCTCCCAAATCTGATCTCTTTTCTCACAGATCTGGTCTCTTCCCTCACATATCTAATAGATTTGGTATCTATCCTAACATATATGATGTCTGTACTCACAGATCTGATAGATATGATATCTATCCTCACAGATCTGATGTTTGTTCTCACGGATCTGATAGATATGGTGTATATCCTCACAAATTTGATTCCTGCACTCACAAATCTGATATCTGCACTCATAGATATGAACTATGTTCTTCAGATCTGGAATCTGCTCTCACAGATCTGAACACTACTCTTCATATCTGATATATCTGCCACGGATCTGGACTCTGCTCATGCCAGATCTGATAGATCTATCTCAGATCTAAACACCAAAATCACAGATTTGATAGATCTGACCTCTACAACGATAGATCTGAGCTCCGCTCTTCAAATTTGGTAGATCCGGTCTCTATATTCATTGATCTACAAGATCTATCTCATATCTAGACTCTAACTTTCCAGATCTATTAGATCTGACCTCTACTGTCACAGATATGAACCTTGCTCTTCAGATTTGGTAGATCTGGTCACTCTCTCCACAGATCTGATATCCCAACTAAGTCTCCACACAGATATGGTATACCGCTCGCAGATCTGAGTGTGAATGCCCCCTCTGACCCTTACCAGGGCTTTGATACCATTTTAATATTATCCATAGGTCACTACTCGCTCTGGAAACCATGAGATCTCAATGAATTTGAGTCTCTCTAAGCCAAATAACCAAATACTGACTTATATCAAAAATTACTACCGGATCTCTTTAACACTTAACAAAAAAAAACAACAATCACACATTAACTCACGATATACCCTAGAAACCCCAAATGGGAAAAACCAGCTTTCTGTGGAGCTTTCTTCTTTCTCGATCCCAGAGCAAAGTAAAAGAGAGACTTAGTACATACAACTCTTCAGAAACAAATGACCGAACCTGACGGGTTAGAAAACCCGAGATCTACGACAGCTGCAACTACCGATCATGGGAAATGTGCCCCCCTACAGTCAATTTGAATCTGAACTCTCTGAAGATCTACCTCAGCCTGTCTCAGGATGTACTCGCTCTCTCTATACTCCACAGCCTTAATCTTCTCTATCTGGAATGAAAGCTTTCTACTGCTCAACGTAGAATGTGCCCACATGCTGCTCTACATGGAAAAGTGCGCCCCTCCCTCTAAGACTGGAAAATCGCCCTAGCTCAAATATTTTCCAATCTTATATGAGATCACCACAGATCTTCTTCAAACACTGAAGAATATCTACCTCGTAAATCTCAACTGCTCTGGCCTCAATCTAGATCCAAAGCATCCTCCTCTCCTCAAGAAGTGCACCCCCCTTCTGCAACAAGTCGCCCTCTCTCTGAACTCTGTAGAAACTCCACTGCAAAGACTCTCTCATCCCACTATCAATGGCAGACAGGTGCCTCTGATCAAGTGATATCTGATCCATCTCAGATCCCTCACTCTCTCTCTCTCTCTGCAGATGTGCCTCTCCCTCTCAGAAAGTCGCCCTCTGCATGTACTAGTCACCCTCCTCTCTCAAACTAATCTCTCTCTAATAATTCTGTTGAGTAATCTTTGTTGGTGACCTCCTGCCTCCTTATAAAATCTCACTGATCAATTAGGTTTACCAAAAACCTAATATGAGTGCATGCAAAAAATCACTTTTTGCATGCATTTTAATAAAAAAGTACCCTCTACCTCCTCCTGATGCCTATATAGTAAGTGTACCTCCATGCGAGGCATCTGAACATGGAGGACCTCCCGAGATACCACTATCTCTAACAACCATTGGAACCACTTGTTTTGCTTGTCTATCAAAAAACAACGAAAGTATGTTCCCAAACATTTATTCACTATTTTTGTCTATCCATTTGTCTAGGGATGATATGCGGAACTCATATGCACATATCCCTGTCTATTTACAAAATTCCTTCCAAAAATTTCATTTAAAATTTGCATCCCTATCACTGACAATCACTTTTGGGAACCCATGTAATTTATAAATACTTTTGCAAAATACTTTAGCTATTTGTTTTGCTGATTTTGTTTTCTTTACCCCCATGAAGTGAATATACTTAATTAGTCTTACGAACACCCAATCACCCACTTCAAGCTCTCTTTCCGATCTTCATAAATTTGCTTGTTGCTTCATTTGATTTCAAGCATTTGTTAGATTTTCCTTTAGTATTTGGATGGTCCTTTGGTCTTCCTCCAGTTGATTCCTTACTTCTAGCACCTTAGAGTTTAATAGCGCATATTCCTTCCATTTAGGCGGTTCATAACCATACAAGGCTTGGAAAGGGGTCATTTTAGCTGAAGCATGTTAAGTAGTGTTATACCACCATTCAACCAAATGCAACCATTGGAACCACTTGTTTTGCTTATCTATCACAAAACAACGAAGGTCTGTTCCCAAACATTTATTCACTATTTTTGTATATCCATCAGTTTGGGGATGATATGCGGAACTCATATTAAGGGATATCCCTGTCTATTTACAAAATTCCTTCCAAAAATTTCCTTTAAACTTTGCATCCCTATCACTAGCAATCACTTTTGGGAACCCATGTAATCATCTTGATTTTACTTGGGTCTACTCTTACTCCTTTGGATATGACATGGCCAAGGTATTCTACTTCTTCCTTCCCAAAGGTGCATTGTTGACATTTTTGCATAAAATTGATTTCCTTCTAGGAGAGAGAGTACCAGTTCTAAGTGCTTAATATGCTCCTTCCATGTCTTGCTCTGATACCAAATGCTATAACTCACGACTTACGGCGATAAACATATATAATAATTTATAAAATGAAATAAGATAATATATGTCTTTACAATGTTTGGAGGACCATTTTATATAGGCCCTAGGTACCTTTTCAATGGAAAGGTACAACTTTCCTTATCCATCTATTCATTTTATCTTTATATTTGATTCTTTGTTTAATTAATCTTCTTTTATTATTTATTTGTGTTTATTACACTTTTCCCTAAGTCTAAATTTGGGTTTAATGTTCTAATTGTTCATTAACTTTATAACTCAAAGTTCCCCCTTCTATTGTGAGACCCTCAACGTATTTTGATGCAGTCCCACACATTATGCAGTCCACCTAAGATGCCTCATACCCTATATTTGAGAGCAATTATCTTTTGACTGAGTGCCCAAAATTGTGCCATCTCAACCCCATTAAATCCAGAATGGCCATGGGATTTCCTAAAAGTGAATATAATAAAAAAATCCAATAAATATCGAGGAAGTTGGAAAACCCAGAACTACCATTTAAAAGGTCACCCCACTTTTAATCATTTTTTGCCCTTCCTAACCTTGTAGAAACCTTGGTGAATCTTACTAACTCTTAATTTTGCAACCATAAAATGTATGGTGATGTATTTGTAAAAATATTTAGATTTCCAAGGACTTTATATAGCTTTTGGACAATTTTGGCGATTTTTGGAGTCAAAAAAGATTATCCCATGGAAATTGGGTGAATCATCTTTGAAAAAAAAAATTAACAAATCTTTTTTTTGGAAATAAAGGTCAAAAATAGCCCAAGGACTAAATTTTGCCCCTAAAATTTTCCCTGGTTTCAATCACTTAAAAATATTTTTATTATTTTTTACCAAGAGGATTTAGTTAGAGTTTTGAGTCTTCTAAAAAGAAAAAATAATTGTTTAATGACAAGAAGATGAGCCTATTCCTATATTAAGAGCACTCCTCTCTTAATCTTTTTGTTGATTGTTGGTGCTACAAGAGAGTTTATCTTTGTACAAGACATCATTCTATAAAAAAAAATATTTTGCTTTGGAGGTTATAATTGGAGCTTCTCATTGTTGATGGTATTATTCTTGTTCAGGGTTAGACTTCTATTGAATGTAACATTTTGTTCTATTTCCCTTGAGCTACTTTAGGGGCAAGACTATCTTAGTAAATTGGATCTATGGTAAGGATTTATTTTAGATTCAATGGAAGTTCTTATATAGAGGGTGGTTTTTCATTGTAGGTTTCTAATTCAAATATTGCAATTTTAATCCCTTCTATTGTAGGGTTTCACTTAAGCAAGAAGTAGGGTAGTGTCTCCTCCCTTTGTGATTTGCATATGTAATTTCCAATATATTTATAAAGAGTTGAAGGCACTGAGCACTTACTATCCATAAGTTAACTTTGTGTGGAACAAGTCCATTGGGGAATCTCTTATATTGACTCCATAGCCCAAAGGAAAGGTAAGGACTCGTCACTCTTATTTCTCTTGCAACTATCCATAAAAACAAAAAACAAAAAATCTATTTTATTTCTTGTTTTATTTAGTGAAATCTAACCCTAAGAGAGAAAAAAATCGCTTAGATATATTGAGTAACCTTGAATATCTTACATATATCTCTTATTTTGAATTTTCACTTCACATAAAAAAAATTATTAAAATTCAGAAATTTGCTAATTGTTCCTTAATTAGTAACCTAGACATTTTATTTTGGCAAATTAACATAAAATAAAATTTTGAAAATTACTTATATTGTTTTATCTCCAATTTCATATTTATTTCAAAAAATATATTTATAAAAATAAAAATAAATTTTTTGCTTCGTTGAAAATCATTAGATACATAAAATTAAGCTCCTATCTCATGATTTGACAAGTTTACTAATATTTTCTTGAGATATTTATGAAATTTCGCAATCTGGAAAGAATTACTAATTCTAGAAAAAATTTAGAAGAATTACTTTGTTGTAAATTTCTACATTTTTCTCTCAAGATATTATTTACAAATTGCAGAAATTATTTCGGAAAAATCACATACATTTAAAGTGTTATTTAGATATTTTCCTAACTTATTAATTCTGAAATTCTTTGCATTTTCTACATTTTGCCGCAATTTCTAGAATTTATTTTTCTTGTTTATGTCAAAGAATTTAATCATAAGACACAAGAAATTTTAATTGGTTCTAACCACTAAACCTTTCAAGCTCTAATCACTAAAAACTCATAATATAAATGTTAAATTGTTGTTCATGGTTATTGATCTTTTAATTTGGCATTTGGATTTATCTAATGTAAGTGGTTATTCCTAGCATTTCTATAAGAGTGATTATTGTGCATAATTAAAAAGAATATAATTGATTTAGTTGAATAACTAAGATACATAGCTAAATCACATTGATAATTGTTATATCTTATTTGTGGATTTGGTTATTGGTCTTTTTTTCATATTGTTTCTTGTTCATATTGGATATCTTTTATTGAGTTTACCACTTTCTATTGATTATAATAAGTAAATTAATTAGATGAGTTTGAGCATCTATTGGTAATGATCATTTTACATGTTGTTTAAGCTTTCTCTAAGTACATGAGCTAAATTTACATTCCATATTTCTGTATCTTTCATTTAGACTCAAATAAATAATCATTTAACTAGGGGCAAAGCCTAAACGGTGAGAGGTTGAGTTAAGGTGAAAATGATGAGCAACCTTTGTTGCCATCTAGGTTCTGCCTGTGGCTTGGGATCTTTTTCCTTCAAGTACAACTTGGGTGATAACACATCCAATATAATTCAACTTAGTTTTGATTTGACGTTCACAAAAAACTATTGAAAGTACCAAAATACAAGAAAACTTACAAAAATGACTATTTGCAAGTTGCAATTTGATGTTGAAGTTGAATTGATCTTCAAAAATTAAAGTTTTACCTCTATGTCTTTTGGTGATTTTGATGCTCCAATGATCTTAGCGTTGTTCTGATGCCAAGGCTTGGTATGCATACAACGTATGGTTGTAATTGTTATGCACAAACCCATGAGAATACCAACACTCACAATGCTTCACATAACACAAGATTATCAATTGTGTTATCTCACTGAGAAAAGAAGATTGAAGACAGGCACACTGGTGAAAATGGCTTCTTTCTTTTCACTGTAATAAACGATCGGCGCGGTAATGCAAAGATAATCAAGAGTTTGAGTTTGAACATTTTTCCACCATTATACAATCATGTATTTGGAAATACGCAAGCATACATATATACTACTCCAAAAGCTCTTTCGCCATAGGAAAATGGAGGTAAACATCATTATAAAAAGACCTCGCACGCCATTATTTCTTGTAGAAAATCTATTACGAAAGTGAATGGGAGTGTGCAACATGGTGTCCCTCTAAGTAGGACAAAGTTAAGTCGCATTACTACAAATCCTATTAAAAATTTGATATGATTTGGAAGTAATAAATTATAACATCAGCATGAAAAATCCCATGAATTGATTCCATTTTGCAAAACATTCAAAACAATCATATCATCTACAAGATGAATGCTACAAACGATCCTGTGTTTCAACTACATATTAGACATTCAAGATTTTTTAACTTGTGCATTATAGTTCGATGGCAACTTACTAAGTTACTGTCAAAAGAAATAACTAGTTTTCAACCTTCACACGCAATTCAAAATATATATATATATATTGAAACTTTCAAGCCGCTATGGTGACATTCCTTGTTTAAAATTATTGAAACTTCTTTGAACATCTAGAACATGCATAAATTGCCATAATTAGATACTAGCCATGAATGCCAAAGAGCACATAATCCTCTAATCTAACTGCAAAAGCACTGGTTTCTTCTGCCATTCCAGACACTAACAATCTTCTTTGCATACCAAACATGATTATAAACAAATCCTTTCAACATGTTGAAGAAGTCATCTTGCCTCTGTTTCAAACCGTTGAAGTTCATTTTTATTGTTTTCCTTGATGTGTTCATATTCCTTCACTTCACAATCCTGTGCCTCTTCTATTACTTTTGTACTGCAATAGTACTGATATCATAGTAAATGGCAGGGTATTAAATTGAGGACTCTCTGTTGGTTTTGATCTCGCAGAACTCCTGAACACACATTTCTTGAAACTAACACCTATCTTGATTTCATATAAATTCAATATGAAAAGTAGGTAGATTGCCTCAAAATATGTTCTACAATCAAGCCAAAGCCAAATCTCGAAACTTCAAGGGTGATAGCAATACAATGATACTAGTACAATGGATCGTAACAACGCACTATGTACTAGCTTCTCCACAATAGAAGGTCCACGATCTCAAAGATATGACGCTTCTGCAAAGATATACCAATCGCACAGGTTCTCACTTTGAGGGAAACCACCACGTAGATTGTTGATATAAAAGGAGACGGCGCAAATGGATAGCATGCTTCAGTTTACAAGATGCAAATGGATAGCATGTTGCCAATATGTAGGGGTTATAGTACCACAAGCGGACTTGTAGGTGAAACCACACACAGATAGATGGAGATAAATGCACCAATGCGTAGAGGTGAATAATAGAGGTAACAGTCATCAATCCTCAAAGGAGGCAATCAACAATTTTAGCAGTGGGAAAATTGATCTAATAGAGGTAACAGTCATCAATTCTCAAAGGACAAAAACTCTTAGTAATTCTCTACAATTCCTAAGAACTATAGGGCACTCTAATACCACTGTTGGAATCAACCAAAATGAAGATAAGCAAAGGTAAGTGTGAATGAGCAATTTCATTAAAATGATACACATATAAATACAATGTCATGTGATACTTGGTTTCATCTTCCAAGTTGTCTATTGGACTCAGACATGACTCTTTTTATTTATCTATATTTCTTGACCTGAATATATTTCTTGACCTGAATAATAGTAATAATACATACTATATTTTTACATCACCCAAAGGATTAGATTTCCAACACAACAATAGTTTGTTCATTTTTATAATCATGAACACAAAATTCCTTATAAGCATTCAGTAAATAAGTAAATTAAGATTTATTTGTTTTTACTTGAACTTGCCATACCATTCTCGTGCACCCTTTCCTTGCATGGAGAGTGCAAAGTATCTTCTTTGGAGATATTGAAAAATACAACAAAATGCATGAAGTATTCAAATAAATGCGAAGTTTGTAAAGGGCACCCATCAAATTTTGGAACATTCTCCCACCAAAAACAATAATTATATTCTTGTGGATATCTAGGAATGCATGAAAAATCCAAGGGTTGCAAAATCTTGTCGAATTAATTTTCCCATGGTCTAATTAACTTCTTGCCATAGAAACCAAATTATGTGCCATGCTTTCACTGGAAATTTGTAATATGAAAAATTGAAAGTGTATAATCAATATATCGCATACCAATGGATGTTTCACCTTACAAAAATCAAGTCTTCAAATCTACAAGGATCTTTATATGGGCCATATAATCCATGGATCTTTAAAAATCTACACTCATAATATTAATATGGCAAGACTACAAATTTTGGGAATATGACTCTGTACTCAGCAATGATGCCAAAATTTTACCTCTCAAACCCTCATTTATTGAAATAAAGTCCAAAGCTCAAGTGAGATCTTCAAGAAACTAAGAGGGATTGTTAATGTCACCACACAAACCCTCTTCAGTCTTTAAGCCAACTCTTCTCTAGCTCAAGGGGGGCTTCCCTAAAATAGAATTATTAGTACAATGGAGACCAAGGTGAAAATGAGAGATGGCCCTAGTAAAATGAGTTGATAAAATGAATTAAGGTAGATGAATGGACCAGAGACTAGTGTTTGTTTATCATTAGGCAAATGGAGTGAATTCAAGACTAAACAGGAGGCCATCCTAATGAGGAAATAATTGATGCTAAAATGTACAAGCTACAATAGTCCATTCGTTGTTGTCAAAATTGTAGAAATGAAAATAGAGAGATTACTAAAATAGGTAAACCCTAATGCTTATGAAAATTATGGCTACCAAGAATATCATTCAGATACATCCATCCAAGAGTGGAGAAGAAATACAGTTATAAGTCATACTCCATTGATAACATAAACAAAACAAAAAGAAAGGCATTACCAATTTCACACTCCATAAGTACATGTAAGGTTATTCCAACAACATGAGAGAGCATTATGATCTAGAACTAGAAGATGTTCTCATCCTCAAGTTATTTCATTGAACATCCAAATACATCCAATAGATATTTTGCTAAGCTCCAAACAATGTCTCCCAAATCCAACACACATCAAATGGAGAGAAAGCTCATTTACATAAAGGGAGCCCATATTCTCTCTTACAATTATATACATTATTTGCCTAACTACCTCCATGACAAGTCAAAGAAAGAATATAATAATGAAGTAGTTACGACTTATCCCTTCAACTTGACAAGTCAAATGGTCTTCATGATAAAATGAGCAATAGAAACCTCAAGAGAGAGAGCATGCATCACTAAGATAGGTTTGTTAACAAGTAAACAAGATGAGACGTCCACTTCTCCCTCCAAGATACTTGAGACAAGATACTAATATAATCCTCCTCCTAGAAGAACACTCCTCAACCAACTACTCAAAATAGTAATATGGTCCACAAGGTGCATGAATAGTATTTTTTCTAAGTGTGCCCTAGATAAATGTGTAGAGATGGTGAACTTCATAAAAATTGACTTTTCTTTAAACCATGAGCCCAAAAACAATCATCGATTTGCATAACCATGTGTTGGAAAGCAAATCCATGTGCACAAAATGATGACCTAGAGAAGTGTGCCAACATCCTCACATGTGTGGTGAACCAAGAAGATGAGTAAATAGTAAATAATAAATTCCCTCCATTAATAAAATACCATGGGTTGGAAGGAAATAACATGGACTAATAAGAGAATATGTTTGGGACATGAGAATATACATTTGTGTGTGTGTACAAAGTAAAACCAAGGGTTTAAATGCCTTGAAATTTGTTCTGATAGGATGAGCACTCCACCTAATTCCATGTTTCACATCATAATACACCCATCCAAGTGTGAACAAGGACCATTGTGCCCGCCCCACTATCAATTGCTAATTAAATTAATTTAAGGTGTAAACCATAGGTACTTTGGTCAATTAGTGTGATAAATTTATTTTTCTCGATTAACTTTAATTAATCACACTAAAACCTTATAAACCCAAGGTAAAACACTTTAATTAATCAATTACTTCAAAAATGCAATTATCAACACTTCAAACTTAGGGAGACCCTTAAGTGTTGATTAATTGCAATCATCCATCCTTTTAATCATTAATTAGGTGGAGGGATCATCCTATTTTGACAAATTTCAAGATAGCTTTTACTTTCCTACCCATGGTTTTTCCATTTTATATATATGGGATCATATATATATATATATATATATATATATGAGAAAATATATTTCATTTCCCACACATGTGAGTGGTTGGAGTATTCTTCTTAAATGTGGTGGTTTGCTTCATGGTTTGGAGTTGTGATGGTATTGGCCCATCATATTTCCTTCCAACCCAAGGTATTTCATCAACGGAGTGCATTTACTATTTACTATTTACTCATCTTCTTGGTTAACCACGTGTGTGGACTTTCTTGCATACACATGGTTTTGGGAAATAAACATATGGTTTTGAAAATCAGTTGATGGCATTAGTACATGGTTTCCTTCCAACACATGGTTTGGCACTTTATTTATGAGTTCAACTACCATGGCACATTCAACAAGGGAAAATATTTTATTTGTGGATCAAGGTTATTTATTTTACAAGTCAAGGGTTGAGGTAGTTGTCAAAGCACATTCTCCTAGGGTGCACTTCATATGGAGATTATTTTATTATTATTTGTTGATGAAGGTAACTATTCTACACCCTCTTGTAGAGAGCACATCTCCTTGAGGCTCTTTCTACACTATCTTTAGTGATGCACTCTCTCTATGAGGGGTTTCTCTTGCTTATTTTATCATGAAGACCATTTCACACATGTCAACTTGAAGGGATATGGCCTAACTACTACATTATTATATTTTTTTAACTTGTCATGGAGGTAGTTAGGCAAAAAAATGTATTATATTGTAGGAGACAACATGCTACCTCTATATAAAGGAGCTTTCTCTCCATTTGATGTATGTTGGATTGAGGAGAAATCCCATGCTAACTTGTTATGGAATGTTTGTTGGATGTGATTGGAGAATCAATATAATGCTTCAAGGATGAGAGTATCTTCTAAACCATAATGTTATCCTTTCTTGTTGAAATTAGCTTGGCATTGCCTATTGAGTAAATTTGTATTTGCTTGTATTTGAAGTTTGTTGTTTAAGAAGCAGAAATATATCGTTCTTTTCTCTATGAATTGCTTGATTTATCAAATCATGAGTCATATGAAGCACAAGATGTAATGAACATAGGTGGCCATTGTTCTTGGATTACCAAACATATAGCTTTGTTGAGATATGAGATGATATAATGAACAAAATGGAAACAAGGTACTATGAATAGCAACTCTTATTCCCAAGAATATAAGAAAACGTGTTGAGCATAAAGAAATCAGCAGTTCAACACGTAATGTAATTGCAAAAGTAAATGAAAATCATAAGGACAACATATTTTATTCAATGCAACATATCATGAATAATTCATAACACATTAACATAAAATAAAATCATTCATCTCATCATAAGATCCAAATGGTAGGATGAAAGGGTGCATCATGGGCTTTTCATTATATATCAGTGGAGCAATTAAAACAAAAGAAGGATCACAAATTGATAAGATCAAAAGGTATGAATCCACCCAGCCCAATTACATCAAAGTACCCAATGGCAATCTTTGATAGCTCCGATACAACAAAAGAGGAGTTACACTCTGCTCCTATAAATGTTGATCATGTTCCAAATGTCATTCCTTCCCTTTATAGCATCCCCTTTTCTTTATGTTGCAAAAACCATTTCTTGTACTTTACTGGCTCTTTTTATGTGAATGATTGAACTGACAAAACTAATTTAAGAGGTTGTTACAGCTACCTCCTTTGATGTTGACTAAAATACTGCATCCCACGCGGGCCTATCTGCTGAGGTGGTTGCGAAAATTATTGCTGAGGTGGTTGTTGTGGTGGCTGAGAAGATGATGCTCAAGGAGCCCCTCAAGGTATTGTTGTCCTTGTTTCTTGCGAGGTAGTCAAGGCCACAAATTTGGAAATAGCCTTCCAATCCTTAGCCATTGGGTACTAAAATAATTTCATCTCCCTAAGGGGCCATATCCAATTATGTGTAATGAGCATATGTAGGCCGAGGGAGAGCTTGGAAAATAACCTGCAAACTAGCCAACAGCATGAATTCCTCCTGCAACTTGTCAAATACAATCTGCCCCTTCAAGTTCCCTTCCACGTCTTCAAATTTTACTCATGAATCATGCACTTATATGGAAACGATCCTGAGGGCAACTTTGCTTCATGAGGCAATAACACCCTATAGAAATGCTCTTTGTATTCCTACATTAATTCTCTGAACTTGGTTCTCAAAGCATCCTCAACAAATCCTAGCCGAGATAAATCTTCTTCCATCTCTAGCATATCTTGTAAAAATTCTTTAGTAACAGGGAAAACAACTGACCCATCATTAGAGATGATGGCTCTTTTTTCAGGAGAATAGAGATAAACACACCATGTGACCAATTCAAGAATGGTTGTGTTCTAGGGATGATGACCATGGCTAAACCAAAGCTCCAAATGTTCTGGTATCCATTCCCCTCATTGGATTGTGTCTCTGCTTCTTTAACAGCCTAGTGTGTGTCTGCAATTGAGGTTATGGGGTCATAGAGCTCATAGTGGGTATCGACTAGGCACTCATCCTGTGTTGAATCTTTGTTGGAGGATTGTGGGGTGAGGATTCTGCAACAAAGGCCATGGTGATTTATATGGGGGAGCAATTCACAGTCGGAACAATGCAATTTAGGAAAAATTTAACCTTGGATCAAGGCGGAGGAGGTCGATGCTCAAATAGCTCTTGGGAACAATACTAAAAAAGTTGAATATTGGAAGCTCTATACCGAGATTTTGAAATTTGGCACATTAAAGAGGGAGACACGTGATAGAAGGTCATTGGGCAAGGAGATATGACGTGGGGGATCATTAAATTATGTTAAATGTTGAGGGCTTATTGGCGACGGTCAAAGATGTTGGGGCCATGTGTAAGGACACATCAGATGGGCCCCTCATACGGTGGCTAGGCAATGGATAAGTGGTTTTCAGGCTCAAGGAGGGGGTGGTTTGGATAGACTGCTTTTGTGAGCCTAAAATACTCAACTACATCCATGTGCCCAAGGTGGTTTCACCTCAGGCTCATGTGTTTTAATTGACGCCCGAACAAGTTTGAGGGCATGAAGCCACCTAAGCTATGGATCTTCTAACAACTAGATCTTAATATCTCATTCTTCGCTTTGTCTATGGTCAACGAGCCCTATCCAGTCATCTAATCAGTCTGTTGGCCACTGATGGATGCATACCTAGCACCGAACTCGATAAGTGGTTGCATGCTCAAGGTGACAGCGGTTTAATAAATTTGCTTTCACGAGCCTGAGTCTCTCTGATGCCACGTGGTCTTGGGGGTTTTGATTCAAGCTCATGTGTTTTAATTAATGCATGAACACTTTAAAAGGCCTAAAGCCATATGCATCATAGATCAATTGGAAATTGTCTTATCACAACTCATTCACCCAATTAGCTTTTGTGAACAGGAACAGGCCCCCTTCACTTGTCACATCGCCTTAGAAACTATTGGAGTACATGTCCCTTGTGCAACATCCAATAAGTGGTTTCGAACTCAAGGCGATGGCGGTTTTCCCAGACTGCTTTTGGGATCCTAAATGCCTATGGAAGCGCCACACGTCCTAGGTGATATTGCTTCAGGATCGTGCATTTTAGAT
Organism: Larix kaempferi; assembly: GCA_027924585.1. Taxonomy (NCBI): domain Eukaryota; kingdom Viridiplantae; phylum Streptophyta; class Pinopsida; order Pinales; family Pinaceae; genus Larix; species Larix kaempferi. The sequence goes on along the minus strand of BSBM01001000.1, from coordinate 33,722,206 downwards.
AACGCCTGAGCATCTTCATGGGCCTGAAGATTGGTGAGCCATCGATCTAAATGTTGATGATTTGGGTCATTGATTACTAATATTTATGCATCCACTGCATTAAACGATGACCCGAGATTGCTCCTTGCATACTGGCACATGATTTGTTACTCTCTATCAAAGATCAATGGTTATCATTGGACTAACAATAGTTATCATTGTATTATTGTTTATTGATGCATTCTTTCTCTATGTTTGGTTAAATGTGTGTATATTTTACTCCTAATAGCCATAGTCTCAATAAGCACTGGATATTATCTACTCTAGTAATATCCTTATATATTTCTACAATTTAGGACAGGAAGGAGATGGATTGTTGTAGCTTGTAATTTGCAACCTCAACAACCATTTTTTCCTCATTGGGATGGTCTCCCATTAAGCCTCTATGTGACCTCATTTGCTCAATGAAAAGACACTAGTATTTGGTCCATTCATCATATTATTTTATATCCTATATCAACTAGTTTTACTAGAGCCACTCTTCACTTCACCTAGGATTTTATTGCATAGCTCTAGTAATCCTAATCTAGGGAAGCACCCCATGGCCTGGAGGAGAGTTAGCCTAAAGAGCAAAGAGGGCTTGTGAGGTGACATTGGCAATCCCTCTCGATTCCGCCCTAGGCCTCACTTGATATTTAAGAGTTTATCTCCATATGTGACGGTTTGAGAGGTAACAGTTCCCTTGCCCTCCTTGAGCGACAATATTTTCAACACCACTTTCATTATATTTCTTCAAAGATGGACCTTGATAACATTATCAAGCCTGCATTTTTGTAAGGCTCTAAGGTTTAGGGGCCTAGCTTGTTAGAGGAGTAGGCCAAGATGAAGAGGGTCCAAGTTATCATGCTTCATTATATTATTAGATGTAAGGAGAAGTGTTTCCTAGCACATAGTTCAGGCATAAATTGTAGCCAACCCCTTATGGATGGAGACCCTTTTTGCACTATTTTCACTTCTACAACAAGTTTGAAGTTTTGTTGATTCAACTATTGGTAGATAGCGGTATCATTACCTTACATATTGTCCCTCAAAGGACATTTCCAACCCATTGATAGTATTTTGAGGTTATGCATCTATTAAAATATTAGGGCATTGTTACACCCCATATTGAATGAGGTTTTATATTGGGTTGTAGCTGGTACCTTTGGAACGTCTTGATGAAATGGGAAGCTCCATCTTCATGGAGCATCTTTTCTTATTGGCATTGGGATATTTGATGAAGATCTTTGGTGGAGGATGTTCACTTATCTATGGTGGATGGTCAATGTCGATGGACATCTTGTGGTTTGGTACTACATTCATGACTTTGATGGATACATCGATCTCTTGACATATGGATGCTTCCTACTTTATGTGTCATATTTCTCTTGGTGCATCCTAGTGACTATGTTTGGTGATGTTATAGTATTGGTGTCTCTCGGAGAGAGTGTTCTACTTTAACCCTTTGGTTAAATGTGTGGTAGGGCATACTTGATCTTTGATGGAGATAACACCATTATTATGTCTCATTTTCCTATGGTGTTGATGTGGTGTGGTGATGCACTTTGCCTATGTAGGATTCCGCTAGGTGATATAAGTTAATATTGTAACATTTCTAGACATCTAGGGGGGATGTGTATTTGATGATGTTAGTACCCTTATTGATGTGTGTTTCCTAAGTTTGAGTAAGAGGAGGAGGATACTACGTCGTTTCTTTGGTGATCTAGCCTTTTCCTAAGGCTAAATGATGTATTTGTGATGTAATAATCCATTAATGATGGTGTGCCCTAGGTTCAAGCAGAGATAGATCTTATGTTTTATTATTATGTTGGTATCATAATGGAACTTGGCTAGGAAGAACAACTTTATTTACATGGTAAAACACCTTGATGGAACACACCCCTTCTTTGGCACACATGTCAAGGTAGATCGTCATTATTTTTCTTGAGTGGAAGGTCCATCCCTTTAGTCTATGAGTTGGTTGGGATACACATGGATCTATAACATGATGGAGATTATTTTATCACTTGTTGAAGATTGGCATATTTCTCTAGGGTGCACCTATGGATTTAGTTGAGCATTGATTGTTATATTATTGTTGACTCCTTCCTTCATATTATTAGAGAGTAGTTATGCATTGGAGGATGTGTTGAGAATTTTTTATGAGGGCACCCTTGCCCTAGTTGTTATCGTGGACATATGGTCAAAATCCTAGGCATTCTCACGTGATGGAGATTGACTCGGGTGGTTGTTGCACATTCATTGAGTGTATGCCACATGGATCCCATTATTTTATAATTTGGTGGGGGTTTTACATGGTCAAAGCCTTAATTCACCCAACTTTAGGAGTTTGATAATGAGAGGTTAAACATTGGAGAAAGCACCATGGAAAACCTTATATTTTGGGAGGTTTTTTAAGACCTTTTACCAAGCTTTATATGTGGAAACATCCAACTACTTGTCACTCTTGCACACTTATCAATGGATATAGATGGAGTGCTTCACCTTGGGTTCACACATGTGGAGGGTTTCACACCCATTCATGCACCTTGTGGACCACATTACTATTTTGGGGAGGTGGTTGAGGAGCTCTCTCCTAGGGAGAGTATTTTATTGTATTCTTGACCATGCATCTTGTAAGGCACACTTGATGTTGACATCTTATGTTCTTGACATGAAAAAAAAAGATCATTTTAGTGATGTGCCCTCTCCTCTCTCTTAGAGATAAGGTTGCAAATTATTTGATTTTTTTAGATGGGACTACCTCTTTTAGAGGGATTAAAGGCCACGTGATACATTTGACATGGTCAACATGATCTAACTACTCTAATGTTTTATTATTTATTTAACTTGTCACGAAGTTAGTTAGCAAATAATGTATTTTATTTTATTGTAAAAGAAATTTAAGTCACTCTACATAAAGGAGCTTTCTCTCCATTTCATTTTGTATTTGGGTGATTGAGGATTTGGAATAAAAATGACAAGTGATAGACTAGGAGATAGATCTTGGAGACAATGATGTTGAACTCCTATGTATATCAAGCCTAAATATTAATGAATAAGAGAGGTATTGTTACTTTGAAATATGGTTATTTATTTAGCTCTCTCATTAGTGTTGATTACATGTAGAAACTAACTTGTTATCATTCTAATATAAAGGCTTAATAATGAATACTATTCATTTAGGAGTAAAGCAATGTGTGGAAGTTGCTCCCTCCTGTTTTACTTGCTATTTTATTTTTTCTTTGTTCTCCATCTTCTAACAATCTAAGTCGTTGATTGGAAATAACAATTCAGCTAATAAACGACACCCTTATGTTAAGATTGATGTGTAGCAAATAAATCCTTCAAAGACTAGTTTCCACATCATTGATTTCCAGCAAAAACCTTAAGGTTCAATTATCAAATAAATTCACTTTACCTTAGGTACACAATTTAACGATGAAGGTATCAAACTAGATCTTTCATCTAAATAGATGAAAGTTGTCAACTTAGTCTTTTCTATCTAATAGCCTTCTTCAAAGTAGTTGATGGTGACAAATAACAAGTTATACAACTTGACGAGAACTCGACATTGTTCTCGTTTTTTGGGGGGTTAATTTTAGTAGTTGTTTTTAGCTCTATTTCAGAAAGTGTGTATACTGATAGCAACGTTTTTTGTTTTTTAGCTATTTTTTGCTATTTTGAAACTTCTTGGTCATAAAAAAACTAAAATTTTTATTTACAAGTGCGTTTTTTTCAAATTTTACAAAAAATATTCATTTAGTAGCTAGTTATAATGAAAAAATACATACATTTTCGATTTTTTTAAGCATTTAGAAGCTAGTTAGGATGAAAAACATATACATTTATGAAGTTTTTTCTTTAAAATTTTCTCTTACATAAGTCATTTTTAAGGACAAATTTTACAAACAATTGAGAAAATAAAGACATTTCAAACCATTTTTAATGTATTTTCAGATATTTTATGTATAAAAATGATATTATTTAACATTATTTTCCAAAAAGTGATGATTGACATAAACTCAACAAAATGTATACCATACATTTGTAAATAACATCTTAAAACCAACTCAAAATAAGGTCTTAAAGTTAAAACATAAAAAATATATATATATTATCCCATCAAACATTTGTCAAATTTGACATTTTCCTCAACAATATGAAACTAATCAAGAATATTATGTAGGTTAAAACCTTGATTGAAATTGACATTTTCTACAGCTTGGCTCTCTTCTTAGACCTCTATGTACTCTTAATAAACTTTAAAAACCATATCAAGTCAATAAAACATTAAAAAAAACAAACATAGAAATATATAATTTAAAAGTATTACATATTACCATAAAAACATATAAAAATAGTTTAAAAATATATCAAAACGTATGAAAATAATTTAAAAATATATGAAAACAGTTTTAAAAATATATGAACACTTTTAAAATATATAAAAATGTATTAAAATAGTTAAAAAATATATGAAAATAGTTTATATATAGTGGATTTACATTTATATGGGATGTCCTAGGGGAGGCAATTCCCAAAATCGCACCACCGCCTAGCCACCACTCCACCACCACTTGGAGTGGTGGCTAAGGCGGTAGTGCGAGTATGGGAATCACCCCCTAGGACCTCTCCCCTTATCATTATAAACTCACAACACTTCACAAACGGACTTTCAAATATCTCCACGAATTTGTATTTGGCTATGGGTTTTTTAAATATGGTCATGCCATACCTTGTAAATATTAAAACAATTTTCCATTTGTTAGGTTATATGGTTTAGCTTTTAGTATTTTTATTATTATTTTTTTTAATGTTTTGTTATAATTTTTACACTTTTTCATTTTTATAATTTGTTTTTTTATTGTCTTTTTATAATTTGTTTTATTGTTTTGTTGTCATATATTTTTATTATTTGTTTTTTTAATGTTTTCTTATGGTTTCAAAGTATTGTGTTAATTTTTGAAAAAAATTAAGAATATTTGATTGTATTATAATGTTTTTTTAAATTTTTTTATGTTTAATTGCTTTTAATGTGTTTTATTTTATTTTTTTTTGTGTTTTTGTATTTTTTGTTTTATTTTTAGGAGTGATGATTTAGTGATATCAGTTGTTAGGGTTATAGTTTAAAACAATGTGTAATTTTAACCTTCATAAAAAGGGTGATTCTGGGAGCACCATTTTTTTTATTGAGGGATTGATTTAGGATTTTGATTGCAATCGCATCGGTTGAAGTTTCATAAAAGTTGTAAGTTTAGTTCCAAAAAAAAAAAGGTGCTATTGGTAGCACCACTTTTTGATTGAATGGTTGATTTAAGGTTTTGATTGCAATCGCATCGGTTGGGGTTTCAAAAAAGTTTTAATTTTAGCTCCGAAAAAAAAAGGTGCTACCGATAGCACCACTTTTCAAATCGAGGGTTGTTTTTGTTGTTTTTAACACAAAAATATGAGCTTTTATGACCAGAGTTCTTATTTTTAGTATAAAATTCTCGTCAAGTTGTATAACTTGTTAAATCAGTACATTCATTTTGCAATGTCTCATCATTCCATTACCCTTTAAGCTAATAGGCACTAGTCACCCATCATTTCATTCCCTTATTTCCCCTTTCTTCCATTTCCTTTATTTCCATATCCCCTTCCCCTTTCCATTTCCTTCCATTGTATTACAAATTTGTTTTGTTAAGCCTTACTCTTCAACTAGCACCTAGAGCCTCCACTCCATATCCTTAGAAATCCTGCTAAGGGATACCCCCCTTGTGTTGGAGATAATATAATTTTACTAATGTCCAACAAATGAGCACAAAAGTAGATCAATGGGACTGTTGAACACAATGGTGTCATTACAAAGCAGGAGCACCAAAATGTCTCCTATAAAGAGCAAGATACAAGAAGTAAAGCATGAAATCTATGCTAAAGCATGAAAAATCATAAACTCCAAGCATGACTAGTTGCACCGTAAGAGAGATGTATTGTCACGTCCCCTCCCATCGATCCAACGCAAGGAAGGGAACATGATACCGAAATATGGGGTTTTTTCATAAACTCAGCCCGATTCATTAGATTCATATGAATAAAAACAAATGTGTGCAAATGCAACTCAAAGCAAACATGCACAGTGGAATTAAACTGTCCACACCCATTTCTCATGCATACAGCATATCAATACACTCATCAAATTAAAACATTTTAGAAGCAAATAGACACAAAGAATATACTCATCTTGATGTAAAGTTGCCCCAAGCAACTAGCTATGTCGCTGCAATGTTCCACCCAACCATAGGCCAGTTGTGTTCATCAATCTCTCAACACAACTGCCACCCCTGAGCTGGGCATGATTTCTACAAGGAAAAAGGGGATTCTCAAGCTCAAACACAGCCAAATAAACATTTCATCTAAGCCAAGCCAATCCACAACTGGGTTTATCAGACTAAATCTGAACCCTCTTCATTTATGGATGCTTGCACTCAAGCTAAAGCCAAAGCAATGGATACCCATAACCCATACCCCAACATACACTACTTACACACAACAAAACGCCATCATTGGGCATGGATACACGTTTTTGACAATGGGATTTAGAAACAAGATGGCCATGGGTTTTCCCCAAATCGTTTCGAGCCAAAAATGGATTGTGGGATGGGGAAAAACAATCACAGGGAGGAAGACAATTTCTCCTCCAACTATCTAAGCATTCGATGGCCAAAATAGTCTCTATGGAACCCCAATTCGATTTCCCTTCTTCCCCACTAATATACAACACAAAAACGTCCTTCTCCCAGCTGAGAATGAAGAAAAACACAGAATTTTGATGGAGAAAATACGCTCAGCAGCTCCCAACCCGTGAGAGAGCCAAACTGGTTGATGGATAATGGCAGGGTGACTTGTCCATACCCGAATTCGGACAGCCATACCTCCCATTCCCCAAGGCATTAACTACCTCAACCAACTCTTGGGAGAAATGAATGATTGGGTACAAAAGTCAACATGGGTAGTTGAGGGTTTTATGGGTTCTCTCATTGACACTTGGCTTGACTTGATTGGCTCCAAGGGTTTGAATATTTCCCTCCCAATCCTTGTAAAATCATGCCCCCATCTCTTGTTGCATTGCATAGCTAGTTGTGGGTATTTTATTAAAATGCATATTTACATGATATTTGCAATTCCATTGTGCCTAGCTCGCACGTAAACCATATGCATCAATAAATCGATGGCGGGGCCTTGGCCTTGAGCTCCTCACCATGATTTTATAACAATATTACATCATTTACATTTTAATACAATGGGGTCAAAATCGGGATATTACATATATAGAAGGAATGGATCTAATGGATCTAGGACCTGGAGAATACATAGTTAATGAGACAATAATATCATGGTTCGTTAAATCCATCTCTTCTAACATTTGAGGTCGAATGAATAAAACTTAGGATATAATGATGATTAGAGGAAGAGCTAGCAGAAGATCTGAACCACCCACTACACTGTTGTCTGGAGGAGGTAACCCATTGTTGAGGCCTAGGTGGTCTCATATGCGTGTTCGTGAGGGATCTAGGACCTGGAGAATACATGGTTAATGATGAAAGAATATCATGGTCCACTAGACCATGCCTCACCTCCTCAATGATGGCCCAGAGTGTAAGGATCTAATTAGTGGTCTAAATTGCAAGTTTGGACCCTACATGTCCCCTAGGTATAAGGAGTCTCCGCTCAAATTCACTAAAAAGATTCATATGAAGGACTATAGCATAGAGCTTGGAAAATGTGTGGCCACCATGATCATTCAAAGAGCCATGCCTCACCTCCTCAATGATGGCCCAGAGTGTAAGGATCTAATTAGTGGTCTAATGTGCAAGTTTGAACCCTACATGTCCCGTAGCTATAAGGAGTCTCTGCTCAAAGTGACTAAAAAGATTCATGTGGAGAACTATAGCATAGAGCTTGGAAAATGTGTGGCCACCATGATCATTCAATAGTTTTTTGGATCCACACTGGAGCTCAATTTATGGATCAAGTGAATAGTGTGTTATGACCAAGACTATAGAAAAATTGTACAAACAAAATGGTTGAACAAGTCAACCAATTGATTATCCAAGGGCATGATGACCATGTTGGAATAACTCTGCCTAAAACCCTTCCTCGTATGTAGCTTTGTTGGTATTCATCACCCAAATTGCCTCCCAGATATCTCGGTAAGAGAACAAGTAGTAAGAGGCAAGGAGAGATAACCTGAATCAAGGACTTCCCAAGGACATCATATAGAGCATATGTATGAGAGAACATGAAATATGGATCTAGATTAGGCGGGAGTGAGGATTAGTAGGGTAAGATGATGCACCAGAAGCTTTTGGTGGAATGGATAAGGGAAGCACACAATTCACGTCTTCTCTTTGAGATGAAAAGGTATTTTTGTGCGGAGGAGGAAATAGTAAGAATATTTTAGGCTAGGGTAACAATGCCAATCATGGGAAAAGGCATGCCAAAGATGGCCAATGATATCTTTGATGTTTGCATCATAGCACATGTTCATGGGATAAGAGTCGATTTTTGGAGAATGGACATGAGGTAGAATTTGAGGGTTGTTTTCCAAATAATGAACACGTAATAATTGTATTTCCCTCTACATCTTCTACAACCTCTGATGGTAGGAGAGATCCACTCAGTGCAAACAGTGACTCAATGAATAGAAGCTTATTTTCATCGCCATCCTCATCTTTAGTGGGTGATGACACCAAAGTACCTTGAACACTCTCCTCTAACATCTCCAATAAAGGCATTCTCTCAGGATCTTAAGCTCTTGAAAGAGATTGTCTCTTCTTTATTATTTTTTGTACTTCCCAAGTTTATATCAATATCATTGATTTTCAAGGAATCCCTGAACTCCCTCTACGCCTTCTTAAAATACCCATACCATTGATGATTTCCCTTATACATGAGGGAGGCTCTCCAAATTAGATCCTCTCCACTCGAACCACCCCCACCACCTAATACTACAAGGACAATTACCTCCTTCTGAGTGCTTACAAACAAAGCACCAAGAGACAAGCAAAAAGAAGCTACACCTCAGCTTCTAGAGCTGTGTGATCAAGAGGAGACATCGACCTCTACTCATGAGACCCTTGCAACGTTGTCATGCTCAAACCCAGGATATGTCTTTCGATCTCAATAAACATTACTCTTCCTCCTCCAAATATCAACAAAGGGTAGCCTCTTCCAAACAACATGATGTGTTATAGACCCACTCTTCCAAATCCTCCGACTCTAATTCATCCAAACAATCTTTTATCAAGAGTTTATTTCCTTCAACCTCTGGTGGTAGTAGAGATCCATTTATTGTGAACACTAACTCAACTAATAATGACTTCGCTTCATCATCATCATGTTAAGATATAAGGCTACACATATAATAAAGTCACTTAAGTGACTTAGGTTAAATATTAGGTTTACGTATTTAGGTTATAAGTTAGGGTTTTGGACAAATAAGATTTTTTGAACTCTTTATATGAGAGATGAAGCTCATTGTATTAGATGCACCAATTAGTTATAAAATATCGTATTTGTTATTGTGTTTATCTCTCTCATGTTCCATGTTGTAACCCTACCTAGTATTTTTAGTTCTCGTAACATGGTAGCAAAGCAAGAGCAAGCCTATGTCACAAAAATTGTTAGAGTAGCAACTAAATCGATGGCGTAGTCATACAGTCACCAACCAACAACTTCCATGCAGATTTAGCAGTGCAGCAACCCCATCAATTGGGTAAAGTAGTCGTCATTTGAAGTTACCTATTTGTCGTTGGAGAAAGCCGCCCACAATTTATCACACCTCAGACAAGCCACTGATTTTAGAGGAAGGCACCCACAATTTTTTTACACTATTGTCGAAAAGCTTAGTTGCCATTTGTCTGAGCTGCCGAATTGCTTAGTTGCCATTTGTTTGAGCTGTCGAACTGCTAAGTCGTTGAATTATCTAAGCTACCAACAATAGAATCAAGTTGCCATGTTATCATCATATTTTATATTTGTCGTCAATTTTTTTAATCGAGCCTCCATATGAACTGTCGAAGAGCTTACATTTGACTGTCGAAGGGCCAGGGCCACCGCCGTCAAAAGGAAGGAGCCGACATTTGAGAGTAGTTGTCGTGTCTAGAACCGAATCGTTGTTGCTTGCAATACGTGAATAAAATCCAAGTACAAGAGGAGGAACAATATGTATTCTCTCTTAAGGAATTTGACAGTCAATAGTGGAGCTCTTGTTAGTGTTTGGTGAAGCCTCTGACATGAGAGAACCTAATGAGTCTTGCGCACGTAGAGGATTATGCAGTTGAAGATAAGAGATTTTCAAAAAGAGGGGGTAGTTTGCTTCCATCTTGAGACATAGATCGTTTTCTTTCTAACCTTATTTTCAGCAAACAAGTTATAATTTCAACATATCCATTTTAATTTTTAGTAGCTCATACAAAGGAATTTTCTCTCCATGTTTTCAACAAAACGATCTAGGGTTTCATCATTCTGTTATCTAGATCATTTTGCATTACAATGTTGGCAAGTTACATGGGGGACATAAGTTGTGCTCTCATGGTTATTGAAGGAGATGTAACCATCAATGGATCCACCAAATCTTGACAGTGAAGAACCACCAGACGATCAGAGTGGTGAGACCTTTCTAAAGAAATGGCCTTCTATGCATTTTAGGAATCCAATACTTTACAAACAGGAAAGGATCAACTAACAAGCTCAATATGGATGGTTGTCTAGATAGCTCAATAGTTGTGAATCTAGGGAATGATCTCTCATTATTTGTAGAGACATGCATGTGGATTGCAGTCCACTAGTGCATTTGGATTGATGTCCAGTAATAGACTTCGGGAGATTCATGATTCAAGAGTTCAGGGAAGTGGAATCTAGGAACTCGAGTATTCAACTCAGAAACTAAACCTTTTCAAGGGTTACAAGGCAGCTTGATGGAGCTCAACCCGATCCAAGAACTATGGTCAAAGAAGAAGCTTTTGAAAGGATGACTAACTTTGTTTAGTTTTTAGTTTATGTGTTTTCATTCAAGTATATGTATTTGATTTCAGTTTGTTATCTTTCAGCGACGTACGCCTTATGGGGGGTGTTAAGATATAAGGCTACACATGTAATAAAGTCACTTAAGTGACTTAGGTTAAATATTAGGGTTTACGTATTTAGGTTATAAGTTAAGGTTTTGGACAAACAAGATCTTTCAAACTCTTTATAAGAGAGATGAAGCTAATTGTAATAGATGCACCAGTTAGTCATAATAATATCATATTTTTTAGTGCTTATCTCTCTTGTATTTTGTGTTGTAACCCTACCTAGGATTTTTAGTTCTTGTAACACATCAATTGGTGATGACACAAGGGGACCTTGAATAATCTCCCCTAGGTGTTCCCATGAAGATGGGTAACACTTTTTGGCAAGCAAAGGGTGTGATTATGTTGAAAAACGGCCTCAATTGAGCTTCCTACAAGCCATCGATCAAAATATAAAAAGCTAAATCAAGGGATTAAGTAAGCACTCGATGGAGCTATTTTAAAACTCTCGATTGAGGGTTAATAAAACCCTCGATTCAGCTCCATAGCTCGATTAAGGGTTTTTATTAACCCTCGATGGAGCTTTCAAATCTCCATCCAGCCATTGAGTCCGATAAAAATTTTAAAACAAAAGGCTGAGAAAAATCCCCCCTTTGCAATTTTAAAGCTCAATCGAGCTTGGAAGCTCGACTGAGCTCCTTTGAAAGCTCATTCGAGCGTCTACAACAATCATAACTATAAAACAACAACAGACCGCAACTTATTTCATCACGTATGTTGCATAGAAGCTCAACCAAGGACTAGTAGAGAGTGGTTATAGATATAATAGCATAGTAATTGGTGTTTATGGATGTGATTGAAACCATGGAAAATATGGAGAAGGGTCTTTTCATTCTTAATCCTTGCCTATGATCAAGAACAAAAAACCAAAGGACCCTTATCCCCATTTGTCATGATTTCAGTCACATCTATAACTCCAATTACTCTATGACCCATATCTACACATATAAAATCTAAAGGAAGTGGTGGTCATGTTGTCTTTACCTGATTTCTCTTCAAAGTATTTACTAGTACTCACAAGTATCATTCTTCTTGTTGAAATTATGTTTTACTATATTTGATTATCTTATAAATCTATGTTTAATTTTAATTAAATTGGAAGAGCTTGATCCCATAAAGGTTTTAATTATAATAAATATTAACAAATTTATTAATTTATAAGGGCACCCAAACAATTAATAGTTGGAATATTCTCACGCTAAGAATATGTACATGGTACAAAACCATTTCTCAAGGTATCAACACCAGGGCGAGGACAAGCTCCAGACCAATGACACACTTTGCCCAACAAAGTTAGAGAAAGGGATTTGCCTAGGGTGGTTTTGGTTTTTTGAGTAGTTTCCTTCAAACATGAATTTTGGCACCCAAAATTTTTTTTAATCGTTTTAAAATGCTCGATCGAGCTTTTGTCTAACCACACATAAACCCTCGATCGAAGTATTTAAAAAAATACGTAAAACCTCAATCAAGGGATTTAAAACAAGCTTTTAGCCCCCATTTCTACAAATTTAATTTTACGGCCATCTTTGTTAGGCCTAAACCCTATCTTAGGATGCACCTTGGGTGGCATACTTCATACTGATGGATTCGTCAATGAATCGTCTATCCATTGACATACAATTTATGGGTTTTTGAGTTCATATGATAATTCTTTTTTATTTTATTTTCAAGCTTACACTTAAAAACCATGTCCACAACTTTGAATCAATGTAAAGAAAATCAACAACATAAAAATTGCACAACCAAAAAATTTTAAAAATATATATATGCCCTACATTAACGCGACGTCTTCAAAAGGGTATTTTTTGTTTTTCAGTTTTTGTAACCAATAAAAAAAAAAGTTTATGTGCACACGCGTGTACAAAATGCTATTAAAGTTTTCAATGGTCAGTTTTGAAAATTAATAAAAAATATAATTTTCCTAAATAAACTAAAAAAAATGTACGCCTTTATGCATTTTGTATAGATTATGTTCATATATTTTTTTCAAAAATTATGCATTTATGACTAAATTAGTTTAAGTGCACACAAGCCACTTGTTAATTTTTACTGAAATTTACAAGAACAGGCATATCATTAAATGCAATTTTGACATATTGAATAATAGTATTATTTAAAAATTTATATATATAGTTGGAACGAAAACATAATTAACTACATTTTTTTTTATGCATGTCAAAATTCACAAAGCATATATGAGTTTTGAGAGATTCGATTTAATAAATGAGTAAAAAATCGAATTTTCACCGTCACTTTTGGCCAAAAAGTGCTACCCATCTTCATGGATTCACCCCCCTAGAATCTTTAATCAACACATTATCTCGGGCTCTTGAGTAGTGATCAAATTTGAAGGGTGGGTATTAATTTTTATTGGAAGGGCATTTGTTCTTGGAGTCCTTCAAAGATGAAGGGCAATTTAAATAATTTTACTTCAATTGACAAGTATAAATTAACTAAACCCTTCCCCCAAAAAAATGCAAAACACAAATATTTCCCATCCAAATCTTTACAATCTTAAACAATTGAGCACTCCTGAATATCTACTTGATAAAATGGTATCTTTTCAATAAAACCAAAATTGAACACATTAATTTGACATATATGTAACATTAATTTTACAGTTCATTAAAAAAACAACTATTTTGTTGTATTTTTTCTGGGTTAGACCACACTTCATTATACAGAAAAACTACTTAGACTATGCAATAACCATATTGGGGCCTCTACATGATGTTATGCATATACTGCTAAGAAAATTACTTACTATTAACTATGTACAAAAAGAAGCCACTAAGCAAAATGAGGCTATAATAAACCTACAACCAAAATCTACATATAAAACCAACCAAAACCTTAATTCAAACTGGAGAGAGGGAAACCATCCAAGCTTGAGAGATGTAAGAATGATGGACACTAGGAGCCTAAGAAAAAACAATGCATAGCTCAAAAAAACATTAAAAAATAATCCTCCATACCAACCAAGTTAGCAACACTAGCATCATAAGGGCTTGGGCATCAAATTTTGTTGTTCAACACTTGTCGCGACAACATACAGGTATGGGATGGAGGGGAAATGGAATCAATCCTAAGTCAACTAGAGCCTTGCAACTCGCTACATGTTTGAGTCTCGACAATCTACCTTTTAAATTGAACCACAACAACAAAAGAAGTTTGTTAATGGATCGATTTGCGAAAATTCTAGATACATGAGTAATTAAGAGCTCGAGGCTCTAAAATTTGATGTGTTTTTTACCAATCCACAATTCGGTGAATTCATAGTCACTGGCATGAAATTTAAGTTATTTAATGAAAGAATTAATGTATCTAGCTCTATGTCGAAATTGTTTTCCATGCTAATGCGAGCCACTTCCCTCCTTATTGTCTTACCAAAAGGCATGATAATGAGGAAGAAGACATGAAAATTATGGACTTCACCATCAAAGAAGCCTTACAAACACATTGGTAAGGAGTTATAAGAAGATCACAACAATCCAACGTGTCAAATCTCAGATGATAGTGCAAATTAAAGACTTATATGGTAAATTTAATATAGTAAGACTTACTTATAGTTGTCTCTTACTCTTTGCGTCTTGACACATTTGATCATTTATGGTTGTCTCTGCGCCTTGAACCAATTGATATTATAAGGTGAGGATGTGCATGCATAATAATCATTAGTCATGACTATGCGATGAGGATTTAAATGGAAGAGGATGTAAAGACATGTAATTTTTATACGTATTTTGGTGGCGAGTGTCGACGAGAAACGTGGTGAGAAACCACATATTTTTGGAAGGACGGAGGGAGATTACATGATCATGATCATGCCACCCATCAAATTGAAGACAATTCCTGAGCCAATTTTTTTTTTTTAATTTTATTAATAACCATTGTGGTACTTTGGTCCAAATGTTTTTTCTAACTCATTGTTTCTCCATATTGTGTTCGTAGTGCCACCTCTCTATATCAATGCATAAATCAACCTCAGCTTGGTTTGTGGTTCTAGTTGCATGCCATTATTTGTAGTTGCATGCCATTGAGTGTTGTTTAGAGTTGTCGTGAGTCTGTGACATTCATGCAATAAATGAAGTCTTGTAGACGAGGACTCATCAAAGGGGAAATTTGAATTTCATTTTGACGAAAAACTAGTGGACATTGGTATCCAAGTTCACATAGGTAGTAGGTACAATGTTTCAGCCTTGTTTTGGGCCTAGTAGTGGTTATGTTATTACAACCATAGTCATTAACACATTGTCACACCTTAGATCTCAGCCTGAATTGAGTCGGGATTCAAAGTCAAATCCCAGTGGCTAGTACATCATAGTCGTCAGTCATCTCTCGTCACCTTGCAAAGCTAAGCAGTGAGTGCATGACATGAGTGAGTGAATGATTATAATTTATGATATTTCCAATATTTTGAATGACGAGTCGAATTTTATAGAATAGGAATTTCAACATATAAATTGAAATTTATATGGATGGGTAATTTCAAATGTTGCCCTTCTTTTGAAATGTTGATATAAATTATGTCCTTCCTATTGGAAGGATAAAATTCGGATTTTAAATTTTTTTTGAAGGGCAGTTAACTTTACACTTCTAGGAAGGGCTAGAACCCTTTGGAAGGGTCGGGAAGGGTTCAAATTTGAAAGCTGCTCTTGAGCTCTTGACAAGGATTCTCTCTTTTCTTTACCCTTCTTTGTGATTCCCAACTTTGTATCTCACTACTAGATGATAGCAACTTCTCTTTGTCATCATCCTCATCATCAATGGGTGATGGCAAAAGGGGACCTTGGCAAGCTCCCTTGGAATCTTCAATCAATACATTCTCTCCAACTCTTTAACCTTCACAAGGATTCTTTCTTTTCTCTACTCTTCTTTGTGATTCCCAACTTTATATCTCACTTCTAGATGATAGACTATAATTCTTAGGCCTTGAATTTCATAGATTAGATCTACTTTATAGGATTTGTACTCACACTCGTGTATTGCTTCTCACGTACCAAGCAATTCCTTTGACCTATTTTTCGTCACTAGTTGGACATTAATAAAAGTATCTTGTCTTATCATGGAATCTCAAAACTCCCTCTCTTCGTCCACCCCCACCCAAACCAAATACATCTAGGCAGATTACATCTATCTTCTTAGTTCTCCCAACAAACAGAGGCACCAAGGATGTGGTCCATGAGACCTCGAGAATGTTCCTTCGGCAAGACCCTTACAAAGATGTTGTCTCAAACCCCAAGACAATTCTCACAACACCAATAAACAAATGACTTCCTCCAAATCTCATTAGCAAGTTACATCGTCTAGACAACAAGACACACCTCAGATCAACTCTTCTAAGTCCTCAATCCATCTTGATGCACCTCAAATTAGCTCTTGACAAGGATTCTCTCTTTTCTTTACTCTTATTTGTGATTCCCAACTTTGTATCTCACTACTAGATGATAAACTTCTCTTCGTCATTATCCTCATCATCAATGGGTGATAACACAAGGGGACCTTGAGCAGTCTCCCTTGAGATCTTCAATTAATACTTTCTCTAAGGCTCTTGAGCCTTGACGGTGATTCTCTCTTTTCTTTACTCTTCTTTGTGATTCCCAACTTTGCATCTCACTATACTAGATGATAGACTCTAATTCTTAGGCCTTGGAATTTCATAGATTAGTTCCACTTTATAGGATTTGCACTCACACTCCACTCATGCATTGATTATAGCGTACCAAGCAATTCCTTTGACCTATTTTTGGTCACTTGTTGGACATTAATAAAATTATCTAAGCTTATCATGGAATCTCAAAACTCCCTCTCTTCACCCACCCCCACCCAACCAAATACCTCTAGGCCAATTACATCTATCTTCTTAGTTCTCCCAACAAACAAAGGCATCAAGAATGAGATCCATGAGACCTCGAGAAGCCATCTATATTCAATCGAAAAGACCCTTACAAAGACGTTGTCTCAAATCCCAAGACAATTCTCATAGCACTAACAAATAGATGACTTCCTCTGAATCTCAATTGCAAGTTACATCGTCTATACAACAAGACACACCTCAAATCAGCTCTTCCAAGTCCTCCAGTCCATCTTCTACCTAGAACCTCTTATCTATGGCCTCAAATGTTAGAAGAGATACATATATTGGGAGCTTTGGCTCAAGAGTGGGAAGTTGTCCCCACCCCTCCTCCTTCTCCACAAGAGATAGCATCGACGGTCATTAAGGTTCCCTCTTTTGTACTGCCACATGAGACATCCTCCTCCACATTGGTCTTTGTTTCTGAACGATGCTTGCACATATCTACGATACATCTTTGTTTACTGCTCCTTGATCTTAGAATTTATCTAATATAGATTAGATATGCTTTCATTATGATTTTATAGGAGCAACGTTTACACTTAGATTAGATATGCTTTCATTATGATTTTATAGGAGCAACGTTTACACTTAGATTATATATGCTTTCATTATGATTTTATAGGAGCAACGTTTACACTCACACTTTGTATTCAAAATATCTTATTTTATCTAATCTTATCTTTGCTCATCAATTATAACTTATTAGCCACCTAAATCCATTATTAGGGGCCGTCCTTATATGCAGTCTTATTCCCTTGAGGATTCTATCATGTTTTATAATATCTCAATATGTGGCTAACAATGTTGGACCAGGAAAGGACGACCGTGACGGCAGAATACCATTGCAAACATGTTTATGTAGAAGGTATGGGAGAAGGAGAAAGTGGCCATTTGGCCATTCACACCAAGTTTTTTATAGTGGAAATATATCAGGAGTAAGTATCAGCTATTGAAGAGATGGTGAGATCACAAAGATCAAACTCAGATCATCTAATGGAAGAACAGCCATCAGTTCATAACTCCCTGGAGGACCCCACAGACTTTATCAACTCTGCCTTTCATCGCCTCTCTAGGCTTGAGGCAGCAATGATGGAAAACATGGATGAGATTAACTGGATGGCTTCAATGGAAGCTCAACTCCATCGGATTACCCAAGCCCTGGAGTCAGCTTGAAGGGTCAACTCCATCGGATTACCCAAGCCCTGGAGTCAGCTTGAAGGGTCCCCCCTCTTGGAGAGAGGACACCTAGTTCTGGATCAATGGAAAGAAGCCCATCCCCTGATCAAGATGAGCGAGAGCAAATCATTGATGCTGTTGTACCAGACAACCCCTGAATGGTAATGAGGAAGAGTCAGGAAACGTGAGTGTCTCGAAACAAAGGGGCATTGAACTTACTGAAGTTGACTGTAAAGACAGCCAGGGCAGAGGAGGACTACAATCCACCAATCACGTTTTTGTCAGTTTCTTCAGATAATGTTTACAATCTTCTTTGATAGCAATTTTGTAATCTGTTCAAGGAGAATTAAAAATGCCACTTCTCGTGGTTACCGGGATTAAAAATGTGGAGTATTTCATGGTGGTGTGGCCAGTATGCACCCCTGTTTCTGAGTAACTTAAACCCTTATTTCTGTAAAAGAAATAGAAGAGATCACGAACGGTGCTGGAACAGAGAACATCTTTATGACAATTTATGACGCTCTAGCAATTTATTTGGCAAAAAGCAATGAAGTGCCAATTATCTAATTCTAGAAGGCATTCTGAGGTTTCACTTACAGCCTTGTAGTTTTTGCAGGGTGCTCCTGCATCCACCAGACACTTTAGAGTGTTTGAATGTCATATCAGTGAATGAGACTGCCAGAGTCTCACTTGTGAGGGATTGTCTAGTGTCCGCCGGTGTGCATGCATGAGAGTAGGGGTAAGGGTGAAGGTGTGCATTGGTCACATTCACCCCCAGCCCGGCAGAATCCCATTTGTAAGTACTTGTCCAGTGTCCGCCGGTGTGCATGCATGAGGGTAGGGGTAAGGGTGAAGGTGTGCATTAGTCGCATTGACCCCAGACCGGCATTCATGAGAGGGTAGGGGTAAGGGTGACGGTGTGCACTGGTCACATTTACCCCAACTGCATTCACCCCAGACCGACATCCATGAGAGGGTAAGGGTAAGTGTGACGGTGTGCACTGGTCACATTTACCCCAGAAGCAGAGCATGATTTGGGTGCACGTCCAAAGGTACACATAATCCCAAGAAAGTTCCCAACGGGTCATTTGCATCCAGCTTTGTTACCAGAAACAGGTAACAGAAAGGGGAAATTAGGACGGAATAAGAAATGGAGCTAGGGGGTTTTGGGGAATCATAAATGGGAAGCCCCTCCCCCGCATTTATTCATGTACTAATGTAGTTTCAAGATGGGAAAGGGATGAAAACGAAAACAGGAATGGAACAAAAATCGGTTTTTCTGGTCATATTTCGTGTAACATGGGCAGCCAGTGCAAGCGGGGTGAGTAAAATCATAAGCGGAAAGACCACGACGATAAAAAATGCGTCAGCGGCTAATCTAAGTGAATGTTTGAACGCACAGTCAAAATTAGTTTTCACGAAAGAAAAACATAGGCATGTAACAGATTTGTGCAAAAAAGCATACCGCCATGCAACACCTTCAAAACACGAAGCCCCGAAACACATGCAGAAGAAGAAGAAGAAAATGTTCCACTGAAGCCCTTCGCCCGCTGCACCTGGAGGCCGCCAGATTTGGTAACAGCCCTTTCGCCTGCAATTCAAGAACCCCCAGATGTTATAATGAACTTGCATTCAATTTCATTGAAAATAAGAAGAGATGAGATGGCTATTATTCTCATTGGGATTGTTCGGCTTCCTTACTGGTCACTGTTCTTGTCTGAGCTCTCGTCCTGGAGGAAAGCGAGAGGTTGCCTTCTCACCGCCATTTGCTGTGAATCAAGAGATTTCTGAAATGATTTTTTGGTGAATGAGGTTGCTTGAATCAAAGGTCACTGTGAATATGCGTTGATTTTTCCTATAGTTGCAGAACGCGAGTAGTGAGGAGGAAAAGCAGAAGGCGAGAAGTGAGGAGAAAAAGCGGGAGGAGGAGGGACTTTTGAAATAGAGTTTTGGGAGGAATGACCGTTTGATTACCAAACTTTATTTTGGCATCTATGCTCTACCACATTGTTACTTAGAATCAAATAGTACAAAGATGATCATTGATAAAGCTATAGTCTGGAGATTATATATCTGCTCAAGAACCTCCAAAAACTCACTACATCCCAGAATTACAAACTTTTCCAGAATATCCAAAACTACAAAAAGAGGAAACAGCAAAAGTTACAATGTATCCATATTTGAGCCACCTGAAAAAAACAGTCCATGGAAACCTTAATCATAGAAATAAGTGTCACCACTATCTAATATGGAATGGTCCCACCACTCCTCCCATATTAGCTGACCTTCCAATCCAGCCAAGGCCTGCTTAGATAATTTATCCGCCAAAGAGTTGTGTTCTCTATAAATATGTTCAAAGCTAATATTCTGCTGCTGAGCAATTTCATAATGAGTACGAAGACACCAATGTCTCAAGGATGTTATATTTAATTTGAACTTACCATCCGTCCACTTAATTGTAACACGGGAATCTCCATACACTTTGATGTTAACCAAACCGAAGATATTTGCCACTCTCAGCACACACCAAAGAGCCATAAGTTCAACTTTCATATTACTACCAACGCCACAATTCAATCTAACTGTGAAATAATGTGAATTATTCAGATAGAGCACACCACCCACTACACATATCCCATTTTGTGCGGCACCATCAAAGAAAAGAACTCGCTGCTCCACGTTGAGAGAAAAGAGACTGACCTTGTCTATCTTCTGCTTTTGAACATCAGCTTTATATGAAGAAAACATTTTCATGACTATCATGCTGCACTTCACTACCTCAGGAGACACATTCTGGAAAACTACACAATTTCTTGTGTACCATACAGCCCAAGAAATGAAAATAGCAACTGAAAAAAAATACCTTGCTTTTCGTGTACCAAGTCAAGAGACAAATGTTGAATGCACCAACATCCCATTGATATGAAAAATTCAATTTTGCAGCAACAAACTCCCATATTTTTTGAGTGAAAATGCAATTGACAAATATGTGCTGAGATGTTTCTGCTGCATTAAGACAAAGAACACATATGTTGGGGCCAATCCAACCTCGCTTAATCAAATTATCCCAAGTCTTCAACTTGTTCCGAAGAGCTAGCCATAAGAAACATTTTATCTTTAATGGAATTGTCCATTTCCATAAGAGCTTATACCACCAATCTGGAGGGAAGATAAGTTTTTCTTTCATGATTCTATTGTAAGCAGAATTAGCCATGACTATGCCAGATGAAGGATTCCCTTCCCAAACTAATTGATCATTCTCATGAATAATTTTGACACCAGCTTTCTTGGTTTTTTCTTATTGTGTTGTAGTCTAGTACTTTTTAGCAGCTACTCCTTTCTTTTTGCTATCTTGTGGCCTATTTTGGCGGTTGGTGAATTTCCTCCCTGTACTGGCAACTGGAGGGGTGACCGGTTGGTGGCGGTGTTCTTCTTTTACGTCGGTCTCATCATGGTTAGGGTTCTACCGGATTCGGGTCAGACTTCCCAGTTGGCTCCTTCTCTGTCGTTTTCCCATGTTGGCGATCCTGTGCTTAATAGTTCTAGGGTTAACAAAATTCGTGGTTCCAAGGCTAAACAGCGTCGTCTTCTTAAAACCTTCAAAGCCAGGGACTCGGTGTCCAGATATGACATTGATTTTGACTACAATTTGGATCGAATAGGTATTCTTGCGGAGAGAGCGCTTGTCGGACGACTGGAGTTCACCTCTGCAAACAAGATGGATATTGTGGATTGGGTGAACAAGTTTTGGGTCCCGGTGACTGGTATGGCCCCGAGAATCAATCTCTTGATGAATCGTTGGATATTGTTTGTTTTCTATGAGGCTGAACATATGGATAAGATCCTTTCGGGGTTTTGGGAGTTTAAGAAAGGTTCACTATATCTTCAGCGATGGTGCATTAATTTTGACCCTCTCAAAGAGTATCAAGCCAAGCGTCATCTGTGGATGTTAATCCCAGGATTTCCTGTTGAATTATGGACTGAAGAGGTCATTATTGGACTGGCAAATTCAGTGGGAAGATTTGTCAAGTTGGACAAGCAAAATCTATTTGGCATGGACAGGAGTTATGCTAAGGTCATGGTTGAGCTCGAGCTTCGTTCTGGATTACCTGATGAAGTGGCGATTGCTTAGGGTAGTAGGGTTTGGAGGCAAACCCTAGACTTTTTCAAAATTCTGTTCAGATGCTTTGCCTGTCATTCTATTGGACATGTACGTGCCAGTTGCCCTCAGAATTGGAAGCTTTTTGCGGAAATTTCCCCTTCTGGGCAGTGGTCCCCTAAAGTTGGTCCTCAAAAACATTCCTCTAAGGAGTCGGGTAAGTTTGATTCTGGCTTTCTTGAGCCCTATCCTGTCTTAACTTCTGAAGAAATTGCTTTCATAGAAAATTCGGAAAATGTTCTTTCAAATAGAATTTATAAGGGATAAATTAGGATGAGACACGATTTGGTTACGGGTCTTTTGTTGGAGAAACATGAGTTTGATTCCCCTACCCCTCCGATAAATTGTAAATTGATCGATGAACTAGAATCTATTGATATGGGTTTTGATTCTGATTCTCTTGTCCCCACTCAATCTGTCGTGGGATCTGACCCATCAAATCCTATTATTATTCAATCTACATCTGTGGGGGGTTTGGGCGAATTTGTTGCATATGAGTCTGTTACTGGTGCTGGACCTTCTAGACCTAACTACATTCCTGTTGTGAAGCCTAGGGAGAGTGTTGTTGACGGAGGATTGGGTGGTGATTTACCTTTGGGGTCTGTTGATGGGGTGGGTTCTAAAAATCCTAAATTTTTCCCTCATGTATTTCGTAAGGAAAATTATGTGGATCCTCTCGTAGGGTCTGATACTGCTCTCATTCCATCTGTTATCCCACCTGTTACCGTCTCCTCGTCTGACAACTCCATCTTAAAAGAAAGTGGATATCTCCTTTTGGAGATGGGGGAGGAATTTCCACCCTTACCTACTTTCACTAAAAACTCGGGTTCAGATTCTCTGGCAAAGCCTTTGAGTGCTCTTAATTTCCATAATGTTACCATCCACAGGGGCAAGAAAAAAAAGAATTTGGATAAAGCTGTGATTCCGGGTTTAGATCCATACATTCCTGTATCGAAAAGATTGGAAGAGGTTGTAGCTGGTGATGACTCGAATTCTATGGGGCTTAGAGCATTGTCCCCCGAGTTGGGTGGTTCTTAATGTCTATTTTGTCCCTCGATTTGCATGGATTGGGTAAGGTATCCCGGGCTTAGACCTTATCCAATCTAATTAAAGCTGCTAGCCCTGCTATTGCTCTATTCCAAGAAACTATGTGTGACGATTCTATTGCTATTTCTAAACTTGGTAAAATTCTACCAAACTGGGAAATTGCTGCTGTTAATTCTAGTGGTTTGTCAGGGGGGCTTGCAGTGGCATGGAACCCTGCTTTATTTGCTTTCAAAGCCTTTGTTACTCCTTGGGGCATTTTGCTTAAAGTTTCTTTTTGTGGCTTGCATCAAAACATTTCCATCCTAAACTGCTATGCTCCATACAAAGAAAGGATGAACTTTTGGACTTCTCTTCGGGGTTCTGGTCTACTGAATTTAGATGATTTAATCATTGCAGGAGATTTAAATTTCACCTACAATTCTGCTAAGATTTGGGGTACTGTGGCCAAATTGGATGAGCTGGCAGGTTTCTTTTCCAATTTTATTTCAGAAGCCGATTTGGTTGATGTTCTTCCTCATAAACTTATGCCTACCTGGACAAATGGTAGATTTGGTTCTGATGGCATTCATAAAAGGTTAGACCGCTTTCTTGTGAAGACTAAACTGCTGGAGCTCTTTCAAAAAGCATATAACAAAGTTGAGTGGTCTTATTTACGTTTCATACTAATCCATATTGGATTACTGGTGGATTTGGTCAATTGGATGATGGTTTGTATCTCGTATGCCAGTTTTGCGGTGTTGATAAATGGCTCACCTACCTCCTTTTTTCGAGGGACTCATGGTCTGAGACAAGGGTGTCCGTTGTCACCTTATCTATTCATACTGGCCATTGAGGGACTAAGCTTATTGATCAATAAGTCCAAGAATCAAAGGCTTATTGATGGAATCAAAGTGGTGAGAACTCTCTCGATTTCAAACCTTTTATTTGTGGATGACATCCTTTTATTTGTGGATGACATCCTTTTATGTGGAGTAGGGACAAAAGCGGAACGGAAGCAGTATCATAGGATTCTCAATATTTTATGCGATGCGTCAGGGATGCTTATAAACCCTACTAAATCATGTTTTGTGTGCACGTGTGATGATATTGATACTAAAAAGTTTATTGATGACCTTCTTTCGTTCCAAATGAAGGGCATTGAGGTGGGTATGAAATACCTTGGATTCATTATAAATCCCGACTACTATCTTGTGGTCAATTGGAATTGGCTGATGCAAAAGACCACCAGAAGAATTAGTTCATGGTCTTACAAGTGGCTGACATTGGGGGGGTGGCTTATCTTGGTTAAAACTGTACTACAAAGTGTCACGGTTTACTTATTCTCTCTTTTTGTTGTTCCCATGGGGGTGATTGAGACCATTCAACGTAAAATGTTTCATTTCTTGTGGGTGGGCAGAGTAGGCTCTACGAAGATTTGTCTCACCTCTTGGGAGAGTATATCTCTTCCCCTATAACTGGGTGGATGGGGGATCAAATGTTTGAAGTCTTTCAACCGGGCACTCTGCGCTAAGAGTCTTTGGCGTAGTCTGTTTGATGAGGGTCTCCGAGGCAAGATTATCAAAGCTAAATATTTGAATGAGCTCCCCCCATGTCATTGGTTCAAGTCGAATTTCAAATCCGGTTCCAAGATATATGAAGTCTAGCGAAGCCTCCTTAAGGATTTACCTATTATTAATCATTCCCTTTGTTGGGCGGTGGGTCTTGGAATTCTATCTTTCGTGGGCATTAATCCGATACTGGGTCTCGATGAGGGTTACAAGTTGTCTTCTGTACTCATCAAAGAGATGCATACTAGAGTTATCTTTGTATTGAAACAAGCGTTAAAGCTCCAAAATGACTCCTCGATTTGGTGGTTATCTTCTACTGACATGTCACTTATTTGTTCGCTTGATGATGAATGGGACGCTTTTGTCCATAAGCTTATTTCGGCTGGCATTTCCATCATCGATAAGCCTGATCAGTTGGTATGGGCATTGAATACGACGGAGGGATCTGTTTCAGCCATGATGGCATATAATATCATGTTTGAAGATGTGATGGGTAATGTTGGTAACAAGTGGGCGAGGAGGCTGTGGAATGGTAAGGTGCCACTAAAAATTAGTTGTTTTATTTGGTTGTGCTTACAGAATAAAATCTTAACATGGAAGAACCTACAAAAACGAGGTTTATGGGGCCGGGTATCTGCCATTTGTGTTATAAGGAACAGGAGGACATCAACCATCTCTTTGGGAGATGCTCCTTCTTTCAAAGGATTTGGCAGGCGCTTAGGATGTCTACCCCTGTGCTTCCCGGTTGGGACAAGACTTTCTTCATTGAAAATTTGTCTGTTTGTTTCAATCTTCTGGAATTGAACATTAACATTGTCTTTTATGCTATCTGGGAAGTTTGGCGAGAAAGAAACGGGGTGATCTTTAGGGATCATAGGCCAAATATTGAATTGGTATATACTCCTATCTGTGCATGGATCTGTTCTGGCAGCGGTCCTCCAAATAAATTATTGAACAAAACTAAACCCTTTGTTGATGTTGAGCATCTCTTCCCAATCGGTTATTTCGATGGAGCCGCCCAGGGGGGAGTATGTGGCGCAGGCATGGTCCTTAAGCTTTCCTCGGAACATTTTTGCCATTTGCAACTCAAAGCGGGTCGAGGTACAAATTCCAGAGTTGAGCTTCTAGCTCTTTGGGGGCTTTTGTGGTTTGCTAGGAAGGTGAGCATTGATACTGTTCACATTTTTGGTGATTCACAATTCATCATCGACTGGGCTTCGGGTAAACATTGATTAAGACCTTTATTACTGGAGCATTGGATGAAGAGGACATGTTCTTTGATTATGGCATTTTATGATATCTCATTTACACATATTTACTGATGTTATAACAAGGATGTTGATGGTATTTCAAAGTTGGCACTAGGTGATATGGACAGACTCCTCATCAAGGAATTTAGAGGAGCATTTCTAGTTAGCACGAGCCATTTGGAAATATGTTGACTGATTCAGATGGTGCTATTGGATAGTTTTTGTGCGATGTATTGACTTTTTGTGATACTAGTATGTGTATCTTTTTTACATAATTTTAAGATAGAAGACTTTTCAATTTCTGTGAAAGTATGATGGGCATTGAGAAGTCTTCTCGCTTCTCTGGTGATGTAATGTAATGGAGACACAACTTTTTCTATTAATAATTTTTTTTTTTTTTTTTCGATATGAAAAAAAACACTCTCCTAAATTATTTAAAATTCTTAAAAATGTTTTATGTATTTTTTATGTTTTATATATTTTTCCGACATTTATTGACATATAAAACTCTGAAATAAATTTAAAGAAAGAAAAAAATATTAAAATTTTAACTACATCAAAATAAACATTATAATATAACAATTAATTGTTGTAGATAAACATTACAAAACCTTCATATTCATAGAAGCAAACATAGCACTATATGTCTTGAAAATGGGCCAAAAAAATATTTTGAATAGAAAGGAATACTACCTAATACCCTTCTTGGCTGCAACATTAACTTTATGAGATCATTAATCTAAATATAGTAATACTTCTGGTCCAGGATAGTTGGCGCATTGAGGTTTCCGCCATAGCATCTGCACTCAGAAATAGAATTTGCGTGAGGCAATATATACATAGATTGACTATACATGCATGCGGTACATAGACAAGTCATGGTATTGAAATTTGCCGAAATTTTTGATACAATATATCATATGTCAGAAATAAGTATTATGTTTATAAGCTAGATAATTGTGTGTTCTGATAATTGCATGCATCAGCTGATTTTATTTTGGATGCGCAGCTGGAGGTAACCCCCTCCCTGGTGGGAGGCGACCTGGTTTTTTGCTTAGTCTGATGGCTCATGTTTCCTTCTAGTCTGTGGTGGGCTGCGTTTTCCGGTTTGGCTTTCACTTATGGGTTGTTTTCCTGCATGTGGGGTGCTACCTTGTTCGTGGAGGGTTTTGCTATGTGACTTTCCATGGTCTGAAATGAGTTGGTTTTTTTTTTAGTTATCTTTAATTTTTTGAACTGGAGTCAAACCTGCAGGTCTAGTACCAGCCAGTATAAAAAAATGGGAAATAGGGGTACTTTGTTGCAGTTATTTGACTTTGTTTTTTGGGTTTGTCTGGTGGGGGTTGTACTTATTTGTAGCTGTTTGGTGGTCACGGGTTTCTTTTTTCCCCTTCTGTCTATTTTGCCAGTATTTACGTTCTTCTGCGGCGTTCCGGGTTCTCAGTTTACCATTCTTGGTTTTGTGGGGTTTACTGTTGGTGTTGCTTACCCTTGGTCTTGTCAGGGATATGTGTCGGTCGTTTGGCTTTTGTTTTGACAGCTGCCGATAGTTTTTAGGGGTCTGGTCCAGGATGGGACGTCATTACAACAACCTAGGGTTTTCCCCTTCGGCGGATTATGTGGGTTGTTTAACTTACTCGTCTGGGAAACGGTGTAAGGTTTCTGGTGCTCTCCCTGCTACTCTCGACGATTCTCTTGTGGTTTCGGAGGCCATTCTATAGTCCCATTTAGGTTGGTCTCGTCGGTTCAGGGGTGAGAAGGCCCGCAGACAGAGGTCTATAAAAGCGCTGAAGGTTAGAGAAGGATTGGCCCGCTTTCTTATTCCACAAGATACTAATCTGGCGCATATTGAAATGTTGAGCGCGCGGGCCATTGTTGGTTGTCTGGAGTATTCGAAAGGCGAACAGAAGGATCTGGTTGAATGGGTTCGCAAATTCTGGCTTCCGGTGGTTGGGGACATGTCGCGGGTCTTACAGCTTCTTAATGGCTAGTTAATGTTTGTCTTCACTCAGTCGGAACATGTAGGTTTGATTCTCAATCGTTTCTGGTGTTTTAATGAGGGTTCTTTGTGCCTGAAAAGATGGCATCTTGCGTTCGACCCTCTGCGGGAAAAACAGAACATTCGCCATCTTTGGCTCCTTATTCCTAGCCTTCCGATTGAATTGTGGACTGAGGAGATTATGATGGGTATTGCCAAATCGGTCGGCCGGTTCGTTCGGTTGAATAATTCTTCTCTTCATGGTTTTGATAGGAGGGCTGCCCATGTGATGATAGAATTCGACATTGCAAAAGGCTTGCCTGCGGAGGTTGAGTTGGTGTGGGGGTCTAGGGTTTGGCGCCAACGGTTGGATTATTATCGTATCCCTTTCCGGTGTCATTTTTGTCAACAGACTGGACATATTCAAGCCTCTTGTCTGGATTTAAAAGTTTGAAGACACTGTTGGCAGTCATATGAACTGTCTGGGTCCACTGTCAAGGTCTCTTCGGGTTCTGCTGGGGCCTCCTCGGATGGCACTGCTAATTCGGGTAAGCTTACTCCTTGCATTGGTTCTCCTATTCCATTTATTCCTAAGGAAGATTTATTATTGGCAAATGTTGCTGATGCTATTCTTGATAGGAAGCTTGCTTATGGGGATATTGTTTTAAATCTTGGGATGGGGGAGTCCTCCTCATTGAACCTGTCTGATCCTCATCCTCATAAGCCAAAACTTTGTATGGGTCTATTTGGGGAACCCTCATTGTTTGCTAAGGTGGGGGAGGTTTCCTTTTCTTCACCTGGTCGGCCGAGGGCTTCTTCCGGAGACATTATTGTTTGTGGGGACCCTTCGGCTCCGGTTTTGAGCTCTCATGGTATGTTGTCTGGGCTTGGGGTTTCTGAAGATCCTTCTTAGGGTTTTGGGAGGGTTTCATCTCCCTTGGTGCATTCTGGCGACAATAAGGTTCTTGATATGTCTTCTCCTTGTATTGGGTCGGGGATCAGGGTTTCCGTTGATTTCCCTGAGGGTCTCCCGGTTGCTTCGGCTTCACAGGAGTGTGGTCCTTTCACTGGCGAGGACTCTGTCTTATTGAATGATGCAGGTTATTGACCCCCTTCTGAGGTGATGACTCCTTTATCTATATATTCAAAAAACCCTTCTCAGAACCCTCTTGTCCAGTTGATCATCTCTGCTCGTTTTCATAATGTTACTATCAGGAAAGCAAAAACGTCTGCTAGGAATAGGAAGGATATGGAAGCTGATATTGTTCCTGCTATTGTGCCGGTGTCGGAAAGAATCCATATGTCTGAGGGTTTGGTGGGTCATGATGGTGTTGCTGGTGGGTGTAATATGAGTCGGGCTGAGGATGTTGTTCCTGGGGGTCATGGGGAGGTGGCTTCTGCGTTTGATTTGTCTGGGGGCCTTAGAGCTAGATCTCCCTTTGATGTTCATCCCTAATGTCTATTTGCTCCCTAAACATACGCGGGTTGGGTAGAGTTTCACGAGTTAGGGGTCTATCCAATTTATTAGCTACTACTCGTCCAAGTGTTTTACTGTTATAGGAGTCCATGTGTGATGATCTTTCGACTATTTCAAAAATCGTGGGGATATTGCCGGGTTGGGAAATTTCCATTGTTGGCTCTAATGGATTGTCTGGGGGATTGGTGGCTGCTTGGGACCCTCGATTTCATTCCTTTTCGGTTTTTCAGACCTGTTGGGGGATTTTATTGGAGGGTTCGTGCAAATCCTCTGATCTAAAACTTTCGATCCTTAATTGCTATGCCCCTTATAAAAATAGAGAGGCTTTTTGGCTTGGGCTTCAGTCGTCTGGGATTTTGAAACTGGAAAATTTGATTATTGCAGGAGATTTAAACTTTACTCGGCTGGCACAAGAGGTTTGGGGCACTAAGGCCAAATTGGATGATTTGGCATCTTTCTTTACTGAATACCTTATTGACAACAACCTTATTGATGTGTGCACAGGGGTCATGGTCCCTACTTGGTCAAATGGAAGAGCCGGTTGTGAAGGAATTCACAAACGACTTGACAAGTTCCTGGTGAATTCTTTTTTGTTGGACAAGTGTAGTCGTTATCGATCCTAGGTCGGTGATTCCAAGCTTTCTGATCACTGGCCAATCTTTTTACAATTGGAGGAGAAGTTCCTGGCCATAAATTATCCCTTTAAGTTTGATTGTTCCTGGTTATCTAATCCGGAGTTTGATTTATTGGTTAGAGATGTTTGGTTAAAAGCTAGCACACTTTCAGATTCGAACCCTGTTGATCTTTTTTGCCATAAGTTGAGAATGCTGAAAGATGAAGTTACAAGATGGATACATCAAAGGAAACTTAGTGACAAATGCTATCTTCAGGATCTGGACTCCCAGTTGCAGAACCTTTATCGGGTTAACCTCAATCAACCCTTAATTGGTCATGATCTGTAGGTGTTGAAATAGTTAGAAGTTGAAAAAGAGCGTATTCTTTTGATGGAAGAGAAAGAATGGCATTTGAAAAGCAGGGCTTTATGGGTTAAATTTGGTGATAAAAATACCAGATTTTTTCATGCTTTCGCTTATGCGTGGAGGAATAATAACACTCTTTGGAAAATAAAAGATGAGGATGGGTCTATTGTTACTGGTGTTCAAGGTCTCCAATCCCAAGCTTACAATCATTTCAGCAGGGTCTATGCGGATGATAACAGGTGTGATTTGACCTCCCAACTTAATGTGGCCAGATTCTTTCCATGTTTCTTTGACAGACATGAGGCAAACTTGTTATGTTCAGAGGTTACTTTTGAGGAAGTGGAAACAACTCTCAAATTGTTCTCTAAAGAGAAGAGTCTCGGGCTGGATGGCTAGACTGTCGAACTGTTTCTACATTTTCTGGATATTATGGGAGATGATATAGTTCAGATGGTGGACTATACAAGGAGACATGGATATGTATCTGGTGCATTGAATTCTACCTTCATTACTCTGATTGCCAAGGTAAATGATCTGCGGACCTTTGCTGATTTTAGGCCTATAGCACTTTGTAATTTTGCCTATAAAATTGTCTCCAAGATTATAGCTGGTCGTCTTAAACCAGTGTTCTCAAAATTCATTACTCCTTAACAGTTTGGATTTTTAGAGGATAGACAGATTCTTGATGTTGTTGGTGTTACACAAGAACTATTACATACGATTAAGTGCAGAAAACAAAGTGCTATATTGCTTAAAATGGATTTTGAGAAGGCTTATGATCGGGTCAACTGGGATTTCCTGCGGCTTCTCCTGATTCAGATTGGTGTGCTGGCTATAGCTATTAATTGGATTATGGCCTGTGTTAATACAACAAACATTGTTATCTTAGTTAATGGAGCTCCAACGTCATTCTTCAGTTGTGCTCGTGGTATTCGTCAAGGCTTTTCGATGTCCCCACTACTATTTCTATTGGTAATTGATGGTTTGAGCAAGTTGATTAAACAAGCTCAGGAACAGGGTAAGTTTAAAGGTATTAAAATTTCCAAAGAGCTGTCATTAACACATGTTTTATTCGTTGACGATGTGCTCATTGTTGGGATTGCGTCGGTCGAGGAATGGCGTTTGCTCCATGGTATTATTGAGCTCTTTTGTAAGGCTTCTGGAATGAAAGTTAGTTTATAGAAGTCTTGTCTGTATCAAAACCATATTGGAGCTGACAAGATTACTGATCTCCAAATATTTCTCCCATACAATTGTTGCTTGATGTCTGATGGTTTTACATATTTGGGCTATCAGCTTAAGCCTAATGGATACCTGGTTAAAGACTGGGATTGGTTGATTAAGCGCTTTGAAGCTCGTATATCAAACTGGACTTACAGGCTTCTTTCCATTGGTGGAAAACTTACATTGGCTAAGTTTGTGTTATTGGGGACGCCAGTTTACTGGTTCTCCTTGCTTCTTGTGCCTTGTTCTGTCATAAATACTTTACGGAAGCTTCTTCATAATTTTTTATGGACTGGAGGACTTAAACGAGCTAGTCTTACTATGGTTGGGTGGGAGAGATTAACACTTCCTTATTCCTCTAGAGGTTGGGGTTTAAAAGATTTGTCTGCGTTTAGTGATGCGCTGCGATTGAAGAGTATGTGGAGGGCAATATTCGGTGGATCCCTTTGGTCACAGGTTATCTATCTTAAATATATCAAGATGAAGATTTCTTTCTGGTTGAGACAGTCTTCAAAGAAGGTGCGGGGTGTCTCTCCCATCTGGCGAGGTTTCATGAAGGTTTACAGTTGGTTTGCGTATTATCTCTGCTGGAAAATTGGCGATGGCTCGGAGGTGGCTATTGGAGTTGACCCAATTCTTGGGTTCAAAGGTAACTATAAATTTTCGATTGATTTGTCTTCTTTTTTGAGGAATGTTGGGTTGATTACTATCAACTCTATTGTTAAGAATGATGCATCTGGCTATTGGTTTAATGTTGGCGATATCAATTTGCCACTGGATCTGCACGATGAATGGGAATTATTTATCCATGGTTTAAATGCTGCTGGTGTGCGACTCAATGTTGATGTTGATACGGTGGTGTGGGATGGTAACAATGTTTCTGGTTTTATCACTACTAAGTCGGCATATGACTGTATTATCAAACGCATATGTATTTTCCCTAATAACTGGTGGTATCAAAAAATATGGCAGTGGAATATTCCTTTGAAGTTGAATTGTTTTTGCTGGTTTTTATTGCTGGACGGTCTGAAGACTTGGGATAATCTGTCTAGGAATGGATGGGTCGGTCTAAATTGCTGTATCATTTGCAAATCTCATCTTGAGACGGCCTCACATCTGTTTATTGAATGTCCATTTGCTTTGGAGTTGTGGGACATGTTCTATAAACTCTTTGGTATTGCTTCTGTTTGGGGAGGATCCACTGTGGATAGCTGTCTTTTGGAGTGGAGTTGGCATTGTAAGCAGTTCCATACTTTGCCTATTTTCATATGTTGGGCTATTTGGCATGCTCGTAACAAGGCTACATTTGAGGATCTAACCCCAAATGTATTGGGTGCTTTCAACTTTATTCTTCCATATTATCTGCAGTTTCAGTCTGCACCATCTATTCCAGCACCCAGAAAGATTGGGGATTTTCACTACAATTATGAGGAGCATGTTTTTTTTTTGATGGGGCCGCAAATTCTGAAGAGTGTGGTGCTGGGGGTGTTATAATCTTGAACCAGTATCGTTTCTTTTCTCTTCGATTCAAGTGTGGCAGAGGCACTAATATGAAGGCCGAACTCTTGGCATTGTGGTGTGTGGTCAGAGTAGCAAATCTCTTTGGGTTAGTTTCTGTGAAGATATTTGGGGACTCTCATGTGACAATCAAATGGGCACGGGGTGAATTTGACATATCTATCCTGGATCTGGTCTGTTGGTGTAGGAGAATCAAGGAGGAGTTAAGTCTTTTTGGGTCTGTTTCATTGGAGCATATTTACAAGGAGCATAATCTTCAAGCTGATCGATTGTCAAAGCTGGCTCTTGAATGCGAGGAGGATTATCTGATATGGGAAGAATTCTGGGAGAATCAGTTGATTGACTCGGGATCCTACAACATCTTGCTATGATTCTGTCTTTTGCTTTGTTGGAGCCTTCTTGGCATATGTATTTTTACTGTATTGTTGTATCTGGGGTCCTCTTATATTGGGACGCTCTGTGGACAATCTGGACTTTTCTCAGATTTCATCATGTACTATTTGATTCATCATATAAATACCAATAGTATGCTTTTTTTCGCGGGAAAAAAAAAGCTAAATCATTGCAATGGAATATAAGGTTTGTTTGTGTTGAGATGATATATATATATATATATAGATATAGGGTTAAATTCTACAAAATTCCATATCAAAAATAAAATAAAATAATAAATTGTATTGAAGTTTGCATTAAGATTGGACTTTTTTTTATAGAATTTATTGGCATCATATTCAAGAGAATTCTTTATAAAGTTATTAAAATATTGTTTATTAATTTATTTTTTATTTAAAATTATTTTTATATCCTATTAAAAATTTATTTTTATATCATATCAAAATAATTTGTAGAATGATATCTGATATCAGAATGAGAAAACATTTTAAAAAATATTATTATCAGATGAAATCATGAATGATAAGAATAAGTACATGAAGGCTTAGCAAAGTATAAAAACCACTGTGAATGAGTGTACTATTCACCAATGAACAAAACACCTTTTTTTTCCTTTCTTTGAATGCTGAATTAAAAAACACCTTTTCCCCTCTTTTTTAAATGCTGAATTAAAAAACACCTTTTCCCCTCTTTTTTAAATGCTGAATTAAAAAACACCTTTTCCCCTCTTTTTTAAATGCTGGATTAATTGTTATGCAAACCACTTGTACCTTTTATAACGGTTTGCATTGCCAATTTGATTCCCTGCCTACAATTGTCTATGGATTTAGGCAAGCGTGAATCCTGAAGTGCATCAACGCAAAGATTATATTTTATTTGTTATTGTGATGCCAATCGTAGCGTGGATCGTTGTTCAGGCTGTGGGAAGGCGGCCGTGGATCTATTCGGAGAAAGATCAATCACTTGTTTCTCCACTGAAAACGTTTTGATTTTTTTATAATGAATTACAAAGTTGGAAATTTTCTCTATTTGATTGTCCTACATTCCCATTTAAAATTGCTTTTGCTAGTATTTTCGCTTTTGTTCCAAGTTTCTTTATATTATTTTTAAAAGTAAATAATTTACTTATTAAGGATTCCTTGCAATATCATATGGTTTGGGAAATAAATGTATAATGTGATTTAAAAAAGTTAATTGTTTTAAGTGTGTTTTAATCAATAAATTGGAATGGTTAAAATAATAACCATCATCATTAAAGCTACAATTTAATTATGCATTAAATTATTGTATAAGATTTCTTATTTACAAGATATTTAAATTGATGGGATTAAGAATTTTATATAATAATTTGATTATTAAAATTTATAAAAATATACATATACTTATAAATTTATAACTTTTTAAAAAACAATATATAATTTAAATATTTATATTTATTGCCCAAGGTAGGGATATACTATTAGATGGATTAGTTAAAAGTCATTCATTTTCATTAGTTTACATTTTTACACAAAAGGAATTTACAAAGTTTTGCATAGTTTGTAAATTGTTGTTATTAAATATAATTTTTTTAAAATTAAAATAAATATAATAATTTTTAAACTTTAATAATTCTATTGTTTTATTGGTGTAGTATATTTCTGACAGGACATAATGGTGTGGGTTAAAATCTAGATGATTTGCATCGTTTATCTCGCGAAATTTTCGGTCAAAATACGGCGAAAATTCTTGAAATTGCAGTTTCTAATTGTTGGAATTGCATAATTGGAGTGCCCCAGGGGTAATCGAGGGCACTTAATCCATTTCTGCAATCAAATTGCAATTTTAGCAAGAAATTGTGTTTCCAGATTCCGGTCAAACTCGTCGAAAAAGGTGAAATCGTCTAGACTTTAGCCCACTCCGGACCTAAAGGCGTGGGCTAAAATCTAAATGATTTGCACCATTTATCCGGTGAAATTTCCAATCAAAATCCGGCGAGAATTGTTGAAATTGCAGTTTCCAGTTGTTGGAATTGCATAATTGGGGTGTCCTAGGGGTAATCGAGGGTGCTGAATCCATTTCTGCATTCAAAATTGCAATTCCAACAACAAAAATTGCAATTTCAGCAACAAATTGTGTTGTTGGATTTCGGCCAAACTCGCTGGAAAAGGTGCAAATCGTCTAGACTTTAGCCCACTCCGAATATAAAGGTGTAGACTAAAGTCTATACGATTTGCACCATTTATCCAAGGAAATTTTTGGTCAAAATCTGGTGAGAATTGTTGAAATTGCATTTTACAGTTGTTGGAATTGCATAATTGGAGTGCCCCAGGGGTAATCAAGGGTGTTGAATCCATTTATGCAATCAAAATTACAATATCAACAATGAAAATTGCAATTTCAACATCAAATCGTGTTTCCAGATTACGACCAAACTCGCTGGAAAATGTGCAAATCGCCTAGACTTTAGCCCACTCTAGACATAAAAGCATGGGCTAAAGTCCAGACGATTTGCACCATTTATACGGAGAAATTTCCAATCAAAATTTGATGAGAATTGCTGAAATTGTAGTTTCCAGTTGTTGGAATTGCATAATTGGGGTAATCGAGGGCGTTGAATCCATTTCTGCCATCAAAATTGCAATTTCAACAACAAATTGTAAATGCACATTGTAAATATAAAATGTACATCAATGGAGAATTGACAAAGTTGAAGGCTTGAAAATTTGTGTGAAAGAAAACTTAACATTATTTCAGGAAGTCAAAATTCCATGTAGGATAGGGATGCTCATGTATCATGTTTCCACAATTAAAGTATATAGAAACAAGGGTACTTCCCATACAAGAAAACATTTAAAACAAACAATATTTTGATAATATAGGTTGAATGTTGTAATTATTATTCCCTACCAAGGTAGAGATATACTAATCCATAATTAGTCAAATCTAATTCATCTTTATTATTTTATATTTTTACATAAAAAATTTGCAAAGTTTTCTAATTTTTTCAAAAAAATTGTTATTAAACGTAATAATTTGGAAAATAAAAATAATCATAACAATTCTTTAAATTTAAAAATTGGATTTTTTTATTGGTCTAACACATTTCTAATGGAACATAAATCCCTACAAAACTGCTTTTAATTTTTAAATTTTAAAAATAATTTATAAAACAAAAAATCCTCATTTCTAATCCATAAATCATACATATCTTGCTGTCATGAATTTGCCACAAAAGTTTAAAGCCCACGTGACGGCGGGTCTGCAGTTCAATTCATACACCCATATGCACACAGAAAACTTGTTTCACTAGTCTATCCTTGCCACGTACACATATATGGCAGACATAAAATATGAACACATACAGACAAAGACATATTCTATCACAAGACATTTTTTCAAAGACCAACGAGCAACGTTGTTTTACTTATAGTTTTGCAGGTAACCTTGCTTGAGAGCTCTGCATCGAAGCCAGCTCCGCATTATGTTTCAGCCGCAAACACAAAATTCAATGTTTCAGCCATTTGCTTACTCAAAATAGATTTGCTATGAATCTCTGCAGAAGCTAAACGAAATTTATATATTCCTTTTTTTTAACAAAGACGGTTAAGAGCTTTTATATATATAAAAAGAAGAATAAAGATTACATAGTTCTGAAGACAGACTGATCCCAAGAGAGGACTACGTCCATGACTCCTTGTTCATCTACAACCAGTCTTAACTTATCTTGATACTTTTCTATTCTATGGAGACTGAATCTTCTAACAAACTGCCCAAGAAGGAACTGGGCTACATTTACTACTAGCAAGACCAAAAATTATGTTGTCCTACTTCTTACATACATCTCGATACAATCCAGAGATTAACGAAATGAAGTTTGTTGGCTTCTTGTATTTCTTGGAGAAGTTAAACTTTATTTTGGCTTCAAAGAGGGTGAATCTCCTTTTTTTCTTTTTGTCGACTATGGTACAATCTGATGGCTCGACAAAGGCTTCGAGAATGGGCACTGCATCTACGGGTACATCCTGTGGGGCTGGAATTTTTGGGTCCATCAGTTGTATAGCACTATCACATGGAGCTACAGGTGTATCTTTGTCGTTGGCGGGGATCCTTTCTTCTTCTAGAGTGTCCTATATTTTAGCACGAGGAGATTCCTTAGCTTGTGATGGAGCCTCTTCGAATAGATATTCATTTCTGCTTACTGTATAATGCTTGGAGTTTGCTCCATCCCACCAAGTGGATTTGCGATGAAGCTTTTTGGATTTGGGGATCTGAGAGGCTTTTGGGAAATCTTTTACAAGATGTCCAGTTGTGAAGCAAGATCTGCACCTGAACATCACATTTTCATAATCTAGCTTTTGCACCCACACATAATCCTTACTGGTCAAATGGATCTCGGCAGGAAATCCATTGTTGAAGTCCATTTCCACACAGATGTGAGCAAAGGTAGTTTTGATGTAATCCTTTGTTTCTGGACTTCGATCATAGAAGGAGCCCAACGCATTGCCAATAGCTTCAAGCGAGGCCGAGTTCCAGAGATGCAAGGGAAAATCTGGAAGCTGAACCCAAATTGGAGTAGATGATATTTGGTCAGTAGCTGGGTAAAAAAGAGGGCTCCAGGGTTTCATAAAGAGCCCTGAACTTCCCCAAAACCACAGACCAGAGTCAAGAATGATCTTTTTTTCCTATGGAGAATCAAAATCCACAACAAAAAAACCCCAAGCAAAGGGATAAATAGAAATTTCCTCATGAACAAGGGGTTTCCATACCTCCAAAATCCACTTATGGAGATAAACCAGTCGAGGCCAGAACCCATTGAAGCGACAAACCAAAGCTAACTCTGCGAAATTCCTTGCTTCAATCAAAGAGTCCTCTACCACTGTAATGGAGGGCGCTGGTATTTCCTGAACAATCAAAGCCGACTGGTCGCAGGCTGCCTTGCCGAGCGAGATCGGGATCGAGGGTCCCTGACTGGAGGCAACAGAGAGAAAGTTGGCCGCCATTCTCCTGAGTGCACCAGGATGCCAAAGGAGCAGGGATGCCCTACGGGTACCGACCGTCTTCAGAACCTAGCGCAGGCCGCCTCGCACTGGACCAAATCTAACCCACTTTGCAAGTGATGTTGTTGTCTAAGAACATGTGCAGATCCGCAATGCCGATGGACCCAGGCTACCGGAGGCGTAGGGCTGCCTCACAGGCACTAGTCGTCTTCAGAAACGACGATCGTCGACAAGCAGAAGCACCGAGCCATGGAAATCGAAGGTGAAATTTATATATTCCTAGCAAAAGAGAAAGTTAATGCTTTCCCAAAAGTTTTTCACATACTAAATTTATATATTCCAAGCTCATGTTCTTTAATCTTTTACGGAATATTTACCTTAAATTTTGGTCATTTTACTTTAAGCAACAAATTGTGTTTAAGCCAAGGTTGTAAACACTTTATTAGAAATTTAGAATGCTAAGATATATATATATTTTTGCTTTTTAAAGTGAAGTTTATCTTGTCTCATCAATGTTTCATATCATTCTTAAGTTTAAATTATTTAAAAAAACTTTAATAATACCAAGATCGTGTTTAACAGACCTCCTTTTCATTTTAACTGTGTTTTTTACAAACAAATCAAATCCGACACCGGACACAAAATGAGGGACAACGAAATACATGAATTATGCATTGTTGCTATATGATTAGCACTCACTTTCTGTTGTTGAAATATAATCATGAACTGCTGCTTCAGTTCATCGTACTCTATGTTTCTTCAAGGTTTCAGACATAATGATAAAATGTGAAGCATCCTGCTTGACCTTGTTCACATAATCTAAAAGTGAATTGACAATCAAAGATATATGTGTGAATGGCTTAAGTGAAGCATCTAGTAATTGCACCGCTTCCAAACTTTCTATAGACTTCTTGAGCTTGTTCAATACAACATTCTCCTAGATCACCAACTGATCGACCTTTTGTGCTGAATTTATCCACCTTGCATCAACCTTGGTGCTCATAGCATTTTTCAGGAAGGCCTCTCTGTATGGAATCGTGAAGGATATAGCATATAAGAACTTGAAATAATTTGTGAAGATTCAACATTTGAAGGTAGGATGGTTGATTCAGAAAATGTGGAGCAATTGCAATGCACGCACCGTTGCCATCGTTGGGATCGATTGATGAGTTTCTCCGCATCTTCAATAGAAACAACAGTCTAGTCACAACCTTCTTTCAAGCTATGTTCTCATGATGTTCTCCAACTATAGAGATTTCTCAGCAATCACAACAACAACTATCTCAACATTTTTTCTTTTTCACCACTTAGATTCAAGTTTCAAACAGCTTGATCAGTGCACAAAGATACGCCATTTCCCCACAAATTGTCTCCTTGCCAAATTCCCGTCTCCAAGAGTCTTCGACCTAGATGTGGCCATCACATAACTCTTCCTTGCTCCACTGTTGTAGAGGGTGCCATTTGCAATGAAATATGTTCAATTCGACTTCATTGTGGTCATCCATGTCAACATAAATATGGAAGACCTTGGGGACTATGTAAAGTAAACTTTATCAAAGTCTTGCAATGTGGACATCGGGTAACATTTCCATGATATGAAGAGCCTCGTAAATTTGATTGTGATCATCCCTGCGGTAAGGTCCCAAGACCATGATGTGAGCATATTTGCAAAGGAACATGCATGTTATGCAAGCAAGGCACTTCAAACATTCCTTGCAAGGAACGATGCTTCAGGGATCCCCATGTGGTCACAAATGCATGGTCGCTTGTTGTGATATTTTTCCTCCCTGCAAAAATCCTTGCGAAAAGCATTGCCTACATAGTCACTGCAGTCATATATATGGAATCTTATGCATGCCTTGCACAACAAAATGTGAATGGAAGTGCGAGCATCATGCTTGTGATCTCCTCTGGCATGAAACCTGCACCAAGCCTCATTACTATAGTGCCATCGAATCACTATTGAAATGCATCAGAGCACTATTCAATCGTACTCTGTTTCATCTCGCAGAGCACCATTGAATAGTAATTGGAGCACTATTGAATAGTGCTCCGCAAGATGCATCAAAGCACTATCTAATAGTGCTCCAATGCATCTCCTCGAGCACTATTGAATAGTGCATTTTTTTAAATCTAGTGCTAGTAGATTTGTATTAAAAAAATGAAAAATTATTATTATAATGTTATCTTTAATATAAAATAAAATGACACTTTATTAATTTTGAAATAAAAAACATCTAAATTTTATAGATATAATTAATAAAACTCAAAATTATTATTATAATATTATCCTTAATATAAAATAAAATTATTATGATGATTATTTATTTAAAAATTAAGAATAACAAAAATAGATATATAATTATAAAAATAACAAATGAGATAAGATCAAACCTATTTTATAAAAATATCTTAAAAAAAAAATAAAATGCTAAAATACTTTCGCAACTAGCTAAACTAATATAGAGTTATATGTTTTGTATTGTATAATTCTCATGTAGCTTTGAAGAACATAATAATGACTAACTCCAAAGATAGTTGAATTTTTTCCATATTTCTAACGTTTAGTTTTCAACTTCCTTATTAATTTTATTTCTTTATCAAAAGTAAGTATACAGCACGTATAAAGTAAGGAGAGTAATTAAAAGAAAAACTTCAATTAGACATGGGCAACATAAAATTAAAGAATTGCTACGTTCAAATTCTAAAGCTTATGGGAGAGCTCAAGCAATTGGAGTGATTTCTTCACCAACAAAAATGTTTCCAAGAAATCTAATGAGGCTACTATTACAACTTCTTCAAGGTTTCTAACGTATCAAAGATCTAGTAGTTAGTGCTCAGCCCCTTATCTTTTTTTGCTTCAACATATTAATTAATACTCCACAGGTTATCATTTTTCATTTCGACATTTTTTTAGCAAAAAATATGCTGCAACGCAACTTTCCCTTATTTTAATTTTAATAACATTTCAAAGATACTAAATGCACTCAGAAACGTGATGAATAAAATAAATTAGATTATCTTCCAAACTACATATGAATTACCAATTTCAAAGCTTTCACATAATAGACATTAAACAATGCGATTATAAACCCTAAATTCAAGGCAATGATTGATGTTATTTTCAACTCTATTATCAATAGTATTATCAACTTTATTTTTTACTCATTATTCCTAGATTCACACAATTAATCATAATGCCAAAGGTGGAGACATGTTTTGATTTTTTTGGTGTGTCTTTCAATGTTTGGAACCTTGAAAAGTAGGTTCATCTTAAAGAGAACTCAAGCCCATGATTTTCTCTTTTATTGAATTAAAATATTAAATAGGTCAATCACATAGAGGTTTTTCAACGAGGAAGGCTAGCCTTGAGTGTAGTGTTGAAAATCTAAAACATGGAACAATTGGTTGTTTTAAGAATTGAGGTGTTGAAATTTCATTAACAATGTTGATTCTTCCATGAAAATAAGGTGTTTGGGAGTGTGGGAGTATTCTACGATGGTAGATATTTTAATCTTTTTATACACTATATCAACATTATATTTTTTTAAGCTAATTTTGATTGTGCAACTTGTTTCTTTAATGTAAACTTTCCAAATTCCCACACGAACATGGAATCACTATACCCATTTAAGAAGTTTTGTGTTTATCAGATATTTTGTTGAGTCTAACATATTTCTTAGTAAGTTCAAATGACAGAAGGACACCTTTATGTTCCTCTTTTCTAATAATATGGTAATCTTATTAGTAGTGCCTCGAATGTAAGGAAGACTAATTTTGGGGTCATTATTACTTGTATTTTGGTCCCTTTCCATCACTTCAACCTTTCCATATTGTCCCTTCAATCTGATATTCTTTATCCCTTTCCTACTAAGATGGATAATTTCTTACTCCAAGTGGTCCTTATCTGAGATCTTTATGACTTTAGTTGCCAATGTGTTGTTTACTTTATCTTTTGCATTAGGTGGTGGTGTGACTGAACATGTAGCTATGTATCCATATATTTTTCTTTTTATATAACTTGAAAGTTAAAGATCCATATTCATTATCTATGGTGAACACATCGAGGGTAAGTGATGGGATCCTGAATTAACCCATTTTGTTCATGATGTATAACCATTTCCCTCTCCATAATCTTTACTTTTTCCATTATTGAGCTTTATAATTATTGAACTGACCACTATTGAATCAATTGGCAGTTTGCTAATTAATTACCTACAATGTTTAACTTTGGCAGTATTTTCTAAGTTGTTATATGAATATGCTTGATTTTTCATTCATGTTGATGTGTAGAGGATATTGATGTGTTTGTTGATAACTTTTTTCTATTTCCATAGCCTTGATCACTATCGCTATAGAAAGGTTGTTTTGATTGTCTTCATCGGCATTCAATGCCATCCACTAACACATGTCCCAATTACATCAAAGAGAAAGGGCTAGTGGGTAACAACATCATTCTATTTCATATCCCATATACACTCAACAATTTAAAAATGGAGACAACACTACAACTAGCAAAAATTAGGGCACATAGGGTTGACTTGCCACTACGTC
The DNA here is from genome assembly GCA_027924585.1 of Larix kaempferi. Classification (NCBI taxonomy): domain Eukaryota; kingdom Viridiplantae; phylum Streptophyta; class Pinopsida; order Pinales; family Pinaceae; genus Larix; species Larix kaempferi. The sequence continues at coordinate 33,678,935 of BSBM01001000.1, read as the reverse complement.
CCGAACAGGGAAACAAGAGGGGCTATAAATACACATTCTATAGTTCTCAGGCCTGAGAATAGGGGGAATGAATGTGCACTACATAGCATCTCATCAAGGAAACCAACCTAGAGGAAGAGTGGTTGTGTGAACTCTCTAATAGACCATCTGTTCTAGTGTAGAAGGAGGATCATTTACCACCATAGCATATGAAGAAGAATTTAGTGATTCTAGGGGTAAGAATATTGGTATATAGATTGGAGTTCCTCAATAGTTCTAAGGAATCCAAGGTGTTGTGGGAAATTATGCACAAAGGTGTGCAGCCTCTCCCACATTGGATGGAAGCCCTTGAGGTTGTTGATTAGGCCTAGTATTTAGAAACATAAAGCAAATGTGATAACCCCAAAGTAGATCCTGCAAGGATTTATTAGTGAAATAAAACAAAAATAACGTGAAAGGATAAAAAAGAACGAGAGGGTGCAAACCATAAAAAATATCCAATGCATGAACCACTTTATATTGCCCAATGGTCAAGCAAATAAATGTAGTGTCACCTACGAGGTGAAGGCTTCAAAGGGAAGCCAACAATATCCCTTGGGGAGACCTATTTTGTCCACACTAAATGCTATAAAGCTCAAAGAAACAATAGAGAGAAGCACTTGCCCCTTGAAGGAAGGAGGCGAGGGAGCTTGGAGAGTTCCAATGAGTGTGAAAGAGATGGGCTAGGAGGAAGCTCCAATGCAATTTCAATAGCATAACCTTGATCTAGATTTCTCTTCTAAGATGTATACCCATGGCTTCCTTTTATAGGCCAAGAGGTGGCCAAGAAACAACTAGATCCAAGTCTGAACCACATCACCTCATGAACTAGCTTCAAGGTACGCAATGGGGGATATTGAATGCCAATCCATCATGTTGAGAAGGCAAGTTCGAATTTGTGTTGGTGATGGGATTTGATGAGCCTTTAATGATTCTTTAATGCGCATCTAGTGGTTGATATCCCGTCGTTTTGACTGTCGTACGAATATCAAAGGGAAATCCATGCAAGGATTACGCAAGCACATGACTGGTAATATGCGTAGTTGCGCACCTAAATAGAGGTAAGTCCATGCAGTCCTATATTTTGATCGTTCTTTGGCATTTCTAGACTCATATTGTTTCTTGGATTTGATGAGGATGTCTTTGGTGAGATGCATGCTATATGTTGATGACGCCTTACTGTGTGAGTTGCAAAAATGTTGCATGTGTGCGAGATTTATGCGTTAACAGATGCCCCTAATGTATGAGGAGGTTCGGAGGATACTGTAGGGCTAATAATGTATCATCATTTCTTTTGTGCTCTCTGGTGTTCTTGAAAGTTGTGAAGCATGTGTGGACGCATAGGGTCTTCCCATGGGGGAGGATTGATGGTGAAGCTGAAACAAAGAATAATGTTTTATACAAACAAGGTAGGCATACCCATGCTCGTGAAAATCCACCAAAGTGGCTACAAGATGAGTAAACCAAGGGGTCAACTCAATATGCTACTAGCACATGGATGAAGGCGGCTTCAATCCATGCAATAGTAACTAAACCTAGAAATGTTGTTACAGGTGTTGAAGAAGAGGCACTGTTGATAACCATGATAATCCCACGGGGGTGGAGGATCTAAATACTAGTGAGGGTGATGAATGTAGGACCTCACTGAATTGTTGCTACCATGATTTATAAATGTGAACTCTACTACCTTCAAAATGTACTACTCTACCTGATGTGATAAATGTGTTGACGTCAAGAATAGAATATACCATTAAGTTAGGGAGCACTAAGGGCTCTCCCTACTTAGTTCGAGGCGATCCCTTATAGTGATTGAAAGGGACCTCAAGGTACAGCTGCAACTGCTACAACCCTAGAAAATGGTGATTCAGGGTCGATGAGAGCTTAAGTATATGATAAGATGAGGGTCTTATCTTGAGAACCAAGATCATTTTGTAACCAACTATTGGACTGACATACATCACACAAGACTGGCTAGTAAGCATGAGGCTCATGACTTCCTTTGATCAATGTCAACTTGGGGAGTAATGGACGACAACATTCTTCAAAATAAAGGTACAGGTCACTAATAGAGGGGGACAGACTGCAGATGAAGGATTTTGTTGGGGACACAACACTAAGGGTGATGGTGACTGACAAAATTCATAATACTAGGGGTAGTAAGACTTAATAACATCGGACAAAGGCGGCCAGGGGTTGCTTCCAAAAGAATAGTTGTGTTCCCATGGTTTTGAGTGCATTGAGGAATAGTTTGTACATAAAGAATAGCGGGTGGGGTCCCTGTAGTTTTGGGGGTGTCAAGGGACCAATTTAATGATGGGTGGGATTCCCGCAGTTTTGGGTGAATCGGGGAAATTTTGATGATGGGAGAAGTTCCCTCGGTTTTGAGTGAGTCGGGGAATAGTTTCCATAATGATGTGAGCGTTGGTTTGCAAATGCGAAGACAAGTGCTCCATAAATCAATTCCATGCGTATTGTTCTTGCGGGAATAACTTGATAGAATTGGTTGCTTCGGAGGGTGGGGGCCCCATTGGTGTCTTGGTGAGGGTGGTGGTACGAATAAGATTGTAGATGGTAGACTGCTCATGGAGGTATGAGTGGTCAAATGATTTTCTTGATCATAACATGTACCGAGGAATTTGATGGCATCGATTGTTGAAGGTGAGGGAGTAAATTCACAACTATAAAATGATGAACTATGGTTTGTTCCTTTCAAGGTGTATTTGATTCCTCGGGCTTGTGGGGGGTCAATGTCATAGGTGTCAAATAATGACTAGGATGCAGTGATGCGCATGCCCATGGAGGGAAGATGCTACCCTTAGTAGTGATATTGATGGCATATCATTACTGGGATGAGGACCCAATGGTTATCAGCGGGAATATCTGGTAAGTGAAATGCAAATAGAGGGAAGGCATTTCCTATATGCCAATTTTCGAGATGATATATGTGATAGAAGTCTAGCGCGTACACTGGGAACTATTGTAATGGCTGGTTTTGAGATAGGCGCAACAAGGGTTGTCGTCGATGTAGTGACCACATTGATGGACGTTGTTTCCTGAGGTTGAGGAAAATGACTCTCATTCAACGGTTGAGTGAGGCAAATGGTCGCCAAAGCATCCCAAAATCGAGGGAGGTCAGGACAATGGTGGGTGTAATGCCAAAACTAGGAACAAATCGAACATGTGTGATTGGTACGCAATGATTTAGACTTAGGTGTGGATCTAAGCGAATATGAGGTGCCCCCTGCCACCTTAGGTGGTGCATGTGTCACATTAATAGGGGTGTTGAGAAAATTCCTGAGCTCCGACAAGGTGGGGCACTGGTTGGTTAGGTGGCCTTCTTTCCTGTAGAGAGCACATGGTGGAGTGACCTCTGTGTGGGAGTATTGGTCATTACTAGGGATTTTAACCGTTGTTGTGTTATACCCCCTGATTTAGGCTTAGTGACCCCCGATGATGATTCGGGAGAAGGGTTATGTGTGAGGGGGGATTTCAACTTAAGTTTCCTCATGCCCCCATTAGTGGGTTTATGAATGGTCATTGTTGGTTTAGTTGTGAATGTCGTAGGTTTGACTTGCGGTGCAAATGGTGTGACCATCCTGGAGGGCGTAATAGTTGAGACAGGGACAAAATCATTATGGGATATGGGTTTTGAAGCCATCTCTTGGTATGGTGGTGTAAGGTACCACATAGGTATACCCAAGGTGAGTACAGCCGGTAGAGTCAACTAAGACATAACTAGTGTCCCTTTCACTCTCATGGGGGGGTACAAGAATGTTATTTGGAAGATAAGAGGTACAGATAGACTCAATGTTTGTTCAACGCCATGGCTCAACAGAGGTGTTGATGATGATGTCGAGGGGGAGGTGGGCACATTTTTAGAAGTGAAAATGGTGCACATAAGGAGATCGATGGATGCAAGGATCTCAAGTGGCGGACATGAGTACACCCCTAGAAAGTCAGAGTCCTTGTACATTCATGGGCCAATATCAACATAAGGGGGTTGACTTGTCTCAATGACAGTGGGAAGGACATTGTCGATATTGGTGTTGGTATTGGGGTCATAGTATTTGAGTTGGTCGAGGGTGACTATTTTCCTATTAGAGGGAAACATCATGATGCAGAAGACTAAGAAGGAAACTGCATTCATGGTGTACATGCAATTACGGCCTAAGAGGATGCTGTAGTTGAGTTGTGCATGAACTAATTCGATGTCAATCATGAGCATCTTTTCCTCCAACTCGATAGGGACATTTTGGTACAACCCCTGGGGTTGGGATGGTCTCGTCTCATAAGCGCGAAGAGCGATAGATGATGGGACTAACTCGTGTGATCCCAATCGTTTCCAAACATTAGAGGACATGATGAATGTGGATGCACCTTCATCGATGATACATCGATGAATCATAATTTTTTTACCGTAATGAGGACTTGGAATTTGACTGAAGAGGATAGCCGCGGTTCCCCTTTGTCGAGATCAAAATTCATGAGGCGCGAGTCATAAGGGTCGACAACACCAAGTGCATTAAGTAATGCCTTACGTTGAGTTGGGAAAGACTAGAGCACTTCTAATGTGGACATCGCAGCGAGTGATTGAGCCAAGTTGTCCACAATACTACATTTGTGGGAGGCTTTCATATGAGGGTTATTAGGGGTGCGTCGAAGTGGTACCTTTGGGGTTCATGGGATCTGTTCACCACTTGAGCATGGTATCTGTAAAGGCCCCCTGAGGGGATATGTATGTCTTCCACTTAGGGGGATTCATGCCTAGCATAACCTTTGCCTCTAGTTTGCAGGTTAACATCCAACATGTAGATGTTCTCGAAGGAGCCATTGTCGAAGGGGCGGGGTTCCTACTGTTGAGTAATGACCCATTGTTTGGAAAAGGGTTGTTGTAATGCAACAGTTTGAGGTTGAGTAGTGTTAAGGACCCGAGGGGATTTATCATTGTCTTCTTCTTGGCTTCCACTAACTATTGGCAGTCATGGATAAGAGGACAATGGTGAGTGTAGTGACCATATTCACCGCAAATGGAGTAGGAGTAATTGGTCCTAAGGTTAGCGTTCTTCACTTGTTTGGGGGGGTTATTTTCCCTCGTATTTTAGTTTCTCGGGTTCTGGTTATACTAGGGAGTGGGATTGTCTGCTTGCCCCTACTGCTGGCTCTGTTTGTTTTTTCCCTTTGTCACCTACCCAAATTTTGAGACTATTTATTTTATGGCAAAAACATTATATTAAATTATAATTACAAAGTTTTGTAATTATGACCAAATCTAGTCAAGGATGATTGTAATGACTGATTATTATTATTTAATAAATTAAAAAAGGAGACAAACACTCAAGGGAACTGTGAAATGAATGTTCACTGATCCACTAGGAGGAATGGAAGCTGTTAGAAGGCATGGGACAAATGTCAACATTTTCACTCCACCATTAGTTGTTGGTTATGGGACAACTACCCCTAAATTTGTGGCATTATCCCCAGGTGGGTGGAAGAGAGTTGATGGCTCGTTAATGACCAGGTTAACCACTAAAAGGCCTAGGTAGCCTAAATAAGGCAATTCGAATTGGGCAAGCAGCTCTACATTATTTTCTGCAGAAATAATTCCTCAAGTGTCACAGGTGATCACTGAGAGATTCGAATAGGGAGGCTAAGTGGATGTGCATTGTGAGGCTGCTGAAATATTCTGAGGAAATAACCAGAGGTGCTGGTGCAGGTCTCTTTGACTGCTAAGTCTATATGACTGGATTAACTACTTTACTGCTGCAAGTGGATTGACCTAGAGCTTCTACAGATTCTTCGTCCTAGTGGTTCAGTGAACAGGCTCGGGGGTCCTAAGGCAAGTAATTTGGATGTCTTCAAGAATAGGTTGGTTGGAACAGGCTCCTTGGGTTGTTTGTTTTCTCCTACAGTCCATCAGGTTATACTGTTCTGTCTTATTGTTTACAGTTAAATGATTTTCTGCATTATAGATTTAGTATTTACAGTTATACAAAAGGAACTGTTTCAATTTCTAACATAGATGTGATTTTGTATAATGATGATTAAGTAAATGAGTTGACTGATTAAAATCCTTTCTGTATTTTTCCCATACCATTTTCTGTATAGTACTCTAGTACAGAGAAGTAAAATTAATATAGATGAATGATGGGCAGAATGCCAATTGAATGAGTAGATGAACTCTGTAGTGTTCCTTTTAAATTCTGAAGTATCAATTATGTATGTTTAAATTCAGAATATAGAACAACACACCATAAAACAAATAGTTAACATTTCTGGTACTCAGTTACAAAAGCAAGACATTTCATCTCTGTACAAAACTAGGTTTTAAATATCATTATCCATTGTTGAAAGCTAATACTATGCACTCTATTTCAATAGTAGGGTGTTATAAATCCAGTGGTTTTCATGCATTATTATTCTAGAAATTTTAACTGCTGCAAATATTCATCTATACAGAGTTGTTACTTACAAACGATAAATAGACACTTATCATTCTCATCACTAAATATCACTATTTTATTGCAGCACACATTTCTCATATTTTGATTTAGTATCAACTACAATAATTAAATTTAAACACATTCATTATAGATAGAATTCTAACTATGTACTATTGTTATTTTTAACTTTCTTTTGCAAAACTTTAAACATAGAATCGAAACCCTTAATAGGGAAAAACAAATCTTTATAGGTTCATAACTTTCAATGGTAAAAACCTTATATTCATAATGGTAATACAAAATACCATCAGTTGCCTAATAGATAACGATTTCATGCTAAAAAATCATGGAATACATACACGAACTTTAAATATGAACAAAACATAGAAATACATAAACACTAGATTCTAGTTCCAAGTTGACAAAACACAATCATGGAGTTGGCTCTCGACCACTAACCAAATGTTAGCATAGACTTTTGTTAACATAGTAAAAGGCCAAAAACTACCAATCGAAACCTACAGGGTAGGGTTTCGACTGTTTGGAACAAGGTCGAACCCTGTGGCATATAGCCAATATAAATAAATAACAGTTCAAGTTTTCACATTATCATCTTCCAAACTCAAACATAAAAACAATACAAGTACAGGGTTTATCTGTCGAGAATGATTTAATCTATGGCTCTCGGCTTGAATCCACTTTGTTTTCCTAAGTCATTATATTAATATTATAGACATAGAAATTGTCCAGAAGACTATTTTCTTTAATTCATTACAAACTTAGTTCCATTCTTTTCCATTCAAAACAATGTATTAAGTATATAAATATCGACTTAATCAAACTTATGCATCACACAAAAAACTTTACGAAGTTCTTAACACTAAATTTTCTATTAAAAATAACTAGGGTTCATCCTTTTAGCCTTACATCTTAAACAAGTGTACTACTGTAATAAAATTGACAGTAAACGCTTCAAAACAAAGAAACAAGAAAAGCCGACGATCTCATCCTCTGGTACTCTATCTTTTGGCTTCCAAACACATCACCGGCCAAAACCTTGCCAAGTACAGTAAGCATTCAACGCTTGGCCACTACCACAGTATAAAGACTTAGGGTTATAAATAATGGTTCATTTCATGCCCATAGTGTTAGTCTTCTCGAATACTAGGTCTACATATATGGTATAGCATTTCATTTTATTAAGGTCACATTTCATATAAGGGTTTGGTACTTAGTGTATAGTTTAGGATGAATTATCTTCTTTTTTTTTTAACACAAACGGTTAACAACTTTATATTAAAAGATGGGGCAAGTTACATAGAGAAGAAGGGCTGGTCCCAAAATCCAGAATTGTCAAGGCAAGCTCTGAGTTTTCCAGCCACTGTAGTTCAAAAATGGCATTATGCCTGATACAACCATAAGGATTGATACTGCTATTACAACTGAAGATCCTAACAAATTGACCTAATAAGAAACAACATAAATAAGACATAGGAGCAGAACATAAACAAAGAAGAGGACCATAAGATCAACAGGAGGCTGCACTAGAGAGAATTAGTCATGACAGTTGCGGGACATTTTTTCCTTGCTTCCAGCCGTATTTCCAGCATTGTCGTGATTGATGTTCAGGATTACTGATGGGTTGTTCCCAGTGTTGGTCCTCACACAATCCACTTTGGCCTCGATGATTCTCAAGCAGCTGTATAGGGTGTCATGTTTGCCCATTCTTTTTTCAGTGAAATCCTTTATCTTTCCTGTGCTTGCTCGTACTTCGGAATTGGATATTTGAACTAGGGTCGCAAGATTGGAGATAGCTTTTTTCATGTCTGCTAGGTCCCCTCTTAGCCAGCGCACTTGCGTTTCCAGATCTTGAACATGCAGATTGAGCTCAGGGGAAGGGCTTCCTTGCCCTTGAGGAGAAGTCCTATTCCCCACCTCACCAGGGCTGCCCTGGTACCACTGACGGAGGACACCTTTTCCGCTCTCACACGAATTCATATGATACTTAGAAGCTGGAACCAAATTAGAATCAAAACCACCGCTTGGAAACAGCCTAGTGCCTAGGGGCATCCATGGGCCACCGTTTCTAGAATTCACCTTGACACCACCCCCACCGAGACCCTGACAAATTTCTGAGAGATAACGCTTCTTGCCACCACCAGACTCCCCAGGGATATTCTGTTCGTTCCTCCTGCATTTCCTGCAGTGCAGGGCATTAGGGAAATGTATGCAATTATCCATAGTCCCTCATACAAGGGTCGTTCCACCTTCACTCTGCAAAGAAACACTAAACTAGCACTAACAAGGAACAAGAGTCAAGCAGGGAACTGAAGACAAGCGAACAAGAATAGGGTGCTAAACCCATCGCCACCTTTCATGATAAAGCCCCGCACCACCTTGGGGAACGTCCGTAATAACTCCCCGCATGCGGGACAGATGGAGTCTGGTAGGGGAGACCGCCAAATTCGACGAGAGGACCTTTGATGTGAGCAGGGATATCTTGTGTATATTTTTGTCGTTAATGAGGCCATCGGTCGGGTGGAAATGGAGGGGTGTGGCCGGGGCATAGGTTTAGGGAACCCAAACACCCACCGTGAGAATACCATTGAGCCAAGCATGTCCACAATTTAATCTTGCACCAAATTTTTCCATGGAGTCGGCATCCACGTTGTTTTTTCTAAGAATATGATAGAAGGATAATGAATGAAAGTCTTTGGACAAAAAATATAGGTGTTGATGCATCTTAGATATAGGCTTGCGGCACCGAGTAGCTAAGTCCCTGGCGTCTCTGATCACCAACATTGAATCTCCAAAAATCACTAGATCTTTAATGTTTTTACTTTTGGCGATGTCCATTCCTTTTATCATTGCTAACCATTCAGCGTCATTGTTTGTTCTTTTTCCTATCCCCCATGTGAACTCCTCCACTTTGTTTCCATCAGGGTCAAGAATAACCCCCCCCACTCCTGCCAACCTAGGATTTCCTTTGGAGGCACCATCGAAGAACAGTGTGTTGCTTCTCAGAGTACTTATCCAGTTTTGGAAATCCTCTGGATCCTTTCTGATATGCCAATTCTGAGGTTTTGATTTTCTTTGGATTAAGGGATTGGATAAGGGGAGGGAAGAGAGTAGACCAGTAACCCATATTTTTTCTTCAACAGTCAAAGGTTCCTTGCTGAGGTTTTTTATATTTCTGGTAGATAGGGAGTCAATCCACAAGGCTTTGGCAGAGGAGATGATTTTCCCAGGGTGAGCTTTTATGCCATCGAATATTTCGCGGTTCCTGGCAGTCCAAATTTTCCAGCACAAGATTTTTGGGAAGGCGACCCAAGATCGTTTGAAATTTAATTTTCTAGAGAAGGAGTTGGGGTAGTAAAGGTTCCAATTTGCAAAGAGGTCGGACCAGTTGGTGGGGAGGATAAGTTTCGGGTGCATATCTTGGTAGGATTTATGCCAAACTTCTTGTGCAAATTCGCAGTCCAAGAAAAGATGATTGACTGTCTCCTCCTTATTTTTACAGAGAGTGCATCTAGCCGACCTTGCAATTCCTCTCTTCTTGAGATTTTTTTCCGTGAGAATCTTTTTATGTGCCAGAGCCCAATTGAAGACATTCACTTTTGGGATCCTGTCTCTATCCCAGATTTTCTTCCATTTTTTATCCTTGTTACCTCGATTGTTTAGCTTATCCAAGTAATTGTATCCTTCCTTCACACTATATCGTCCACTACTCCCCCAACTACGTTTATCTCGCAACAATTGGTGTATGGGGATCACGCCATGAAGACGGGAGAGAAGGGCATTGTACTCAGACTGAAGGTGATTTGGGAGATCCAGACTTTGCCAGCCCATCCAATTTCCTTGGGGGGACCACATGGATAAATCATAGAGCGAGGAGATGTTGGCTTGTTCCATCCAGATTCTCAAACCACGAAAGAGTATGGGGGAATTAGCCGGACATCAGGGGCCAAGATTGTCTTTCCAGATTTTGTTTTTCTTACCGTTACCTGGGGTCTAGGTGAGGTTATGTTGAATGATGAAGGCCGATTTTTTGCAGAGATTCCATATCGTTGTGCCCTTCTTCTCTTGATTGAGGTTTTCCAAACACCTGCCTCTGCTTCCATGCATGTATTTTTTGTAAAGAGCTTCTTTCCACCAAGCATTCTTTCCAAAGATGATCCTCCAAAGGATTTTGGCACCTAGTGCCAGGTTCATAAAGGATAGATCTTTTATCCTAGTCCCCCCATACTCTTTAGGCCTACACACTATGTCCCAATTGATGAGGTGAAACTTTTTCGTGCCATTGGTTTTTCCACCCTGCCAAAGGAAATTCTGAAGAGCTTTTGAAATTTCATAAGTTACCGTCTTGGGGGCAAGGGAGATGGAGCAAGAGAAAAGTGGGTAGGTGGAGAGGATGAAGTGGATGAGAAAAATCTTACCTACGGGGTTTGTCCAGCGAGAACCCCAAGAATTGATTTTATTCTTGATTTTGACCACCATTCCCTACCAGTCAGCTACTTTTTTCCTGCCTTTGGAAATTGTTACACCTAGATAGATGAAGGAGTTCCAATATTTTAATCCTTCAAAACCAAAAATCCTAGCAATTTTTGTAAGGGTCCCGTGGGAGCAATTCCAGCTGTAGATTTTGGACTTTTCAAAGTTCACTTTACCATCCGAGGCCATGAGAAAGGTTGCGAGGACCAGATTGAACTTCGTAGCAATGTTGACTAAGGCTCCCCCAAGTATGATAGTATCATTTGCAAACTGAGAGTGATTTACAGGACGCACCCCTCTAACAATTATGATGCCCTTAAGATCTCCGGAGACTTGTAAGGAGTGTGGCTTTCGACTCAGCGATTTTGAAACCAAGAGGTACAAAAACGGAGATAGGGGGCATCCTTGATGCAGTCCCCGAGTAGCCAAGAAGAAATTGGTAGGTCGACCGTTAACTAGAGGGGCGATCCAAGGAGAGTTGGTGCATGATTTTATCCACCTTACAAATCTGGGGGAGAATCCAAATTTTTCCATGATGGCATAGAGAAAGCTGTGGTTTACTCTGTCAAAGGCATTAGCCATATCAAGTTTGATAGCCATTCCTTGATGATTTTTTTCAATGCTGGTGTGCAAAGCTTCTTGCACAATGACAATGTTGTCCAAAATTTGGTGGCCCACAGTAAACCCCCCTTGAGCTTCAGAGATAAGCTTTCCCATTACTTTTTTCATCCTGGTAGCAATGATTTTGGTGAGGATTTTTTAAGAGGTGTTACAGAGGGAAATTGGTCTAAAACGATTCATGGAGCAGGGGTATTTTTCTTTAGGAATAAGGGCAAGGAAGGAAGAGTTGGTGGTGCCTCCAATTTTGTCTTTCTTCCTTGTCCAATTTAGCATTCTCTTCGGATCATCTTTTATGATTTCCCAAGTAGCTGTATAGAAGTTTATTGTAAAGCCATCAGGGCATGGTGCCTTGTCAATTTGGAGAGCCCAAATAGCTTTTTCAATTTCATGTTCCAAAATTTGTTTTGCAAGATATCTATTAGCATTTTCTGAGACAAGGTTGGGAATGTTCTCTAACAGTTCAGCTTGAGCATTAAGATCAGTATCTCCACTATCCGAGAAGAGATCCTTGAAGTGGTTGTGAGTGAGTTGCTTAAGATTTTCTTGACCACTGATACTTACCCCATTTCCATTCTTTAACTCTCTAATGACATTTTGGCTGCGTTGAACTTTAGTTTGGTTGTGGAAATACTTAGTATTACTGTCACCTCCTTTTAGCCAAATTTGTCTGGACTTGATTCTCCAAGTTTCCTCTTCCTGTTTAGCTGTTGTAAGGATATCAAGCTCAAGAGATATTTCTTGAGATAGGAGAGGAGTCGTAATTTCTTCACTATCCATTCTTTGTTGAAGAGTGTTCATCCTAGACTGGAGGACTTGCCTGGAACTGGAGGGTTTTTTGAAGGTAAGTTTGGCCCATTTCTTAAGTTCAGTTTTTACTGATCTTAGCTTAGATTCCCAAATAAAACTGGGGGATCCAGAGATGGGAGTGTTCCAAGAGTGAGAGACAACCTCCAGGAAACCAGGGGAGTTGATCCAAAGGTGATTGAAGCGAAAGGGGATGGGGCCAATATTTTCAGGGGGAGAGATGGATAGGCCAATAGGCTTGTGATCGGAAGAGGCTCAAGGGATGGAGAAAGCATTGATAAGGAGGTTAGAGAGGAGGAAGGAGGAACTTACCAGAAAATGGTCCAGCCTGGCCACAATGTGTCTCACACCACACCTTCTGTTGCTCCAAGTTTACTTTGCATTCTTGAGGGGGATATCCATAAGGTCTAGGTCCACCAGAAGATCCTCGAGATTTTCTCCAAAGGGATCACGAACAATGCTGCCTCCCCTCTTCTCTTGGTGGGATCTGGTAATGTTGAAGTCACCGGCAATGATAAGCTTTTATCCATGCATGCTTTCTTTGAGATTGCTGAGATCATCCCATAATTTTATCTTATCTTTGTGGTGGATGGGCCCATACATGTTGCAGACAAAAATGGGCCTGTTACTGTCCTTGTCTTTTATTTATGAAATCATGCAATGGTTATTTTCAGAGGAGGATATAATGGAGAAATTTTGGGAAACAATGGTTGCTATACCCCCTGAGGCACCTCGGGCATTTACTGCAGCGCCCTGACTTCCTGCCCAGATAGAGCTAGAAAGAGTCAAGCACTCTGCACTCTGCATCTTAGTCTCTTTGAGTAAAACAAGGTCCGATTTTTCACTTTTTATCATATTTTTAAGAGCTTCTAGTTTATTCTGCCCACCGAGACCTCTGTTGTTCCAAGAGACTATTAACATTATTTCTTAGATAAGTTAAGTCCTGCTCGGGACTTACCTTCTTTTCCCCCAGTTTGATTTTTTTTTGCTGTAGTATCTTCATGTCTTCTAAGCTTTTTTGTCTTCCCAGCTCTAGTTCTCTCTTGGCTTCTTGTTCTCTATGGAATCTGAGTGATTTCCTTCCTCTAGTGTTTTGAGGTTGCACCAGGTGTTCCTCTTTGTGAGACTCAACTGAGGTTTCGAGAGATGGGGATGATGGTACAAACTTGCTCTTTAACTTATCTGCCCACGTTCCTCCTAGGGTGGACATGCCTTCTTGCTTGTCTTCATTCAACTCCTTTCCAGGGATAGGAATTGTTTCCTCTTCTTTACTCAAATCGACTTGATTCTCCTCAGGAGTTTTGATTTCTCCTTCTTCAACTTGTAATTCCTGGAAGCTTCTGACGTTTGTGTCCTTCTTAGCTTCCTGGTTTTTCCCTTTCTCGAGCGGGGCTTGGAGGATTTTGTCTGCTTGTGGAGCAGTGATAGCCTTTTTCCCCTTTTTAATTTGCTACCATCCTTCTTCCTGGGATTGTTTTGGGCTTTCTGGAACATTCTTGGGGCAATTTTTAACAAAGTGTCCATATTCGTGACATTTCTTGCATTTGAAGGGGAGTTGTTCATAATCTACTTTTTGCATATTCTCCCACCCCTCCATTTGCAGATTTACTTCTTCGGGTAGGCCTTTTTCCAGATCTACCTCAACACAAATTCAAGCACAAGCAAACAGGGGTCTCTTTGGTTCTGTTTTATCAATGTATTTCCCGAAAGCATTTCCAATGGCAAGCAGGGTATCATCATCCCAACAATGCAACGGCAGGTGGGGGAGACGAACCCAAACTGGAACGACAGAGGGGTCGTCTTTCTCCGGGTCGAAGGAGAGGTTCCAACGATTCAGATAAAGACCCTGGGGACACATGAAGTAAGGTCCACTTCGAAAAATGAGATCCTTATCAGATTTGTTTTCAAAGAGAAAGATGAAGTAACCCTTACCACAGAAGCAGTGTTGTAATCCGCTAGAGATCAAAGGCATCCAATTTTTGTTTATCCAGACGTCCACTGTCTTGGGGGATGGCCAAATTCCTGTAAATTTCCCGATCAGGCCACGCTCACTTAGTGCAAGAGATTTTAGCCTTCGAAGCTGTCGACATGATCTGAATACGAGGGGTGACTGCCCGTTTGATGAAAGCATCCGAGTGAACCGCAGGGGGCGGGGGGGGGGGGGTGGTGTCAACAAGGGAGCGAAATGCAATGTCTAGGAGGCGCTTACGTTTCTCAGGGGATGGCTCCATGTCTGCGGCTCAGGAGGAGCATGAATAAGGCTGCAGGGAGGCACTCCACGCAGAGTAGAGCCAGGGGCGGCTAGGGTTTTCCAGAGCTCATCCAATGCATTATCATAATATTTGTTATATTACTTTATCTCTTCACAAAGTAAACATTATATTATAATGCATAAATATTATATTAAAAGGGACACAATCCTATAAGTATAGTAAATTCCCAATAGAACTATGATGATAATATTATAATAGACATTGCTATTTTAGCATAGTTCTATATGCATTTATAATGGAAAATTATAGGAGCTACCATAATTATTTTGATAGTTGTAAGTTAAGAGATTTAACTATTATTTTATGTTCTACATTAGCAAATTCAGTAATTATGACTACTTTAATTTTTGTAAATTTTCGGGATGTTACATGTGGTATCAAAGCTCATGTTCGAACTCTCGGCCTGAAAAGGTCCAAAGAACACAAAACAGAAAATTGTTATGATAGCAAAAACCTTTACTAATTAAATTATTTTGTCATACATAAATTTGTTTTCTAAGTTACAGGTATGGAAGGATCAGCTGAACACATGGAGGACAAATTTCGACCAAACAGTCATAGTACTGGACAAAATTATGAAGAAGAAGTCCATGGTGAATTAAATGAAAATTCATCAGAATTGTTACGTGCATTTCAGGAGTTAAAAGCATAAATAAGATCTGTTAAACAGGACAATGAAAGAATTCTGAAGGCACAAGAGGAACTTAACCAGGTACTGTTCGATCAGTGCCCAACTGATGAACATGATAAAGGGATTGAAAATACCTCCAAGATTGAATACTTACCTCATCGGGACAAGAATAAGAAAGTGAAAACTGATGATACGAACAACAGTTCAATATCATCAGGAGCTGCCAAATAAATACGTAAAAAGAAACGTACTTATTCAGGTGATAGCAGCGAAGGGGATTACAAACCAAAACGGAAAAGTCATAAACAGTATGAGCATATTTATGGAGAATTCAAGAATATCAAACCCCCAACCTTCAATGGTGAAACTAAGAAAGGAGATAGTCGAAGCATGGTTGTCCGGCATGAAGAAATACTTCCAGATTTATGATTATTCAGAATCATTGAAAGCAAAGATGACAATATACAATCTGATTGGGAAGGCATACATTTGGTGGTAGGACATCAAAAGAGTGAAGGGCATCAAAGACAAGGATGTGAATTGGAGCACTTTTAAACGGTACCTCAAAAAGAAGTTCCTATCTGAACAATATTACGAGGAAAAGTCCAAGGAATTTTATGATTTAAGACTGGGCACAATGAACATGAAAGAGCTGAACAACAAATTTCTGAATTTGCTGAGGTATGTGCCCTAAAAGAATTCCAGGATGTTTTTCCAGAAGAGATTCCAGGGTTACCCTCGAAGAGAGATCTAGATTTTACCATTGAGCTGATACCGGGTGCAGTACCAAACTCTAAAGATCCATATAGGATGAATATACTGGAACTAAATGAATTAAAATCATAGTTGAAGGAACTGATTGATACAAAATATATAAGACCCATCATGTCTCCTTGGGGAGCATCTGTTATATTTGTTAAGAAGAAGGATGGCACTTTAAGACTCTGTATAGATTATCGTCAACTGAATAAGATGACAATCAAGAATCGATATCTTTTTCCCCGCATAGACAATCTATTTGATCAACTGCATGGAGCAACGATATTTTCAAAGATTGATTTGAGGTCAGGATATCATCAAGTTCATGTGAAGGATGGGGATATTTTTAAAACAGCCTTTAGAACTCGCTATGGACATTACGAGTTCGTATTCATGCCATTTGGGTTGACTAATGCCTCGACAGTATTTATGTGCTTAATGAAAAATATTCTGCACAAACATTTGGATAAGTTCGCCATTGTGTTCATAGATGACATCCTAGTATATTCTAAAAGTAAGGAATAACATGACGAAAATCTGCGTATTGTTTTACAAGTTCTGAGAGATCATCAGTTATATGCTAAGTTTAGTAAGTGTGACTTTCACAAGGATAAGATTTAGTATTTAGGACACATAATCTCTATGGAAGGAATTTCGGTTGACCCCGATAAGATAAAATCCATTAATGAATGGCCGGTTCCTAAAGATGTGACGGACGTTCGATCATTTATGGGGATTATAGGATATTATAGAAAAATCATAGAAGGTTTTTCAAAGATTGAAAAACCCATAAACTCCTTACAGAAGAAGGGGAAGAAGTTTGTATGGGATTAAAAGTGTGCAGACAGTTTTAAGAAGTTGAAGGAATTACTAACTACGGCGCCTATTCTGAGAATTGCAGATCCTAATAAAGATTTTATAGTATGTACCGACGCATGTAATGACGGACTCAGTGGAGTCCTAACACAAAAAGGACATGCTGTTGCATATGAGTCTAGAAAGCTGAAAATACATGAGAAAAATTACTCTACTTATGATCTAGAATTATTAGGAGTAATACACACCTTGAAAATGTGGCTTCACCATCTTATTGGTAGAAAGTTTACCTTGATGACAGATAACATGGGGCTGAAGTATTTACTAGATCAGTCGAATTTGAATGCTAGACAGGCTAGATGGCTAACCTTTCTAAGTGAATATGATTTTGAAATTCAACATATAAAGGGTAAAGAGAACAAAGTTGCTGATGCTTTAAGTCATAATGCAAGGTTAAATTTTATTTCAGCCATCAACACATACACAACAGATTTGGAAAATCATATTTTTGAAGGGATTAAAACAGATGAAGAATACAGAAAATTGCATGAAAAGACAACAGAAAATAATTCTAAAAATTCTATTACAGATTTCAAGTTAAAAGAAAATGGCTTGTTGCTGTACAAAACAGATTATATGTGCCCAATGTACCATAGATAAAAATTCCGATTTTACATGAGATGCACAAAAGTCATTATTCTGGCCATCCAAGTTATCAAAAAACCATCACTATGTTACGGAAAGAGTATTATTGGCCCAGAATGAAGGATGAAGTAGTAGAATATATAGTTAAATGCTTTGACTGTCAAAAAGAAAAAGTTGAACATTAGCATCTGGCGGTACTGTTACAGCCATTACCTATACCTAGCTGGAAATGGGAGATCATAAGCATATATTTTGTTACTGGACTACCCAAAAATCAGAAACAAAATGATTCCATCATGGTGGTAGTGGATAAACTCAACAAGGCAACACATTTTATACCAGTAAAAACTACTCATAAGGCTCCAGGCATTGCATAAATTTTCATGAAACGGATTTTTCGATTGCATGGAATACCAAAAGTGATAGTTTCGGACCGTGATTCTAAGTTTACTGGAAACTTCTGGAGATTTTTGTTTAAAGGGTTGAATACAACCTTAAACTTCAACACAACATTTCATCCACAAACGGATGGACAGACAGAAAGAGTGAATCATATATTAGAAGACATGCTAAGGATGTATGTTAAGGATCAGCTTGGTAAGTGGGAGGACTATTTGCATTTAGCCGAATTTGCATATAACATCCATTATCATGCATCAGCCAGGCTTATCCCTTTTGAAATTATTTATGGTAGGAAATGTAATACACCACTTTCTTGGAATGATCCAGTTAATAGAGTTATTTTAGGACCTGAATTGTTGAAGGAAATAGAACTAACTGTGCAACATGTACAAAGAAATCTTAAAGCTGCCCAAGATAGGCAGAAAAGTCAAGCAGATCTTAAAAGGACTCATAAAGAGTTCTAGGTTGGTGAACATGTTTTCATTAAGGTAAGACAAAAGAAGAGTTCATTAAAACTGGGAAGCTGTGCCAAGCTGGCACCCAGGTATTGTGGTCCTTTCAAAATTTTGTCAAGGGTTGGACCCGTGGTATATCAATTAGCTTTACCACCAAATCTAAAAATACATAATGTTTTTCATATTTCAGTTTTAAAGAAATATGTGCATGATGCTACTCATGTTATAAATTGGAATGATGTATAGGTGGAACAAGACGGCAATTTTCAGGTGGAACCAGACTGTATCCTCGAAAGGAGGGAAACTCTACTCCGGAATCGCACCATTGGGCAGGTAAAGGTGCAATGGAAGCACCTTAGCCCAGAAGAGGCAACCTGGGAGTTGGAGAGTAATATGCGGGAAACATACCCAGCTTTCGTTCAGGGACACTTAGAGAGTGAATAAACAACATCGAAGACGATGTTGAGACTTAAGGGGGGGTGTATGTCACCTACCCAAATTTTGAGACTATTTATTTTATCGCAAAAACGTTATATTAAATTATAATTACAAAGTTTTGTAATTATGACCAAATCTGGTCAAGGATGATTGTAATGACTGATTATTATTATTTAATAAATTAAAAAAGGAGACAAACACTCAAGGGAACTGTTAAATGAGTGTTCACTGACCCACTAAGAGGAATGGAAGCTGGTAGAAGGCATGGGACATATGTCAGCATTTGCACTCCACCACTAGCTGTTGGTTATGGGACAACTACCCCCAAATTTGTGGCATTATCCCCCAGGTGGGTGGAAGAGAGCTGATGGCTCATTAATGACCAGGTTAACCACTAAAAGGCATAGGAAACTCTACATTATTTTCTGCAGAAATAATTCCTCAAGTGTATCAGGTCATCACTGAGAGATTCGAATAGGGAGGCTAAATGGATGTGCATTGTGAGGCTACTGAAATATTCTGAGGAAATAACCAGAGGTGCTGGTGTAGGTCTCTTTGACTGCTAAGTCTATATGACTAGATGAACTACTTTGCTGCTGCAAGTGGATTGACCTAGAGCTTCTATAGAATCTTCTTCCTAGTGGTTCAGCGAATAGGCTCGGGGGTCCTAAGAAAAGTAATTTGGCTATATTCAGGAATAGGTTGGGTGGAACAAGCTCCTAGGGTTGTTTGTTTTCTCCTACAGTCCATCAGGTTCTACTGTTCTATCTTATTGTTTACAGTTAAATGATTTTCTGCATTATAGATTTAGTATTTACAGTTATACAGAAGGAACTGTTTCAATTTCTAACATAGATGTGATTTTTTATAATGATGATTAAGTAAATGAGTTTACTGATTAAAATCCTTTCTGTATTTTTTCCATACCATTTTCTGTATAGTACTCTAGTACAAAGAAGTAAAATTAATATAGATGAATGATGGGTAGAATGCCAATTGAATGAGTAGATGAACTCTGTAGTGTTCCTTTTAAATTCTGAAGTATCAATTATGTATGTTTAAATTCAGAATATAGAACAACACACCATAAAACAAATTGTTAACATTTCTGGTACTCAATTACAAAAGAAAGACATTTCATCTTTGTACAAAACTAGGTTTTAAATATCATTATCCATTGTTGAAAGCTAATACTATGCATATACTTGGAAAATAATGATTTTTCCTTGTCTTAAGGAAATATTTGGGAATAACCGACAAATATTTATTTAAGTCGAGATAGACTCTATATTTATATTTAAAAATTCACTATTTCATAATTGTCGGGTTAGTCGACAATCGAAAAATATTTATATAAGTTGAAGTGGACTATATATTTATATTTAAAAGCTCACTATTTTCATATATGTCGGGTTAATTTGCAACCGACAAATATTTATTTAGGTCCAAGTAGACTATATATTTATATTTAAAAGCTCACTATTTTCATAATTGTTGGGTTAGTCGGAAACCAACAAATATTTGTTTAAGTTGAATTAGATTATATATTTATATTAAAAGCTCACTACTTTCATAATTTCATAATTGTCGGGTTAGTCGAAACCGACAATTATTTGTTTAGGTCGAAGTTAGGTAATTTTTATGTTTAGTTAGTTAATTCGCACTAACTCGACCGTAGTTTATGATAAATGGTCAAAGTTTCTAAGATTAAGTTTTTATAAGGAAAGATTTAGAAATATTAATTCTCCACCAAAAATTTATTATGGTCGAGTAAACTTATTTAATAAAAATAGCATAATTTGGTAATAGTATGGGTGCATAAAAATATGTCTTAATCTTTTTATTAAACGTGAAACACAATAATTTTTGAAAGTAAAATGATAAGTCGAAGTTACATAATTAATGGGTAGACAAATAAATATAGGCATGTTAATTTAAAATTTTAAAAATATGTATACTTTAAATTTGTGTATTTTTACCTGTAGTCTATAAGAAAGAGTACTGTGTTACTATTAACTTTGCATTTGTGCAAAAACTATTTTGTATGAATTTTATTAAACAAATGTCTCATAGATTAGTCTTTGCTTCCGATATTAAAAGTTGTATGCATTTGATAAAATATTTAATGGGTCTTTTGAAATATTTTATCCTTCCGCTATTTTATTTCATAGTTAATATGCACTATCAAATGCATTTGTCAAAGGGTGTGTTACAACTTGGTATCAGAGATGAGGCTACAACTCTTGAGCCTTTGGGATGATTGTTTGCTTTTGGAAAGAAAATCTAATTTATAAATTCATTCCTGGTGTTTCAATGTCATGGAAATAGATTTTACTTATTAATATGTTTTCTAGTCCATGATAATATATTATGACAAATATGTGTAAGTTATATGATCATACTGATGAGTCTGGTTAGCCAATGGTGTTGACAGGTGTCAAAATATGTAAGTTGGTGTTGCATATTGAAAAAGAGAAGTGAAGAGAGCAAAAGCTAAAGAAGAAGAAGATTATGCAAGCCAATGACGAATATCATTTGGCAGATTGCATTGAGGACGTGTATCCCCTGATGATATATTATGCAAGCCAAGGATGAGTATCCTTTGGAAGTTTGCATTGAGAACGTGTATCCTCTGATGAAAGGTTATGTAAGCCAAGGGCGAGTATCCTTTGGCAGTTTGCATTTGAGGTCGTGTATCCTCTGATTGAAGACATGGTTTTATCCAATTAAAGTATGCAAGCCAAGGATGGGTATCCTTTGGCAGATTGCATTGAAGGTACGTTTCTCTAATTAAAGGATGCAAGCCAAGGACATGTATACTTTGGCAGGTTGCATTGAAGGTATGTTTCTCTAATTAAAGAATGCAAGGCAAGGATGGGTTCCCTTCGACCGATTGCATTGAGGATGTGACTTCTCTAAAAGAGCAGAAGGCTAAGCAAGTCAAGCACTTGCATTTCAAAGAGAAAGATATCAAGGATCAGGGAAACCACAGTGGTGGAGCTCTAGATTGGGCGAAGACTAAGAGGGAAAACTCTTACTCTTCCTTATCTATTTTGTTGACTTTCTAGGAAAAGAAAAATTATTGAAATGCATGCTACAATTGAAACGTTGTTGTGTTTATTTTTGTTGAAATAAACAATGAATGTTGAAATAGTTAAATTTCTGAAAAAGAAATGAAGATGAATGGATTCATTTGTTTGCATACGTTGATTTAACCATGAAATGCATGAAAGCATTATGAGCAAAAAAAATATATAGCCAATCTTCAATAAATAGGATGGCCTGATTGTATTATTATACTGGCTTAATGAAATTATGGTAATTAATTGTAAATGAAAGTATCCATCTAAAAGTTATTGTTGTTATTATAAAGCTAAAGAAGATTGAAGAAAATCACACAAATTGAAGATAACATCTGATCATATTTTTTCTATGTCTTTTTTAAGAAATGTTTTGAATTAGCTACAGATTCCAAAAGAGTTCAAGCAAATATAGCAAGAATGATGGTAGCTGAAAGAAAGAATTGGTGAGGTGATCAATCCATATGTTGAGCTGGAAGGTCCAAGCCAACAAGAACAACATGAAGAGGTCTGATTGACCTGATCCAAGTTTCAAAGGTCATATTGAAAGACATGGTGCAGGAGGAGCACTTGCAACATTTTGAAAATTTTGTTCATGTGTTTTGGACAAAGGAACACTGAGGACGATGTTGAATTTAAGGGGGAGGGGATTGTAATATCCCTGGATAAGACCTCTGAACCGATCATATGTATGATGTAAATATTGATATGCAAATGCATGTATGTCGGAACAAATGTATATTTTGTAATTATTAATAATAAAAATTATAAATGGTTGTGGTTGAGGCAGAACGCTGAAAATATCGAGGACTTGTGTATACACCAGAGTCAAAGGGGGTTAAAAGGCCTTAGGTAGGGGAAACCTTTGCTATGAAACTTTTATAATCCTAATTTCCCTAAAAATATCCAAAGTTTTGGCTAAGTCATAATTCCATATAAATGACTTTAGCTATGTTTTTAAAATCATAATTATCGATTAATTATGATTTAAGTGGGATTAGGGGGAGAGCTTATATGTTTTTATTTTTAAATAAAAATAAAAATAATAAAGTGTGAAACGCGGGTCTCTTGGAGATCCCACGTGGCTTAAACTTGTCATGCATTTAACTTATGCATGGAAGTGGGAAAATGATTCAATTCCTTTATTCCGAGAAAAATAATGGGGGGGAGGTATAAAATAATCTGTGCCTAGGAAGAAGTCTGGAAGAAATCGAAAGGGGGGAAGTACACAAGCACAGGAAGAAAAGATGAGTCACGAGTAGAGGAGACTATGGTGATTGAACCTACCTAAATTATCCTTGAACCTTTGATTGTTTAAGGTTGTTTTTTATTGTTGTTTTATGGTCAAGGAAATGGTGAATTGTACATAAATTGTTCTGGTGGATTTCTCGTGCACTAGTTAAGCAGTGATGGTTTTCACTGTGGTGTGATTGGAATGAAATTAGAATGAGAAGTGTATGGTTGGCATGGAATTGGCTTAATCCTGTATTTCCTAGATGCCTGGAAGTTTTTGTGAACCTCTGAAAACTGTGAGGAATTACCCATGATAATCCTGTGATGGAATGATAGTGGGTGGAAGGATTGATTTTCTAGTGAATTCACAAGTTCCATCTCGGGGGTGGTGTTCTGCTGAGAGATTAATGAGAAGAACTACCTATTGTTGGGTGGAGCGTGGCTGCCACGAAGCCAGTTTCCTGTGTTAATCCTTTTTGCATATAAGTTTATTTCCTAGAAATTCTATTTAAATTTCTGAAAGGATTATTAATTATTTACCGGTTAAATATTTGCATGATTTTTCTTGTTAAATTTCCTGAGTTTGGATATAAGATAGGAATTTACATTTTATTTGGTTTGATTCATGGGCATGAAATAAGTGCAAGTTAATGATGCGTTATTGCTTGGAAATTTATGCAAGTTTGTTCTTTAACTAAGTCGAAGAAATTTTTTGTTTCTTGTAGAAATTGTTTATTTCTGGGTTTAAAAATGTAATGTTTAATGAAACTATGTCGAAGAGAAAAAGGCTTGGAAAAATTAGAAGAATGGATAAATAAGGTTGAATTTTATTCATTTCTATTATTTATTCATTAATTTAAAGCTTTATGGAAAAAATATTTTTTTATTGCCCAGGCTTGTGTGATTACAACGTAGATTTGTTTTACCATGTAACTCCTAAGTTCAAGGAAATAATTATGCAATTCAATAAGGTTTATTGTCGGGAGGGAAATAGGTCATTAAATAATAAATGAAGTGGTCAATAAAATTGCCAGACTAAAATTGAAATTATAAGTCGAATATTATTGGAAAAGGAGAATTCTACGGCTTGATATAATTATTTAATAAAGTTTTGGTGATTGAGTCAAATATGGGTTCAACCATTTTTTCTAAAGGGTTGGGTTACACCAATTTGTCTAATATGTAAATTGAAAACAATAGGCTGATTTGATTCATTAAAACCAAAGTTGTTTTGGGTTAAATAAAACCATGGCTTGATTTGTTTAGTTGGAGAAATTAGATGTTTAAGTCTTAATTGTATTTATTATTTAGATGATAAACAATATCTTGAGTTAATGCATGGTTTTAGGAGCTTTGTAATGATTGGTATTGCTAATTTGAAAACCATGGGTTAGAGTGATATAATTACACATTTATGCTTTAGTCCAAGTTAGACATATATAAATATGCTTAAGTTGAAGTTATATAATTCAACCATAGTCGGTGGTGGTATATTTTATTTTTTATAGTTTTATAAGAGATTTGTTGAATTAATATTTCCTTGATTTAATGAAATGGAAATATGCATATACTTGGAAAATAATGACTTTTCCTTGTCTTAAGGAAATATTTGGGAATAATCGACAAATATTTATTTTCGTTGAAATAGACTATATATTTATATTTAAAAGCTCCATATTTCATAATTGTCGAGTTAATCGACAACCGGGAAATATTTGTTTAGGTCGAAGTTAGACAAGTATTTGTTTAGTCGGTTAACCGGCCAATTGCACTCGACTGTAGTATAGGCATGTTAATTTAAAATTTTAAAAATTCTATGCTCTAAATTTGTGTAGTTTTATGTGGTCTATAAGCAAGAGTTTTACTGTACAGTTCTTACTATGCAAGGGGTTACTATTAACTTTGCATTTTTGTATTAAAGTATTTTGTATGAATTTTATTAAACAAATGTCTCATATATTAGTCTTTGATTCCGATATTAAATGTTTTATGCATTTGATAAAAGATTTAATGGGTCTTTTGAAATATTGTATGCTTTCGTTATTTCATTTCATAGTTAATATGCACTATAAAATGCATTTGTCGAAGGGGTGTGTTACATAGGTCTTTCCATTGTATGGTATGTGTTGTTTCCACGAGGTGGAGACTGAGGTGGTGTTAAAAATAAAGAGTGACCTCCTACTAGAGAGGATGGATCAAAATGGTTCAAACAATATCCGAGGGGAGAAAACATAGGAGAGCCTCTTTCGTGAGAGGGAGAAGAGGGAGGATTGATTCTTCCATGAGAGGATGAAGCAAAAGGGTCTACACTTTCTCCAAGGGGAGAAAATGAATCAAGCAAGGAGCGACCTCGCCCGGATGATCCTATTAATGTGGCTTGGGAGCGGCCCTGACTAGAGTATCTTCCACATGAACCACAAGGAGAAAGTGGGTATACTCCCCTCGAGAGAAGGGATAGGCCTTGTAGGCTTCGGGACTTCCTTAGGTGTTTGTTTTGTTCCTCAATGTTGAAATATTAGTGTCAAGTGAGATTAACAGTGGAAATAAACACAATTGAAAAAATGCAAAAATATGTCAACCACAACAGATGCAATATGGTGCAAAAGTGAGTGATATGTGCGACATTGGTTTAGTTCAAGAGTCCCCACATGTAGGTTCTTTTTAGTTATGGGTTATTGAACTTGTATTTAAAAATAAAATGAGTGTAAATCCCCTGAAAGACGTAACGCCCTTCCTCTCAAATGTAACTAGGCCTTCCAAAAGCACAATCGATGGTGACAATGGGGTCCACACACCAATTGACTAGTGAAGGTAGCAAAGAGTCAGTTATACCGACGATGGGGCTATGTTCCGAAAGGACTGGAAACTCTTCCCAACTGTAATATCTAACTTCAGGATTCAATTTCACTCACAATTGCTCCTTGGTGATGTCCTAAGTTTGGCCACTACGATACCTTACATCAAGTGTGGATTAGTGGTTCTTCCTGGGCGGTATATTGTCTCCTACACAAAAGGTTGAGTGACTCTTTAGAGAGGGAAGGGAAACTATACCTCAACTTTGACCTCCTTGGGCACATCGCACTTCTTATCTTTTGTTTCTTTTAATACTTGTCAATAGAAAGATTTTGATAATACCCTAGAAGTCAAAAATGCTATGTTTCAAAAACTTAATGAAACTGGATTGGTGGGCATTAATGGATGCCTATCCCAATCTCCCAATCAATCCTACCTAACTAAAATGTTGTTTTGTGACTTCTTATGGAGGATTTTAGTTAGTTGGAAATTTACAAATGTTGATTTTAAGGGTCTAAATTCACTTAATAAGTGTAAGGGAGGTATTTCACAATTCCCTTCCTTTCTGATTCACCATGCTCACAAGAAGTGTGAGGTGAAGAGCATACTTGGAATGAAAGTGATTTTAGGTCCCTTAGTGCGTGCTAGTGATGCAAACACATGTGAGGTGAGCAAATTGATTGTTGCAATTAGCTAGAAGAGAAAATGGATGTTATACCTCAAAGTTACACTTCGACGTCTAGTGTCGCATCTTTGTACCATGCGACCTAGCGACACTTCTCCCTAATGAATGATATGTGTTGTTGACACTCTCCTAGGTCTCATCTGGAACCTTGGAGATAAACTCTCTTGTTTATGACAGAGAAACCACCTTATGTGCCATGTGTCACCTTATAGACTCTCATTTACCTTGATTTTTGTGCCATGCATATCTCTCAGCCCACGAAAATATCCCTTTTTCGCGCTCTGCATAACCTTTGCCCTGCGAAAATCCCCAAATTTTTGCGTTATGCTCAATGATTGGGGCGCAAAAATATTTAATTATCCCTTTGCCTTGGATTTTGGATCTCTACCTTCCGAGAGATTACCTTGGGATTGGCACCCTGATTCGATCCCAACCTCCCCTCTCTGTTTAGTTAACTGATCCAGTAAACCCTCTCTTGATCCACCTTCCTCTCCTTATGGTTAGCTCCTCCAAGTGTTATAAGAGAGAGGTATTCCATGAGCCAAGGGGGAACCACTTGAGGCATCCAACCTATGGTCTTAGGAAAATTGCAGAGATAACTAGAGGAGAGAAGACTTGGAGCTGGAGTTGGCTTGGGAATCAAGCAACCTTTGTAAGTACCTTTTAAGCTAAGTACTTTTCAATCTTCTTAATAAGATAACTTGTCTTGTTTTCCCATAGCATGCCTACAACAGGGCTATGCATTCTTCCACTCAGAGCTCGCCATTTGAGACATGCTTTGGGTACTTGCCAAAGACTCCATTGGAATTGACTTATGGGAGAGAGGTTGACTCAAGCACTTCCAAGGATGAAGACAAAGCCCGCAGGTTCATTCAGAGAGTTCAACAGGTACATCAAGCAGTGCAAGAGCAGTTGGAGAAGAGTCAAGCCCAGTACAAGACTCGCCATGACAAGCATAGAGTTGATCATCAGTTTCGGGTAGGAGATCAAGTGTGGCTTCACATCAGCAAGGAGAGGATGAAAGGAGAAGGCAATAAGCTCAAGCCCATTAGGTATGGTCCATTCACCATCTTGGAGAAGATTGGGACAAATGCTTTTCGCTTAGAGCTACCGCCATACATGCAGATCTACTCAGTGGTGAATGTGGAGAACTTGAAACTCTATGAGCCTCCCATGATCATGGATGAAAGGGAGAATGTCTCATTGCCATCAGTTGATGAATTTGCTCCTGAGTACATGGATGAGCTAAAGGAAGATGTCATCTTGGACAGAAGGACAAGGACTTCTCGCAGAGGTGATGTTGATTATCTTCGAGTGGGCATCAAAGGCACTCATCCAAGCAAAGCCAAGTGGATCGAGAAGGAGAAAGTGAGGGAGCAATTCCCTCACCTATCTGTTGATTAGTAAAGGCTTTCGGAGGCCAAAAACTTCTCAGTGGGGAGGAATGATCCAGGAGGATCCAAGAAGGCAAAATTTTTGAAGTTCTCCAATCTCAGCAAAACCAACACTAGATCGAAGGGCTCGTCGAGACTATTCCAACGGCATTCGTTTCACCTCAAACGGACTCTGTATGAGAAAGTTATCGCGCTTTGTTGTATTGATGAAACAGGGAAAATGGAGGTGCCACGTGGCACCACTGGCAGGGTGACACGTGGCATCCATACAAGATGACGAGGTATTGACATGGACCAATGAGGCTGAGACATGTGGAAACTCCCGGTTGGTTAATACATGCCACGTGGATGATAAGTGGTGAGGTGGCATCAAGTTGGCACCTAACAAGGCATTGACATGGACCAAGGAAATGAAGACATGTGGCAACTCCCGGTTGGTTGATGTATGTTTATGCAAAAGTATTCACCACTCTTCACAAGATTCGCTCCCCTCCCATTGGCACAACCACCACGTGGGACATGCCACTATTTAAACACATGAGCTTTTAACAAATTTTAGTTATGGAGCGCCACCCTTGCTTAACAAACTTTGGGATAAGACAAAAAGTGGGTTCAAAAATATAAAAGCATGTGTATTTATAATCATAAGGGGAGCGCCACCACATAACAAACTTTGGGATAAGTTTAAAGGTGGGTTTATATGGTTTTAACCATAATTCCTTTTTAAAAGGTATTTTAAATATGTTTGTTTTTATTTATTAAAAAAACAAACCAACTACATAAAAACCAATTTGGAGAGTTGTAACCATATGCCTATTTAGGCCACATTGTTGTAACTTGAGAAATCATGAGGAGAATGTGATGAGGGCTAACTCAAGCCTATATAAACCCCCTCATATGCCATTTGCCACTCATGCTTTGGAGTAGAGACTTTGTAGCTAAAGGAGGGAAGGGAGATTGCGTAGCTCTGCAGAAGGAAGGTACGAGTGTTTATACTCGTTTTACACCGTCTTCAGGCTTCGGAGTTGCTGGAAGCAGTCTTGTTGTGTTTTGGGCAGCGGTTCTCTTCCTGGCCATTGTCGCCAAGGTATCATTGTATCATTGCCATGTATTTTGCCTTTATGCTGAGATTATAGATCGGCCCTCCTATTGAGAAGCAGGCCCGGAGACGTAGTCCATCCTGGACGAACTCCGTTATCAACTTGTTGTCTTTATGTGTGTATTGTCTATGTTGTTTGGTTCTCTTCTTATGGATTTGTGAGCTTCATTCATGCTCTTTATGCAATTCATGTTAACGTCATAGAGTAGCAAAGATCTTGTTTCCGGATCACTATGACATGAAATTTATCTAGTTTAGATTTGAACTTAACCTTTGCTTCAAGGTGTTTGGAAGATCGTATGCTTGTCCTTTGTCTGATCTTAACAGGTTCTATGCGGGAGCTTCGGGATCAAGAGCTAGAAGTGGGACGGACGTCGAATTGAAAGGTGAGTTATGTCTTTCATCTCTTCTGAGTGCATTCAATCTTGTTGTAAAGCTTAGTTTAGGAACTCAAGGTAGCATTTGTTTCTCAATTTTGCTATATTAGAACTAGCTGCATCCAGGTGTAGCCCAGGAGAGTTTCTTCTTATCCGTAGGGAAAAATTTCTACAACAAAAATTGGCGACTCCACTGGTTTGAATCCACTTTTTTTCATTTGATTGCGAAATTGATTTTACTTTCTTTCATATTTCTTGTGACATTGGGTCCTTTCACCCTTATTCACATCCCTCTGCTCTGCTTTGGATTACTATTTCCAGTTTCACCTCAGGACTTGGTTCCCTGTGTTGGCTAACCCTAGAAAAAACCATTTTTTTTCTTAAAATTTCGCCCTTTGTTTTTTCTCTGTGCATTTTCACGGCCTGGACACCCCTACCAGAGTGAAAATCTGTATATTTTTCGCGCCCATTACACTCTCTGAAAGGTGAAAATTTTACTTTTTCGCTACTGTGCTAACTGTTGACCCGCGGAAATTCTTGGAAAATTCATTTTTTTAAAATTTCTAAGTGGTTGATTTTTAATTTGTTTTTGGTTCTCTGCTTCTGATTGGTTTGCTGACATTTGTCAGACCTCTGTGACCCCTGGTTGCAGTACATCACTTGCATTTGAGTTTCTTTTTGAACCTTTTTTGAGTCTTTGCTTGATCTTCAAGATTTGTTGGTAGATACATTGAACCATTTGAGAGGGCTTCCGAAGAGAGCACAAGTGACTATATTGCTCGTTACTGCAGACAGGGTTCCCGTAAGACAAGCGAAAAAGTGCCCATAAAAGATGTGATAGAGCTCCCGTTGAGAACTGTGTTGTATACCATCACACGCGTAGCGGATAGTGTGGGTCCCCACCATGCAACACGGGGACAGATTGTTGATGTGAATGTAACTTCAGAAGATATTCACTTGTATATTGTATGTATTACATTTGTACATTATTGTATCCCCAACGGAGATGTATTATTCCTCCGATTGGAAGTGTCGTCATTTGTATTTGCAAGTGTCGCAAGTTACATTGTAAGTGTTGTAACTTATATTTGATGGGTTATTAGACCACCTTGGTGGGGACGACCCTGTATGAGTCATGTGGATGGGTTATTAGGCTTCCTTAGGAAGTCGGCCTAGTTAGTGTTAAAGGCAGGTCAAAGTAAAGTATAAATAGAGAGTGTGACTCTCTCATTCTATTGATTCACTCACTCATCCAATTCGCATAATTGAGAGAGAGGAGTGCACACAAGTGGAGGAGGAGTAGCTGCTGGAGACATCTATCTTTTGGGTTTGATCTTTGTGATCTTTGTATTGGGGCTTATTCTATTTCTGAGGAAGTTGTGGGGGTTTTTCACCTTCTTGGTTTTCCCCGGTGAAATGCTTTGTGTCCATTGTCTCTTGTGATTGTTATGCTGTGCTTGTTATTCTCTTAGTGATCCTAGATAATATTGAATGAAATTATCGAAAATCTTACATGGTATCAGAGCAGGACTAAGAAGAAGACATTGTGCAGCTGCGGAAGCTAGGGCTTCTTAATTTTTGGGTTTCTCTCCACAAGTTCATCAAAGGCAGGAGGCTAGAATGACTCTCATAGCAAGGGCACATCTTTCTGTCGAGAAAAAAATCAATTCTAAGCATTTTCAATTTTTGGCCTGTTACTGCTGTGGGAAATTAGGGTTTCTGAAAAAGTTGGAATTTTTGGAATCCGAGACCATGGCTGGATGCTCCTCATAAAAATTGAAGTTTAGAGACCAAGATCAAACTTTTTGGTTGGGCAGAACCCCGGGATCTATCAAACCCTAGTTCGAGATTTTGACCAGAAAACCAGATTTTGACAGAAGCTGCAAATCCAAAATTTTCAAAGTCAATTTTGAGGGGTCAAATTTTGGAGATTTCAAAATTGAAGTATACCAGCTTGATCAGCTCAGCAAGGTGCATCTTTCCATTCAATCAGAAGTTTGAAATTCAAAGTTTGAATTTTTAGGGTTTCTCTGACAAACCCTAATCCAGCTCCAGATCCAGTTTCAGCAAATCAAAGTGGTAATACCTAAATCTTTTATTTCCATTTGAGTTTCTCATTAAGATGTCTCACCACACCAAGCTTGAGGATAAGCTTGAAGGGGCTGATAAATTTCGAGCATGGAAGTATAGGATTGGGTTAATCCTAGAAGAGAATGAATTGGACACCTACATAAGTGAAGAAGTTCCAGTTCTAAAGGGACATGAGGCTAAGGCCCTACATAAGAAGAACTTGGTCAAGGCCAAGAGAATCATTGCAGATTCTATCAAAGACCATCTCATATCCCATGTGTCTTCTCTAAAGACACCTAAGGAGATGTTTGACTCCTTGACCAAGTTATTTGAAGGAAAGAATATAAATTAGAAGATGACATTGCAGAACCAATTGAAAGGTGTAAAGATCCATAATGGAGAGATCATCCAAGCCTACTTTACTAATGTCTCTCAAATCAAAGAACAACTTGAATCTGTGGATGAAGTAGTGGAGAATGGAGAAATTGTGATGACCACATTGAATGGCCTACCTAGGTCATGGCACTCCTTCATCCAAGGTATCTGTGCAAGAAAGAAATTGATCTCTTTCAGTAGACTGTGGGAGGAATGTTCACAAGAAGAAGCTAGACTTGTGGCCCGAGAAGAAAAGATGGGAAGCTTTCACAGCACACACCAAGAAAAGTAAGTTCAAGAGGGAGCAACCTCATCACAAGAAATTTTCTCACCATCATCAAAAGAAGAAAGATATCTCTCACATTAGATGCTACACATGTGATGAGAAGGGACACCATGCCTCAGATTGTCCCAGGAACAGAAAAGGCTCCAACAACAACACGAAGAAGAAAAACAAGAAGAGATATCATGCTCATGCTGTTGAGGATGATGAACCTCCTAGGAAGAAGACTAAGGTAGAAAGTGAAGACTCTTCAAGTGACAAAGAATATGTTCTAATCTCTGCTCTCACAGGTACTGTTACACATGGGTGTAATGATTGGATTATTGATAGTGGGGCTTCCAAACATATGATGGTATTTAAAGAATCTCTTATGGACCTATCTGAACATGAGTCACCTCATAAGGTGAAACTTGGGAATGACTATCAATACCCTATAAAAGAAAGTGGTGAAGCCTCCTACTAGTTAGACTCTGGGAAGTCTTTAAAGATGAAAGATGTTCTATATGTGCCTGGTCTCAAGAAGAATCTTCTCTCCATATAATCTTTGGATGCAAAGGGGATGAGAGTTGCATTTGTGGATGGCCAAGTACGTATGTAGCCAAAAAGGTAATCCCAGAGATGATGCAATTGTTAATTTTTGAGCATTAATTCAATATACTCTAGGATATTTACTAAGAGAATAACATGTACAGTATATCAATGCATATCAATCATAGCAAGCATATCAATCATCACAAGATGCAAACATAAGAGACAATAGACACACAGAGTTTCCATGGGGAAAACCCTAAGGTGAAAAACCCCACAACTTCCTTAGAGATAGATAGAGCAATAATACAACCAAAGTACAACCCAAGTACACAAAGATAGTCTCCTCCTAGCAGTTGATCCTCCTCCTCACATGTGCGCCACTTTCCGAGTGATGTAGATTGAGATAATGAGATGATCAAAATAGAGATCTCCCGATCTCTATTTATACTTGTCTTGACTGCCCAGTAAACTTATGGGGTCGACTTGTCTAGCTTAGCATAATAACCCCGGGGCCGACCCCACACATGGTGGTCTAATAACCCATCGACAAGTTACGACACTTGAGACACTTGTCAATACAAATGATGACACTTCCTTATAGAGGAATAACACATCTCTATAGGAGTACAATATACATAAATGAAATACATAGGTGAAATACATTCCGAAGTTACATATACATCAACACTCCCTCTTAACTAGGAAGGTATTTCTCGACACAGATCTGCTAGCACAAGTCTTCTTCTCTGGATCATCATCAGCGAATCATCGTCCTCAAATCATCATCATCATCACTGTTGCTACTATCTCAATCAATCTCTGAATCTAATCATCATAGGAAGTTTTACAGAGCCAGTCCTTTTTCATACTGGATGTAGGTCCACCACCTGCAGGTCTTCATCATCACTGGCCATACTGTGGAATCCTCAGGACTTATTACGTGTGTCACAAAACCTCGCAAGAGCATTCCAGGACTTATTACGGGCACACATCCCAACCTATCGGATCTCCCAGGGATCTATTACATGTGACCCCACCACAAAACCTCGAACGAGAATCCCAGGACTCATAACGAGCACACAGCTCAACCTATTGGATCTCCCAAGGCGCTATTATATGTGGTCACCACAAAACCTCGAAAGAGCATCCCAGGACTTATTACGGGAACACATCCCAACCTATCGGATCTCCCAGCACGATATTACATGTGGTCATGGCAAAACCTCGAAAGAGCATCCTAGGACTTATTACGAGAACACATCCCAACCTATCCGATCTCCCAGGGCGCTATTATATGCCATAGGAAAAAACCTCGAAAGAGTGTTTACCATACCAGGGTGCTATTATATGCCATAGGCAAAACCTCGAAAGAGTATCTGCAAACCTCCCAGGGCGCTATTATATGTCCTCCCAAAGAAAAACCTTGAAAGAGCATTTTCCAGATCTCCCAGGGAGCTATTATATGCCAGCGGCAAAACCTAGCAAGAGAATCTGCAAACCTCCCAGGGCGTTATTATATGCTTATCTACACAACCTCTCCACGATCACAGAGTATCAACCTGATACTCACCATACATCATACTGATGTACACATGATCATCCTTATCATCATCACTGCATCGTCCTGACGCATGTCATCTGGAGCAACATCCTGAAGCTCATCATCCATGATCATCATGATTATACAATGCATCCACCTGATGCATACACAGTATCTGCCTGATACATATCAACATACATGTATCCACCTAATACATATACAAATACATACACATGATCCAACTGATCATATCCATCATCCAACATGATGCATACATACATATAAATGATCCAATTGATCATATCCAGCATCCAACATGATGCGTACATACATATAAATGACCCAATTGATCATATCCGACATCCAAAATGGTGCATACATACATATAAATGATCCAACTGATCATATCCAACATCCAACATGATGCATATACAGAGCAGTAATTGGAGCATCGTCCTGATGCTCATCATCTAGCGCTTACATCCATAGCCATGGAAGGATCCTCCTCTCACCATGCTTGGAATGGCTTCAGCAAATGTGTCCATCACTTCTTCCTCGAAGTGTCATCAATCTAAAGAACACCAAGCCTCTCTCTGAAGTAATCGAACTTCACTCTGGCTAGTGGTTTCGTCAGCACATCTGCAATCTGCTCATCCGTTGCAACATACAGGAGCTTCACTGCTCCTCTCTGCACCATATCCCTGATATAGTGATATTTGATCTCAATGTGTTTCGACTTGTCATGGAACACTGGGTCCTCAAACAACTTCACACAACTCTAGTTATCACAAAAGATACCAGTAGCCTCCAACGGTAGATCAAATAACTCAGACAGTAGCTTCCTCAGCCATACTGCCTCACAACTATCTGAACAGGTTGCAACATACTCTGCCTAGGCTATACTCAGTGCTACGTAGGATTGCTTCCTGCTAAACCAAGAGATCACACCTGATCCCATACTGAAGCAGCACCCAGAAGTGCTCTTCCTATCTGCAGCACTGCCTGCCCAGTCCGAATCAACATAACCGTGCAGGTTAAACTTTTGATTCACATCATACTTGAGCCCATAGTCAACCATACCCTTCAGGTACCTCAGAATATGCTTTACAGCAACCAGGTGAACACCTCTGGGATCCGTCAGGAACTGGCTCAATTTGTTCACCGCAAAGCAAATTTCTGGTCTCATGTTCGTTAGGTACATCAAGGACCCAATCATTTGACGATACACAGTGACATCAACTGGATCAGATGAAGCATCACACAAAAGCTTCAGGTTCGATGCCATAGGTGTGGCCATGGCCTTGCAGTCCATCATCCGGAACCTCTTTAGGATCTCTACTGCATACTTCCCTTGTCCAAGGAATATCCCATCTGCACTCTGCCACACCTCCATGCCTAGAAAATAGTGCATCATCCCCAAGTCCTTCATCTCGAACTCGGAAGCAAGCTTCCTCTTGGTATCAGCAATCAAACTATCATTACCTGTAAAAAACAGGTCATCCACGTACAGGAGTAGCATCACAGGATTGCCATCCTCAACCTTGTAGTAAAGGTTGGAATCCGCTTTCCTCTTGGTAAAGCCCAAACTAGATAGGAAACTGTCCATTCTACCATACCAAGTCCTAGGAGCTTGCTTCAAGCCATACAAGGATTTCTTCAATCTGCACACATATGACTTCCTGTCATGTGTCTCAAAACCAAGTGGTTGCTCCACATACACTTCATCCTCGACTACACCATTCAAGAAAGCAGTCTTGACATCCATCTGGTGTATCTTACATTTCATTACTGCAGCTAGAGCAAGTACTGATCTAATGGAAGTGTATCTGGCTACAGGAGCAAAAATTTCTTCATATTCGATTCCTTCTTTCTGTGAGAAGCCACGAGATACAAATCTCGCTTTGTATTTCTCTATGCTGCCATCTGCAGCATGCTTGATCTTGTAGATCCATTTGGAAGTCACAACAGACTTCCCTTCAAGTCTTGGGACTACATCGCAAACATCAATTTTCATTATTGATTGGTATTCCTTGACCATGGCATCCTTCCATTCTTTCTTTTCCGCTGCCTCTTCATAACTGGAAGATTCTTTGTTCATAATATCACAAAGTAAAGCAACATAGCTGGTATGTGATCTAGTTCTCTTCTTTGCTCCGTGTTCTTCTTCTGGAATGCCATATCTTTCTGCATCTTGAATGAGCTCTCTAGCCCTTGCAGTTTTCCTCTTGTGAGAGTCCTTCTCACGAGGTGGATCTATAGGTTCTTGCGGATCTTCAATTTCACGATCAACATCTGGAATTGCTTCAGTCATAGTAGTGTCTTGAAATCTGGTTTCCTTTGGTTCTTCATGATCTTCAACAGGTGTCTTCCTTGATTTGATGAATGCTGAATTTTCATCAAATGTTACATCCCTGCTGACATCAATCTTCTTGAACCCTGGAAAGTATATTCTGTAAGCCTTCAAGCTTTCACTGTAACCCACAAAGATACCCTTCTTTCCTGAAGGATCTAGCTTAGTCCTCTTTTCCTTTGGGACATGAGTGTATACTGGACAACCAAATATTCTGAAATGGTTGACTTCAGGTTTCTTACCAGAGAAGACCTCTTCTGGTGTCTTGTTGTTCAATATCTTGTGGGGTGTTCTATTCTGCACATTTACAACTATCCTAGTTGCTTCTGCCCATAGATGCATAGGCAGATCCTGGTCATGCAATATTTCCCATGCTGCTTCCATGATTGTTCTATTCTTTCTTTTTGCAACTCCATTCTGTTGTGGATTGTAGGGAGCAGTCAAATCCTTCTTAATACCTGAATCACTGCATAGTTTCTTGAAATCACCTAAAGTGAATTCTCCGCCAATGTCGGATCTGCATGTCTTGACATTTTTATCAGTTTGATTTTCCATCAATGCTTTGAATTCCTTGAACTTATCAAATACTTCATCTTTTTTCTTCAAGAAGTAAATCCAAGTTTTTCTAGAGAAATCATCAATGAAAGAGACATAGTAAACATAGCCACTCAGAGAACTAGATGACATCGGACCGCATACATCAGAGTGGATGATTTCCAAGATTCCTTTTGCCTTGCTTTCACTGCTTGGAAATGCCTTCTTTATGTTCTTTCCTTTTGCACATCCTTTGCAAACACCTTCATGCTTTGTCTTGATTTCAAGAAGACCTTCTACAACTTTACTTGCAATTGGTAGTGCTCTGTAGTGCACATGTGCAAGTCTTCTATGCCAAAGTTCACTTGGCTTCATGGATTCATGTAGTATGGCATGTTCAGGTTGTCCCTTCAATTTGTACAATCCTCCCTCTTGCTCTCCAATCACAATTACATCATCTGTGGTCTTACCTTTTGACCACATGAGTACTTGTCCATCTACAAATGCAACCCTCATGCCTTTTGCATCCAATGCAGATATGGAGAGTAGGTTCTTCTTGAGCCTAGGTACAAATAATACATCTTTCATCTTCAAGGATTTTCCAGAGTCTAGGTTGAAGGAGGATTCACCACTTCCTTTGATAGGATATTGGTAGTCATCCCCAAGTTTCACTTTATGGGGTGACTCATGTTCAGATAGATTAGCAAAGGATTCTTTGAACCCAGTCATGTGCTTTAAAGCCCCACTATCAATAAGCCAATCATTACAACCATGAGAGATAGTACCTGTGAGAGCAAAGATTAGAACATATTCATCTTCACTTGATGAGTCATCCTCATCACTTTCTGCTCTAGCCTTCTTCTTGGGAGGTTCATCATCCTCAGCAGCATGAGCATGATATCTTCTTTTGTTGTTCTTCTTGTTGTAGTTGTTGTCTTTCTTCTTCTTGGGACAATTTGTAGCAAAGTGTCCCTTCTCATTGCATGTGAAGCACCTGATATATTTCTTATCTTTATGGTAATGGTGGTGTGAATATCTTTTGTTATGAGATGGCTTTCTCTTAGGCTTGCTTCTTTTGGTGTGAGTTGCGAGAGCTTGGTCTTCATTTCCCATCTTTTCTTCTCGAGCTACAAGCCTAGCCTCTTCGAGTTGTTCCTTGATCTCAGAGACCTTGGAGAAATAAGATTGAATGGTCTCTCCATTCAACAGCTTGACCCCTTTCAATTGATTCCGCAGAGTCATCTTCTGATTTATGTTCTTCCCTTCAAATAGCTTAGTCAGGGAGTCAAACATCTCCTTGGGTGTCTTTAGAGATGACACATGTGGTATGAGATAGTCTTTGATAGAATCAACAATGATCCACCTTGCCTTGAACAAGTTCTTCTTATGTAAGGCCTTAGCCTCTTCTCCCTCTGGGACAGGGACCTATTCACTTATATATGTATCCAATTCATTTTCTTCCAGGATTAACCCAATCCTATACTTCCATGCTCGGAAGTTATCATCCCCTTCAAGCTTATCTTCAAGCTTGATGTGGTGAGACATCTTAAAGAGTACTTCAAATGGAAATAGAAAGAGTTTTAGGTCTTACCACTTGATTTGCATAAATCCAGATCTGGAGCTGAGTTAGGGTTTGACAGAGAAACCCTAAAATTTCAAAATGTGAATTTCAACTTTATGAAAAGATAGAAAGATGCGCCTTGATGAGCTGATCATCCTGGTGTATTCAGAATTTGAGTTATGCAAAGTTTCACCCTTCAGAAATGCCTTTTAGTCTTCCCGGATTCACTAGGGAGGATCCTGAATTAGGGTTTGAGTTTCCCAGAGTTTTACCCCGCCAAAATCTCGATCCAAAGCTCTAAACTTTGATTTTTCCAAGGAGCTTCCAGCTATGTCTTAAGATTTCAGAAATTCCTATTTTTGTGGAAACCCTAATTTTTAGGGTCAAAACTGAAATTGCTTAGAATTGAATTCTGATTGGACAGAAAGATTCACCTTGTTGAGGAGAGTCAATCTATCATATTGATTTTCCAAAATCTATGGAGAGAAACCCAAAAAACAAGAAGCCCTAGCTTCCGCAACTGCACAATATCTTCTTCTCAGGTTAGCTCTGATACCATGTTAATTTTTGAGCATTAATTCAATATACTCTAGGATCTTTAATGAGAGTATAAAATGTACAGTATATCGATGCATATCAATCATAGCAAGCATATCAATCATCACAAGATGCAAACATAAGAGACAATAGACACACAGAGTTTTCGTGGGGAAAACCCTAAGGTGAAAAACCCCACAACTTCCTCAGAGATAGATAGAGCAATAATAGAACCAAAGTACAACCCAAGTACACAGAGATAGTCTCCTCCTAGCAGTTGATCCTCCTCCTCACATGTGCGCCACTTTCCTAGTGACGTAGAGTGAGATAATGAGATGATCAAAATAGAGATCTCCCGATCTCTATTTATACTTGTCCTGAATGCCCAATAAACTTATAGGGCCGACTTGTTTAGCTTAGCATAATAAACCAAGGTTAACTTAATCAGGGCCGACCCCACACATGGTGGTCTAATAACCCATCGGCAAGTTACGACACTTGCGACACTTATCAATACAAATGACGACACTTCCTTATAGAGGAATAACACATCTCTATAGGAGTACAATATACATAAATGAAATACATAGGTGAAATACATTCCGAAGTTACATATACATCAACAACAATAGTGATTGGAGAGCAAGAGGGAGGTTTGTACAAATTGAAGGGACAACCTGAAGATGCCATGGTACATGAATCCATGGAGCCAAGTGAACTTTGGCACAGAAGGCTTGCACATGTGCACTATAGAGCACTAACAATTGCAAGCAAAGCAGTAGAAGGTCTTCCTGAAATCCAATCAAAGCATGAAGGTGTTTGCAAAGGATGTGCAAAAGGAAAGAACACAAAGAAGGCATTTCCAAGAAGTGAAAGCAAGGCAAAAGAAATCTTGGATATTATCCACTCCGATGTCATCCAGTTCTCTGAGTGAGTATGTATATTATGTTTCTTTCATTGATGATTTCTCTAGGAAGACTTGGGTCTATTTCTTGAAGAACAAAGATGATGTATTTGATAAGTTCAAGGAATTCAAATCCTTGATAGAAAACTAAACTGATAAGAAGATCAATACCTTTAGATCCGAGAATGGAAAAGAATTCACTTCAGGGGACTTCAAGAAGTTATGCAATGATTTAGAGATTAAGAGAGATTTGACCACTCCTTACAATCCACAACAAAATGGGGTTGCAGGAAGGAAGAATAGAACAATCATGGAAGCAGCACGAGCAATGTTTCATGACCAAGATCTACCTATGCACCTATGGGCAGAAGCAACAAGGACAGCTGTATATGTGCAAAACAAAACACCACACAAGATACTAGACAACAAGACACCAGAAGAAGTTTTCTCTGGCGAGAAACCAGAAGTTAGCCATCTCAGGATATTTGGTTGTCCAATATATACACATATTCCAAAAGAAAAGAGGACAAGGTTAGATCCTTCAGGAAAGAAGGGTATATTTGTGGGGTACAGTGAAAACTCAAAGGCATACAAAATATACTTTCTAGGGTTCAAGAAGAATATTGACATCAACAGGGATGTAAATTTTGATGAAGACTCAACATACATCAAATCGAGGAAGCCACCTATTGAAGACAATGAAGAACCAAGAGTCCCCAGAATACAAGACACCACCATGAACGAAGCAATTCCAGAAGAGGATCGTGAAATAAAAGATCCACAAGAACCTATAGATCCACCCCGTGAGAAGAACTCTCACAAGAGGAAACCAACATGGGCTAGAGAGCTCATTCAAGATGTAGAAAGGTATGGTATTCCAGAGGAGGAACACAGAGAAAGAAAAAGGACAAGGTCACACATTAGCTATGTTGCCTTACTATGTGACATAATGAACAAAGAACCTTCCAGTTACGAAGAAGTAGCAGAAAAGAAAGAATGGAAGGAGGCCATGGTCGAAGAATACCAGTCGATCATGAAGAATGATTTTTGGGATGTGGTCCCAAGACCAGAAGGGAAGTTTGTTGTGACTTTCAAGTGAATCTACAAGATCAAGCATGCTGCAGATGGTAGCATAGATAAATACAAGGCAAGGTTTGTGGCTCATGGCTTCTCCCAGAAAGAAGGGACAGATTATGAAAAAACTTTTGCACCTATAGCCAGATATACTTCTATCAGAACAATACTTGCTCTGGCTATAGTGATGAAGTGGAAGATACACTAGATGGATGTCAAGACAAATTTCTTGAATGGTGTAGTCGAAGAAGAAGTGTATGTAGAGCAACCACTCGGTTTTGAGACACATGACAGGGAGTCATATGTGTGCAAGTTAAAGAAAGCCTTGTATGGCTTGAAACAAGCACCCAGGACATGGTAAGGAAGTATAGACAGCTTCCTGACCAGTTTGGGATTTACCAAGAGTAAAGCAGATTCCAACCTTTACTACAAGGTTGAGGAAGGCAATCCAGTGATACTCCTGCTGTATGTGGATGACCTGTTTGTGACAGGTGAGGATAGGTTGATTTCCGACACGAAGAGGAATCTTGCTGCTGAGTTCGAGATGAAGGACTTGGGTATGATGCATTACTTTCTAGGTATGGAGGTGTGGCAGAGAGTAGATGGAATCTTCCTTGGACAAGGGAAGTATGCAGTAGAGATCCTGAAGCGGTTCGGGATGTTGGACTGCAAGGCCATAGCCACACCTATGGCATCGAATTTGAAGCTATTAAGTGATGCTTCATCAGATTCGGTTGATGCCACAATGTATCGTCATATGATTGGGTCCTTGATGTACCTGACGAACACGAGACCATATATTTTCTTTTCTTTGAACACCTTCGGCCAGTTCCTGACGGATCCTAGACATGTTCACCTAATTGTTGTAAAGTATATTTTGAGGCAACTGAAGGGTACTGATTATGGGCTCAAGTATGATGCGAATCAAAAGGTTAACTTGGAGGGTTATGTTGATTCATATTGGGCAGGCAGTGCTGCAGATAGGAAGAGCACTTCGAGTTGCTGCTTCAGTATGGGATCAGGTGTGATCTCTTGGTTTAGCAGAAAGCAATCTTGCATAGCATTGAGTATAGCCAAAGCAGAGTATGTCACAGCTTGTTCATCTAGTTGCGAGGCAGTATGGCTAAGGAAGCTACGATCAAATTTATTTGATCTCCAGTTGGATGCTACTTGTATCTTCTGTGACAACCAGAGTTGTGTGAAGTTGTCAGAGAACCCAGTGTTCCATGACAAGTCGAAGCATATCGAGATCAAATATCACTATATCAGGGATATGGTGCATAGAGGAGCAGTGAAGCTCCTGTATGTTGCAACGGATGAGCATATAGCAGATATGTTGACCAAACCATTAGCCAGAGTAAAGTTCGAGTACTGCAGAGAGAGGCTTGGTGTTCTTAAGATAGAAGATACTTTAGAGAGAGGCTTGGTGTTATTCAGATAGAAGATACTTCGAGGAGGAAGTGATGGAACACATTTGTAGGAGCCCTTCCAAGCATGGTGGTAGGAGGGTCCTCCCCATGGTTGGGGATGTAAGTGCTAAGTGACGAGCATCAGGGTGATGCTCCGTATGATGATCATGTGATGATGATATGCATCAGGGTGATGCTATGTATGATGATGATCAAGATGATCATGTGATGATGGTATGCATCAGGGTGATGCTATGTATGATGATGATCAGGATGACCATGTGATGATGATATGCATCAGGGTGATGTTATGTATGATGATGATCAGGATGATCATGTGATGATGATGTGCATCAAGATGATGCACTATATGATGATGATTAGTATGATCATGAGCATCAGGATGATGCTCCATGAGAAGATGATCAAGTGTGATCATGAGTATCAGGATGATACTCTGTGACCGTGGAGAGGTTGTGCAATAGCATGTAATCAGCCCTGAGAGATCCTATAGGTTGAGCAGTAAGCTCGTAATCAGCCCTGGGATTCTCTTCGAGGTTTTTCTTGGTCGCATGTAATCAGGCCTGGGAGATCCTATAGGTTGAGCAGGAAGCTCATAATCATCCCTGGGATGCTCTTCGAGGTTTTGTGAGGTCGCATGTAATCAGCCCTGGGAGATCCTATAGGTTGAGCAATAAGCTCGTAATCAGCCCTGGGATGCTCTTCGAGGTTTTGCGAGGTCACATGTAATAGATCCTTGGGAGATCCTATAGGTTGAGCAGTAAGCTCATAATCAGTCCTGGGATGCTCTTTCAAGGTTTTGTTGATGCACATAATCAACCCTGAGATTCCATAGGATGGCCCGCTCGCAGAGATGATGAAGACCTACAGGATGCTCAGCCTACATCTAGCATGAAAAAGGGTTGGATATGTAGAACTTCCTATGACGAGAAGAATTGAGAGATGGCACCAGTGATCGAGATGACGAGTACAGCAGCAATGACGATGATGCTCCGTGATCCAGTGTCGATGATCCAACTCCAGTATTGAAGACTTGTGCTTATATGTATTGATGACCTGTGTCAAGAGAATACCTTCCTAGTTAAGAGGGAGTGTTGATGTATTTGTAACTTCGTAAGATATTCACTTGTATATTGTATCTATTACATTTGTACTTTATTGTATCCCCAACGAAGATGTATTATTCCTTCGATTGGAAGTGTTGTCATTTGTATTTGCAAGTGTCGCAAGTTACATTGTAAGTGTCGTAACTTATATTTGATGGGTTATTAGACCACCTTGGTGGGGTCGGCCCTATATGAGTCATGTGGATGGGTTATTAGGATTCCTTAGGAAGTCGTCCCAGTTAGGGTTAAAGGAAGGTCAAAGTAACGTATAAATAGAGAGTGTGATTCTCTCATTCTATTCATTCACTCACTCATCCAACTCGCATAATTGAGAGAGAGGAGTGCGCACAAGTGGAGGAGGAGGAGCTGCTAGAGACATCTATCTTTTGGGTTTGATCTTTGTGCTTTTTGTATTGGGGGTTATTCTATTTCTGAGGAAGTTGCGGGGTTTTTCACCTTCTTGGTTTTCCTCGGTGAAATGCTTTGTGTCCATTGTCGCTTGTGATTATTATGTTGTTCTTGTTATTCTCTTAGTGATCCTATATAATATTGAATGAATTTATTGAAAATCTAACACAGATGACCCTTACAGTGGAATGTATGGCACCGACGTTGTTCAACTGGTGCGAAGGGGTCCTGGTCAACCTCAAGGATCACGTCACCAAGTGTAGAAATGGAGATATCCATTAGTTTGGATACAGGAGTATCCTGGTTACGTTTTTCTTGGAGAGGATGCCTCTATTGCATCCTCAAGTGAGTATGCTGATCCGTCTTGCACTCGAGCCTCGGATGGGGAGGTGGAGTGACTATGCCTCAAGGGGGAAACCAAAATAACCCTTCACAAGCATAAACATCCACAAATCGCGACATCCTTATGATGACTAATGAGACGGTTCACATCTCTACACGGATAAAGACATATGATCCCCCAGGCTCGAACAAAACTGCTGAGACTGCCCACGAAAAGTCTCCCTCAGAGGAATCTCCCTCGACGCCTCCCCCCAATGGTTCTTTCCACATCGAGAGACCTATTACTGAAGTTGTGTTGTGCCCGCCCAAGGCCACCATTCAGAAGG
Organism: Larix kaempferi; assembly: GCA_027924585.1. Lineage (NCBI taxonomy): Eukaryota > Viridiplantae > Streptophyta > Pinopsida > Pinales > Pinaceae > Larix > Larix kaempferi. Next base: position 33,634,110 of record BSBM01001000.1, on the reverse strand, counting down.
CCACATTCAATCCTAATGCGCGCGCAGCCCAAAACTACAACATTGTAGAAGATTTGGCTCAGGCACCATGTGCCATGTCAATCCTTGAAGTTCTCCAACACTGTCCTACACAACGTAGAACTTTATTATCAACATTGGGAGCTGTTGACCCAGACTCTTCCAACACCATTGTGTTCAACCTAGAATACTTCAAGCCTAGTCTTTCCCACCAGTTAGCCTTCTAGATTCACACGCAGATCTGTGGAAACAATATCCATCGTACCGTTTTGGATGAAGGTGCTTCCACCTCAATTATGTCTTTGACCTGCTAGAAAGCCATTGGTTCTCTGGAAGTGGCCTAGTCCCACACTACCTTAAAATCATTTGATGGAAGTGGTTTTCAGCTGTACAGACTCATCCCATCACTTTCCATAGAGTTAGGGGGGGAAATCGTGTCTATTCACGTGGAAATTGTCGATGCTCCATTAGATTACAATCTCTTACCCAATTGCAATTGGTTTTATGCCATGAACGCTGCAGCATCCTCTATTTTTTGCTTGTTCCAATCCCCCCAATCAAGGGAAGATCGTGACCATAGACCAACTAGAGTTTTGCACTCTAGATATTCATCAAAATTCCACCAACAATGTCCCATTGCTGGAAAAATCTGAGCCTCACTTTGAATACATTGGTGTCGGTCTTTTGAAGGACTCCTCCATCATAGGAGTATTTACGGAAGTTCCACCCCCGGTATTTTCAATCAACACGATTTCAACAAGCACATATTCACCCTACGAATCTACTGACTCTTGGGTGATACCGAGTCCCTCCGAGTTTGAAACCCTTGGAACTGAGATGCTTCTGAACCGAAATCTTGCAACCTATCAGGCGATTCAGTCGTCTCCTGACTGGATCAACACACTTGACCACCATCAGCTGGCCGGTCCATCGTCTCGAATCCCTTCATGCTTACCTTTCAGTGACTCTCTTTCACAGATCTTTCCTACAGATGAGTCTATCATGGAGATAATGAGTCTAGATGAACCTCCATGGGAAGATCATCACCATCGATCATCTTTTCCTATGATTCGAGCGATAGACCCCGACTCTGAATCCACAGTTTCATTGTCAACACTAAGATTCCCGATCATACACTCAACGTATTCTCTAAAGGGAACTTAGCGAATATAATGGAGACCATCCCAATTGACATATCTGTGAAACCTGGTGTCGTGGAACACATCCATATAGGCAAAACATGTACTCCTATGTAGATTGAATTTTACACTGTCTTATTTAAAGAGTTCCGCGATGTTTTTGCATGGAAATATGAAGAAATGCCAGGAATAGAACCTTCCATCGTGGTACATGAAATTAAAGTGTATCCTGGTGCCCGACCAGTCCGATAGAAAATTCGTCCCGTACATCCCCGAAAAACGACTGCCATTAAAGCGGAAGTTGAAAAACTTCTTCTTGTTGGGTTCATCTATCTTGTCCCATTGACGGACTGGTGTCCAACATCATTCCCGCCGTAAAGAAACATGGTACGATTAGGGTCTGTGTCGACTACAGAGATCTGAATAAGGCTTGTGCAAAAGACAATTATCCCATGCCTTTCATCGACTAGATTATTGATAACTGTGCCGAGAGTGTCATCTTTTCATTTATGGATGGCTTCTCTGGCTACAATCAGATAGAGATACTCCCGCCCGACCTGCACAAAAAAAAAACCTTTATTTTCCCATGGGGGACATTTGCGTACCGCAAGTTCCCATTTGGTCTCAAGAACTTTGGGGCTACCTTTCAACGAGCTATGTCATCCGGGTTTCATGACATCAAACATGTTGTAGATCTGTATCTAGATGAATTACCCGCTCACTCTGATACAAGAGAGAATCACCCAGATCATCTAAGTGCCATTTTCTCATGACGCTGCCATTACAACATACGTTTGAATCCACACAAATGCGTATTTTGTGTAGAAGCCGACAGACTATTGGGATTAATTATTTCCAAAGATGGCATACACCTAGATCCTGCGAAGGTAGAAGCTATTCTAGCCCTGCCCTCTCCCACCAACATCACAAAACTCCAGAGTTTGCAAGGGCATGCAAAATTTTTACGTCGCTTTGTCTGCAATTTAGCCAAGATAACGAAGGGCTATATGAGGCTTCTGAAGAAAGAAGTCCCATTCTTTTGGGACGATGAATCCCAACGATCATTGAAAATATCAAGAAGGCCCTCACTAACGCTCTCGTCATTCAAGCCCCCAACTACACACGAAACTTTATCCTCTATATAGTCGCTTCCCTCACCACCATTTGCATAGTGCTGGTGTAGGAGGATGACAATGGTAATGAACATGTGATATATTACCTAAGTAAGAGTCTTTTAGACTCTGAAACCTGCTACTCACATGTGGAGAAGCTGGCTCTGGCCAAAGTATTTATTGTCTAGAGATTTCGCCATTGCATACTACTCCGGAAGACTACCGTAATTACGGACTTCAATCCCATGTATTATATCCTAACACATCAAGTGCTAGGGGGGAAATAAGCCCGATGGATTGTAGTTTTCCAGGAATTTGACTTGGAATTTGCCAAGGAAAAATCAAAGAAATCCTTAGTCTTCACCAAGCTTATATGTACATTTCCTTTTTCCACTGACCAAGCTAAGCCCATCGATTCTCTTCCTGACGAATCATTGTTTCTCATTGGCACGTATGATCCGTGGTATGGAGATATTGTTTTGTATCTCCAAACCCAACGTTTTTGGCCTGAACTCAATCGAGATGACCGTTGTCGTATCCGACATCACTCCAAGTACTACTTGATTGTTAGAGATACCCTTTATCTCCATGGTGTTGATTCCATTCTCCGACGTTGTCTCACTTTAGACGAGGTTGAACACGTCCTGAATGACTGCCACTCCGGAGCATGTGGTGGTCACCTTTCTGGGATGGCTACAACCCAAAACAATTTGTGAACAGGATACTTCTGGCGCACAATCTTTAAAGGCTGTATCGAGACGGTCAAGAAGTGTCCCCCATGTCAATAATTACACAACAAGAAGCGCTCACATCCTACTCCACTCCATCCTGTTATTTTCGTCGGCCCTTTTGCAAAATGGGGCATCGATTTCACACATTGTTTGCCTACTTCAGCCGGGGGGCATGGCTATGTCATAGTAGCAGTGGATTATTTTACTAAATGGGTTGAAGCAATGCCTACTTACACAAAGGATGACAAAACAACTACATTGTTCATATTCAACCATATCATTGCTAGGTTCAGTGTTCCTAAGGCTATTGTAACCGATCATGGTTCCCATTTTAGGAACCATATGATCGACAAACTAAGTGCCAAGTTGGGTTTTCGTCATGAAAAATCAACCCCATATTACCCACAGGCGAATGGTAAAGTAGAGGTCATAAACAAGATCTTGAAGCGAATGATACAATGCACTGTAGGTACTCAGAAGTCCAATGGAACTTAGCTCTATTTTCTGCTCTCTGGGTCTATCGAACCTTAGTAAAAAATGCAACCGTATGCACACCATTTTAACTGGTGTATGGCCTGGAGGCTATTTTACCTATTGAATGTGAAATCCCGTCACTGAAACTAGCCATTGAGTTACTTCCCAATACGACTTCCGAGGAGGAGCGGTTTTTGTATCTAGCCAAGCTAGATGAAACCCACCGTGACACCGCATTAGCGAATGAAGCCCATAAGAACCGCGTTAAAGACCAATATGACAAGTCCATCCAACTTCAGATCTTCAATGAAGGGGACTTAGTCCTTACCTATGATCAAATGCATGATAAGTTAGGTAAAGGAAAAATGGAATCTATGTGCTACGGTCCCTATGTCGTGAAGCTGTTATTGGATAAAGGAGCTTACGAGCTCGTCAACTGTGATGGCACACCTTTGGCACAGCCCCGCAATGGGATATACCTCAAACGGTTCTACGCGTAGGGTTATCCTGCGTGAGACACCTTGTACATTATGTACTTAGTTTGTTTTTTCATTTGTATGTGTGTGCATGGATTTGGTTTCGTTTACCTTTGTTTGACCCCAAATTGTGCTTCTATGTGCAGATGTCATCTTACTACGGGTTCGTAGATGGTGCTAGCTGACATACCCGAAACCTTTCTTCCGCAGCATGGGTACTCTATTCCCCTGTCGGCGAGTTGATATCCTCGGGTGGCATCTGCTTGGGCCCCACAACCAACAATGTTGCAAAGTACCATGCAGTCATCGAACTCCTGACAAAAGTCACTTCTCTTGGGATCCCCACATTTTTTTCAGTCTACCTGGATTCCCAACTCGTGGTATCCCATTTGAATTGTGTCTACACTGTCCACGGACCTACATTACTTCGATTATTCAGAAGGGTACGCCTCTTGGAACGATCATTTGATTTTATTCAATAACAACATATATTGAGAGAATTCAATATGATAGTTGTTTCGTTGGCTAAGTATATATTGGATTGGCATCTAGCCCATACATAAATCACATCATAAACAAGTACACAAGTCGTTGTAAATAAGGAGACCACAAATATCGATCCATATGTATAAATATCACATCAAAGTGTTTTTTCTGAGTACATATAATAAGATGCGTCCAAAGACAAAATTTGGGATCATGTCCCATACAAAATTTGGCTCTAAGGCCTACATGTCATGTACATGCTCCTAAAAACAAACACTTCTATCTAAATTCTAGGCATCATCCTCACGCTGCTCATGGTAGCACACCACTTCTCTAGACACCCGACGAAGTAGTTGACTGATACGCCCTGGAACACCTATAGTATGCCTTTGGAGATGGAGTGGGTTGTCATCCATCCTCATAGCAGGAACACCCATAGTCAAACCCTGAAGGTTACGCTCCACATCACAGATCCCTCCTGCTTATTCCTCCTCCTCCTCCTCCTCATCAACGGCGTGATACTGAACACCTCCTCGATGTAGCGGTGAATATCCCGTTGGCCTCCTTGATCCGTGATCTATGGCATGAACATGTACATATTATTAAATTTTGAGCATTAATTCACAATACTCTAGGATCTTCACTGAGAGAATAACATATACAGTATATCAATGCATAACAATCACAATAAGCATGACAAGCATCACAAGAATCAAAATCATGAGAGACAAGAGACACAGAGTTTCCGTGGGGAAAACCCTAAGGTGAAAAACCCCACAACTTCCTCAGAGATAGAGAGAGCAATGGCTCAACCAAAGTACAACCAAAATACACTTGAGACAGTCTCCTAGAAGCAGATGATCCTCCTCCTCACTAGTGCACCACTTTCTGATTGAGAGAGAGATGACTTTCTGAATGATCTAATAGAGATCTCCTGATCTTTATTTATACTAACCTGTTTGCCCAGTGACCTAATGGGGCCGACTTGTCTATCTAGATACATCCACAATATAATATATATTTCAGGGCCGACCCCACACATGGTGGTCTAATAACCCATCAGCAAGTACACACACTTGCGACACTTGTCAATCCACATGATGACACTTCCTTATAGAGGAATAACACATCTCTTATAAGGGTACAATAAATATATATAAAATACATAAATGAAATACATTCCGAAGTTACATATACATCAACACTCCCTCTTAGATAGGAAGGTATTTCTCGACACAGATTTGCTAGACAAGTCTTCTTCTCGAGATCATCATCATCATCATCGTCACTACTTCTACTATCTCAACCAATCTCTAACTCTACTCGTCATAGGAAGTTCTACAGAGCCAGTCCTTTTTCATACTGGATGTAGGCCCACCACCTGCAGGTCTTCATCATCACTGGCCATACTGTGGAAATCTCAGGACTTATTACGTGCGTCACAAAACCTTAAAAGAGTCTCTTGACTAGCAAGAACCCTAAAGAGCATCTGAGGCCTTTTTCATCCTGTCCAAATCTCCAGGAATTATTACATGTGACCCCACCACAAAACCTCAAAAGAGAATCCCAGGACTGATTACGAGCACAAGGCTCAACCTATCAGATCTCCTAGGGCACAAATTACATGTGGTCACCACAAAACCTTGAAAGAGCATCCCAGGACTAATTACGAGCACAAGGCTCAACCTATCAGATCTCCTAGGGCACAAATTACATGTGGTCATGGAAAAACCTTGAAAGAGCATCCCAGGACTGATTACGAGCACACGGCTCAACCTATCGGATCTCCCAGGGCACAAATTACATGCCATAGGACAAAACCTCGAAAGAGCATCTGCCAGATATCCTAGGGCACAAATTACATGCCATAGGAAAAACCTCGAAAGACTATCTGCAGATCTCCCAGGGCACAAATTATATGTCCTCCCAAGCAAAACCTCGAAAGAGCATTTGCCAGATATCCCAGGGTACAAATTACATGCCATAGGAAAAACCTCGAAAGACTATCTGCAAATATCCCAAGGCACAAATTACATTCTTATCTACACAACCTGTTCCACGGCCACAGAGTATCAACCTGATACTCACCATACATCATCCTGATGTACACATGATCATCCTGATAATCATCACTGCAACATCCTGAAGCTCGTCATCCATGATCATACAATGCATCTACCTGATGCATACCAAGTATCTACCTGATACATATCATCATACATGATCGACCTGATCACACAATGTATCCTCCTGATACAATTATAAATACATGATACATATCAACATACATGATCTACCTGATCATACAATGTATCCACCTGATACATATACAGATACATGGTCCAAGCATCCAACATGATGCTTATACAAAATACATACACATGATCCAACCGATCATATCCAGCATCCAACATGATGCGTACATACATATAAATGATCCAAATGATCATATCTAGCATCCAACATGATGCGTACATACATATACATATAAATGATCCAACTGATCATATCCAGCATCCAACATGATGCATACATACATACATATAAAAAATGATCCAACTGATCATACAAAGCAGAAACTAGAACATCATCCCGATGCTCATCATCCAGCGCTTACATCCACAGCCATGTGAAGAATCCTCCTTCCAACATGCTTGGAATGGCTTTAGCAAATGTGTCCATCACTTCTTCCTCGAAGTGTCATCAATCCGAAGAACACCAAGCCTATCTCTGAAGTACTTGAACTTCACCCTGGCTAGTGGCTTCGTCAGAACATCTGCAATCTGCTCGTCCATCGCAATGTACAGGAGCTTCACAACTCCTCTCTGCACCATATCCCTGATATAGTGATATTTGATCTCTATGTGTTTCGACCTGTCATGAAACACTGGGTTCTCGGACAGCTTCACACAACTCTGGTTATCACAGAAGATACTAGTAGCATCCAACGGGAGATCAAATAATTCAGACAGTAGCTTCCATATCCATACTGCCTCACAACTAGCTGAACAGGCTGCAACATACTCTGCCTCAGCTGTACTCAGTGCTACACAGGACTGCTTCCAGCTAAACCAAGAGATCACACCTGATCCCATACTGAAGCAGCACCCAGATGTGCTCTTCCTATCTACAGCACTACCAGCCCAATCTGAATCAACATAACCCTGCAGGTTAAACTTTTGATTCGCCTCATACTTTAGCCCATAATCCACTGTAACCTTCAGGTACCTCAGAACATGCTTTACAACAACCAGATGAACACTCCTTGGATCTGTCAGGAACTAACTCAATGTGTTCACCGCAAAGCAAATATCTGGTCTAGTGTTCGTCAGGTACATTAAGGACCCAATCATCTGACGATACATAGAGACATCAACCGACTCAGATGAAGCATCACATAGAAGCTTTAGATTCGATGACATAGGTGTGGCCATGGCCTTGCAATCCATCATCCCGAATCTCTTCATGATATCTACTGTGTACTTCCCTTGACCAAGGAAGATCCCACCTGTACTCTGCCACACCTCCATACCTAGGAAATAATGCATCATTCCCAAATCTTTCATATCGAACTCGGCAGCAAGCTTCCTCTTCGTATCTGCAATCAATTTGTCATCTCCTGTTACAAATAAGTCATCCACGTACAGGAGTAGAATCATAGGATTCCCTTCCTCAACCTTGTAATAAAGGTTGGAATCTGCTTTACTCTTGGTAAAGCCCAAACTAGATAGGAAACTATCCATCCTTCCATACCAAGTTCTGGGAGCTTGCTTCAAGCCATACAAGGCTTTCTTCAATCTGCACACATACGACTCCCTGTCATGTATTTCGAAACCGAGTGGCTGCTCCACATATACTTCCTCTTCAACTACACCATTCAAGAAGGTAGTCTTGACATCCATCTGGTGTATTTTCCATTTCATCGTTGCATCCATGCAAGTACTGTTCTGATGGAAGTATGCCTGGCTACAGGTGCAAAAGTTTCTTCATAATCTATTTCCTCTTTCTGAGAGAAGCCACGAGCTACGAATCTTGCTATGTATTTCTCTACACTGCCATCTGCAGCATGCTTGATTTTGTAGATCCATTTAGAAGTCACAACAGACTTCTCTTTAGGTCTTGGTACAACATCCCAAACATCATTCTTCATTATTGATTGGTATTCCTCAACCATGGCATCCTTCCATTCTTTCTTTTCCACTGCTTCTTCATAACTGGAAGGCTCTTTGTTCATTATGTCACAGAGTAAAGCAACATAGCTGGTATGTGATCTGGTTCTCTTCTTTGCTCTGTGTTCTTCTTCTGGAATGCCAAATCTTTCTGCATCTTGAATGAGCTCTCTAGCCCATGAAGGTTTCCTCTTGTGAGAGTTATCCTCACGGAGTGGATCTACAGGTTCTTGCGGATCTTCAAACCAACGAACAACTTCTGGAACTGCTTCAGTCATGGTAGTGTCTTGAAATCTAGTTTCCTTAGGTTCTTCATAAACTTCGATAGGTGCCTTCCTTGATTTGATGAAGGTTGAGTTTTCATCAAATGTTACATCCCTGCTGACATCAATCTTCTTGAACCCTGGAAAGTATATTCTGTAAGCCTTCGAGCTTTCACTGTAACCCACAAAGATACCCTTCTTCCCTAAAGGATCTAGTTTAGTCCTCTTTTCCTTTGGGACATGAGTGTATACTGGACAACCAAATATTCTGAGATGGCTGACTTCAGGTTTCTTACTAGAAAATACCTCTTCTGGTGTCTTGTTATCCAATATCTTGTGGGGTGTTCTGTTCTGCACATATACAGCTGTTCTAGCTGCTTCTGCCCATAGATGCATATGTAGATCCTGGTCATGCAACATTGCCCTTGCTGCTTCCATGATTGTTCTGTTCTTCCTTTCTGCAACTCCATTTTGTTGAGGATTATAAGGAGCATTCAACTCCCTCTTAATCCCTGAATCACTACAAAGCTTCTTGAAGTCACCTGAGGTGAATTCTCCGCCATTGTCGGATCTGAATGTTTTGATCTTCTTGTCAGTTTGATTCTCCATCAAGGTTTTGAATTCCTCGAATTTATCAAGCACCTCATCTTTGCTCTTCAAGAAGTATACCCAAGTCTTCCTGGAGAAGTCATCAATAAATGAGACATAGTAAACATACCCACTCAGAGAACTGGATGACATAGGACCACATACATATGAGTGGATGATTTCTAGGATGTCTTTTTCCTTGCTTTCACTGCTTGGGAAAGCCTTCTTAATGTTCTTGCCATTTGCACATCCTTTGCAAACACCTTCATGTTTGGTCTTGATCTCAGGAATACCCTCTACAGCCTTGCTTGCAATTGGAAGTGCCCTATAGTGCATATGATCAAGTCTTCTATGCCAAAGTTCACTTGGCTCCATGGATTCATGTACCATGGCATGTTCAGGTTGTCCCTTCAATTTATACAAACCTCCCTCTTGCTCTCCAATCACTACTGCATCATCTATGTTATTTCCCTTTGGCCACATTAGAACTTGGCCATCCACAAATGCAACCCTCATACCTTTTGCATACAATGCAGAGATGGAGAGTAAGTTCTTCTTGAGCCCAGGTACATAAAGGACTTCTTTCATCTTCAAAGATTTTCCAAAATCTAGGTTGTAGGAGGCTTCACCACTTCCTTTGATTGGGTATTGATAATCATCCCCAAGTTTCACCTTATGGGGTGATTCATGTTCAGATAGATTCACAAAAGATTCCTTAAACCCAGTCATGTGTTTGGAAGCCCCACTGTCAATCAACCAATCATTACAACCATGGGAGATAGTACCTGCGAGAGCAGAAATTATAACATACTCTTCTTCACTTGATGAGTCATCATCACTATCACTTTTTTCCCTAGCCTTCTTCTTTGGGGGTTCATCATCTTCGGCAACATGAGCATGATATCTTCTTTTGTTATTCTTCTTCTTCTTATTGAAGTTGTTGTTGTTGTCTTTCTTCTTCTTGGGACAATCTGAAGCAAAGTGTCCCTTCTCATTGCAATTGAAGCATCTGAGATCTTTCTTATCTTTATGATCATGGTGGTGTGAGAATCTTCTGTTATGAGATGATTCCTTCTTGGACTTGCCTTTCCTGGCATGTGCTGTGAGAGCTTGATCTTCATTTCCCATCTTTTCTTCTTGGGCCATAAGCCTAGCTTCTTATTGAGAGCATTCTTCCCACAATCTATTGAAGGAGATCAACTTCTTCCTTGCACAGATTCCTTTAATAAAGGAATCCCATGACCTGGGTAGGCCATTTAGAGTGGTCATCACCACTTCACCATTCTCCACCATTTCATCCACTGCTTCTAGTTGTTCCTTGATCTGGGAGACCCTTGAAAAATAAGATTGAATGGTTTCTCCATTCTGAAACTTTACTCCTTTCAATTGGTTCCGCAGGGTCATCTTTCGATTTATGTTCTTCCCTTCAAATAGCTTGGTCAAAGAGTCAAACATCTCCTTGGGTGTCTTTAGAGAAGACACATGGGGTATGAGATGGTCTTTGATAGAATCAACAATGATTCTCTTTGCCTTGACCAAGTTTTTCTTATGCAATACCTCAGCCTCTTCATCCTCTGGGACATGGATGTCTTCTTTTACATATGAGTCCAACTCATTCTCTTCCAGGATTAACCCAATCCTATACTTCCAAGCTCGGAAGTTATCAGCTCCTTCAAGCTTATCCTCAAGCTTGGTGTGGTGAGACATCTTAAAGAGTACTTCAAATGGAAATAGAAAAGATTTAGGTCTTACCACTTGAAATGCTGAAAACTGGATCTGGTCCCGGATTAGGGTTTGTTGGAAAAACCCTAAAAATTCAAAATGTGAATTTCAATTTTCTGAAAGGATAGAAAGATGCGCCTTGATGAGCTGATCAGCCTGGTGTATTCAGAATTTGAGATCAGCAAAGCTTTACCCTTCAGATTTTCCTTTTTGTCCTCTCGGGTTCACTGGGAGAGCCCTGAATTAGGGTTTGAGTTTCCCGGAGATCTACCGAGCCAAAAATCTTGATCCAAAGCTCTAAACTTCGATTTTTGCAAGGACCTTCCAGCTATGTCTTCAGATTTAAGAAATTCCTATTTTTGTGGAAACCCTAATTTTTAGGGCCAAATCTGAAAATGCTCAAAATTGAATTATGATTGGACAGATAGATTCTCCTTGATGAGTAGAGTCAATCTACTATACTGCTTTTCCAAAATCTGTGGAGAGAAACCCAATAAATAAGAAACTCAAGTTTCCGTCACTGCAAAATGTCTTCTTCTCAGGTTAGCTCTGATACCATGTTAAATTTTGAGAATTAATTCACAATACTCTAGGATCTTCACTGAGAGAATAACATATACAGTATATCAATGCATAACAATCACAATAAGCATCACAAGAATCAAAAGCATGAGAGACAAGAGACACAGAGTTTCCGTGGGGAAAACCCTAAGGTGAAAAACCCCACAACTTCCTCAGAGATAGAGAGAGCAATGGCTCAACCAAAGTACAACCAAAATACACTTGAGATAGTCTCCTAGAAGCAGATGATCCTCCTCCTCACTAGTGCGCCACTTTCTGAGTGAGAGAGAGATGACTTTCTGAATGATCTAAATAGAGATCTCCTAATATCTATTTATACTAACCTGTTTGCCCAGTGACCTTATGGGGCCGACTTGTCTATCTAGATACATCCACAATATAATATATATTTCAGGGCCGACCCCACACATGGTGGTCTAATAACCCATCAGCAAGTACACACACTTACGACACTTTTCAATCCACATGACGACACTTCCTTATAGAGGAATAACACATCTATTATAAGGGTACAATAAATATATATAAAATACATAGATGAAATACATTCCAAAGTTACATATACATCAACACATATGCTAGATATTTCCACGCATCGAAAAAATCACAAAAACTCATATATTATAAAAAATACCAAAAACACAACTGTGAAGGTCACACACCTGAGTCATCCCAATCCTCATCTTCGGGAAGTGCCAAGTCGATATCTTCACAAAAATCAACCCCTGCATAGGGATAATTCTCGATCATGATGATTTTCCCCTCGAGCCACGAGAAAAAGTCCTCACCAAAGGCTAGGACCTCTGGCCCACCTATTGAAATATTGTAACTTCAAAGAATATTATATTTGTACTTTATTATTATTCATCTGGAGATGTTTTATTCCTTCGTCGGGATGTTATTATTGTGTAAAGTCATTGAAGTAAATCCTCCCATGTAAGTCAGGGAAATAGATCCCCTAAAAGTCATTTGTAATGGGGTGTTTAAGTCCCCTAGAGGGGTCAACCCAGTCAACAAGAGAATAAACTATTATGGCCGACATGTCAAGTGTAAAAGTCAAGTAGAAGTAGAGTATAAATAGAGGAGGTGTGTTCCTCATTTATACTCACTCATTCACTCACTTGTGAATAACACATAGGAGAGAGAGAGATCTGCAAAGGAGGAGAAGGAGCTCTTCTTTGGGGATTACATATTTGTATTTGTTGGTCATCTATATTGAGGAATATTTGTTGGGTTTTCTACCCCATGAGGGTTTCCTAGGATAAATTGTGTCTCTTGTGTTTATGTTATGCTTGTTGTTCTTTCAGTGATCCTCTATATGCTATTGTTGTGAAATTGAATGGAATATTGATGTTATCTATCTTAGCATATTAAATTTTAACATGGTATCAGATTTAGCCTAAAGGAAGGAAATGTATGGAACTTACGACACTTGTTTCACTTGAGACAATTTGAAAGTTAGGGTTTTGTATAGCAAAACCTAGTCATCGTGGAAATGTCGCTATAAATCCATTTTGGCGAAGGTTCAGGATCTGAAACTTGGATAGGCCGAAGATGAAATTTTCCTGTACCTTGTGTCCAGGTTCATCCTCATATTCGTTATACTTTCTGAGATATGATCCGTACAAATTAGGGTTTCTGACTCTTCCAGAATGAAGCCCTAAACAGGTGACCTAGGGAAAAAGGTCATATCTCCGGATTAGAAGGGCCTCACCCTAGGAATTTTTCACCCTATACTGTGCAAATAAGCACCTACTAAGGAGAAGGGCCTCCTTAGTAGCAGTTCAGTAAAACAGTAAATTTAAACAGTAAAACAGTACAAAATCTAAGCTAACATGTGCATCAACAGGAAATAAAAAGACAATGACAAGATAATAAAAAATTTCTTTTGTATTATGATATGATCAAAGTTACATTTACCTCAGATATGGAGGTTGGTAGAGCTCTTGCAGCAGTCCAGGAGGGCTACTTCCGTGCTCCAATAGGTTCCTTCTCTTTCTCCAAGGTGCTTGGATGGTGGGCCAAAAGGGGCACTAAAATGGGAAAACTAACTCAAATGGTTAGCTACGGTTTCAAGAGTGATTTTGGCAGAGTGAGGATAGGATAGATTGTGGATGTGAAATGGGGAGCCTCCATCACCTATTTATAGGTTTTTTAGTGGTGGAGTGTTGACCCATGGTTTTTGGCACCATATGGTTTAGGTCAATTGTTTTAGGGTTTTTGCTTCCTTTTTCCCTCTTTTTCCTCTTTTTTATATTTTTTATTCCCTTTTATTTGATTTTTGGGAATTTAGAGCCTTTTTAGAGGGTTTTTGCTATCTTTTGAGGAAATTTAAATTATTTTGGGGTAAAAAAGGGGTTTTTTGGCCTTTTGGTGGCTTTTTAATGGTTTTTTGAGGTTTTGGAGGCAAATATGGTAGGAAATATAGACAAATGAGTCATGTAATGAGGGAGATGAGATGGTGAGCACTTTTTGGGTGTTAAGAGTGTTTAAGTCCCCTAGAGGGGTCGACCCAGTCAACAAGAGAATAAACTATTGAGGCCGACCTGTCAAGTGTAAAAGTCAAGCAGAAGTAAAGTATAGGAAAACCTAGTCATCGTGGAAATTTCGCTATAAATCCATTTTGGCGAAGGTTCAGGATCTGAAACTTGGAAGGGCCAAAGATGATTTTTTCCTATACCTTGTGTCTGAGGTTCATCCTCATATTCATTATGCTTTCTGAGATATGATCTGTACAAATTAGGGTTTTTGACTCTTCCAGAGAAGCCCTAAACATGTGGCCTAGGGATAAAGGTCATATCTCGGGATTAGAAGCTCTAAATGGAATTCTATAAAAAGTGATAGTTAGGGCACAGACTGCAGTTTGACAGGTCCAAGTTTCAGAGTCCGGAGATGAAACAGTGACACGTGTCACTCCGTACAAGTTAGCTATGATGTTTCATCCCTTAAACAGGTCATGTTGGGAAACTGAGCATATCTCTCTGATGGAGAATTCAATGAAGCTCAAACCCATGGGGTTGGAAATATGACAGGTCTAGCTACCATAGGCCAAAGTTTCAGACCCTGAAGATACGAAATTTCAAAGCTACACCAGAAACAATACGACACATCTGAAAGGGATCAACAGAGGAAATCAAGGAAGAGGAGGAAGAAGCTCTCACTTAGGGTTTTTAGTTTTTTTAGGTATGGAAGGAGCTGATACAATGTTGGAGACACCTGATGCAACATTGGAAACTTTTATAATGGATTTGGAATCCATTCATCATAGATATTGATCCTCCATCAAAATGTTGTGGGAGGAAGGAGATTGAAAATTAGGGTTTCCAAGTAAGAAGAAACCATAGCAAAGTTGGGAGACTCGTAGGGAAGCAATGAAGGAGGTTTAAATGGCACTTATATTCTATCATCCTATAACCATGAAACCATATAAGATGTTTACAAGTGATCTACCTTGGATGGTTAGTGTTTTTACTCTTATAGAGAAGACTACAAGCAATCTCGACAGGTATGACTTGAGGAGATACAAGTATGTTTTGAAATCTGTTTCATGATTAAGTTCATGATATTTTTTTCTTCATATTGTTGAGGTTAGTAAAATCATGATTAATTTTAGATTGTCTGATCACCTTGGTAAAAATATGAATGCATGTGAATAATAGAAGACATTCATTGATTAGGGTTATGACACTTATGATTGTACTAATGCACTTGTTGTGTTGTATGAGGATGATGTTGTCTGCTAACATGAAAGGTACATCAAGAAAGACAAATCCATATGACCATGATGGCATGAAGACAAAGACTCATCCTTAGTATTTGATCACATAGAATCTTTACTTACGAGGCATGTATGATTTGTTTCTACTATGCTTAACTTATGAGATATGCAGGTTACTAGCACAAGGTCTCTAAATCATTGAAGAGAACAAAGAAGATATTGTTTGGGTATGTTAGACATAACTAAGCATGCATACTAATCCAGGTATGTTTTTCCTATATCAAGTTAGAATCCTACTTTGTGTTAGGATCTTAGATAAGTATACTTGTGTATGAAATGATCATGACCGTACATGCTTAAGATTATTTAGAATCATAATGTTTTGATAATATTGAGATTATACTAATGAATGTATGATTATGTATGAGATCTTGAGGATGACACAATGATAACACTAGTGCACACTTAAGCATGCATAGTGGTCCAGGATGGGTAGAAGTTCAAAGACATACAATCATGATGCTATCATAAAGGGAAAATTAGAGATCAAGAGGGAGGCAACCACAAAAACATAAAAGATAAGTATTTGAGTTGTTATTTGAATTAGCACTTGAATCTCTGAATAGTTAATGATATTGCTCGTAATAGTTGTATGCATATTTGTATTCCTGGAATCAAGAAATATATTATGCATAGTGTAAGCATTCATATAGCATTGAATAGTATACTACTAATATGCATATAATGGGTAAGTTGGACAAACATTCCATTTTTGCTTGTCTAGAATGAAACCTCTTTGCTGACATGCTGAGAGCTGTGCACGCTCTTGATAGTATGTTCTGGTAGAGATGGAAGGCATCTAGATAGCCACTGTATGCATATAGGATATGGAAAAGTGTCGTGCCAAAGTATTGGTCAAGATAGTTGCATAACTATGTGAATCATATCAATATGCACAATAGTTTATCATGTCAACATGATTTGATGATTATGAAGTATTACTAATCATGTAATTAACTTTGATTTGTAGGAAAGATCATGTGCTATGATCTACAGAAGAAGGATGATGAACACATATTCCAAAGAACAAGTGATGGATGTTCAACAAGAAGACTTACAAATCAAATGTAATATAGAAGGCTCGTGGCTAGAGGATTCTCTTAGAAAGAGGGAGAGAATCATGACGAGATGTTTTCTCCAAGTGGCTAGACAAGACCATTCTCTTAATGGTGTAATTGAAGAAGAAGTGCGAATTGAGAAAACTCCCAGGATTCGATCGAGAATCACACGATTGAACAAATCTCTGTACGAGTACCCAGGATCGATAGTCATTTGATGATCTTAATGATCACCACGAGTGATGCAGATTTCAACCTTTGCTACAAGGTTGAATATGGTTTCTATATACAAATGACATTCTTCTCTTAGATGGATGCAAGAAGGAACTCACCATAGAGTTAGAATGATCTTGAGGCTCATATCAGTAGACCCATCTGATGGGAGATGGCATGGATATATGTACAGAAGATCACTCAATGTAGAGTGTGAATGATGTTCAGTCACAGAGGGAGAATTGATAGCTTCTTGACAAGCTTGGGCTTTACCAAAAGTAAAGTTGATCCTAACCTTTACCTTAAGGTTATGGATGATGAACCTGTCATACTATTACTGTATGTGGATGATCTCTTTCTGACAGGGAATGAGAAACAGATCATGGAAAGCAAGAAGAAGTTAGCTACATAATTTGAGATGAAAGATCTTGGATTGATGCATTACTTCCTAGGTCTGGAAGTATGGCAAGGCCCAGAAGGAATCTTTCTCAACCAGGGAAAGTATGCTGTGGAAATCTTGAAAAGATTTGATATGTTGGAATGTAAGGCCATGACCACTCCCATGGATTCCAACTTGAATTTGTTGGTTGATGAATCATCATAATTGGTTGATGTAACTCAGTACAGACAAATTATTGGGTCATTGATGTATCTGACGAATACCAGGCCAAATATATGCTTTGTTGTGAACACCTTGAGTCAGTATCTAGTGGAACCTAGACGTGTTCACCTAATAGTTGCAAAGCATGTGATGAGGTACCTAAAAGGTACAATAGAATTTGGTCTGTATTATCTTGGAGATCATCACTTCAAATTGTATGGTTATACAGATGTAGATTGAGCTGGAAGTGTCTCAGACAGAAAGAGCACATCAGGTGGATGTTATTGTCTAGGATCTGCTATGATATACCGGTTTAGCAGGAAGCAGTCCAGTGTGGCTCCCAGCACGGTTGAAGTAGAATACGTAGAAGCTTTCTCTGCTAGTTGTGAAGCCATATGGCTTTAGAAGTTGTTATCAGGATTATTTGAATTAGAGATGGACTCCACTATGATCATGTGTGACAACCAGAGTTGTATCAAGATGACAGAAAATCCAGTGTTCCATGATAAGTTAAAGCACATAGATATCTGATATTTCTATATACGAGATATGGTACAGAAAGGAGCTATGAAGCTCGAGTATGTGAGCACTGACGAACAAGTTGCTGATGTATTGACCAAACCTATGTCTTGAGTAAAGTTTGAGTATTTCTGAGACAAGCTTGGTGTAGTTCAGAAGGACCCTCCTTGAAAGGGGGAGTGATATGGTCTATGATGATATTTGGATCAACGATGATGTCGATGATGAGGATACTTGTATCGATGATGATAATACTTGTATCGATGATGAGGATACATGTTCCAACGATTAGGATACCTGTTCCGACGATGAGGTCAATGATAAGGATACCTGTCCCGATGATAAGGTCGATGATACCGACGATGAGGTCTATGATACCGACGATGAGGTCGATGAGTGGTATTTACATTTGGTCTAAGTTGACGAGTGGATTGTATCATCCCTGGCCACATGTCCTAAAGGAATCCATAGACTCTTGTCTCCGAAAAAGATGTTGAGCCTGGAATGATGTAATGTGTTCTCCTGGACTACTCAGTATAGCAGCGGGTGATCATTTGCAAGTCCTGTAATGATGTAATGTACACTCCTAAACTGCTCATTGTAGCAGCAGGTGATCATTCACAGGTTGTAAATCCTAGATTTGATCTAGGTCATACCCCAGTTCAAAAAGTACTGGCTCTGTGGTTGTAAATCCTAGATTTGATCTAGGTCACACCCCAGTTGAGAAAGTACTAGTTTTGTGGTTGTAAATCCTAGATTTGATTTAGGTCACACCCCAATTGAAAAAGTACTGGCTTTGTGGTTGTAAATCCTAGATTTGATCTAGGTCACACCCCAGTTGAAAAAGTACTGGCTCTGTGGTTGTAAATCCTAGATTTTATCTAGGTCACACCTCAGTTGAAAAAGTACTAGCTCTGTGGTTGTAAATCCTAGATTTGATCTAGGTCATACCCTAGTTGAAAAAGTACTGGCTATGTGGTTGTAAATTCTAGATTTGATCTAGGTCACACCCCAGTTGAAAAAGTACTGGCTATGTGGTTGTAAATCCTAGATTTGATCTAGGTCACATCCAGTATGAAAAAGGACTGGCACTGTGGTTGGGATTGCATCGTCCCTAGACATGATATGATGTCTTAAAGTGATAGGGATTGATCATCCCGTAAGTGGATCAGGATTTTATCATCCTTGGACTCATGTCCTAAAGTGAGAGGACTGATCATCCCGTAATTGGATCATGTGATGATGATGTCGTTGATCGAGAAATCCGGATGATGTTGTTGATCGAGAAATCCAGATGATGTTGTTGATCGAAAGATCCAAATGATGATGTTGTTGATCAAGAGATCCAGATGATGCTGTTGATTGGAAGATCCAGATGATGATGTTGTTAATCGAGAGATCCGGATGATGCTTTTGATCAGAAGATCCAGATGATGATGCTGCTGATCGAGAGATCTAGATGATGTTGTTGATCTGAAGATCCATATGATGATGTTGTTGATCGAGAGATCCAGATGATGTTGTTGATCGGAAGATCTAGATGATGATGCTGTTGATCGGGAGATCTAGATAATGATGCTGTTGATCAAGAGATCCAGATGATGTTGTTGATTGGGAGATCCAGTTGATGATGCTGTTGATCGAGAGATCCAAACGATGTTGTTGATCGGGAGATCCAGATAATGACGCTGTTGATCGAGAGATCCAGACGATGCTATTGCTCGGGATATCAAAATGATGATGTTGTTGATCGAGAGATCTATATGATGTTGTTGATCAGGATATCCAGATGATGGTTTTGTTGTAGATGATCGAGTGATCGAGTGCTGCAGAAGATGAAGACTCAATACTGAAGATGTTGATGTTATTGAAGATATTGAAAATATTCCAATAGTTGTTTGAGTTACTGATGATGATTGAAGAAAGCTTCCAATGATTTATAGATGTATCACTGTGATGTAGTTGATGAATCCTTGCTCATGTAGATGTTGTTAGAATATCCTTCTCGTTAAGGGGGAGTGTTGAAATATTGTAACTTCAAAGAATATTCTATTTGTACTTTATTATTATTCATCCGGAGATGTTCTATTCCTTCGTCGGGATGTTATTATTATGTAAAGTCATTGAGGTAAATCCTCCCATGTAAGTCGGGGCAATAGATCCCCTAAGAGTCATTTGTAATGGGGTGTTTAAGTCCCCTAGAGGGGTCGGCCCAATCAGCAAGAGAATAAACTATTAAGTCCTCATTTATACTCACTCATTCACTCACTTGTGAATAGCGCATAGGAGAGAGACAGATCTACAAAGGAGGATAATGAGCTCTTGTTTTGGGATTACATCTTTGTATTTGTTTGTCATCTATATTGAGGAAGCTTTGCTGGGTTTTCTACCCCATGAGGGTTTCCTAGGATAAATTGTGTCTCTCGTGTTTATGTTGTGCTATTTGTTCTTTTAGTGATCCTGTATATGCTATTGTTGTGAAATTGAAGGGAATACTGAAGTTATCTATCTTAGCATATTGAATTTCAACACCACTAAGCTGTCTGGCATAGTCACTCCACCTCCCCATCCAAGGCTCAAGTGCGGGACAGATTGGCATACTCACTTGAGGACGCAATAGAGCCACCCTCTCCAAGAAAAATGTAACCAGGATACTCCCATATCCAAACTAACGGATATCTCCATTCGTACACTTGGTGACCTGATCCTTGAGATTGACTAGAACCCCTTCGCACCAGTTGAACAACGTCGGTGCCATACATTCCACAGCAAGGTTAATATTTCCCCGTGTTGCATGGTGGGGACCCACACTACCTGTTATGCATGTGATGGTATACAACACAGTTCTCAATGGGAGCTCTATCACATCTTTTATGGGAACTTTTCCGCTTGTCTTACCGGAACCCTATCTGGAGTAACGAACGATATAGTCACTTGTGCTCTCCTCGGAAGCCCTGTGTCCAGATAGGTTGACCCTTGTGCCTCTCTTAGATACCCCGGTCAGGAAGTAAATGTCCTCGAGATCTATCTTGAGAGTATTCTCCCCGATACATAAATCCTAAATATCGCTATCCCACAGTTGGATTATATGGGTCAGAAGCTTCCCTTGCTTGCGGATCCCCTTCGTTTTGAAGAACTTTAACAGACCACATTCTCGCAGTGCGGTTAATGTGACTTGATCATTTAGGGTCACCCTTTCATCATCTTCCTACTCCCTCTCTTTCCACTCAACCATCTTCTCTCAAATAAGCTGCAATCTTCTGCAAAAAGCCAAACAAATCCTCCATGAGAAGATGGAATTTTGATTTTGTGCTGAACATGAGGAACCAACTTAAATTTTTTTCTATTTTGTGTGATTTTCGCGCTTGGGCACTTTCAGATAGTGCGAAAACTGTGAATTTTCGTGCCCCTCTCACAGGATGTTGTGTGAAAATCAGGGAATTTTCGCACCTCTCGACACAGGGAGGCCGCGAAAATTCCAGGGGATAAAATTTTGCCCTAAAGGTTCCCAAAAGAACCAAAAATTTGCCATGAAATCAAGAATAAAAACATGAAATGAAAGAGGAGCTCAAGAGCTCTTACCTGGCACAGACGACAGTCGGAATGGTGCCTTGGATCTCCGGATATGGTCACTTGAAGATTTTCCCTTCAATAGGTGAAAATCCCTCTACGAGTAAAAATGGCTAAGTTGAAATGATAACTTTCTCTTTTACCTTCCATTTATGCAAATTACATGGCTATTTTTACTTATTATTTTATTTTAAATACCTTTTTAGGTCAAATTTTTTCACATTACTAATGTCCTTTTTCCAAGGTTCTTAAACCATTTTTGACAGGATCTCCATAGATTGTTCACACTGACGATATAATTTTGTTTTGACCTTCACTCGAGCTGACTTTATCTTTTTCGTGCTCTGGACCTAAACCTGAAAAAGATTCCAAGCGCCTTTTCACACTTAAGAAAATCGGTGTCGAGCTTAGTCGACTTTACTTGTGCTCGTAAAACGATGATGAATGTATCATTTTGGTATTATTTTATTCGTTTTTCGGACCAAGATGATTAACATTACGAAAACGAACCTTTGGAGTTCCCTTTAATCTCTTTTCGGGCTCCCTCTTTACGAAAATATCGCCAAGTGCACTTGTCTCTTTCACACTTGTAAAAGTATTTTAAAGGACGTCTATTCGGTGATAGGTTACCCCTTTTCGGCCCGTCTAGACTATTTACAAGCAAGGTATACCTTAGTCAACCTTTGAGTGGGAGAATTCTCTCAAAATTTGTTTTACACTTTTTTCGGGTCTGGGAGACTAATTTCACGAAAAAAGTACATTTTGGAGTCTTCTTTATGTTATTTCAGACTCTCTAAACACAAAAAACTGTCGAGTTTTCCTTCTTTGGAGTCGTTAAAATTCAACATAGAAGGGAACGCATTGGGACGAACCCCTCCTTTCTCAAGTTTGTAAAACATGTGAGATTGGACTCATCTGTTAGATGAGCTATACCAAGCATCTGTTATCCTCTTCAAGCTCGTAAAACAATAGAGAGGTACTTGTCATTTATGATGGGGGGGAAATGAGAAATGAGTCAAGTTTACCCTTTCTGTTAGCTTGAAAGTCGTCAACTTTGAACATGGCATGCATACACACCTTGTCTTCTTTTGGGTATTCACTCCTTTCTACTAAGTTATTATCCTAGTCATGAGTCGTCTCTTTGGCCATGAGTCTACTCGCCCTGTGGTTGTTCTTTGCTATTTTAAAATCCCTGCTACCAAGCTCTACTTCATGCTATTATATGTTCAAAGTGCCTACACTGCTTTGAGTCATCCATCATGTCAAACCTTCCATTGTGTCAATACATGTCCTTTTAGACCATTGCTTCACATCTCTCTCATAACAGGTGATTTCGTGTCGATGATGTGGGATTCATCATGGCCCACATTCGACGAGTCTATTCCTGTCAACATCAAATCACTATCCAGGAATTAGGCTTAGGGATCAACAATTAGTACCTTGCTACCTACATGCCTCAATGGCAGGTTTCCTCGCATTCGAAAGTAGGTTTTCATCATTGACCTTTGATCGAATGATATCGTGAATGTTCAATGTCAACTAATCTATTCGCATTTCGTAGAGATGTACTAGAGATACATTGGGGGTCATTGTCATCATTGGTGATTTCGCTCGTGCTTGTTAACATATTACATCATTGGTTGGTAATCAAGTGGTTTCTGCCATGTTCGACTTTAAAACATTGTAATCACATGATCAGATTCGTATCGTTTGGGATCGGGTAAAAGACGCTGGACGTTCCTGATACTGTTTCCGCCTCTAGGTTGCAATGGCGATTATTGAGTAGGTCTCCACATACACATCATGTTGATGACCTCAGTATTGTATTGTCACACAGATCCACTATTGTATTGGTCATGGTTGTGCTATTGTCGTCTCATGGATCTACGATTGTTCATAGTAGCCATGATTTTTCCGCGGTCTATATCATCTTAGTGCTCATGGATATGTAGTGTATTGGTCAGCAGCCATGCTTTGAGTTAGTTATTCTGAGCATGGGTATGCCCGCCTCGGTGGTATTTGACATGTTGTTTCCTTGCATCTCCACTTCGACTCCCTCGATGCTATCTCCGCACAATTTATTCGTAAATTCTTTCGGCCATAAGTTTCTTCTGACTTCACACTTTAATGGGCATCTGTTATACCTCAAAGTTACACTTCGACGTCTAGTGTCGCATCTTTGTACCATGCGATCCAGCGACATTTCTCCCTAATGAATGATATGTGTTGTTGACATTCTCCTAGGTCTCATCTGGACACCTTGGAGATGAAATCGCCTGTTGATGATCGAGAAACAACTTTATGTGCCACGTGTCACCTTGTTTGCCTCAATTTTCATGCCTTGCATATCTACTAGCTGGCGAAAAATATCCCTTTTTCGCGCTCTGATTAACCTCTGCCCCGCGAAAATCCCCAACTTTTCGCGTTATGCTCAGTACCTGGGGCGCCAAAATATTTAATTAGCCCTTTGCCTTGGATTTTCGATCTCTACCTTTCGAGATATTACCTTGGGATTGGCACCCTGATTCGATCCCATCCTCCCCTCTCTATTTAGTTGGCTGATCCACTAAACCCTCTCTTGATCCACCTTTCTCTCCTTATGGTTAGCTCCTCCAAGTGCTATAAGAGAGATTTCTTCCATGATCCAAGGGGGAACCACTTGAGGCATCCAACCTATGGTATTAGGAGAATTGGAGAGATAGCTAGAGGAGAAAAGACTTGGAGTCGGAGTTGGCTTGAGCATCAAGCAACCTTTGTAAGTACTTTTAAAGCTTCTTAATAATATAACTTTTCTTGTTTTCCATATCATGTACATTGTGTATAAATACCTGACATGAAATGTATCTAGTTTAGATTTGAACAACCTTTGCTTCAAGGTGTTTGGAAGATCATATTGTTGTCCTTTGTCTGATCTTAACAGATTCTGTGTGGGAGCTTCGGGATCAAGAGCTAGAAGTGGGACGAACGTCGAATTGAAAGGTGAGTTGTTTTTCATCTCTTCTAAATGCATTCAATCTTATTGTAAAGCTTAGTTTAGGAACTCAAGGTAGAATTTGTTTCTCAATTTTCCTAGATTAGAACTAGTTGCATCCTAGTCTAGCCTAAGAGAGTTTCTTCTTATCCATAGGGAGAAATTTCTACAACAAAAATTGTCAGGAAGTAAATGTCCTCGAGCTCTATCTCGAGAGTATGCTCCCCGATATGGAAATCCTGAATATCACTATCCCACAGTTGGGTTATATGGGTCAGAAGCTTCCCTTGCTTCCGGATACCCTTTGTTTTGAAGAGCTTTAACAGATCACATTCTCGCAGCGCAGTTAATGTGACTTGATAATTTAGGGCCACCCTTTCATCATCTTCGTGCTCCCACTCTTTCCACTCAACCATCTTCTCTCAAATAAGATGCAATCTCCTGCAAAAATCCAAACAAAGCATCCATGAGAAGAAGTAAGTCTGATTTTGTACCGAACATGAGGAAGAAACTTCAAAAAAATTCTATTTTGCGCGATTTTCGCGCCTAGGCACTTTCGGGGAGCGCGAAAACTATGAATTTTCGCGCTGACACTTTATGGGATACAAATCCGAGCCAATCCCTCGATGATCTTCGCACCATTCCAATTCCTATGGACGTGACACCTGAAAGTCCTTCATTATTCTCCCCACGCTTATTGTTGCACAACATGTTTGGCTTAACTTCAGGGGATGAACCCCGTATGAGGGACAACCCAATCTTTTCACCGTCACCATCTGGAAGCAACAGAAGATCCTCTTCACAAGTCGGCACCTTTGGTGCAGTTGGACAATCTGCACTACCTCACTCTTCTATTGTCAGTATTGGAAGAACATCCATCCATACTGTTGGATCACATATTTTGACCGGAGGTCCATCTTTGGCCACTATATATACCATTTCCGGAGGGAAACCGTGTAATACCCCAATTTTGACCCTTATGAAATATTGGCTTTTAATGTAAATATTGTATACATGCGATGTATGTTTCCCTAGCGTGGAGCTCAAGGCTAAGGCCCTGCTAGCGTATGTTCGGATTTATTTAGAATGGACAAGCATTTGATATTTTGGTACCCATGTGCTATTAAGCCATGAAATATTGTAAATGATGAAAATATTTGATATTGCAATAAACTACCAAAACTGGCTATGGAAGCAATGAATGAGAAGGGGCCATGTGTATCCACTAGGGAGTGGTGAGGGGGCAGTGGGCATGAACCATATGCTGCCAAATGTCATTGTGAGAACCCATTTGACTTTCCTTGATGACATTTATTTCTGTTGTAAGGAAGTTGTTGAAGATTTCAGTCCATGGCTTCAATGGAGCATGGGCAGCCCATAAATTTGTATGGAAGAGTATAGGCTATGTTTTCTTGTACCACAAGTCACTCTACCTCATGGGAAGGGATTATTCCTCATTCCCATTCCATTGTTGAACATCCCATCATCAATTTTCATCCATTACAAATTCCCAGCAGTGAGAAAAACCAGAAATCGCAACTTTGCAAGAACCCACGTTTTGAAGAGCCATAAACACCAATAATTGGTATTTGACAGTGAAATCCAATGGGGGATCCATAGATATGAACCTTGGGGTGAATTTGAGAGTATTAGATACCCCGAAATCCATTGGCAAACCCAGTTTTTACAGCCCATAAATCAAGTGACGGGATTGAGTTATTGGATGACAGAATGGTGAGAAATCCAAGTGTGAATGACTGAGCAGAGGTTGGGTTTGCTTGATAAACCTCGGGAAGGTTATAATCTCAATGAATTAGCAGTTGGAACTTTCTATGCCCATCCTGAAGATCACTGGAGGGAAGGGACGCCTGAGGGACTGTGCAGCACAGAAGGGGACCTTCCTTGTGTTGGATGTGGTAGGTATTGTGGGTGATTTGACTGTTGAATTATCTTGAGATGCATGTAGCTCTGTGGATGAGCTCACTGGATTAGCATTTCCCTCCCTTGTATTTTGTATGCTTTATAAACCCAACTGTGTATTGTCTTAGCATAACTGTTGAGTGAAACCATGGCTGTGAGTGAGCCTGTTTAGTTCCTCCTTAGTGGATACACAACCCAGCTTGGGGGTGATCTCTCAGCTGAAAGAATACAGGTTGGACAGAGATATATGGTTGGGTGTACCGTTGCTCTCACATAGCCAGTTGTTGGACAGCTTTATCTCAAAGATAAGTGTTCTCTGTGTTTTAAATTATATGCATTTTGTGTTCTGTAATGTGTTAATTCCGAATGATAATTATTCATGTTAATGGAATTGATATGAAGCCTGTGTATAGCATTGGAATGGAATTGAATCCCTGGGTGTTGATGCATCCTCTGTTGGTGATAGATGTGTTGATGCATTATTGTTTGTGTGTGTGCAATTGTGTTTTAATTCCGTTGTGTTTATATTGAGTATGAGTTTGCACACATAAGTTTTTAATTATTCAAGCATTTCTTAGTATTGTATGGGTTGAGATATCCAAATAAGCCCAGTAATATTGGTCATGTTTCCTTCCTTGCACTAGATTCATGGAAACGAACGTGACAAACCGGCTCTTGGAACCGTCCGTCCCAGTAACCAACCTCCTTCGACCAGACCATCAAACCCATCCGTTGGAGGACAATCGTCTATTGGAACCATTGGTCCCAAAAAACAACCTCCTCTGGCAGCATCATCTGCTCAGTGGGGCACATACAATTCACCTGGCAGTGGATAACCTCATGTTGGTATCCCAACCAGAACCAATTCCCAAAATCCCTCGTCAAGTACAATTCCTTCTTGGGCACCTCAAATCCCATAGAGTGGGGGGTACTCTTTATTCAGGAACTGGAATCAAGTTGGGGGGCAACCTAACCAACATCAAGCTTTTGTTCCCCCTAACGTCTATTGTCGCATCTTTGTACCATGCGACCTAGCGACATTTCTCCCTAATGAATGATATGTGTTGTTGACACTCTCCTAGGTCTCATATGGACACCTTGGAGATAAACTCACCTGTTGATGACCGAGAAACCACCTTATGTGCCATGTGTCACCTTCTAGATTCTCATTTACCTCGATTTTCGTATTGTTCGACTTGGATTTCATCACCTTGAGAAGGATACAATTTGTCGAGGTCTCCAGCTCTTAGTGAGGCATTTGCTTTCTATTTCATCTTCTTAGAGGGTCTTTTTCTTTTTAGTGCTACTTGTTGGCATTTTGGCCACTTTTGTTTCAGCTCGCTTACTGTGACGCCAGTCCCAGTACAGTTTTTTGAGCTTGCTTTTTCGGCTTGCAAGCCTTGTCTTTTCCTAGCTCCCCTTTTGCACAGTCGGTTGCTTTAGGGTTTTTGAGTTCCTTTTTCACGAGACTGTCCCCAAAACTTGTTATCCTATCACAATGGTTGATCAAAGGAGATCACGGAGACAACATGGGAGAAGCCCTGACCCACCACCACAGAATACTGGTCCGCCTGCATCACGTATTCCTGCCTTTGCCAACCGTGGAGCTGGTTAGGGAACCGTTCCACCATCTACCAGTACAACATCTTCAGTTGCTTCCGTACCAGTAGACCATAGCATCGTCTTAGAACCTCTTACAGTCACTGAAACTAGTAGCACACTAGACATTTATGCACTACCACAACCCACTGTTGTTCCAGAAATTCCCATCACAGTGGATACTACGTTAGCTTCTAAAGTTAGTACTTCACATGATGTTAGACCGAAAGGCATCACCTTCCTGGAGACTAGAACTACACCACAATCGGCCCCATTATACGATGTCCCTTAAGGGTACATTGAAACTATTGAAGGATCCGACGACGACACGACAAACCTGATTGAAGTCCCTGGTGGGTACGTTGAAATCATTGAAGAAACTCAACTACCTCCTAGACCATTTCATTTATCTGATTCTAATTTTGAATATCCTACTGCACAGGTGGAACCTCCACCTGTCACCACTACATCATCGGGTATCCATACTTATGAAAAGGGCTCTTCTAGCAACGTACCGTTCATTTTGTCCTTCCCTAATCTCCCTTCAGGACCAGAGATCATGGCATCAATCCAATCCAGTATGGTTAGTCTATCTAACTCTCCCCTAGCATCGGAATGTTTTAGACGTGATACAACTCAAATGCTTACATCAGCTTCACAATATCCCCCTGCATGCACCTCTCAAACAACAAATACTCTTGGTTTCCGAGCTCCCCTGCCTCCATCTAGCACGGAATATCATGCATCATTCATAGATCGGCCCAGACCCTCATACTAGACTATAATATAACTCCTTCCGGACCCATTTTTTATCCAACCACCACTTTATGGGATACAAATCCGGGCCAAGTCCTCGATGATCTTCGCACCATTCCAATTCCTATGGATGTGACGCCTGAAATTCCTTCATTATTCTCCCCACACTTATTGTCGCACAAAATGTTCGGCTTAGCTTCGGGGGATGAACCCCATATGAGGGACAACCTAATCTTTTCACCGCCACCATCTGGAACCAACGGAAGATCCTCTTCACAAGTCGACACCTTTGGTGTAGTTGGCCAATCTGCACTACCTCACTCTTCTAGTGTCAGTATTGGAAGAACATCCATCCATAATGTTGGATCACCTATTTTGACTGGAGGTCCATCTTCGGCCACTATATATACCATTTTCAGAGGGCAACCAACTATTGGAACCGTTCGTCCCAGTAACCAACCTCCTCTGGCCATACCATCAAACCCATCCGTCGGAGGACAACCATCTATTGGAACCATTTGTCCTAGTAACCAACCTCCTCCGGCTGGACCATCAATCTCACCTGTTGGAGGACAACTACTTGGTGCCATCCCAAGCAGGGCTACTCAACAAACACCTCCATCCTTTCCATCGGCTCAGTAGGGCCCACAAATCACATCTTTTGGAGGGATACCATTTGTTAACGCCCCAACCGGCACCATTCAACAACCTTCTCCATCAGCATCATCTGCTTAGTGGGGCACATACAATTCACTTGGAAGTGGACATCCTCATGTTGGTATCCCAACTAGAACTAATTTCCAAAATCCCTCATCAGGTACAATTCCTTCTTGGGGACCTCAAATCCCACAGAGTGGGGGGTACTCTTTATTCGGGAACTGGAATCACATCGAGGGGAAACCTAACCAACATCAAGCTTTTGTTCCCCCTAACTTGAAGCCCGAAATTCCTTATCCCACCGCCGTGAATACTCCATGGAACCCACCTCTTAATCAGGGTGGAACCAACATTCCATGGACTCCATTCTTTCAGGCACCCCCTAACACAGGTATGGGAAATCCATCACCTAATCAGGGCATTGGAAACATTCCTGGGACACAACAGTCCCAGGGGACTATACCCAATCAAGGAGTTGGAAACATTCCTGGGACACAAAAATCCCAGGGGACTATACCCATTATCCCCACCCAGCAAAACGTTCAACAACCGGTTTCTACTTTGATTCTGAATTAGACGGTAAATCCTGTGATTCTGAATACACCATTGGTTAACCACATGGTCTACTATCCTCAAAATTTTCAACAGTATCCTGCGGGAAAAAAATATGGGTACAATATGAAGCAATATGTTGTGTAGGGTCCCACGCGTATCCTTTCACCCTACAATTATTACTCATTCCCGCATCCTAATCGGCAACTTCCATTCCTGGCCAAGCTAGACTTGCCTGATTTGTCTAGACTCATTAACGATCCAATATGGCATGAACCACAATGGCCACCTATCCCGACCAAACTACCATAGGACATTCCAAAGTTCGATTCCAAGCTTGTGGAAGACCCCAAGAACCATGTTATGACCTTCCATATTTGGTGTTCATCAAACTCATTGATGGATGATTCCATTCGGTTACGGCTCTTCCAATGCACCCTCACCGGCACGACATCAAAATGGTATATCAAGATGCCACAACACTCCTTTCACGATTTCAATACCCTGGCCATGTAGTTCTTGACACATTTAAAGCTCCCCATCCGATACGAGACTGGAACATACTTGTTAACTTCTTTGCGTCAGACCACTGCCACACATATATCTGATCATATTCATGAGTGGTGTCGACGCCGAAGATTAATTAAGGCACTGATCCTTGACCAATTACTGGATGATTGGTTCACTAAGTCATTTCTGCCTCCCATCGCCAGGGATATTGCCATGGGCGGACCTGTCACAGAGGAACAAGCGATTTCTCGCGCTCAGTATATGGATTTGATATACACCCAATCCAGATCTCTATACGAGCTTATTCCTCATGCCTACCACACCACCATTGATCCAACCAAGCCCGCCACTAAACCTACCATTGACGGTATCGTCGGTTCAGTAAAGGCCCAGCCTGCAACTAAATCGAGTGGGAAACAAACTACTGCTGCCCCATCTCCAACTCAGGATACTCCCAAAGCTTCTACTTCTCCTGCTCATTCCTCCAAGGTGAACGCTGTTTAGTAGTCGTCACAACAATCCGAAGGAAAAAAGAAGAACAATAGAGGAAAATCCAAGAAAAATTCTACGCAACAAGAAAATCCTCGACCACAATAGACCAACAATGATAACAAGCCTAGACGGGAAGCGAAGTTTCCTTGCCTCATCTATCAGGAATACCATTACACCAGAGACTGTCCTTACAAGGAGGAAGTCAACAAATTCATAAAAGGTCCTTCCCGCCTGGCAATTTTAACTGATCCTTTCCCCCATCAACAACAACATATGGTCACGCAGGAAGCCTCGCAAGGGGGCAACCAAAATAACCCTTCACGAGAAGAAACGTCTGCAAATCGCGACATCCTTATGATGAATAATGAGACAATTCACATCTCTACACGGACAAAGACATATGATCCCCCAAGCTCGAAAAAAACTACTGAGACTGCCCACGGCAAGTCTCCCTCGGAGGAATCTCCCTCGACACCTCCCCCCAATGGTTCTCTCCACATTGAGAGACCTATTACTGAAACTGTGTTGCACCCGCCCAAGGCCACCATTCAGAAGGCCACATTCAATCCTAATGCGTGCACAGCCCAGAACTACAACATTGTGGAAGACTTGGGTCAAGCACCATGTGCCATGTCGGTCCTCGAAGTTCTCCAACACTGTCCTACACAACGTAGAACTTTATTATCAGCATTGGGATATTTTGACCCGGACTTTTCCAACACTATTGTGTTCAACCTGGAATACTTCAAGCCTAGGCTTTCCCACCAGTTAGCCTTCCAGATTCACACGCGGATCCGTGGAAACAATATCCATCGTACCGTTTTGGACGAGGGTGCTTCCACTTCGATTATGTCTTTGACCTGCTGGAGAGCCATTGGTTCTCTGGAAGTGGCCCAGTCTCCCACTACCTTAAAAGCATTTGATGGACGTGTTTTTCAGTCGTATGGACTCATCCTGTCGATTGTAATAGAGATAGGGGGGGAAACCATGTCTATTCATGTGTAAATCATCGATGCTCCGTTAGATTATAATCTCTTACTCGGTTGCAATTGGTTTCATTCCATGACCGTTGTAGCATCCACTGTTTTTTGCTTGGTCCAATTCCCCCATCAAGGGAAGATCGTGACCATAGACCAACTAGATTTTTGCACTCCGAATATTCATCAAAATTCCACCAACAATGTCCCATTGCTGGAAAACTTCCCAGCCTCACTTTGAAGACATTGGTGTCGGTCTTTTGAAGGACTCCTCCATCATAGGAGTATTTCCGGGAGTTCCACCCCTGGTCTGATCAATCAACATGATTTCAACAAGCACATCTTCACCTTATGAATCTACTGACTCCTAGGTGATACCGAGTCTCTTCGAGTTTGAAACCCTTGGCACTAAGATGC
The DNA here is from genome assembly GCA_027924585.1 of Larix kaempferi. Lineage (NCBI taxonomy): Eukaryota > Viridiplantae > Streptophyta > Pinopsida > Pinales > Pinaceae > Larix > Larix kaempferi. The sequence continues at coordinate 33,601,781 of BSBM01001000.1, read as the reverse complement.
CTCTGAACCGAAATATTGCAACCTATTAGGCAATTCAGTCGGCTCCCGACTGGATTAACACACTTAACCACCATTAGGTGGCCTATCCATCATCTCGAATCCCCTCATCCTTACCTTCCAGTGACTCTCTCTCACAGATCTTTCCTACAGACGAGTCTATCATGGATATAATGAGTCTAGATGAACCTCCTTGGGAAAATCATCACCATCGATCATCTTTTCCTACGATTCGAGCGATCGACCCTAATTCTGAATCCACGGTTTCATTGTATAATGTCAACACTAAGTCTCTAGACCATACATTCGACATGTTCTCTGAAGGGAACTTAGCGAACATAATGGAGACCATCCCAATTGACATATCTGTGAAACTTGGTGTTGTGGAACACATCCATATAGGAAAAATATGTACTCCTACGAAGATCGAATTTTACACTGCCTTATTTAAAGAGTTATGCGATGTTTTTGCATGGAAATATGAAGAAATGCCAGGGATAGACCCGTCCATCGTGGTACATGAAATTCAAGTCTATCCTAGTGCGCGACCAGTCCAGCAAAAACTTCGGCCCGTACATCCCCAAAAAAACGGTTGCCATTTAAGCGGAAGTTGAAAAAATTCTTCATGCTGGGTTCATTTATCATGTCCCATTAACAGACTGGGTGTCCAACATCATTCCCGTCACAAAGAAATAGGGTACGATCAGGGTCTGTGTCGATTACAGATATCTGAATAAGGCTCGTCCAAAAGACAATTATCTCACGCCTTTCATCGACCATATTATCAATAATTGTGCTGGGAGTGTCATCTTTTCATTTATGGATGGCTTCTTCGACTATAATCAGATCGAGATACTCTCGTTCGACCAGCACAAAAAAACCTTTATTTTTGCATGGGGGACCTTTGCGTACCACAAGCTACCCTTTGATCTCAATAATGTCAGGGCTAACTTTCAACGAGATATGTCATACACGTTTCACGACATCAAACATGTTGTAGAGTCGTATCTGGATGACTTACCCGCTCACTCTGATACGAGAGAGGATCACCTAGATCATCTGAGTGCCATTTTCTCACGATGCCACAATTACAACATACGTTTGAATCCACACAAATGTGTGTTTTGTGTAGAATCCGACAGACTGTTGGGATTCATTATTTCCAAATATGGCATACGCCTAGACCCTGCGAAGGTAGAAGCTATTCTAACCCTGCTCTCGCCCACCAACATCACCGAACACCAGAGTTTGCAAGGGCATGCAAACTTTTTACGCCGCTTTGTCTGCAATTTTTCCGAGATAACGAAGGGCTATATGAGGCTTCTGAAGAAAGATGTTCCATTCTTTTGGGACGACGAAGCCCAATGATCATTTGACAATCTAAAGAAGGTCCTCACTAACGCTCCCGTCATTCAACCCCTAACTACACACGAGGCTTTATTCTCTATCTCACCGCTTCCCTCACCATAATTGGGATAGTGCTTGTGCAGGAAGATGACAATGGTAATGAGCATGTAATATATTATCTTAGTAAGAGTCTTTTAGACTCTGAAACCCGCTACTCACATGTGGAGAAGCTGGCTTTGGCCACAGTAGTTGCTATGCAGATATTCCACCATTACATACTACTCCGGAAGACTACCGTAATTGCGGACTTCAATCCCATGTATTATATCCTAACACGTCAAGTTCTAGGGGGAAAATACTCTCGATGGATTGTAGCTCTCCAAGAATTCGACTTGGAATTTGCTAAGGCAAAAGCAAAGAAATCCTTAGTTTTCTCCAAGCTTATATGTGCATTACCCCGTGCCACTGACCAAGCTGAGCCCATCGATTCTCTCCCTGATGAATTGTTGTTTCTCATTGGCACATCTGATCCGTGGTATGGAGATATCATTTTGTATCTCCAAACCCAACGTTTTCAACCCAACCTCAATCAAGATGAACGTTGAACGCATCTGACATCATGCCAAGTACTACTTGATCGTTAGTGATACCCTTTATCGCCGTGGTGTTGATTCCATTCTCCGGAGTTGTCTCACCCTAGATGAAGCTGAACACATCCTTAATGAATGCCACTTCGGAGCATGTGGTGGTCACCTTTCTAGGATGGCTACAACCCAAAAAAATTTGCGCTGGATAATTCTGGCCCACGATCTTCAAAGACTATATTGAGACGGTCAAGAAGTGTCTCCCAAGAAAATTCTTCCATAGCAAGAAGTGCTCACATCCTGCTCCACTCCATCCTGTTATTGCCGTCGGCCCCTTTTCAAAATGGTGCATCGATTTCACGCATTGTATGCCTACTTTAGCCAGGGGGCATGGCTATGTCATAGTAGCCGTGTATTATTTTACTAAATGGGCTGAAGCAATGCCTACTTATGTAGAAGATGGAAAAACAGTTGCATTGTTCATATTCAACCATATCATTGCTAGGTTTGGTGTTCCTCAGGATATTGTAACCGATCATGGTTCCCATTTTAGGAACCATATGATCGACGAACTAAGTGCCAAGTTGGGTTTTCGTCATGAAAACTCAACCCCATACTACCCACAGGAGAACGGTCAAGTAGAGGCCATAAATAAGGTCTTGAAGCGAATGATACAACGCACTGTAGGTACTCAGAAGTCCAATTGGCACTTAGCTCTATTTTCTGCTCTATGGGCCTACCGAACCTCAGTAAAAAATGCAACCGGATTCACACCATTTCAACTGGTGTATGGCCTGGAGCCTATTTTACCTATTGAATGTGAAATCCCGTCACTGAAACTAGCCGTTGAGTTACTTCCCAATACGACCTCCGAGGAGGAACGATTCTTGTATCTATCCAAGCTTGATGAAACCCACCGTGATGCCGCATTAGCGAATGAAGCCCATAAGAAACGCGTCAAGGCCCAATATGATAAGTTCGTCCAACCTCGGATCTTTAATGAAGGGGACTTAGTCCTTACCTATGATCAAATGCATGATAAGTTAGGTAAAGGCAAAATGGAATCTATGTGGTACGGTCCCTATGTCGTGAAGCAAGTATTGGAGGAAGGAGCTTAGGAGCTCGTCGACTGTGATAGCACACCTTTGGCACGGCCTTGCAACGGGTTGTACCTCAAATGGTTCTGCACATAGGGTTATCCTGTGGGAGACAACTTGTACATTATGTACTTAGCTTTTTTTTCATTTGTTTGTGTGTGCATGGATTTGGTTTCGTTTACCTTTGTTTGACCCCGACTTGTGCTTCTATTCGCAGATGTCAGCTTACTACGGGTTCGCAGATGGTGCTAGCCGGCATACCCGGAACCTTGCTTTCGCAGTATGGGTACTCTATTTCCCTGCCGGCAAATTGATATCCTCGGGTGGCATCTGTTTGGGCCCCGCAACCAACAATGTTGTAGAGTACCATGCAGTCATCGGACTCCTGACTGAAGTCACTTCTCTCGAGATCCGCACATTTTCAGTCTACCTGGATTCCCAACTCGTGGTATCCCATTTTAATCGTGTCTACAAGGTCCACGAACTTACATTACTTCGATTATTCAAAAGGGTACGCCTCTTGGAACAATTATTTGATTTTATTCAATATCAACATATACCGAGAGAATTCAATATGATAGCTGATTGGTTGGCTAATTATATATTGGATTGGCATCTAGACCATACATAAATCACATCATAAACAAGTACACAAGTCATTGTAAATAAGCAAACCATAAAAATAGATCCATATGTATAAATATCACATCAAATTGTTTTTTTTGAGTACATATAATAAGATGCATCCAAAGACAAAATTTGGGATCATGTCCCATACAAAAATTGGCTCTTGGGCCTACATATCATGTACATGCCGCTAAAAACAAACATTGCTATCTAAATGCTATTCATCATCCTCACGTTGCTCATGGTAGCACATCACTGCTCTACCCACCCAACGAAGTAGTCGGCTGATACACCCTGGCACACCTTCAGTATGCTTCTGGAGATGGAGTGGGATGTCGTCCATCCTCATAGAAAGAACACCCATAGTCAAACCTTGAAGGTTCTGCTCCACATCTTGGATCCCTCCTACTTCTTCCTACTCCTTATCATCCTCATCGACGATGTGATGTTGAACGGCTCCTCGGTGTAGCGGTGAATATCCCACTGGCCTTCTCGGTCCGTGATCTGTGGCATGAACATGTACATATGTTAGATCTTTCCAGGCATCGAAAAAATCACAAAAAATCATATATTATAAAAAATACCAAAAACACAACTGTGAAGGTCACACACCTGAGTCATCCCAATCCTCATCTTCAAGAAGTGCCAAGTCGATATATTCATGAAAATCCACCCCTACATAGGGATAATCCTCGATCATGATGATTTGCTCCTTGAGCCACGAGAAAAAGTCCTCGCCAAAAGCTAGGACCTGTGGCCCACCGAGCCATTCGGCATAGTCACTCCACCTCTCCATTCGAGGCTCGAGTGCGTGACGTATCGACATACTCACTTGAGGACACAATAGAGGCACCCTCTCCAGGAAAAATGTAAGCAGGATACTCCCATATCCAAACTGACGGATATCTCCATTTCTACACTTGGTGACTTGATCCTTGAGGTTGACTAGGACCCCTTCGCACCAGTTGAACAACGTCGGTGCCATACATTCCATTGCAAGGGTCATCTGTCCCCATGTTGCATGGTGGGGACCCACACTACCCGTTACGCATGTGATGGTATACAACACAGTTCTCAACGGGAGCTCTATCACATCTTTTATGGGCACTTTTCCGCTTGTCTTACGGGAACCCTGTCTACAGTAACGAATGATATAGTCACTTGTGCTCTCCTCGGAAGCCCTGTGTCCAGATAGGTTGACCCTTGTGCCTCTCTTAGATACCCCGGTCAGGAAGTAAATGTCCTCGAGATCTATCTCGAGAGTATGCTCCCTGATACATAAATCCTGAATATCACTATCCCACAGTTGGATTATATGGGTCAGAAGCATCCCTTGCTTGCAGATTCCCTTCATTTTGAAGAACTTTAATGGACCCCATTCTCGCAGCGCAGTTAATGTGACTTGATCATTTAGGGCCACCCTTTAATCATCTTCGTGCTCCCTCTCTTTCCACTCAATCATCTTCTCTCAAATAAGCTGCAATCTCCTGCAAAAATCCAAAAAAAGCAGCCATGAGAAGATGGAAGTCTGATTTTGTGCCAAACATGAGGAACCAACTTAAATTTTTTCCTATTTTGCGCGATTTTCGCACTTGGGCACTTTCTGGCAGCCCGAAACTGTGAATTTTCATGCCCCTCTCACAGGTTTTTATGCGCAAATCAGGGAATTTTAGCGCCTCTCGACGTAGGGAGGACGCGAAAATTCCAGGGGCAAAAATGTTTCCCTAAAGGTTCCTAAAAATCCATTAATTTTCCATGAAATCAAGAAATAAAAACATGAAATGAAAGAGGATCTCCAGATCTCTTACATGGCGTAGACGACAGTCGGAATGGTGCCTTGGATCTCCGGATATGGTCACTTGAAGATTTTCCCTTCAATAGGTGAAAATCCCTCTATGAGTAAAAATGGCTAAGTTGAAATGGTAACTTTCTCTTTTACCTTCTATTTATGCAAATTACATGGCTATTCTTACTTATTATTTTATTTTAAATACCGTTTTAGGTCAATTTTTTCACATTACTAATGTCCTTTTTCCAAGGTTCTTATACCATTTTTGACAGGATCTCCATAGATTGTTCACACTGGCGATATAATGTTGTTTTGACCTTCACTCGAGCTGACTTTATCTTTTTCATGCTTTGGACCTAAACCTGAAAAAGATTCCAAGCGCCTTTTCACACCTGTGTCGTGCTTGTCAAACTTAAGAAAACCAATGTCGAGCTTAGTCGACTTTACTCGTGCTCGTAAAACGATGAGGAAAGTATCATTTTGGTATTTTTTTTTTTTTTTGGACCAAGATGATTAACATTACGAAAACAGACCTTTGGAATTCGATTTAAGCTCTTTTCGAGCTCCCTTGTTACGAAAAGATTGCCAAGTGCACTTGTCTCTTTCACACTTGTAAAAGTATTTGAAATGACGTCTATTCGGTGATAGGTTACCCCTTTTTCGGCCCATCTAGACTATTTACGAGAAAGGTATACCTCAGTCAACCTATGACTAGGAGAGTTCTCTCAGAAATTGTTTTACACTTTTTTCGGGTCTGGGAGACTAATTTTATGAAAAAGTACATTTTGGAGTCTTCTTTAAGTTATTTCATACTCTCTAAACACGAAAAACTGCCGAATTTTCCTTCTTTGGACTTGTTAAAATTCAACATCAAAGGGCACGCATTGGGACGAACCCCTCCTTTCTCAAGTTCGTAAAACATGTGAGATTGGACTCATCCGTTAGATGAGCTATACCGAGCATCTGCTATCCTCTTCAAGATCGTAAAACAACAAAGAGGTACTCGTCATTTATGATGGGGGGAAAATGGGAAATGAGTCAAGTTTACCCTTTCTGTCAACTTGAAAGTCGTCACCTTTGAACATGGCATGCATCCACACCTTATCTTCTTTTGGGTATTCACTCCTTTCTGCTAAGTTATTATCCTAGTCACGAGTCCTCTCTTTGGCCATGAGTCCACTCGCCCTGTGGTTGTTCTTTGCTATTTTAAAATCCCTATTGCCAAGCTCTGCTTAATGTTGTTATATGTTCAAAGGGCCTGCGTTGCTTTGAGTCATCCATCATGTCAAACCTTCCATTGTGTCAGTACATGTCCTTTCAGACCATTGCTTCAAATCTCTCTCATGACGATTTCGTGTCGATGATGTGGGATTCATCATGGCCCACCTTCGATGAGTCTATTCCTGTCGACATCAACTCACTATCCAGGAATTAGGCTTAGGGATCAACAATTAGTACCTTGGTGCCTGCATGCTTCAATGGCAGGTTTCCTCGCATTCGACAGTAGGTTTTCATCATTGACCTCTGATCGAATGATATCGCGAATGTTCGATGTCAACTAATCTATTCGCATTTCGTAGAGATGTACTATAGATACATTGGGGATCATTGTCGTGCTTGTTAACAACTTACATCATTGGCTGGTAATCAAGTGGTTTATGCCATGTTCGACTTCAAAACATTGTAATTACATGGTCAGATTCGTATCATTTGGGCTCGGGTAGAAGACCTTGGACGTTCCTGATACCGTTTCCACATCCAGGTTGCGATGGCGATTATTGAGTAGGTCTCCACATACACATCATGTTGATGACCTCAGTATTGTATTGTCACACAAATCCACTATTGTATTGGTCGTGGTTGTGCTATTGTCGTCTCATGGATCTACGATTGTTCATAGTAGCCATGATTTGTCCGCAGTCTATATCATCTTAGTGCTCATGGATCTGCAGTGAATTGGTCGGCAGCCATACTTTGAGTTAGTTATTCTGAGCATGGGTATGCCCGCCTCGGTGGTATTTGAAATCTTGTTTCCGTGCAGCTCCACTCCGACTCCCTCGATGCTATCTCCGCGCAATTTATTCGTAAAGTATTTCGGCCATAAGTTTCTTCTAAGCTCACACTTTAGGGGGCATCTGTTATATCTCAAAGTTACACTTCGACATCTAGTGTCACACCTTTGTACCATGCGACCTAGCGACCTAGCGACATTTCTCCCCAATGAATGATATGTGTTGTTGACACTCTCCTAGCATCTGGACACCTTGGAGATAAACTCACCTACTGATGACCGAGAAACCACCTTATGTGCCATCTGTCACCTTCTAGAATCTCATTTACCTCGATTTTCATGCCCTGCATATCTCTCAGCCCGCGAAAATCTCCCTTTTTCGTGCTCTGATTAACCTCTGCCCGAGAAAATCCCCAAATTTTCTCGTTATGCTCAGTGCTTGGAGCGCAAAAATATTTAATTAGCCCTTTCCCTTGGATTTTGGATCTCTACCTTCCAAGAGATTACCTTGGGATTGGCACCCTGATTCGATCCCAACCTCCCCTCTCTGTTTAGTTGGTTGATCCACTAAACCCTCTCTTGATCCACCTTCCTCTCCTTATGGCTATCTCCTCCATGTGCTATAAGAGAGAGGTCTTCCATGAGCCAAGGGGGAACCACTTGAGGCATCCAACCTATGGTCTTAGGAGAATTGCAGGGATAGATAGAGGAGAGAAGACTTGGAGCTAGAGTTGGCTTGGGAATCAAGCAACCTTTGTAAGTACTTTTCAAGCTTCTTAATAAGATAACTTGTCTTGTTTTCCCATATCATGTGCATTGTGTGTGAATATATGACATGAAATGTATCTAGTTTGGATTTGAACTTAACCTTTGCATCAAGGTGTTTGGAAGATCGCATGCTTGTCCTTTGTCTAATCTTAACAGGTTCTATGCGGGAGCTTCGTGATCAAGAGCTAGAACCGGGACGAACATTGAATTGAAAGGTGAGTTATGTCTTTCATCTCTTCTGAATGCATTCAATCTTGTTGTAAAGCTTAGTTTAGGAACTCAAGGTAGCATTTGTTTCTCAATTGTCCTAGATTAGAACTAGTTGCATCCTAGTGTAGCCCAGGAGAGTTTCTTCTTATCCGTAGGGAGAAATTTCTACAACAATGGAAATTTAACTTTTAACTCTAGAAGATGCCAATGGTGCTTGGAAAAACAAAGTGCTAATGAAGTAAAAGTGTGTAGTGGAGGTATTTCACACTTCTCACCCCTTTCTGATTCGCCAAAATCACAAGAAGTATGAGGTGAAGATCATACTTGGGGAGATTAGATTCTTTAGGTCCTTGCTTATGCGCAAAAGGTGGATTTTACACTACTTTATCCTAAAAACATGTCAAGTAAACAAAGAACATGAGATGTCTTAAATACTAGTGACAACAATGAGGCCTGTTGAAAGCCTCAAAGTTGGTTACATAAGTACATTTTAAGAGATATGGACTCTTTATTCCCTAATCTTAGTCTAAGTGAGTTAATTAATATAGAAAAATGTAACTATTGCAAGTTAAGTATTTTTAGTTCATTAGTGAGCAGCCATTGGGGCTGCAAGATCGTGAAAAATTGATAAAAAGCAAATAGATGAGATATCAACATGCAAAAAGCATAGACAAGTGCACACTAGCGTTGTAAAAACACTAATCGGTGCGCAATAGTGCGATTACAACATGAAAATGTCGCACAGTTAGTTAAAGACCAAATTGCATGGGCAAAATTCTGTTAAACTGCGCAAACAACATCACTGCCGAAGGATTCTGTGCGCAGCTACGATGCTGGGATCCACGTGTCTATTGAAATAGCTGTTACAGCCAAGAGAAGGCTGAATTTATGGAATGCAGGGTATGGACCTCTTCACCTGCAAAGGACAATATACCAGAAATTAGCTATCTAACCATTAACAACCTAGTTAAGAGAAAATGAAAAAAAATGAAGTGGAGTCGCCATAAATACTGTTTTGAGAAATTATGCACAGAGCTGTGAAACCTCTCCCACGTTGGATGGAATCCCTTGAGGTTGTTGACTAGGCCCAGTAATTAGAAATAGAAAGCAAATGTGATAACCCCAAAGTAGATCCTGCAAATCTTTGTTACTGAAATAAAAATAAATAAAAACAAAAATAACTTGAAATGAGAAAAGGGAAAAAGAGGGTGCAAACCATAACAAAGAGCTAATGCATGACCCACTTTAGATTTCCCAATGGTCCAGAAAATACATGTAGTGTCACCTAGGAGGTGAAGGATTCAAAGGGAATCCAACAATCTCCCTTAGGGAGGCCTATTTTGTCCACACTAAATGCTAGAAAGCTCAAAGAACCAATGGAGATAAGCACTTGCCCCTTGAAGGAAGGAGGCAAGGGAGCTTTGAGAATGCCAATGAGTGCAAAAGAGATGGGCTATGAGGAATCTCCAATACAATTTCAGTATCGTAACCTTGCTCTATATTTCTCTTATAAGATGCATGCCCATTGCCCATGGCTTCCTTTTATAGTCCAAGAGGTGGCCAAGAAACAACTAAATCCAAATATGAACCCCATCACCTCATGAACTAGCTTCAAGGTACACAACGGAGGCTATTGAATTCCAATCCATCACATTGAGAAGACAAGTTTGAATTTGTGTTAGTGATGGGATTTTATGAGCCTTTAATGCGCAGCTGCCGATTGGTATCTTGTCGTTTTGACTGTCATGCGAATATGGAATGGAAATATGTGCAGGGGTTGCGCGGGCACACAATTGGTAATATGCGTAGTTGCGCACCTAAATAGAGGTAAGGTCGTGATGTCTTGTCTTTTGACTATTCTTTGGCATTTATGGACTCATATTGCTTCTTGGATCTGATGAGGATGTCTTTGGTTAGCTGCATGCTATATGTTCATGACACCTTACTGCATGAATTGCAAAAATGGCATATGTGTGCAAGATTTATGCATTAACACAAGGCATGTTTAATATAAATATGCACATCTAGAACTTAAGTTAGAGTAGATAGTGGTAGATTTTGAAGTTGCATACAACCAAGGTTAAAGACTTGCATATTTGAATTTGTAATTTTGAACTTTGCTGATGAAATAAAAGGTTTTTATTCTTCTAAGATAATCTAATCTCTTTAAGAAGGGATTTTCCAGTCTTCTTCAAGTAGGTTCCAATTGAAGAGGTTGTTGGTGAATGAAACTTAGTATGTGTATTTTCATTTTCATTTCTATTTCATTATTCTTATCTTCTTTTATGTAGTTAGAATGTTTGTGTTCTTGTGATTATCCTTTTGCTAACATACCATGAACATGTGGTTGGAAAGAGGGATTATTATTTTGTCCATTGCACTATAGATTAGGTTTACTTCCAGAGAATTGAATGTAATCTTTAGTAATTAACCTCTTTTCCATAGCATTGAGTTTTGAAATTTATTTTACTTCCAACAACATAGTTTCAATTTCCATGAGTTATAGGGTTTTGTTGCACTGGCAAATGAGCCAAAGGCATTTTATGCCTAGATTACTTCTAGTATAGAACACTAGAACCCCTATCATAGGAAAAGAATCATATAACAAACATGCAGTTTCTATTCCTGAAAATAAAATAATACTAAATCAATTACACGGCTCTTTAACCTTCAAAGGTTGCATAATTATTACATAGGTCTTCACAATTCTGCGATTCCCTTAGTAGATAATTCAAGTGTTTTCCTCTAGGATTTAGTAGCCTTTATTGTTGTGATTGTTTAGCTCGCCATTTTTTGGTGCTATTGTTAGGGAAATGCTAAAATATTCAAGGAAGAAAGCACTATTGAATGTGGATTTCACTGTAAAAGGGGAAGAAACCAAGGTTTTTAATAGTTTACCAAAATTTGATAACCAAATTCGATTACAAACAAGTAATACAAGGCAAGAACAAGAAGAGAGTCTTGAGTCAATAATTGGTGTGGAAGATTCAAATAAGGTGCCTAAGGAACTAGAAGAAAGTGTTGAGGAAACATAGGATTTAAAAACTTCTTCATCCTTTTATTTTGACATTTCCTCTTTATTCGTCATGGTGGAAGAAAGAACGGAAGGAAGGTTAGAAGAAATGGAAAAAGAATAACAAGTGACATTTGGGTTTCCTATCCTAGAAAGAGGGAACAAGAAAGATTGAATAACATCAATCCAACTACTCTTCCCCATTTCCATGGGATGACCAATGGAGACATAGACATTTTTATATTTGAGTTTTAAGTCCTTTTTAGGACCTATGACTATAATAATGATTCTCATAAACTCAAACTATTCCTTTCTACCTTGAAGGAAGCAACTCTTCGATGGTTCATTGGCGTCAATGGACATAGTATTAAGACATGGGACCAAATGATGGAACTATTCACAAAGAAATACCGAGAATAGGCAAATTAAGAGATTCAAGATATTAAATATTTCCAATGACCAAGGGAAAAGATGAGTTCCTAGAGGACTATGTTGAGAATTTCCACTTTAGCTACAAAATATCTACAAACTATAAAATAGATGAATATACTTTTAAAATAGTACACTTGAGGGGAGTAAGAGATGAGTGGATGGAATCCCTAAAATAAATTGCAGTTGGGGATATCTCAAAATTTACCTATGACAAGATATGGGATGTTTGTTGAAACTATTCGCGAGACGCTACTAGGAATAACAAAGGGACAAGGGGGTTTGTTATACAAACATTCAAAACTGCAACTAGATTAACAAAAATAGAGATTAATAACATGTTGGAACACATGAAGATAGTCATCTTGCATTCACTAGTAGTACAGTTTGATATCCTCCAATTCAAAAAGAAGCAAGAACAAGTTTAGAAGGCTCTAGCAGTTTTCTATCAATGCCAATAAAACAATTAAAAACATGCAACCTTTGCAAAGACAATCATGACATTAGATAGTGCCCATTGCATCCCAATTTGAAGACCCTATATGATGGAGTTGAGGATAATATGGAGTAAGCTTGCTTCATCAACTAGAGAAGGCAAGGACTATCGCACCCCATGACTCAAGATATTCTTTATGAACGTCCTTAGTATTTAAATTTTGCTTGGAATAATTAACTAAACCCTACTTCAAACTAGTATTACTCCATGCCTCGGTCTTGGCCAAACCCATTTCCACCTTAGTAATAGTGGCAATATCCAAACTTCAAAAATTAGTAAACATTTGTATTTCCTTATCAACAACCCCAACAATACCAATGGCCTATTCATCAGTATCCCTAGAGATATCAGCAAGGGTGGAAACCATCTCCTCAATAAAGCAACACTCCCTAGCATCATAAACCACCTCAACTACCTACATAATCCACAACAAACCCAAACAATAATAAGCAAGTGTGTAATAGAGATGGTAGAATCCCTTGGTTGTAATGAGCTTCAACTTCATTTGGGGAAATTGGTAGGAAACCATTTGCCACCAATCATCAACAAACATGTTGATCAATAATAATTGCAGGTCCCTGAAATTCAAGCACAACAACCCACTTCGTAGCAAGAAAAGTAGCAGCCAAAAGATAACCCACCTTGTCCATAAAGGTTAAACCAACCTAAGCTAATTACTCAACATAGTTTGACTTTGTAGGAGAACTCAAGAACCTATGTGTTAAAATACCATTGATTCAAGCTATCAAGGATGTTCCCATTTATAGAAAGGTTGTAAAATAACTCTATTTGAAGAAACTATAAAGAAAAAGGAAAGATAGAACAACCTTCAATGCCATAGGTCATCTTGTTGATCTCGTGCTTGAGAAAGTACTCATTCCTTAAGTTTCTGATCTAGGTATCCATATAGTTAGTATTCACATTGTTAATAAGTTGATAGTGAACACGTTGATTGATTTGGGAGAGGGCATAAATGTCATAACAAAAGGACACCCTAGAGTAATTGGAACTTCAAATACTCTAGAGACAGACACCCATTATCCTCCAAATGCTTGATAGATTTATTTTCAAGCAAGAAGGAATTCTAGAATACATTATAGTCTCAATAGCCTTTTTGGAGTACCGAAAAAAACTATGGTCCTAGAAACAAAACTTAGATTCAAAGGCCACCCTTTTATTCTTAGAAGACCTTGTTTGTTGATCCTTGATGATTACATTGGTTGTATAACATGTGACATGACCATTTCTAATGGTCAATCCCACAAAAGGATTACATTTTACCCTCAAGCCAAACCATTCCTAGAGGTTGCAAACCAATGTGGATTGAAAATGAAGAAAATGATACATTTTTTTATGAGCCTACCCAAGCTATTATTACCATTGATCGAGGATATTATAATCTCAAGCTTCATGCAAAACAATTATCTTCCAAAGTTCCAAATTAGAGATATTGAATCATGAATTTCATGATGGTAGAGACACCAATGAGGAACTAATTGAAGACAAGCTAACCAACAACATATGCTCAATTAATACCCCAAGTTCCCAACTATCCAACTCACTAGCCATTAAATTTCAAGAGGTATTTTCTGGTATAACTTTGAATACTAACAACCAACTAATCCCCCCAACAAAAATAGGTTATCTACTAAAAATATATTGCAATAGCTTTGCAAGGAAGTACCAATATATGATATCCATCAATACAAACATCTACAGACATCATATATACAAAATTAATGACAACACCCATCCCATTCAAAAGCCTCAACGTTGAACAAATACAACCCTCTTAATGGGAAGATATAACCTACTCGCCAACGAAGGATAAGCAACCCGAAAAGGGTCTTTAAGGTAGTTCATGATCTGTTTGGGATAGCTGCTTCTTGCGGGAATAAAGGCCTCGTTGCCACTAATGCATATTTTCTCCTTAAAAGGAGAGTTGCAATCAGATTGATCTAAGTTCCTAAATGCAAACCTACTCTAAAATGAAATGCATAGTTAATCTATGATGCAGTTTTGAATAGCTACAAGAAACAATTTTAATAGTTGCTAAAACTTAAAACAGTTTTAGTAGCTGTTAAAAACCTATAGCTTCAACTGAAACTAATTTTATTCTATCTAATCTTTTTCCTATCTTGGCCCAGAGCAAGTTCAAAGACTACTAACGTTATTTGAGAAATTGAATAATAGATAAATACTGATATAACAAGATATTAACAAAGTAAATATCAAATTATAACAATATAATTAGCTGACTATGTTGCTCATAAAACGACAAATAAAACTGTGATGATATGACCAAATAATCGTTATAGCAAATTACTCAAATAACATATGCTCAAGAATAACAGATTGATTTTTTACACACAATCATATGCACAAAATAGATATAAGTAAGGTAAATACAAATAGGAGTTTATATATACAAAATAAAATTCACAAAATACCACTTAACAAGACTATAGCAAGACTGTGTCTCAACACATGAACAAATACAAAAAATTGAAAAAAAACAAAGTTTTCTCCAAATTCTTGGAGTGTTCCTCTCTCATTCAAAAAACTTACAAGCAAAATGCAAAATTTAAAAAAACAAAAGTTCTCCAATTCTGTGGAGACCCCCCTCTCTCATGACAAACTTGTACAGTTCCTTTTATAACTCGTGAATCCCTTTTGTGGAAACTAACATACATGATTACTTGGCCATAAATCTCTCCAAGCTGGTCCTTTTTTTAATGTGGTTATCGCCAGCTCATGGAATTGAGATTTTGAGATTCCAAAGTGTATCTTGATGCTTATGTCCATTTTGCGATCAACTCATCAATTTTCACGTGTTTCCAATGAACCATTAACTTATTATTGAAATCCATATGACATGAATAATTAAGAAAGGTTTTTTCAAAATTTAACAATAACCAAATTGAACATGAGTTAATTAACACGTGATTATGAAGGATACAAAATATTTTTTCGGCACGAAGGAAAGGCGAAGGAGGGGACTAGGGTTTTCCTAGAAGCGATCGGCGGAAATTGTGCAAGCAGAGGGGTTACGCCCTCACGGCGAACCCTGGGTTGACATCCCCAGGCCTCCGGACTGCGAGCATGTCGACGGCGGGGACCCCCCGCGATACAGGCTCAGGGGGCAGTGGCTTATCAGATCATGGATCGTAGAGGAGGTTGGGCCCAAGAGGATGTCTCCCGAAATCTTTTGTGATCCCGGCACTACAGATCCGTGTAGAAAAAGTACGGGAGAAGGTGGAACTGTGGAAAGAGACAACCTTGATTGGCAATTTTATTGGTCTCTGGCCACGGGAAAAAGATCTGATCAGGTGGATCAAGAGTACTTGGAACCCCCGTAGAGAATACGACCTACATTTAGGGGCCAAGGGTTTCTTCACTATTATCTTCTTTAATGTGGAAGATAGAGATAGGGTACTGGAGGGAGGGCCTTATTTCTTTTTTTCAGCTAGTCTGTATCTTAGACCATGGAAGGAACGTTTTAACCCAGAAACGGAGGACATGAAGGTTGCTCCAGTATGGATCAGGATTTTCTCGCTACCTTGTAAATTTTGGGACCCAGAAATTTTGTGGTACATTGGAAATACCATCGGAGAATTCATCAAAGTGGAGGAAAAGACTAGGCAACAGAGGTATACAGCTTGTGCTAGAATCTGTGTCTATATGGATCTGTTGAAGGAGCTCCCATAAGCCATAAATCTGACATGGGAAGATGAATAATGGCTCCAACCTTTGGACTATGAACAGTTACCCTTTCGATGCAGAACATGCCACGAATATGGTCATTTTGGAAGAAACTGTCCTTTGAATCTCCAGACAAAGCCTCTTCCCCAAGGTGATCAGGAGGGGAAAAAAGACAAGGAGGGGTTTACTCAGATCCGCAATAGAAGGAAACCCTGTTCGGGGGAAATCCAAAGGAAAGCATGGAGAGGATCGAGAACGGGGCAATCAGTAAAAACTTGTTTAAGATCTTGGAAGAAGTTAATGAGGAAGGCGAGATCCGCAAAGAAGACAAGGAAAAAGAGGATGTGGGAATAGTTGAAACTTTGCAAACACTGGTCCCGGATGCAGCACAGGAAGATGTGACAATAGCTATGGAGGAAGATGGGGAAGAAGAAGTAGATCTGGGAGAATTAGACCTGGATGAGTTGGAAAGAGAGTGCGAAAAAAAGAAGGGAGAAGGGTATGTCTCCAGGAGACAACTAGAACTCCTCCAGGCCGTAATCATCAAGACCAGAGCTAGTCAAAAGTTGGGTATTCAAGTAGAATCCCAAATGGGGAATAAGCGGAAATCCCAGGCGGGAGATCTGAAGTGAGGCAAGAAACCCAATAGACAGAGAATATCAGAGATTGGGGTAAGGCTTATTGAATATGGGCAGTACCCGTCCATTAAGGCGGCCTTTTCTGTTGTAAACCAAGTTTCCCAATGAAAGTTGTATCCTGGAATATAAGGGGTTGTAATCATCCCCGCAAAATCAAAGCGATAGCAAGAAAAGTGAAAATGGAGAAGCCTGATGTTCTTTTTCTTTAGGAAACTAAATGTTCTACTGCTACTCTTGATAAGTTAAGCCAAAGAATGTGGAAAGGGTGTAAGGTTATGGCGGTGGATGCAGCCGGATTCGCAGGTGGTCTGGCTATTCTATGGCAACCTGGGGCTGTATCTATGAATAATTGGAGGGCAAACCGGTTCTGCCTTTCTTATGATTTTTTTATCAATAATTCTAATCGTTCCGGTTCTTTGGTTAATCCGTATGGCCCAACTATTGCTCCTTTAAAAGACCAATTTCTTTGCTTCCTTTCTTGGATCTGCCTGCAGGCCCAGGTTGGTTCATGGATCGTAGGGGGAGATTTTAATCTAATCTCTTCTTTGGAGGAGAAGAAAGGCGAGAGAATGAGTCTATATAGGTACCAGGAATCTTTTAGGGATCTTCTTAGTCAAGGCCCTTTGATCGATGTAGAAACAGGGAATGGATGGTTCACATGGAATAATAAGAGAGGAGGAAATCATTTAGTTGCTTCTCGTTTGGATAGATTCTTGGCTTCTGAGGATATTGCACGTGGGGTTAGTGAAGTCAACGCCAGTGTTCTCCCTGCGGTAGGTTCTGATCATTGGCCAATCTGTTTGGGCTGGGACATGAGCAATGGCAATCTTTTCAAACCTTTCCATTTTGAGCAATTTTGGTTGGACCACAAAGATTTCAAGGATTTGGTGGGGCAGTGGTGGCAGGAAATGGTCCCCCCTGAGGGATCAGGAATGTACCAATTCCAACAAAAACTGAAGATCCTGAAAGGTAAAATCAAGACTTGGAATAAGGAGGATTTTGGTAATATCTTTCTGGATAAAAAGAAGTTGATGGAGGAGCTGGAAATCTTGCAGATAAAGGGAATGGCCGAAGGCTGGAGTGATGACCTTAGAGGGAAGGAACAAGTCTTGATGGAGCAATTAGAGGCTAGAGAGAGGCAAGAGGAAACATATTGGAAGCAGAAATCGCGAGTCCAATGGTTATAGGAGGGTGAAAGGAACTCCAAATTCTTTCACAACACTGTCATTCAAAACCGACATAGATCTAAAATCCTTAAGCTCAAATCGGCTAATGGGGAAATTCTGGACAACAGAGAAAGCATTTCTAATGAACTAGTCCACCACTTTGAACTAATCCTCAAAGAAGACAGACTGGATCGTAGCCCGGACATCTCCATGATAACCAACCTCATTCCTAAGCTAGTCAGTCAGGAGCAGAATGAGATGTTAAAAAATCATGTATCCCCGCAGGAGGTAGAGGATGCTATGAATCAAATGGCTTTAGGAAAGGCTCCGGGACCGGATGGTTTCACCTCCAATTTTTTTCATTCCTTCTGGGATCTTATCAAGTCTGAGGTCCACTTAATTGTGGAAGAATCAAGGCGTTGTGGGGGAGTGCTAAAAGCCTTCAATGCCACATTCCTTTCACTTATCCATAAGGAAGATGGTGCTGATACTCCAGGAAAATTCAGACCAATATCCCTCTGCAATGTGATTTACAAATTAATCACCAAGGTGATTGCCAACAGCCTCAAACCCATTCTCCCCACACTGATCAGCCAGGAACAATTAGGCTTTGTGGAAGGGAGACAAATAGTTGATGGTATCATACTTGTTCAAGAGACTATGCATTCCCTCAAAATCTCTAAGAAACCAGGTATGCTCATCAAGCTCGATATAGCCAAGGCCTATGATAAGATTAGTTGGCAGTATATGCGGGGAATCCTGGAGGCTTTTGGCTTTTGCAGGGTTTGTGTGGATTGGATCATGAATTTGGTTTCTACCCCTTTCTTCTCTATTCTTCTTAATGGCTCTCCTACCATAATTCTTCAAGCTTCAAGGGGGATTAGACAAGGGGATCACCTTTCACCCTTTCTCTTCATTCTAATGGTTGAAGGCCTCAGTAAACTCCTGCAGGCCCAAGTGGCTAATGGGGGGATTCGAGGTCTATAGTTGCATGCCAGTATGGAGAAACAAACACACCAGCAGTTTGTGGACGATACCATGCTCATGGGGCACCCTTCAGTCCAAGAGGCAAGGACCTTCAAAAACTGCTTAGTTCAGTTTGCGAAGGCTTCAGGTCTAGAATTCAATCCTGGCAAGTCTCAGGTCTTTTTCCTCAACACGCCAGCTCCAACTCAACGCAACATTCTGAGAATTCTTGTTTACAACCGAGGATCTTTCCCGACCAAGTATCTTGGTGTTCCTTTAAACGAAGGTATGATTCGACGGGTGTCTTGGCAAGATTTGCTAGATAGGTTGAAGAGGAGACTAAACAGTTGGACTTTATGTCCACTGAACCTCCCTAGTAGGCTGGTCCTTGTCAAAGTTGTTCTCCAAGCGATGTCGGTTTACTTATTCTCCATGCTCTCGGCTCCCAAGACGGTTTTGAAGGAGATTCACAGTATGCATAGAACTTTTTTGTGGGGAGGGAGGGATGAGAAATCAAAATTTGCTCTGGTAAACTAGGACACCATTTGTCGTCCCAAACTCCAGGGTGGTCTAGGCCTGCGAGATCTAGCAACTTTGAGTGAGGTCTATGGAGCCAAAATCTGGTGGAGATGGTGCACTCATGATAATGAACCATGGGCGCGACTTTGGCATGTTAAGTATGCTCGAGAAAAAGAGAGAAGTCAACTTATCAGATTTAATGAGGAAAATCAAGGTTCCCACATATGGAATAAAGCATATCAGGGGAGAAAGGTGGTCCAGGATCACAGTTTCTGGGAAATCCAAAATGGGACGGATGCAAACATTTGGGAAGACTCGTGGAACCAACTACCCAAACTGGGTGATGACCCCAGATGGCAGTCCATAAGGGTCCAAGGTATGGCAGCAGGAAAGATAAAGTTTGGGCATTATTGGAAACCCGAGGTTCAGGAAGGATATTAGAAATGGCAGGATCCAGAACAATGGGATACCACCTCATCTGTGGAACTGGTCTCATCCTTCAACAGTCTGCTCCAAGAAAGATTCATCGGGCGAAACCCCGGGAATGATAAAATTAGATGGGGCCATTCTCAGAAGGGTATGTTCAGCATTAAGGAGGCTTATGATATCTGTACTCAAACAAATGAAGAAGTGGATAAAATATGGGGGAAATTTTGGACTATGAACATTTGGCCCAAAATCTCTATGTTTTGTTGGTTAGTTATTCGAGGTAGGATATTAACCTATGAGAACCTAAGGAAGCGGGGCATCTTGGGACCTTCTCGGTGTCCTCTTTGCCTTAATCACGAAGAAACCATTGGTCACCTTCTTGATTCTTGTCACTTTTCGTCTTCGTTATGGGATAGAGGAGCCTCTATTTTCAGATGATGCAATAGAATCAGGGGGAACCTGATCAAACCCTTAGATCTTGGGACTTGAAATCTTTCTCAAACCCAATCATCGCAACTCTTTGGTTTCTATTCCCTGGTATGGTTGTATGGGCCTGCTGGAAAGAGAGGAATAATTGTATCTTCAGGGACAAGCAGCAGAGGGAGGAGGAAGTTTGGAAGCACCTTGTTTGAAACATGAAGGAAACGATTCAGAGCCAACAATGGAGTGAGAAATATAAAGAGTTCAATATGTAGGACATCTGAATTGCTGAAGGATGGGGTCTGACCCAGGTAGATATGGTAGGTCTATGAAGGAAAACGATAATGTGTCGCCCAGTTATTCCTACAAGATGGTCACCTCCTAGCCAGTTTGGGTTCAAGATCAATTTCGATGGGGCATCTCATGGAAATCCAGGTCCCGCAGGGTTTGGAGGGGTATGCAGAAACAACGAGGGGGTCATTCAATTTTTTTTTTTTTGATATATTGGTCATGATTCCGACAACTCAGCTGAGCTCGAAGGTATTATGCAGGGTCTTATGTTGATCCACTCTGAGGCCTGGTTCCCTGCTATCATTGAGGGAAATTCTCAAATTCTGATTCGGATGGCCAAGAAACTCCAACACGGACAAACCCTGCGAAAGTCTCATCTAGCTGGCACCTGCTATCCCGGTTGGAGAATCTAAAGGCATTACTTTCCACTCAGAATGCCATATCATTTTCCCACGTTAAAAGGGACGCCAACAAAGTGGCGGACCTTTTAGCCAATCAGGGGATTAATGTTGGTGTCCATTTGGCATCTGGCTCTGTGGAGGATTTCCCAGAGGACGACTGGAAAAGATTCTGCTGCCACCTAGCGGAGCTGGATGTGATGGGCCACAGATAGCACATGACACAGGTGGCCACCACCTCGGAGAATGAAAGGAGGTCTGACAGCGCTATGCGTGGGGAGCCACGCGCCCGGACTCATCATTATTCTGCATGACGTCTATTGTACAAATGGTCAAGTCGAAGTTTAAGGTCGAAGGCATATTTAGGCGAGGTAAATTGAATGAACAAGGTGGTGGGAGATTGTGGAGTACTAGTCCCGGCTTTTCAATGATCTGGGCAACAGCTTTATTAATTATGTTGCAGGACATCTTGTACCTCCCGCGGGCTGGCTATCCCGTCACAGATGCTTCAATTATTTCAGTTCAGGCCCTTAAATGGAGGAGATTCTTCAACCAAGGCATCTGTGTCTCTTGCTATAGGCTTTTGTGTGGGTGCATTGTGTGTTCTGCGAATTTTTGTAAGTGGGAGCAAGGGTGGTTCACGAGAGCTAGACCACCAGATTTCAAAATTCCCCATGTCATGGCTCCTCCCCGTCGCCATAAAGGTTTCACTTCGTCAAGTCTGGAAGGTTCACGGAGTTTGGATGTTGGGGACTCCTCTGGGCAGGGAACCGTTAGAGGGGGCAGAGTAACGCGGGCTTCAACTAGAGCCCATCTTCGAGCTTCAACCTCATTCTTTCGTGGTCGTATTCCTTAGGCTGTCCAAGAGGAAGTTGAGGCAACCGAGTCGGCCCTGTGGAATGAGGCCAGGAACATTCCCCGGGAAGATCTTATCGAGGAGGCAACAAAGTGGGTGATGGACCCGGGTCATACTGCAGGTCGCGCCTCCCTCTATGAGAGGACCGTGATGACTTATTAAGTCACGAAGAACCTTCTGGCCAATGTTTTGATGGAAGCTTACAACAAGCACCAGGGGGATGCCGAGCCTGTGCGGTCTTGGAAGGTCCATAATATGGACAGCAGAATTATGCATGCCAATATTGATGCTATTGCAAAGAAAATTGGCATGGAGTTTGTTGTTAAGAAGAAAGGGGACGAGGAACCAGGAAGTATGGGAGGTGACGGATCCAGAACTCCACCGGATGTTGTTGGGGTGCAGACTGAGACTTTGGGTCAGCCCAGCACCTACAAGCAGGAGACGGATATGGCGGGTAGGGGTCTGCCAATTGTCACTATTGATTAAGAATGTCTTGATGATAATGCTTAGTTCACCAGGTTTTTTGTTACACAGTCTAGTATCTTTCAGTTTTTTTGATAGGCTATTTAAAATAGGAATAGAACATCACTATTGATGTCAAAATTCCTGTTTGGCGAAGTTTATGCCGGGAATAGTCCAGTTCAGTTTTTGCAAACTTATGGTAAGGGATTCCTGTTTAGTTGCTTACAGCCAAGAATGCTCTGTGGCAGTCTGAAAACTTGGGACAGGCTCTGTACTTTCTTTACAAGCAGTAATATATAGTTGTGTTTATTAAAAAAAAAGCCATAACCAAATTGAAAAAGTAAATGCCCTTCCCTTTACGTTGAAATGTAAAGCATGAAGCATTAAAATGTTTTGCCAAAAATAAGTATTCTAAAATGATGTCATAAATGAATTGAACCCTTTTAAAGCATGAATAATTAAGAAAGGTTTTTTCAAAATTTAACAATAATCAAATTGAAAAAGTAAATGCCCTTCCCTTTACGTTGAAATGTAAAGCATGAAGCATTAAAATGTTTTGCCAAAAATAAGTATTATAAAATGATGTCATAAATGAATTAAACCCTTTTAAAATTTAAAAGTAAAGGGAAAATGCATGTCTAGATCGGCAAGAAATGAAAAGTTTACATATTCCAAGAAATTACATTAAAAACAAGAGCCACGTGGTGGCAATGTCCCCGAAATTGCCGTTGCCACGAGCTGTTATGAGATGTGAAATGTTGTATTGTCATATTCCATTGCTAACAAGATAATGGTAATAGCTCTCAAAAAATGTAATTGCAATAATGCTATATAAGTTTTCAGTTTTTGCTAAGACCATGGCATAAAAAACGTAGAGAGAAGAAAATACTTAACATATTGACAATTAAGCATCCATATGACCTAATCTTACTATTGTGTAGCATCCAATCCTAACAAGAGTAATTTAAATCATAGAAGAAAAAATTTATTTTATTTTATAACAGTTTCTATAGAAGTTTCTAAATGTGTAAAATAATTTATTAAAAACTAGATTTAATATTTATTATTTGGACATCAATGATTTTTTAACCAATTTTAAAAGACTGAATATCAATAATCATGTCTCATATATAATAAAAATCAACAGCTATAATTTTTAGTGGTGGTAAGTGCGGGTCCTCATGAGTCATGGACCGCAAGATGAGACACTTCATAACTCCCAAATGAGAGGGGTATAGACTAGAACAATTGTGCTCAATAAGAATATTGAAGAGATGGAAAGAGTGATTGAATCTGATATAAGCTGCAAATTTGGAAGCAAGAATTTAATCAATAAGTTCCAAATCCTTTTTTAAGTGGTTTGAATGGGATTCATAAAGTGTGGAACAACTTGGGTGGAAAGATGTCAAACTGCACTTGCACTTCCAAATTGTTTATGAGATGCAAAATAGTGAATTTAAGCAAAGGAGTTAAAACAAATTCCCACTAAATATAAAATGTTCACAATGACCTAATTCTCAATTAAGAAGTGGAATGGATGGCATCGGGACTTAGAATACAAAGCAAATCTAAAACTCAATAATCTAATAACCACCTCTTTACAATTTAAGAAGAAGAAATAAAAAAAAAAATAAAGTATTTGAAGCAATAAATATGGATAACATCTCAATTGAATCTCTAGAATAGAAGTATGTGAAGCAATCATAAAAATGCATAGCATCTCGATTGAATCTCTAAAATATAGAATAAAAAAACTCTATAAATATGTGAAGCAATCATAAAAATGCATAGCATCTCAATTGAATCTCTAAAATATAGAATAAAAAAACTCTATAGATGAAATGCTCTTGCATTTGGTGATGGTGAATAAGATAAAAAAAAAAATCACTGACCAGTTCGCATTTTGTTCATTAAGTTATATTCCTCTAAAGCTCTTAGAAATAATTCTTGTTTGGAGCAGCTTATAAAATAGATAGATAGACATTTTGAAATGTTGACGTTGTAGATATACTGTCCAAACCTCAGAACTTAACCATGCAAGCTAAAGAAAAAATATTTCAAATATGTACTCACATGTCTAAATCATGAAAATCCCCTTATGACTATTTCACTTGCATTCATGGCATGTTATGACTACAGGAAACCATTTGTCATGATGTAAAACTGACAGCTCTTAAACCCTCCATGAGAACATGGGTGCTTAATAAGCACGGTTAAATTTCAGCCCAAAGCTTCACCAATTCAAAATAAAAATTACAGAAAACACTTTATAATCTTAGCATTACAGAATTAGCATCAGAGCTTATTTTTTAACTTTAATTACACAAGATCAAAGTGCAGTAGTAGTTATGAATGAGATGAGCCAGAGTAGAAGGTAGACTTAAATCACAAACAAAGGATGATCTTCAGTTACGATTTCTAATGCCATGTTACATCCAACAGCCGAGTGTAAATGCCAAACACGGCCTAGAAATGCATAAAAGATGTAGCTTGAAGCGTTGATCTTTCTTAACAAGAGTATTCTAACTTCATCATTCATTTCAACTTTTAGTCTTCACTACTGCAAATTTTTCATCTTCATCTACTGATGTCGAAATAAAAAAGATTCACATCTTTGCCAAATCATTACCAAAAATCATGTGGCATAAACAAGATTTGTAACTAATAGTAAGTTTATGCTCTGATATTGATTTACACCAAACTGATAAATTGCGAATTGAAATTCAACCAATCTAGTCAATAGATCCACTGCTACTAATCATCTAGTTTATAAACAAATCAAATAGATTTTGATGCTGGAAATGCAAACCATTTATGCCATGAGATAATGAGCCAAAGCCAAAATCAAATACAGAGTACAACATATGCTATTTTGAAAACAAAACTGATAATCCATATACAATTACAAATAAAAATCTCTGCGGAAAGAGAGTACTGTAAGCATGTGGACTGCAATTTCAAAATCTATAAAGTAGAAATTGATATATTTTGTTCAAAGGAACTGCCCAGTTATATTACCTTTTGCGATACCAATGTTTTACCTCACCTTAACTAACCTTGACAGAATGGTTGGCTCCATTACCTTAACTTAGACCATTGTTAACAGAGCTTGCATTTCAACCGGATCTTACCAACTCAAGGAGGCCAAGATTCAATTTCCTCTTCACACAATATTACAGAGCACTACAGGCTCTAAAAATAAATGATAAACTATTGTGCCCCAGTGGACATAGGACCTAAAGTGCATGGTAGAGAGGGATTACGTGCCTCATAAGGTTACTCATCCGACAACTTGGCAACGCTTGACACAAAACCGAGTGTGCATCCAAGACAAGGTACCTAATACGAAAAAAGCCCATGGTAATAGAACCACTATCAAGAAAACACAAATATTTACTCCAAATACAACTAAGGTAAGCTTAATTTCGGTGTAAAATTCCATAATCCCATGCTATCAATCATCTATTTCTCCAACAACGGAATGGAAAAAACTGTAATTCCTAAACCATGGATCCAGTGCAGCCCTAAACCGGAACCCTGAACCTTAAATGCCCAACAGGTCAACATCGCGAACTTTTTTCTTCCCATTTCCTAAAACCCACATCTTTGGACCTAACCATGAAACGAAATAAATTGAACCCACAAAGTAAGGGGATGCGTTGCATAGCATACTTGAAAATAAATACATTAGAATCGACCTCGCAACCTCCAATAAGAGAACTCGTGGCTTACCTTGGCCAAAAGGCGATTCTTGGGAAGAAGTCAGGAAACACGAGGTGGAAGCACAAAATACCTGCACACAAAAACAAACATGAGGTCTCAAAGCACTTTCCCCACTACGTCCCAAAGGAACTTTTTTTTTAATCGAGTTCGGCTTTCAAACCCTAAAAAGTAAAAACGAAGTCTTCAAACAAGTTTGTTTTCTTCGAATTTGACCTAAAATTCTGAATATTTAAACTCTAAATGAAAAACTCCAAAGTATAAACCATTAAAAAGTCTTCAAACAGGAAATGTATCAAACCTGTACTCATAGGTATCGTGGTAGTATTTCTCAGAATGCTGAATTTGAAGCATTTTTCAAGCTTGTAAAACAATAAACAAAGCCATAAAACTTCTGAGTGGAAAAAAAGTGTTTGAACGAAACTATCCATGAGTATTAATGAAAGAAACTAACTTAATACAGGTCGGATCGGCCAATCTGCAAAAGACAAAGTCCCTCAGATACCAAATTCCTTGAATATTGATATGAGCATGTTAATGTGGATATCTGCATCCAAATTGAAAACTACCAAGGTGCCCACTAGAGTGCCCTGGTTATGGCCTTCCGGGTCGGGCGGGAGCCCAACAGGAATGGTGTATTGTGCCCATACGGATTTTCCTGCTACAAGTCCTCGTGATAATACCGGTGGTGGTGGTGGTTGTGGTGGCGGGGGGGGTTCGATCGTGTTTTGGTCATCACCGTTTCCATTCTCATCTCCATTTCCCTTTATTTTTTTCCTATGAAACTCCTGGATTTCCGTCAAGCCTGCTTTAGCGAGACTGATATCGTAATAAAGAACCGTGACAAAGAAACGTGACAAGCCCTTATCGTCTTCTATCCAAATCCAATGCACGAATAAGACCCCAGACCACCAATTCGTGCCTCAAATCCTCTTCACTCAATCCAGCAGACACGGAACTTAAAATCCACGCTCGAGATGCATGTTCTCAACCAAATGTATAAACAGCCCCGGGACTCGAACCGACGACATCGCTCCCACTATGAGCCGCAACGCTAGTGTTGTTCATGTTTGTGTGATCATTGTATCTATAAGGCCTGATTAAGGGAAACAATGGTAGGCAATCGATGCTAACATCCCCTTGAAAACCACTGGGAACTTGCTGCTAGTGAAGTTGAACAGCTGCAATCACGAACAACCACATCCACAGAGAGCCCAAGTTGCATAGCGGCATCCACAGGCAGCCCAAATTGCAGCAAATGGCAAATTGCAGCAAATGGCAAAACGTAACGAACCACCGGGAGTGAGGAATACAGGAGGGAAAAGACCTCGGAAAATGCACATTGAACTGCAATAAATAGAAGTCAAAGGACAAGCCGGACAACCATCAATACCTCCACACCCGAACATTGAACCAGAGCAGGACCGCCTAAGTCATGCACTTGCAATAAAACCACACTAAAAGCTCCACTGAACAGCATTAAACAACGCGACGCCCGGGACGCAGAAACCAAAGCTGTTGTCACCTACCCTGCAGCCAATAACAAGGAGTAAAATAAAATCATTTTTTAAAACCAGCGGGCGCACAACAGAGCTCGACAAAAGGCACGATAAATGACAAGACTGGTGAATAAATCACACAGGAGTCTTCAGTCCCGAGACCATTTAAACCTCATTTAAAACGGCAAACGTCACCCTGCCGCCGGGGCCTGGGGCACACAGCCCCAGGCCAACGTCACTGCGTACGGATGAAACCACAACCACATAAAATGAATTTTAAAAAAATCAAAAAATACAAATAAATATAAACTTTAACAAAAACTTTGCAATTTCATATCCGCGATTTTTGCCACCCCAACTAATACCACCCGACTCAAAACTATATGTCGGGGACATAATAATCATATTCAATATTTAATTTCAATTTGCATACTTATTGGTTAATATTGGAATTGGTATGGATTGAGGTGAAGTTGAACCTTATTATTGAACAACTATGTTTTCCAACCTCAATACATTAATTTCCCAATCATACTAAGAAAGGAATCAAATAAATATGTGATTTTAATGGCATAAGTTTTAATTGATTTATTTAAATTTGCTCAGCAAAATTTTATTAAAATTCAAGGCTTAGGAATTGTGATAGATCATTAAAAGGTAGGATTGTCAACATGATTTCATTCATTTTAGTATGCATAGATTAAAATCAGTAAAAATAGGAAATCAATCAATTTATCATGATCCACTAAGATGCTCATTAAATTATTGATGCATTGAATGACTGAAAATTAGTGAGGGTGTCGAAAAGTCAAGATAATCCAATTTTTTCAAACCAAGGCATTCAATCAACTCAACTAGAGTCAAATGAGAACGTGCAAGTGTTGTTGAACCACTAGGAGACAAAAAACTAAAATGACAAAAAGGTTCATGTTAGCAAAATAGTCAGTTAAATAACATAATGAAATGATGATGAATATTCATTAACTGCTTGGGTACAATGATGTCGCAAAGTCATTGTCACATAAAAACCAAGAAAATATCAACTATGAAGCACTCAAAGCCAAAAATTGAGAAAGCAAACTGATCACTAAATCATCTTCCATGAAAACCAAGTCAAAGAAAAGGTAGCGCAGAAAGTCAAAGATCCAAAAAGAGATCATCAAACGATTGACTGAATCAAGCAAGATAAAATAAAAGCAAACCAAAAGCTAAATACTTACAAAATTTACATGGGGGGGCCTTTATTTTGCAAAGTCAAGGGGAAGTTGTTGAGGGGCCAACAAGCCCTCAATTACATTGTTAAAACAGAGATACAAAAATTGTTAGATACTTATTTCACTTAGCCTATTTCAAATAGCCAATGGGTCTCCTCATTGGTTATAGTGACAAATAAAGGATGGAAACTACAAGTGTTTTTGGACTACTGGGAGCTCAATAAGACAATTTAAAAGGACCCTTTCCTTTGTCATTCATTGACCAAGTACTAGATACATTGTCTAGGAAGAATTACTTTTCCTTGCACATTGGTTTTAGCAGGTATAGCCAAATATAGGTTGCCTTTGAAGACCAAGATAAAACCACCTCTACATGTCCATAGGGTACCTTTTCCTATAAATTCCTACTTTTGATTTATGCAATTCCCTAGCCACATTTCAAAGAGTTGTCATCAAATTCTTCTCAGACCTAATCGATGAGTATGTATAAGTATATATGGCTTATTTCATAGTATATAGAAACACTTATGAGGAAGGCTTAAATGACTTATAAAAAGTATTGTAGAGATGCAAGGATATGAATTTTTTGCTCAACCATGAAAAATGTCTCATGTTGATGAATGAAGGTATAGTGTTAGGACACCACGTTTCAGCCACAAGCATCAAGGTTGAGCATGTCAAAAACTCAGTCAAATAAAACCTCCCCACTCCTACAAATCAGTGTGTTGTCCATATTTTCTTGGATATGGTTCTTATAGAAGATTCATCCCTGATTTTAGCAAGAGAGTTCCCCCATTATATGTCCTCCTCACAAAAGATATTCTTATGGACTACACAATACCAATTAGACTTTAACACTTTGAAAAAGAGGCTAATCTCAACTCCTATACTAAAGGAACCCAACTAGAACCTTCCTTTCTAAATTCTCATTGATGCTCTATAAAAAGCCTTAGGTGTTGTTTTATGACAACATGAGGCTGCTAAAAGGTAAGCTATCTATTTCATAAAATAAAAATCTTCTTGGAGCATGACTAAATTATACAATAATTGAAAAGGAGTTTCTTGTTGTAGTTTATGCCATTACCAAATTTCCAGATTGCATAATAGGATACCTAATATTTGTTCACACAAAACATAATGCAATGAGATGTCTCATGAACCAACTTGTTATTAGTGATGGAGTAGTTAGATGGTTGGTTTTGCTAAAATATTTTGATCTCACTACTTGATATGCTGGCAAAGATCATTTTGTTGAGGATTTATTGTCTCACTTGGAGAACAATTAAGAAGAAGACTTGTTGGATGACACTTTCCTTGAGAAACACTTGTTTCCAATGTCTTCTCAAACCCCATGATTTGTTGACATTGCAAATTACCTCGTTTCTTGAAAGTTTCCACAACATTTCTCCCATAGAGAACGTTGCATAATTATAAAAGTGCTCCATACAGTTGGATTCAAGGATATTTGTTCAAAATATGACCCAATCATATGCTTTGTCATTGTCTATGAGAAGATGAGATCTATGATGTGATCTAGGCAAGCCATAATGAGCCTAATGGAGAACACTTTTCAACCAAAAGAACAAATCTCGAAGTATTACATGAAGGGAACCATTGGAAAACCCTCCACAAGGATTCCAAAGGAAATGTTGGCAGGTGTGATTAATGCTAGAGAATGCATAAACCCACACAAGTTGATGAAATGCCTCTACATCCCTAGATTTCAATAAGGCCATTCGAGAAATGGGGGTTTACACTTTGTTGGCCCAATATATCCCCTCATCAAATTAAAAGTAATGCATCCTTGTTTGTACAAATTACCTTACCAAATGGGTAAAATCAAAGAACTACCAAATGCCAAGGAAGATGAAATTGTTAATTTCTTGTATGGAAACATCTTCACTAGGTTCGGTGTCCCAAGAGAAATAGTAAAAAACCAATTCCCATAATATACATCCTAACTAATTCAAGAATTTACTTGAGAACACAACATCAAGCATAAGAAGTCCATTCTCTATCACCCATAATAAAATGGACCAATTGAAGTTACTAATAGAGAGTTGGAAAATATCCTAGCCAAGACAATTTAGATCCATAGGAAGGGATAGGAAAATAGATCGGGAAAAAGTAGACCAGGCATACAATACAATGTGGAAGACAACAACTTGTTTCACACCTTATTAGTTGGTATATGGAAAATTTGTCTTGTTTCCCATTAAATTTGAAATAAAAACCCGAAGAACAACATTGGCGCTACAACTTAATATTTTTGCAGCATAGAAAGAGAGAATTCATCAACTCAATGCTCTAGATGAGATTCAATAATAAGCTCTATTTCACAAAGAAATGGTCCAATGTCAACAAATTCAATGGCATGATAGATTCATTAAGATCAATAAATTTTAAACTAGATAGTGGGCATTGTTTTTTGACTCCCAATTCAAGGAATTTTAGGGGAATCTAAGAACTAGTAGGCTTGGTCCATATGAAATTGATCAAATATTCTACAATGGCTATGTTGGCTATGTTAGAATAATAACAATTGACCAAAGCAAAACACTGCTCCTT
This sequence comes from Larix kaempferi, assembly GCA_027924585.1. NCBI lineage: Eukaryota > Viridiplantae > Streptophyta > Pinopsida > Pinales > Pinaceae > Larix > Larix kaempferi. The sequence continues at coordinate 33,570,565 of BSBM01001000.1, read as the reverse complement.
GTTAATGAGCAAAGAAAGAAAATGTATAAAAGCCCATTAATCATGGAGGATTAAAAGGCCATTAATAACAGAGGATTCATTTCAACTTTATAAAGAAAATAGAAAACTTGAACATGATTGAGGGCACCCTTGCCCTCAATTCAAAGTAATAAATTCCATCATCATTGAAGAAAATTTAATAATAATTATTATTATGGTGAAAACCTCCAAGGGCATCATGAGACAAAGGAAATCTTGAAAGCTAGCTTATTGGCAAGCCTCCATTGCTAAATAGACTCCTATATTGAAAACCTCCACGAAGGCATTACATGACAATGAGAACTTGAAAACCAACTCACTAGTGAATTCTTCAATAAGAAACAAAAGACATCCATAGCTCAAGTTATATCTATTTCAATTTCATCTTGATCCTTTTTCAATTTGCACAATCCACAATGTTGATACTACAAAATAAATTTGAATTATCATTTTCCCAACTACAACCATCAATGAAATCATCTTGCCACACAATGTAGAACTACACATAAGCTGCAAAATCATATTAGTTACACCAAATTAAGAATTTAACCAAGAGTACACAACTTACAACATAAGTAACTTAGATATATCTCTATACTTATTGAATTTGTGCTACTAAATTACCTCTATTGGTTATAAAGGCAATATTATTAAAGCCACAACAATGCCGTCGAATTTAAAGGAAAAGATTGCAAAAAAAACATACAAGTGATTAAGGGTGATGACAAAAAAACGATAATGGTTGTAATGACCCATCACTCAAGTTAATGTCCTATCATTTGGGTTAATGCCCCATCATTCCAATTAGTGTCGAACACCATAGAATTGACGTGCAAATTATGGAAATTGTTGATGAGCAGTTATGGAGGCGAAATATTAGCGAGCTCCCAACCTCAATAGTGGATTTGAAACAAATTTGGAGAAATATTAGCGAGCTCCCTTAGTTTTATTTACAAACTATTCACCCTAGGTTTTGATACAGAACGCAAGGTCTGTCTCCCTATGTCGATTTATGGCATGATTTTTACAATGGTTATGTGTATTAGCTTTGTATCAATTATTATAATATATATACAATATTAAAGCAAGGTTTGGTTAAGGGCTTGGCCCTCAATTCATCTTTGAATCCTATTCACTCCTTGTGTAATTCGAGAGTTTTCGTTGTAAGGCTATCAAGCCTATGATATTTTATTTAATAATTTAATCATTCATTTTATTTGTGTATAATTATTTTATGTGACTAACTCATATTAGATCTAGGATTTTAACAATTAATCTATCCTTTAATTACAGTTAACAGCAATAAGCAAATAAATATTAATTATAGTCGGCAATAATAGGCAAATAAGTATTAATCTGACCTAAGATTAGATAATTCTAGAATGCAAAAACATAATAATGGGTCATGTTTACTCACAAAATTATTACAATTAAATCTAGGTTTTAATGAAATAAACTAAGCTTAATCAATAATATATTGCTAGTCCTTAAATCAATAGAAGTCTAATTTGATCTATAACTGATAATCATAGCATTGAAATTAACCAGTCTAGATCCAAATCTTAGGCTCTATCAAGCGCCGAGAGGGATCTAATCTCCCGAGAGGCAAACCTCTCCTTGAATAGCTCCTTGAGTGCAATACTTGAGCCACCTAATCCTAACCTCTAAAGTCTCTAGTTTAAGTCTCATATTTACTTTTTACTTTCTATTATTCTTTTTTGTTTATGGCCGACATAATATTTATTACTTTTTACTGTGTATTATTATTTTTTGTTTGCTTTGTATTATTTTGTTACTGGAACAAACACTCTAAAGTCTCATATTTACTTTTTACTTTGTATTAAAAGTAAAAAGTAAAGTCTCTAGTTTAAGTCTCATATTTACTTTTTTACTTTGTATTATTTTTTTTGTTTATGGCCGATATAATATTTACCACCTAATCCTAAGCTCTAAAGTCTCTAGTTTAAGTCTCATATTTACTTTTTACTTTGTATTATTCTTTTTTGTTTATGGCCGACATAATATTTATTATTTTTTACTTTGTATTATTATTTATTTGTTTACTTTGTATTATTTTGTTACTCGACTAACAAGATCTCCCCCATACTGGGTTGTAGAGCGCCTCTCGACGCAATGAACAAAAATTTACTTTGATAATATTAAGAAGCCTTTTCAAACTGTAACAATAAATTATATGGCTAAGATAATTCACTAGAACTCATATTAGATATCCAAAGCCTATTTGGAGCTGCAAGTAAAAATGGATTAGTCAAGTATAAAATCAATTAGAATAAATAAACTATAACTATACAAATTGTAAATTCCCATTAAGATGAATTAGAATAGTTAAGAAAATACTTATCAGCCTTTAAACCTCCAACTAAATGGGGAACTTCCACGTTCCTCCCAACCTTATACCTCGAACAATTCCTTGTTTGTTACAGGGGTCAACCCCGAGCTAGACCAAGCATACTAGAGAAGGAGAGTAGAGTGATGTTATTTAGCTTGATTACTATCAATAGAGTAGCCACAAGGTTTTTTACCAGCTCTATGTAGAATCTTGTAAATAAATTCCCCTTCTACCCACAATCCTTCTTGGATTAGTCATATACTTTATCATGGAAAAACTGAGCGCTCAAGGACCTACAACTGAACCTTCCAATGTGTTAGGGACCATTACCCCCTATAATGTCCACTCTCTGCTATATTTATTCTTCTCTTGAGGAAAAAGGCTCCTATTCTTTTTCATTCAGACAACTTTCCTCTTATTTAGGAAAATCACACTTTTTTGCTTTCTTTCTTTCATTTTTATCCTATTTTTAGGAAATAGTTAGATTATCTTTTAGCTCTCTTTATCTCTTTTATTTTTAATTAGTTAATATAGATTTATCATCACATTTGTCATATCTTTCTATTGACTTTTTATTTGGAAACTACTTAGAAGTCATCCTATCCCTACAATGCTTGGTCTCTTTAAGTAGTTTGTCCTCCATCAGTTGGAAATTTAAAAGAAGATAATTAATATAACAATAAGGCCCTTTATTGTATTTGATGCTCCAGAGCCTACCGGCTCAACATTAATCCAACATAACAAGTCTAAATAGTCTAGGTGCTTCAGAGCTTATAGTTCAACACCCACTCCAACATAATGAGTCTAATCATTCTAGGTGCTCCAAAGCTTATAGCTCAACACCAAACTCAAACATAGCAATAATATAAATGGCCTTAATTTGGGATATTACACACTTGTAGCTCATTGTAAAAGTTACCAGCAAGCATGGGAGGATCCCTGAATTGAAGAGATCACGTAGACATAGATTTAATATGCACTAACCCTAAACCATAACACATTGCACATCTTTCAACAACCAAGATGGATGATATGTTTTGATAGACTTGGTAGGTATATAGATGTAGTTGCTATAGATTTTTCTCACCAACTATGTGGGAATGCTATTGTAGTTTTAGGGTTGCTACTAGAGGAAATTGCTAGAGTGACAATTATTTTCCCAACATGAAAGAAGTGGTTTAAAAGCAAAATAAAATCGCATGGTACTAAGGGGAACTTCAGGCATATCATTAATTAATTACATATTCAAGAAAGGGGGTGAAGAGAGAGATTCTACCAAAGCCATGGGACTAGGTAGATCTTCATATTATGATATATATCACATGTTAAGGTAGGCAGAACATCATACTAGAATATCATTTCAAATTTCTGGAGAATCTGAGACATTAGTGATTCATCAATGTTTCATACTATTTGATGAAATCACTTCAAAATATGCCTACAAAAGTTCAATCAAGAAGAGAAGTGGTTGTAGCACATCATGGGTTGATCAATTTATTGATTAAATATGCCTTGCAGAGAAGACAATTGTATGTCACGTGGGATATATGTTCATCAGTAGTCCAATCAAAGCAATTATATCAATAATACCAATTGTTACAGAACCCCCATGCGATACAAACCTAGTGCCAACTGCTATAGAAGTGGTAAATCATAGTACTAGCAGAGCACAAAGGATGAGCAAAATAATATCTCCCCAGCCTACACAAGAACCAAATTGAAATTCCTAGGGATGCAAAAGAATGGTCCTTAGAGCAAGCTAAGAAACCATTACCCTTTCCTAATTCTCCAAAATAGGAGGAGCATGCCACTTCACTAGGGGTTCCAATCATTCAAGAGAAAGAAGACATTAGCAGCCATGTTGTTGAATGGACACCTGTGAGAATTAGGAGATCCAAATATGGGCTATGGAAAAGGATTTTGAAGCCTACTGGGGCCACAAATTTGGTTAAATATTTGATGAGATAATTGCAAATTTCTCATGACGAGGTATCCAAGTGGAAGTGTGAAGATGATTCAAAAGGGGAGGACATAATTGATGTCCTTGAACATCATCAAGTAACTACCCAGTTATAAGAAAAAAATTGCTTTAACTTCAATTGAGTATGCTGAAAATTTAGAATCCCTATGTAATGAAAATGCCATGTTAAAAATTGACATGTTGAAACAAGTCGAAGAAACTACAGAAAAAAGTTAAGGAAATAGTGATGTTAACATATGTATGTGAAGAGATTGTTGAGCACGTTGATGAAATTCTATCCTATAGACCACATGCTAGGGTTTATGCTTTATACTGGACGAAACAATGGCATAAATTATAGATTGAGTGTTGTGTCTCTGAGATGAAGATAGATTTTCAAAATACTTGGAAATTATGCAATTATACATTGACCTCAACATGAAAAGAAGAAAGCCCCTCTATGAATTTTGCCTAACAATTATGTACTTCAACATAGATTAGCATTGTCACAAAACCCCTATGTTAGGATGTGCATCTTAGAGCACTTACGTCTTGGCTATAAAATGAAACAACTAGATTTTTAGCTATAGAATGTTGCAAGGCTAAGGGGATGAAAGTAAATTTGAAGGTGAGAGGAGAAGGTTCAAGAACAAGTGAAGTTTGAAAGAATCATGTATAGTTGATAGTGGATCCAATTTCCTTCCTAGTGTTAAAGAGAAGACAATTGGAGATCATTGCACTATGTAGCAGACTCATCAACACCTCAACAAAAAGTGTTGATGAGTGCAAGCAAGAGGTGGCAAGAACTAACGGAGGAGATATAGCAAAGAGAGCCAAAATGATTACTAGGGCCTAGGACATCTCTCTATAAGGTTGGTTTGTATATTTAGGGCCTTAGGAGGATCACCTCCAATTGGATTTGACTGAAGTTCAAGTTTTCCCTTATGTTGCGTCCTATACCATTTTTATACATTCAGTAGAATCGCACATTGAGGTTAAAAAGGTAAGATGGAAGGGAATTGTTAAGTTTTCAGGTTACCATCCAAAGGAATCTTAAACTTATCCCATGACCTATGATACTAGAGATGTTTCCTTTTATTTTTGGATAGGGACACACAAATCTCTAAGTCGAAGGATATTTTTTGCTCCTAAATTGGCCCATATTCTTCAACATGTATAGCCATTTACCTCTCCATAATCTTGATTCTTTCCCATTATTGAGCTTGCCTAATTACTGAACTAACCAATTTTGTAACAATTGACAGTTTGTTGATTAATTACTTACAATGGTTAATTTTGGTGGTATTTTATGTATTGTTATATGAATATGCTTGAGTTTACCTTCATATTGATGCGTAGGATATAATGATGTGTTTGTTGATGTTTTTTTATTTCCACGGCCTTAATAACTATCATTATAGAATGGGTGCTTTGATTATTTTCCTCAACATTTGATGCATGCCACTAACACATATCCTAGTTACATCAAAGTGAAAGGTCAAGCAAGTGACAACGTCCTTCTATTCCACAACCCATACACGCTCTTCAATTTAAAAAGGGAGACAAAACTACAAGTAGAAAAAAAATAGGGCACATCAGGTTGACTTGCTCTTGTGTCCCTACTATGGAAACAAGAGAGGCTATAGAAGTGCACATTGCACAATTCTCTAACTCATGAAGATGGGGAATGGCCTTGCACTCCATAACAACCCATAAAGGTAGTTGGGCAAGAGGAAGAGTGGATCTAGATTCTACAAACTCTCCAGTAGATCATATGTCATAATGTCGAAGGATGATCGTGTACCTTGTATCTCATTCCTCAACAAGCCACCAAAATTGATGAAGAAGAAGTTTGATATTCCAAGGGTAACATTATTAGTATAGAGCTTGGAGTTCCTTAGAAATTTTAAGGAACCCAAGGCCTCTTTAGTATATTATGCTCGTCTACCACTAGAGTTAGAGTTCAAAGTGTTAGATTTTAAAATTGCATACAACTAGGGTTAGGGAGTTGCAGATACTTTGAGTATGTTGATGAAATAAAAGACAATTATTCTTCTAAGATAATCTAAGCTCTTTAAGAAGGGATTTACTAGTCCTCTTCAAGTAGAGTCCGCTTGAAGAGGTTACTAGTGCATGCACCTTTGTACATGTGTTTGTATTTGCATTTGTATTTCATTGTTGTTGTCTCTAAATAGTAGTTAGAATGTTTATGTCATTGTGATTATCCTTTTGTTAGCGTCCAATGAACCTATGGTTGGCTAGAGGAATTGTTGTTTTTGTTCAGCGTGTTATAGATTAGGTTTATTTTTGAAGCATTTAATTTACTCTTTAGTAATTATTCTCTATTCTAGAGCAATTCCTTTACGAAATATATCATGGAAAACCCTCCTGAGACTTCCCATCATTTCAAGGATGGTACCCAGGGTAAATCGTTTGGTTGCAGTTTTGGCAACCTAACCTGACAAGGACATAAAGTGAGACCCACAATATTCATAAAGGCGGTTAACCTAGGAACTTGAGCCTGTGACATCCTACTTGCAGTTTACAATACTCAACCACTCGAGCTAACCCATGCTCTCTTTCACGGCATTGAGTTTTGAATAACTTGCATTTGCATTTGTATTTCACTATTGTTATCTTCAGTTTTGTAATTAGGATGTTTATGTTATTATGATTTTGCTTTTGTTAGCATACCATGAACCTATGGTTGGAAAGAGGAATTGGTGTTTTGTTCAGTGTGCTATTAGGTTTATTTCCAAAGCATTGAACTTACACTTCAGTAAACAGTCTATTTTTCGTAGTTTTGAGTTATGAATAAGTTATTTTACTTGCCTACAGGGGTGTAGACCAACTGGCTGAGAAGTGAAATAATGACACATTGTAAAAGAGGTCAGAAGTTCAAACCTCGATTAACCCATTCATTGTGCTTGTGGCTTGTGTGGTGCACCTAGGGGTATAGTGGTAGCGGATTGGAATCAAATCCATGTCATGCGACTGCGAGACCCACCCTAGTTGACGATTCCCCTAGTAAAGAAAGAAAATTTATTTTACTTTCAACAACATAGTTTCAGTTTCCAAGAGTTGTAAGGTTTTGCAGCACCAAGCAATGAGCCAAAGGCATTTTATGCCTAGACAACTTCTATTGCAGAACACTAAAACCTCTATCATAGGAAAAGCTGAATATAAATAAATGTAATTTCCATTCCCTAAAAGAAAATAATACATAATCAATTTCATAGCTATTTTTAGAAAATTATATAAATTTTACACAACACTTCACACGTCTACAACATTCCCGTGATTGATTATTTATATCATTTATATGTGTTAGTGTATAATCCAACAACCTTTATTGTTACAATTGTTTACCCATTGCAACTCAAATGTCTTCAACAATGTACTGTTGTGTAATATATATTTATGAAGGAGGCTAAATGTGCAACATTTTTTCCTTTCCGGTGGTTTTTAGCCGAAATCTGGCCAATTTTTTTCTCTGAATTTGACTTTTTCTGCAACTTGAGTCCAGAAATAGATTCATCACTCTCGAGAAACCTCGGGGCACCTAAAATATGCAATTAACAGCTCTTATATGAAATTCCCAAAATCCATTACCGAATTTAATAAAAAATAACCAGAAAATGGAAAAAAAACAATGACGGAAACGTCTCTTGTTTAGACTACTCTTATATTTATAATTAAGAAAGATACCAATGTACTATCGTGTAAATTTTTTTTTTTCAAGACGAAAAAAAACACCTTTTTATTAAAAGAAAACTATATATCAACATAACATAATACATAAAACATATACATTCCTCAGCTAAGAACTCATCCTTATAAAAAGAACAGTCCAAAAGTAAAAACCCCACCGATATCAATTAACATATTTCTAATATGTAGTCTCTAAGCAAATTGTCTGCTCTGTATTTAATGATGACCGTTATTCGTGGTTGGAATCCAAGTTGCTTCAACGTATAATCATTGCTTTTTCATTACTTTTATCTGTTGAGGGCTCAATATATCCCTTACGAAACATTACAAGACATATTGTTTGCATCGAAACGGAATTTTATTACATAATCATTTTTTTTCAGCGGAATTTTTTTTATTTTTTTATTACATAATAATCATTGCAAAACATAATTAATAATTATTGGGGTGATGGGTTAAGCGTTCCAGTCATTTGAATTGAAATGAGGTGAATAGAAATTTAATTTAATATTTTTATTTTATATTTATATAAAAATAAATTACACATTTTTTTATATCGGTAAAGTTGATTGGTTCAAATAAAGATCTGATTTTGCTCAAATGAAGGTCTCAAAAGGAAAATCAACCTTCAACTCGGTCTTCGTGATCTTTAATGCATATACATAGCTTTAAGGAAATTTTAAATTTTAAAATTTAGAACAACATAATAATACCTTCTTGATAATCATTCATATATATATGAAGGTGTTCAGTCGAATTATTATCCCCATTGTGATGGGGACTCGTTTGAAACCTAATAGTGTCTTGGTGATAATCAAGATGTTGACTCGACTTATTATTTGCCCGACTTGTAACGGGTTTATTTGCTTTATACCATATGTGTTAATGATATTCGTTTTTTATTAAATATTCCAAATAACAATTTAGTAATTCATGTTTTTTTCTTGGAAAAAAAACTGCAGTTTATTTATATGAAAATAGATTGCATTATACAGAGACCCGGAGATTTTAGTTATAATAACAAAATCCAAAACAGAGGATTTAGTCCTTCACCAAATACATTCAAAACAAAAAGCATAGCTAATTGAAACCACTAATCAGCTATCATAATATCAAAAAACTAGCCACTCAAGACTGATATTATATTCTTAATATAACTATCCCGGGTAAGATCCTGGGACAAAAATTGTCACTCTATCATTTTCCTTTTCCCATTTGTGCCACTGACCTTCTCCCACCAGCAAGCCTATCTTGGATAATTGATCTGCTTGATTGTTTCTTTCTCTATATATACACTCAAAATGAACATTCTGCATAAGGTCCATCATTCTGATATCCTCCTCATAAATGGGAATTAGGAGAATGTTTTTAGCAGGCCTCCTTAACTTCATCTAGTCTATAACAATTTTTGAGTCCCCATATACTTTTAGAGTATGCACTCCCTTCATGAAATCCAAAGTGAAAGACAACTTTAATGCCACTAACTCTGCTCTATTATTGGTACTTATCCCCACACCAGTTGCAAACTTGATCCAATGATGTTCATTAATGAAAAGGATGCATCTTGCAACTTCCACGGATGGGGTCCCTTGAGAAGCACCATCAAAATAGAGCCATGCAACCAATATGTCAATGAGTTCTTCCATTATCCTTCTAAAAAGAACGAGAACTATTAAACCTTTAGATGCATAAACTGGGGGGGAGATATATAGATCCTCAAATATTGACTTATTCCGAGAGCCAAACCCCCCAGATGAAAATGACAGGCAAAGCCAAATGTCCCTTATATTCCACATTACTTGCCCAAGAATCCAAAGCATGATCAAGAGATTGACTTGTTGAGTTAAAAGGAAGGTCGTAGACTTGTGAGGCATGTTCCCACATCTTTTGTATATAGGAACAAGATATAGAGAGATGTTCAATGCTCTCATTACTTTCTTTACATTGGAGACCTGTACTTGGGCCACACCAATATTTCTTGAGCATGAGATCCCACCGAGATCTCGATGGAGAGAGCTAACCATTGAAAAATCTTGCACTTAAGATGACACTTATATTTCCAAATCGATGCATGCCACCAGAACAGATCAAGATGATCCTCCTCTTCTCTTATAACCATATATCCAATCATGGGAGAGTAAGAGCCTCTAGCAGTATTTCTAGACCAAACCAGTGCATCCTCACTATCCTTTAATCTAATATGACTGTCCTATAGAGCTTTAATATACATGTTCCAAGATGCCTTATCCTCCTCTCCCACTAAACCAACTACATCTGCATTTAGTCATTCCCGTGATAAAACATTTGAGTTAACTGGATCACTAATCTATGCCAGAAAGATGTGCCCCTGGTCCCTCAGATCCTCCACCATAGCAAAGGGGAGTAATTCATGTTACAACAGTCATCCTGACATTTTGCAATAAATATCTTTATTTGAATTGTTTTTTTTAAGTAAACTATTTTATCTATGGAATTTTTATTTTTTCATCCATTCATGTCATGTCTAACATTATAGTGAGAAATATGTATGTCTGGATTATTTTATGTAAATCATGTCATAGTAGACATGTCATGTTATAGAGAAAAGTATGTATGTTAGGTATGTTTTTTATCTCATTATAGTCATGTCAGCGTTATATATATGCTTATTAGGTATGTTTTTTAAATAGAGAGCCTTCAAACTTTTCAATCTTTGTGTAATGCATGTTCTTATGGTCATGTCAGCGTTATATATATGCTTATTAGGTATGTTTTTTAAATAGAGAGCCTTCAAACTTTTCAATCTTTGTGTAATGCATGTTCTTATGGTCATGTCGGTGTTATGTTTTTAAAGAAAACCCCAAAATTCTTTCAAATGTTGTTCGGTACTACCCAAATTTTGTTTAATTTTTTTTGAATAATTTTGTGAAAAATCTTTGTGGAATGCATGTTCTTATGGTCATGTCAGTGTTATGTTTTTAAAGAAAACCCCAAAATTCTTTCAAATGTTGTTCGGTACTACCCAAATTTTGTTTAATTTTTTTGAATAATTTTGTGAATGCTTACAATATTGCATGTTAACTAAGGACCCTTAATTAAGTGCAAATAGTGTTTGATTTTAAAGAAAACTTAAAAATTGGTACATTTTAATGTAATTTATGGTGCATAGATAATTACTCAAATCCCTCCACATCTACATACTTCATCCCTGTAATGGTGTATACTATAGCAAAAATGAGTCAACCTTCAATGAACACCACTTGAGAGTTCACACCAACATGAACTCTTTCCTAGTAAGTCGAGGGGAAAGGGAGGTTGGAACAACGACAAGGTTCCTAAGCAGTTTTTGCAACCCTATTATCTTGCTTGTACAAATAAGAAAAAAATATGAACAAGCACGCTTGTAAATGATATATTGCATGGTTAAGAAATATTGTGTCCTCTCGAGCATTCAACTATCCTATCACTTGCATAGTTTGGAAAAGAAATTTTTGAAAAAAAAACTATAGAGATGGGATAAAAGGCACTTGCATAAATTGCATGTGGACAATGAAGCTAGGGGGCTCCATCCAGGGTTAAAAAAGCACGTTAATACTTGGTGTTTTGTTGAGTTTCAACTTTTCTACTACTCCCAATATAATCTTTGCACATAGGTAGGCAAGAAAAATAAAATAAAAAGTGGTTTCTCTCTCCAAAGGATGACCTAATGAAGCCACATGTTGCAAGAAAAAATTGAAAATTAAGAAGAGGTTTCCTTCCTTTAGAGGATCACCCAAACAAGGATCCCCCTCTATGAATCACCACTCTATGAAATGTGGAAACTATAGCACTACAATTTTCCCATTGGCAAACTATAATTCAACAAGGACCCCCAATTTTAATTTCAATTTTCATATGATATTTGCTTAAATGTAAATTGTGTTTACTATATAATAGTCGATGTTATGCTTACTATGCCATTATTATACAAGCTTGAATTTATGCGTAGCCAAGATTATCACATTTTAACATGTCACCCAATTAGATATAGTTTACGTATGTTGGTGTAGATGGCGTTGTCAATGATAATGTCATGCAAATGCCCAAATGAAGAACATGCAATTCACATGTTCATATGGGACTTTGTTTGTTTTTATTTCTAGTTAGGCTAACAAAGTTGTGATTTCACTATGCATGTTATCCCTGCTATCCTGAGTGGGATTTCAACAAGGTTATGATCTTCTTCTCACCTCATTGAAGACACACATGAAGAGGATCATGCCCTCAATATCATTAATCCATAGAGTCTACCTCTCCTTCATCTTGTCGATTATGAAGATGAATTTGATGATGATATACCTGATGATGTCATGGTGGATTCATCAACAATAAGTTTGCACATGTAATGCTTATATGTTTCTGTAGATTCAATTTCTTTCAATTTGATGTTCCTATGGATGTGTCAATGTTATAACTTTTGTTGTTTGTCCTCTGCATGAAGATGAAAAATATGAGGAAGATGAAGATCTCTCGGTTCAAATCTATGATAAAAATGAAGCCTATGGTCAAAGGACATATTGCGATAAGGTGAGGATAAATTTGCATTTTTTATGTTCCTGGTTGGTTTTCCAAATTTATATGATATTGTTGTTATTCTAACACTTTGTATGTTCAAGACAGAATTGACAATGTACATGCCCTTGGTGATGATGTTGCAGCTTGAGTAAAGCCAAGTAAGAGATTTGAGAAACCAAATCCATAATAGAGAGTTGTGCATTTTGAGCATAGCCTACCACATGGTAAAAGAAAGGAAATCCCTAAAATGCAAATTACACCATATGATGTATGAGAGGCAAGAAGCAACCAGAGGAAGGATTCGTACAAGGGTATGGCAAAGGCACCAAATCCACATGACAACAACTGCATCATAACTCTCTTTAATGGATTCAACAAGTTATCATACACATATACTTGTATCCCCAAGAGGGAAAACCTCTCGAGAATGGGGATAATATTTGTATTATTTTATGTCATGATTAAGAAAGGAGGTTTCCCAAAATGAGATCTTTGAAACATTTCTAGAATATGTGTCATTTGTACATATAATACATAAATTTGACATCAATGTTTCAGTTTGGTTTTGCTAAAAACCTTATACTACTATTCGTACACATAATACATAATATTTTGACATTCTTCTTTCATGTGTTTGTTGGCCCACAATCTTTTGTTATGTTATAGTTTGTTTTATTATTATGTTATTATAAATTAAAGATTATTCAACTTTGATTCATAATTATTTTGAAATGGTTGTTTCATGTTTGTATGGTCATCCATGATTAGTTTTGTTAGTATGGTCATCCATGATTAGTTTTGTTAGTGTGGTATTATAAATTATGAAAAATTATAATTCACTCAACTTTGATGCGTCACTTTTATGGAGTAAATCATCCAAAAGTCACATTGGCATTATTGACTACAATGATGCTAGGAATACATCACATTTTTCCCAACCCACTTCCCCAATAATTTTAGCGTATGAGAAGGTAGAGGCTCTAAACCTATGCAACAAAATTGTTAGTTTTGTCAGTGTGGTATTATAAATTATGAAAAATTATAATTCACTCAACTTTGATGTGTCACTTTTATGGAGTAAATCATCCAAAAGTCACATTGGCATTATTGACTACAATGATGCTAGGAATCCATCACATTTTCCCAACCCACTTCCCCAATAATTTTAGCATATCAGAAGGTAGAGGCTCCAAACCTATGCAACAAAATTGTAAGAATATGAATTGAACATTCTATTTGGTATCTATTTCCCTTGTTCTCAAAGATCCTATTTCCCATAATAAAAGTTTTAGTAAAATATTTTTTAATTTATAGATTTAAAGTCCATTCATGTCAACAAAAGGACATTATGAGATTCATTAACTCATCCTAACTTATTCCAACTATTAATCACATACATGTCAACAAAAGGACATTATGAGATTCATTAACTCATCCTAACGTATTCCAACTATCAATGACATATTTTTATTCGTATTTGTAATCTTAGCTTCATCATCTACTTCCTCCTAAACAATTTCCTTTAAGAGAGCAAAATACAAGGCCTCTTGAATCCACCACCCTTCCATTGTATTGAATTCTAGTTTAAACCATTTGTCTTCACAATAGTTAAGGTCCTGGCTATTTAGGTTTTTTTCTACACACTGTATGTATCTACATATTGGTTTTCTTATGTAGTAATATGTTACTATATGTTATTCTCTTGTATTAAACCAATATTAGACATGTATGTGTTGCAAGTAGCGTCTCTTGAAATTTTTTATCAAGATGTTTTTAGCCAATATGCATTTAATAAATTGTTGAGATACAAAAATAGAAAACCAAGTTTCTTGCATGAATGGAAAGGATGGTATGGAAAACCATGTACTCCATAATAACTAATTACTCTAATAGTTGGGTAGAAATAAATTGGGTAATAGACTTATGTAAAAATGCATATGTGGGTGGATATTGAAATTAAAAAACTCATCAAACGAATTATGTGGATTCAACTTAAATTATTCCATCTTGTGATTCGTGTTCTAGCAATAAAGGGTTCAATGGAAAAAGAAAGTAGCCAATGTATCCATCTTAGCCTTTGACCCCCAGACCTCCTGAGCCAACCTCATAAAATTAAGATCACTTTCCACAATAATATTGTCCCTAGCCAACATACCAGAGGATTGTATCCCATTCCAGAAGAGCTCTCTATTCCTGTAGGGTGCATAACAGTTGAGAATAGAGAGGTGCGGGTCATTCAATTTGCAAAAACCCTCCAGCAGTATACCCCATGTCGTCTTATAAACCAAAAAGGAGTAACAACGAGGGTCCCGGGCCACCAAAAGACCACCCGACATCCCGTTTGAACTAACAGCCAAGACCTCCCATCCCCCCAGTATACCAACAATCTTTGCAATTGCATCGACATCCACAACCATGGTTTCCTGCAATAGTATGACACTAGGTCGAGTAGTAGCAACAACGTTTGATAAGGCCCTAACTCGAACAACCTTACCCACCCCCCAGATGTTCAAAGAGCAAATTGACATTAAGGAACCCTATCACCAGGGGGATATGCTCTATAGGTGTTCTTTCTCCAACTTGGTTCAATGGCCGGAAAGGTCATGAGGGCATTCACAAAAGGCTTGATAAATTTCTGGTGAAAACTAAGCTGCTGGATTCTGTTTCTCGTTATCGTTCCTAGGTTGGTAGGTCTAAAATCACTAATCATTGGCCGATCTACTTGCAATTGGATTTTGGTGATAACTTGCAAAATTATCCTTTTAAATTCGACAGCTCCTGGCTTTCGGATGAGGATTTTGTACTTTTTGTTCGGGACTCTTGGCAACATTATGATATTAATGGGGAGCTCAATCCTGTTGACTATTTATGCCTAAAGCTTAAGGAACTAAAGGGGAAAGTTTCTAGCTGGATACAGAGGAGGAAATTGAAGGACTAGCAGTCTTTATTGCTATTGGAGGCACAATTGCAGGCTCTATACTCCTTTAACTTGGAGGCTCCTTTGGATTCGTCACAGTTTGATTCTATGAAGCAAATGGAAGCTGATAAAGAAAACATATTTCTGAAGGTGGAAGAGGAATGGTGATTAAAAAGTAGGGCACTTTGGGTGCGATCAGGTGATAAATATTCCAGATTCTTCCATGCCTTTGCCTCGGCCAGGAGGAACAACAACACTATTTGGAAGATCACTGATGTGGGGGGGAATGAAGTGTCCGGTTTGAAGGAGTTACAGGATGTGGCTAAACAACATTTCAGCAATGTTTATTCAGATGATAAGTGTTGTGACCTTCTATCACAATTGCGGGTGGCGAGAATGTATCCTAAATTCTTTGAGGATGAGGAGGTTGCTAATTTGTGTGCAGAGGTTACCCTGGCAGAGGTTGAGAGTATTCTTAAGGCATTTTCTAAAGAGAAAATCCCAGGACCCAATGGCTGGACCGTTGAGCTATTCCTGCACTTTTTTTACATCATGGGTGATGACATTTTGAGGATGGTGAATTATACACGCAATGAGGGATATATCTCTAGTGGCTTGAATTCTACATTCATTACGCTTATTCCAAAAGCCAATGACTCAACGACTTTTGGTGACTTCAGACCCATTGCATTATGCAATCTTGCTTATAAAGTTGTTTCTAAGATTATTGTTGTCCGTCTGAAGCCTATTTTCTCTAGATTTATCACTCCTAAGCAATTTGGCTTCCTACAGGACCGTCAGATTCATGATGATGTCGTCATCACCCAAGAGATTCTCCATACCATTAAATCGAAGAAGTGGAAAGCTATTATCCTTAAGATGGATCTGGAAAAGGCATATGATCGAGTATCATGGGATTTTCTGAGGATCATCCTGATACAGATTGGGGTTCCACCAATGGCCATAAGGTGGATTATGGCGTGTGTGACTACCATGAATATTGTTGTTTTGATAAATGGAGCTCCTACATCTTTTTTCAGGTGCTCGAGAGGTATCCAGCAAGGATGTTCCTTGTCCCCAATGCTATTTCTGTTGGTAATTGATGGATTGAGCAAATTGATAAAGAAGGCCAGATGGATAGGGAAATACGTGGGCTAAAAATATCTGAGGACCTATCTATTTACACATGCAATTTTCGTTGAGGATGTCCTACTTGCTGGAGATGATTCAGTGGAGGAATGGCGGACAAACAGTGGCATTATTGACCTGTTCATCCATCGGGGGTAAGCTTACTTTGCTGAAGTCGGTTCTTCTCGGTACGTCGGTGTATTGGTTTTCGTTATTACCTGTGCCTGTATCGGTAATCAACACTTTAAGAAGTCTTATTTTTCATTTTTTATGGACTGGGGGAATGAAAAAATCATGTTTTACCTTGATTGGTTGGGAGAAGATATCTCTTCCATACTCTACAGGAGGATGGGGGATTAAGGATCTTTTTGTTTTCATTGCTGCTCTTCGACTAAAAAGCCTATGGAGGGCATTATTTGGGAGCTCTCTTTGGTCACGGTTTATCCATCAAAAATATGTGAAGATTGAGATATCAAACTGGCTCAGAATGCCTAATAAATCCCTGAGAGGGGTGTCTCCCATGTGGAATGGTTTTATGAAAGTGTACTGCTGGCTCGCAGCAGAACTGTGTTAGAAGGTGGGGAAGGGCCAGGAAGTGGTCGTGGGCGTAGACCATATCGTCGGGCTTAATGGGGATTATATATTATCCAATCATATTCTTATGGAACTTAGGAGTGTGGGTGCTATTACCCTGAACTCTATTGTTATTGATAATCGCCAGAGATATTGGGCGACTGCTGAGGACCTTCAAATTCCCCGTACTCATCATGCTGAATGGGAGCACTGTATCCTGAATCTGAATAATGCAGGCATCCGGCTAAACTCGAAGGAGGATCGTATTGTATGGGCAGGTAACTCAGCTACAGGGAAGGCAACTGCCAGCACTGCATATAATTACATTATTAAGAGGAGATGTATATATCCTAGCCACTAGTGGTATAATATTATATGGTCTTGGCATATACCGCTGAAACTCAAATGCTTTATTTGGTACGTGCTATTTGACTAATTAAAAACTTGGGACAATTTGATTCTGAAAGGGTGGAATGGGCCTAACAAGTGCATTATTTGTAAAGAAGATGTTGAATCCTCATCTCATCTATTTATTGATTGTTCTTTCTTGAGAAGGATATGGGGAAAGTTTATCATAATTTTGGTATTGTGGTAAAATGGGGTGGTAATTCTATAGAATCTGGTTTGCATTCTTGGATTAGCTCATGCAAGGCGCACCATACTCTTCCCATTTTTATCTGCTGGGTTATTTGGCGCGCTAGAAACTTAGCTATCTTTGAGGAACACACCCCGAACGTGGACACATCTTATACTTGTGCATTGTCCCACTATTTACAACATTTGAAATTGGATAATGCACCTGCTAGGCGTGATATTGGTCACTTTCATCTTCCTACTGATGATCTTGTTTTACTGTTTGATGGGGCAGCTAATTTGGGGAACTGTGGTGCTGGGGTGCCATATTCCTCGGTCAAGATTACTACTTCTTTCTGCGATTGAATTGTGGGATGGGAACTAACATGAGGGATGAGTTATTATCTCTCTCGTGTGTCTCACGTGTGGCCAATCTTTTTGGGCTGCCAAGAGTCAAAATATTCAGGGATTCCCAAGTCACCATCAAATGGGCTCGGGGAGAATATGATTTGAAGGTGTTGAATCTTCAGAATTGGTGCAACAGAATTATAATGGAGCTCAAAACTTTTATGGATATCTCTCTTGCTCACATTTATAGGGAATTTAATACTCATGCTGACCAGCTTTCAAAGCAGGATCTAGATGGGGAAGAGGGCTATCTTTTTTGGGATGAATACTGTGAGAATACTTTGATAGCATCTGGCTCTCTATATTTCCTTCATTAGACAGTGCTGAATATCTGGGAATCGGGATAATGTAATTTTTGGGTATCTTGATGTTGGTGAGACAAACATTGGCTTTGCTCACGTATATTCTGTAATACTGTTTATCATGTACTATTTGATTCAATTAATGAATACCAATAGTATGCTTTTTTTCGCGGGAAAAAATAAAGGGTTCAATGGCGCTGGATTTATGAATACGATGATGTTGGTGTTATTGAAGAAAATGTCACTAGTGTTATTGACTAGTTATTCTCAACAATACTTGTACTTGTGTAAAATGAAATAGACCAACAAGTTTTTCGAGTTGATTTACCAAGCCACGGTATAATAGATCAATTTCAGCCTTTATTAACTAATTATGAATATGATGTGTAGGTGGGATCATTTTGTTACAAAAAATTGATTTGATCATTTTGATGTGTCTAAAGTATTATTAAACAATACTTCAGTGCCTCTTCTATCTAGAACAGGTGTATATGTTTTGGCTTATGTTTCTAAGTATCATGCTTTTTTGAGCGATTTTGTCTCTCTCTATTGGAGATCTGCAATTTTTTTAGGGTTTGAGAGTCTTTTTAGTAGCTTGAGCCCGATGGCTAGGGTTCCTTCCCTACCCACCCCCCTTCTCCTCTGTGTGGCTACTGGTAGAGGCTGAGAATATGAATTTGGCAGAGTTTTCGAATGGATTGACAACGATTCCCTTGCACAACGACCTGTGGTGTGTGCTATCTACTGTGGCGGCAACGACAATTGTTGGTGGTTCATTGGCTCAATGAATGTGAAGCGGTTCCTGGTGGTGATGTTTATTTTTCCTACTATATGGTCGTGGTGCCCTGCAGCTGGCCTTCGGCAATGGTGGTCGCGGCCCTTTCCAAAACCCCTTGCAGTCAGTGACCCATTCTCTCTCCACAAAGTATGTGGAGGATCCTTAGATAGTGGCTCTTGCAACCATAATAATTCCAGTGAAGTCCCTGGCTAGGGAAGGATTTGTCACATTTTGGGATTTGTTGCACACAATGGTAAAGTCAGTTTCCAGATGGCTTATATCTTTTGGTCATTTTTTGTTTTTAAAGCTCTTTTAGAATATTTTTTGGTATGGTGTTGTCTGCACAGTTGGATTCCCTGTAATAGGGTTTTTTATTGTTGTATATTTTAGCTACGTCCTGCTCTCCGAGCAAAGTTTTTATGTGCTTATGTACTTATAAACCTTCGGGTTCTACACAATGTGCTTTGTTTTCATTAATAGAATGCAATTTATTTTGCAAGGAAAAAAAGTGTCATGCTTTCACAACTATACAACTTTATGATTCCACATTTCATCCTAAAATAATAGTACATAGCATATGGTTCTACATGTCTTCCTTGCTCAAAACTACATTTTATAGCACTTACTAGATGTTGGATTAGTATCCATGTTTCTTGATTAAATCATTTTGTTACTATTTAAAAAAGTAATGCACAACAAAACAATATATTGTTATATAGTTTACACTAGTTAATCAACGTTGGCTTACTAATATCTTTCGTATTTCTTAATTAATTCATTTTGCTACTCTTTAAGAACAAAAACAGAAAACAATACTATTAACAATTATGCATTCCAATGATTCATTGTTACACAAACCTACATGTTATAGTACATGGTAAATGCTAGAATATATCATTATCGTTTCTTAATTAAATATTTTTTTATTCTTTAAGAAAGAATTGCAAGACAATATGATTGCGGTTTTATATTTCATCCTCACACAAAACTGCATTTTATAATACTTAGTGAATGGTGGCTTAGAATCCTTCTTATTTGTTGATTAAATCATAAAAATAAATAATTTTGCTACTCTTAAAAAAAAGAAACTCACAACAATACTTTTAATGATTATGCATTCCAATGATTCATTATTGCACAAAACTACATTTTATAATAACAATACTTTTAATGATTATGCATTCCAATGATTCATTATTGCACAAAACTACATTTTATAATACATGGTGAATGCTAGCATCTACATTTTATAATACATGGTGAATGCTAGCATATATCCTTCTTGCTTCTTGATTAAATAATTTTGTTACTCTTTAATAAATAAATGCACGACAATATGACTTATGGTTTTACATTCCATCCTTGCATAAAATTGCATTTTACAGGAATTAGTAAATGTTGGCTTATCATCATTATTATTTGTTAATTAAATCATTTAATTACTATTTAATAAAGAAATAACACTAATTGCCGGTGTTATTTTTTGGTTATTTATTGTAGCTCATCCCACAATATGACTCAATAATGCCATGTTTATTTACTAATTTACAAAATAACAGGTGAGATAGGTCCATCAACAAGCATTTTTTTTTTAATCTTTTTTCCATATTTTTAATCCATAAACAATTCACCTATTTTATTATAGTTTGTTGTACATGTGAACCAGAAGGAGATATAGTCTAGAGGACACGTTGTACATCTACATGGTGTATTGTGTTGCATAAATTTTAGGCAAAAACAAACAATATTTGCACTCTTTTGGGAGTGCATGTTGTAATTATTAGTCAGTAGGTCTAGCAGAACCAATGTGGTCTCAAGGCATCTCTAGTTATATGTTCTTGGGAGAGATATTTTATTTGGTCGCTTACACCAGATACCACATCTCACATGATTTTAAGCTATGACAAGTACCAAAGGTTGAGGAAATCAAAGGCATTTATTTAATCACTTTTCAGCAAACCTTTTGAAATGGCTTTTGATAATTCCCTTTAGGAATTTACATTAATAACTAGTGTCGATGTTCTCCCTTTTTATATCTATTAAAGGTTGCAATTGACAAGCTAAATATTTCCCAAATGCTTCATTGTTGATGTGCACCTTTCTATTTCCAATTTAAACATATTTTGTCTGCATTTCATAAGAATACAGTTATCAATAGCCTTGATGAAACCTGTACTCACCCACTACTTAGTGCATCCATCTATGAGACTATGGTTTTCCTCTTCATCCCCTTTGTCAATTGGTGTGGCATTCCACTTATATTCAAATTTGATGTAGTGGAGTGTTAATTATGGTAATAATGCATAGTGTGGTGGTAACAATGTAAGAAATTCAACGGAGCCTAGTAATAAATTTGGGCCCACCACAAGAGCCACTAGTGGAAAACTAGGTGGAATGGAAGGGAACACTCTTATAAATTACATATATACCTTCACAACATGTTTGTACAAATTTCCACTCTTTGCATCTGGGAAATCACAAAGGGTGATCTCTTATCCAAGATCGCACACAATGTAGAACTTATCTGGTTGTCTAGATCGTGACTTGATGTTCACAACGCCAGGGTTGGTAGGGTCATAATCTACATCTATGTAAAATATGTTCAGTGCACTCTCCCACATTGTATTGCTTATGCGACCTACCACAAAATTTTGAGCAAATCCCTTTTCTTTCTAAAACACAACAAACTAGTAGTTGGGGTGTACTTGCATTGTAAGATTCATTGTAGAGATGTCATAACATCAACATCAAATAAGTAATAATTTTACAATATGTATAATGTTGAAATTAATATAAACCGCTAGAACATAAAAAAAAAATGGAATTGGCATTGAACACTCGCTTATTTGAGGACTTATTGTTTGATAAGATTATGGTACGACTCAATGGAAGCATTTTTCTTGGTTTAAATGTTGAAACTCCCTACATGATTTGACTCACATCCTTGCAACATTTAGCATAACATGTCAACATAAGAAATAACTATTAATATTTGGTTGAGCTTTTATCTTTAGTTCTTTTAGATGTTGAAACTTGAAACAATGAGACAATTCCATCACATGAAATTCATACGACCATAACACAAGATATACCCTAGAGAAAATCCTCAAAACCATGAGAACAAAAACCCCAGCAATTCTTCTCAGTATAATATAATGGATAACAGAGAATGATTTTCTTTTACAACATAGCAGATTGCTTTCGGAAGATAAGAGATCACCAAAACACTCTTGGTGAAGATACATAAGCAATAGAGAAGAGATATCAATCGGATGTGTTTTCCAATGTTCCCAGCACATCAATAACAAGCAAGAACAATAACCTGCACAAAGAGAAGTGCCTTGCCTTCAATGGAGAAGAGAATTCACTTCACATTGAATTCATCAATCTCATATAACATATTTATACATTATTCTCATGCATCGACTTCTTCTAACTTCAAGATAAATGCGTCCTCAGACTGGATGTATCAATCTTGCATGAAGAAATGCGCCCCACTTCTCATGCAATGCTTCATCTCACTGAATTGTCTCTTAGGATGAACTCGCCTCTTAACTGAAAGCTTTCCAACTTAGTTAGGTGGCTAACTTAAGTGCCGCAACTCAAGTGTCGACTTTTAGTTTAACATAAGTGTCTTCATGCAATAACACTTAGTTAACTAGATCTTCTTTGTTGTCACTTAGTTAACTCTCTTTAATTGGTTCTTTCTTGATAACATCACTGTAGTGATCAATTCGAGTTCTCCTTGATTTACTGAAGTGTCATATTTTAGTTTAACTAAAGTGAAAACACTTTAGTTAACTAGTCCTTATTTAACACTTAGTTAACTATTATTAACTAAAATCATGTTGATTGATTTACTTGTAGTGACCACTATGAGTTCTTTAGTTAACTGAGGCATACATTGTGGCTTTAACTTAAGCTTAACAATTTGAGTTCACTTAGTCATCTCATGATCAATTGGAATTATCTTCTTCTCTATGCATCTATCTTTATCTCTTTATCTTTTACTGCATGGTAAATATGTGCTAACTTTAATTATCCGTCACATTACATTATACTAAGAAGAATTATTGGATGTTGTGATCATAGTATTTATTCCAGACCAAATGATCATATGCTAAATTAATTCACTTTAGAGGTGATCAATCTTTAAAGGAGACTTAATAGCAATCTGGTGATCATGGTTAATAATACATCACACAACATTAAATGCTTTTAACAAGTAAAGCATGACCTTTATACGAAAGGTCCACCTCTATATGGGAGTTCCATCCCATGGATACCTTTATACGGAAGGTTCACATGAGAATCATGACTTGACACACAAGTCTGGATCCTTGTCCAACAATACTTTATAACATCATTACTTTGATCAATTACCTCTATACTGGAGGAATAACCTTTACACGGAAAGCAATCAAAGTGTTCACCTCTATACGGAAGGATCAATCTTATCTGCGCAAGATTGGTTTGGAGAATGTCTCTTGATGTTGTACATTTAACACTCCCTCTCGACGAGGGATGCATTCTCTACCATACCAAGCTTGTCTCGGAAGTACCTGATCTTTGTCACTGACAGAGGCTTTGTTAACACATCTGCAATATTCTCATCAGTAGCAATGTGCTAAAGTTTCACTGAACCTTTCTGGACCATGTCTCGGATGAAGTGATACTTCATTTCAATGTGCTTCGACTTGTCCTGAAACATTGGGTTTTCAGAAAGCTTGATGCAAATCTAATTGTCACACCTAATAACTATAGGCTCAAGATTTTCACCGAACAACCCTCCAAGTAGATTTATTATCCACACTGCTTCTCATCAGGAAACACTAGCAACTATGTATTATGCTTCTGTAGTGCTCTGGGCTATGGATCCCTACTTCCTGCTGACCAAGATATCATAGTTGATCCTAGGCTATAACAGTAGTCAGATGTACTTTTACGGTCCATAATGCTTCCTCCCCAATTTGAGTATGTATAACCAAGTAACATGACTCCTCCACTAGAAGCATATCTGACTCCATATGAAATTGTACCTCGAAGGTACCTAAGCACATGCTTAGCATCTATCCAGTGTCTGTGTCTTGTATCAGACTTAAATTGACTCGGAATGATCACGGAATAACATACATCAGGCCTCGAATGTATCAAGTACATTAGCGATCCTATAAGTTATCTATACAAAGTAGGATCTACTAGATCTGATCCATATCCCGATTCATGAAGTTTCCTCAAATTAGAAACCATCGGTGTAGTCATAGTTTTTCAATCTATCATGCCAAACCTGTGAAATATATCCACAGTGTACTTCCCTTGATATAGAAAAATTTCATCTTTTCTTTTCCAGATCTCAAGGCCAAGAAAGTAGTGCATCAGACCTAAGTCTTCCATCTCGAACTCTGAGGTGAGCTCCCTCTTGCACCAAGCAATCAGATGTTCCTCTCAAGTGAGAAACAAATCATAATCATATAGAACCAATATCAACGGTTGGTTCTTCATAACTTTGAAGTATATATTTGGATCAACTTCACTCTTACAAAAACCCAGTTTCTGAAGGTAGCTATCAATTCTGAAGTACCAAGCCCTGGTGGCTTGCTTAAGCCCATATAGAGCTTTCTTTAGCTTGAAAACATGGGACTCCTTCCAATGCACCAGGATGTTGAATATAAACCTCTTCCTCAATATCACCATTGAGGAAGGTTGTATTCAGTACATCCATCTGGTGAAGTTTCCATCCTAGAACAGATGCAACTACAATCATTGCTCAAATTGTGGTGTACCTTGCCACAGGGGAAAATATCTCATCATAATCGATGCCTTCTTTCTGACAGAAACCTCTGGCAACAAATATGGCTTTATATTTCTCAATGCTACCATCCACGGCATTGTTATCTTGTAAATCCATCTGGAAGTCATAATGGACTTCCCATCAGGTTTGCGAACAACCTCCCAAACATCATTCTTCATTATATATTTGTACTCTTCTGTCATTGCATATCTCCAAACTTGCTTCTTTGCAACTTCTTCATATGAGGATGGTTATGAATCACCGATGTGACTCATCAATGCAACATACCCTAAATATTTGTCAGGTTGCTTGCTCTCTCTGGATGAGCCCGTTGGTGCTCCATGTTTCTTTGCATCTTGTAAGATATCTTAGCACCAAGCAGATATTCTTTTAGAGAGAGGTTCATCAGGTGACCTCTCAATCAGTTCTACTAGTTCTTCAGGAGCTAGCGAATATGAGGAATCTTCTGGTTTCTCCCTCTCAAACTCTAAAGGGGGGGGATCAGACTTGATATCCTCCATCTCTGAATCACATTGAATCTCTTTCGATATTTTGAAAGAATATTCCTCATGGAAGGTAACATCTTGGCTGACTTCAATGTGTCTCTCACCAGGTACATATATTCGGTATGATTTGGATGACTCCCTATAACCCACAAAGGTGCCTTTCTTTCCAGAAGGCTCCATCTGTGTTCTCTTTTCTTTCGATACATGAATGTATATTGGGCTCCCGAAGATCCTCAAGTGTGAGATGTTTGGATTCTCACTGGTAAACATTTATTCTGGTGTCTTCTCATCTAGAACGACATGCGGGATTCTATTATGGATGTACACAGTTGTACTGGTGGCTTCTTCCCAGAATGAGTTAGACATATCTTGATCATGCATCATGGATTTTGAATCCTCACATATGTTTCTATTCTTCCTTTCGACAACGCCATTTTGTTGAGGGTTGTATGGTACTGTTAACTGTCTACATATTCCTGCATCACTACATAGCTCATTAAATGCATGTGAATCAAATTCACCTCCATTACCATACCTTAATGCACGGATGTGCTTTTCTTTCTGATTTTCAACTAGGGATTTAAACTCTTTAAATTTGCTAAGAGTTTCACTTTTAGCCTTCGTGAATAAATCCATGACTTCCTAGAAAAATCATCTATGAACAGTACATAATATAAGAAGCCACTCAGGGAGGGGGATGACATGGGACCACATACATCAGAATGTATTAAATTTAAAATCCCTTTAGATCTAGTAGTATTTCTTGAAAAAAAAATCTTAACATTCTTCCCAAGTGCACAACCCCAACATACACTATCATGCTCAAAATCAAATACGGGCATACCTTTTACCATATTTTGAAGTCTTGGTATTGCTTCGTAGTGTAGGTGTCCAATCCTTCGGTGGTATAGCTTGCATGGATTTAAAAACATGAAAGATTCAAAGACATACATTCATACCATGGACAAGTATTTATGGGAAAGGAAGTTTCTGTATTATTAGCATTAAAGGCAATCAGCCAAACCTATACTGCAACTGGAACCGTTGAAACCTGGCCCTAGGTTCCTGCTCCTCTTCCTTTAGTAGAATTTTCTCTGGCATTTCTTTAGAAAAAATTGGTTCTTCTTCCTCAAGTCCCTCCCCTTGTATTTATAGCAAGGTTGGGAAGATAGACTCGAAAGTAAATTGGTTAGGGAGGTTGTGGTAGTTAGGATAACTACCATAACTGATCTCTAATCTTCTTTTAATATTTTTTCCTCGTGAGTTAGAGATACCCATGGGTATGGCTCTTGACAACTAGCGAGTGAGTCGCGATTATAGTTCCCAGCAACACGCGGGTACAGCTTTTTAGTGGTTACCCACGGGTTGTCAAGCGGGTCTTCCACAAGTTTGCTGATATGAAAGCCACGGTTATATCTCAAAACAAATCACAAATAAGGTTATGTTAAGGAGAAAGGTTGCAAAGTCTAGGCCAAAGCATCTATGATCAAATAGGCTCTTCAATCCATAAGGTCCTTTTGTGTGACCGACAAGAGAATGTAGTCACGGACGAAGAAGTGCCATTTTGACTGATAACACTCTTATAGCCCATAAACCATAGTCCTTTTGCATTCATGTCATATACTTTGGTCAAGAAAATGAATTGTTGGGATTGGAGTGCTCAATCGACCCTTATGATAGTCTCTATATATCCCTCCCTCCTACCTTTGCATCTATTCCTAATATAACATGTTGATAATTCCATATTGACCATGAAAGTAGATCCCCCATGATAGCAAAGTTCAACCCATAGCCTTCCAAATAATTGACTATCACATAGCTTTTATATTGAGGGACCCTATCCACTTGTTTATGTTGTAGGAGTCAGTGTAGCTTCTTCTCACCATCATTCTCTAAATACCATTAGAAGAGAGAAACCTCCATATACATTTAGAAGCCAAGTATCTAGGGAATAGGTATAGGTATTTGAGGCCCTATCCGCCTACCCTTTTTGGCTTAGATATTTTTTCTAATTTTCATAAGGGTATAGAGTCTTTGTTCTTCCTCCATACCCAAGTATATTTAAACCTCAACTTCCTGATCTTGTTTATTATGCTCTCAAGAATGATTTGCAAACTCATCCAATAAACTAATATGGATTCAACTATGCATTGCAACAATGGCAGTCTACTCGCCATCAATATACATTGTTTACACCATGAGTTTATTCTTTTGCCCACTTTTTCAAATATCAAATCCAAACTTTTAATGTGTAGTCATTTTCCTTCAATTGTTATCCCAAGTATTTTATGTTGTCTTTGACCCCTTCGATTTGTAATGTGAGGATTTATTTTATAATGTCTACATGAGGATCCTCTAGATTATGACATGCAAAGCTATACTTTTGGAATTTGATTGAGATCATATTTGCCATGCAGAAGATTTGCAATGCTCTATATAATTCCATGGCTTCTCTTATGATATTTTTCCGGAGAGGATCACATCAAATACAAAATTAGATACATGATGAAGCACTCTCAAGCTATTTGTATCCTTTTGAGATTCCCCTCCTCCCTTAAACTCTTTAGCAAGATACTTAGGCCTTCTTCCATGAGAAGGAACAACAATGACAACAAAGGGTGTTATTGACTAACTAGCAAAATGAGCATAAAAATAACTAATTCAATAACCCCGCACCTAAATCAAAATAAAGAGGGAATGAATAGAAATCATATTTCAGGGGGGGGACCTTCTATTACAATATATCAAATGCACAATATAAGAGTGTCCTTCAACTGAGACTCCTTGATGTATATATAGGAGACAAAGATGGCTATAAAGAAATAATAAGCATATATAACTATAATTAATGTAATGATAATAAATGAGAGTTGTGGTTAGGGGAATAACATACCTCTCTCCTTTAGACAAAATTTCCTCAAAGCTTGTTAGTTGTGGTCACTTATATACGAAGAACTCATATTCCCAAGATGCACCTCACATTGGCATGTTATTCCACTTGATGAGCTACTCAATCATTTCTTTTGTCCTTAATTTCTTGATTTGTGTTTAAATGACTATTTAAGGTTTCAATATGATTTTCCCCTCTTCAACAAGATCCGAAAAAATACTTTGAACTAGGATCTTGTCATCGATTGAAACATTTTCCAAACAACTATAATTGAAGCCTAGATGTACATGAGCAACTCCATTTTGTAAGCCACATTGTCAATTCTCCACAACACCTTATAGGGATGATCGTACTTGGGTGATAATTTATTTTCCTTCTTTGGTTGCTTGTCAAACATCTTTTTGCACTAATACATCCTAGAAAATACTCAATCATTTGATTCAAAGTTCCTTTCATCACAATATTTATTTGATTGTTGTTTCATCCTATTTTTTTATGTAGCTAAGTTGTCCTTCAATATTTGGAGAACCTCTCATTCGTGCTAGATTTGATCCTACACTACTTGAAACTTAACTATACCTCTCAAAGGTTAAGTAATGGATGGAGAAAGGGACACATAGCATGCCATAAACAAGGACATTTTGGATGAAGTATAGAAGGACATTTTGTACCACCATTCTGCCAAAGGTAACTAGTTGACCCATTGTGACTATATATCATATGAAATGGAATTGATATCAGTTTTTAGATATTTATTCATAATCTCAAGCTTCCCATTAGATTGGGGATAGTAAGATGAGTTGTGACCTAGTTGAGTACCCAAACAAGAAAACAAATTAATCCCAAATTTAGTAGTGAAAATGGGACCTCTCTTGCTTACAATAATTTTAGGGTATCCATGTATGTTCTAAACTACTCCCATGAATGTTGTGGCTACCATACTTCATTTAAAGGAAGACAAAGTGAGAGAAAAAAACGAGTATACTTTATGAGTTGTCCACCACCACCATGATGATGTCTGTCCTTTTAGACTATGGTAGATTTATGATAAATCCATTGGGACCTCTTACGAATGTTAACTTGGCATGGTTAGTGGTTCTAGAAGACCCTTGGGGTTATTGATAATCTCTCCTTCTTTTTGTTGGCAAATCAAACACTTCGTCGCGAAGTTTTGGACATTAATTTTCAGACCTTCCCAAAAAATTATTTCTTGATCCTATGATAAGTTCAAAAGAATCTTGCGTCCACCTATATGGGAAGTGTACATCTTAGAAAGGACCTCTTGTTTGAGTTGATATATCTTACATAAAATAGGTAATCTTTATACTAGAGTGAATCATTCTTCAACACAAATTTATTTGATGCACTAGGGTTATGTTATAGTTATTGAATGGGTTGTAATGTAGTCGAGTCTTGCTACCATTCTACCCTTTCTTATTTTACCCAATCAACTTGTAGAATGGAAATATGTAATAGCCCAACCCAAGTTAGCTGGTTGGAAGGGTGTTGCCAAAATTCACATGAATATTTTTCCTTAGTTTCAAGTAAATAACTCAATCATATCTAAACAACCAATAAAACAACTATAATTAGGTATTCCATCAATCATCCACATCTAGTTAAATACTAATTCAATCGCAACTAAATAATTAGATAGCTCATAAAGTAATGAAAATATAGTAGCAAAAATATTAGGTACCTACAATCCTTCACCTTGCCAAAGTCCAACCACTGGTCCAAACCAATATATCACCAACAAGTTGTAAACTAGGGGGAAAACACATCCAAGGGGTAGCTTTCCCGCTAACTAGTGTAGCCACCTAAACCCAGGTGATACCTCCAAGGAGGGCTTAAGCTTAATGAGGGTGTCAGATAAATCATTAATTACTAAACCAATTTACTCACTTTGTCTCATAGATTCAAACAACAATTAGACATTCGCTATGTCCAACAAATCAAAACAAGGACCAAACATCCAATTGATCATCCATGGCATGATGGAGAGGCTCCTATAGTTACAACAACCCATACTCCACAAGGTTATGATATGAATGGATCTTATTACCACTTAAATTCCTTGATGCATACTCCCAGTTGGTCAAGAAACATACTCAACAATGATGCCCCTCTGCAATGATATTACTACCACCCTATCCCTAAATAAATATCCATGATTGAGCAAGTATCATACACCATAATGGCATCCCAAGGACCCAAAATTAACAATTTCCAGGAACAAATGAGAATCAATATCCTAGGTTGGTCAATCACGCTCCAAGCCCCATCTACCCACACAAACTACGGTAAAGAAGCTATCAAATTATTCCCATAAATTAATAATCTAGACAAATATCTTATTCAAGGTAGAAATTCCCAACGGTTGAACAATATCTAGCCTATTCTAACAAGGTAAGCATCTATTTTATAATATCTTAAGTATAAAAAGTCTCTGCTAATATTATCCTTTGGCCTACCCATGCCCCCAAAAAAATCACACACAAGGAAAAATCAATCTTAAGAGCATATTTGCAAGTGTTGAGAAGTGAGTAGAAGGTGAATTCTCCCCTTTAGGGTTTTTATCCCAATTAACTTTGATAAGTATTCTATAAGTAATTTTTCTTTCCCAAGGATTCCTAATGACTAGGACTAGGTGGTCATCCTCATTGAACATGAGCCACTTTCCCTTGGATGAGATTCCCTAGCATCTTCATCAAAGTTTCAATCTATAGAAGGTTGTCCTTTTCTAATAATACCAATACACACAAATATATATGCATTAAAACATGAGACGTCATAAAATTGTGAATCATAATGCATCATACAAAGAAGTATTATGTCAAGGATACATATACATCATCATTAAGTTAATAATCAATGCCCATCACTATCATTATAGAATTACAACTCTCCCACTCTAGGATTATTACACCGATTAACTTTGTTAAGTTCCAAGTCCTTTTCCTTTCCCAGGGCTTCCTAGTCACTAGGACTATGTGGTCACCCTCATTGAACATGATCCCATTTCCCTTGGATGATATTCCCTAGCATCTTCATCGAAGTTTCAATATGTAGAAGATTATCCTTTTCTAATAATATCAATACACACATATATATGCATTAAAACATGATTCATCTTAACACCATGAATCGTAATGCATCATAAGAAGAAGTACAATGTCAAGGATACACATACACCATCATTAAGTTAATAATCAACACCCATCACTATCACTAAGATATTCCATCACATGCCATTAGAGAAAAGCTTATGCCAATAGTTAAGAAACATATTTTCAACATAAATAATTAAGGAACTACTCATAATAATTCACCAAGGAATTAATCCTCATCACCAATCATCAAAGGAAACTCATCAATTGCAACACCGAGGAAATACTCATCATCAAACATTGAGGAAACATGCATCAATGTTTCAATGAAGGGAATAATCATAAGCATCAACAAGGACATAAAAAATCAGTAAGGACATAGTCACCCATGACCATTTAGACATAACAATCATTAATGCCATCCCTAATAATCAATGGCATAATCACCAATAGTAATCATCTAGGACATATGTGTCAATAATACTCACAAAGGGTATAATCATAAATATTCACAAATAATCATTGCTAGTAATTATTGAGATATTCATTGATAATCATTATAATTTTTCCTTTCCTTGGTGTCCTGAAATTGATAAACCCTAGTGTCTCTAATCACTTCCTTTTCTTTTGTTGCATTGGTCCTCCTAGTATGTCTCTCGGGGCTAGTAGGGGGATTCCTCTTTAACCCCCTATGTTGATATGGAAACCTTTCAGGACCTAGCTACTTCCATTTAGAAATAGGCAAATATTGAGTCTAGTCCATCCAAATTTGTGAAAACAATTGTAAATATCCTTGCACTAAACATCCCTTTGGTGGCCTCTCGTCACAAGGCTTTCTCTTTGGCTAAATGAGGGTTGATCAATAAAGTTATGGGTCTTTGTCCCTCCCCCATATCCATGGACTTGTGGATTTTAAAAAACTAGAAGGTTCTAGTCAAAAGTAATCTATCTCTTTTTTTTTGTGGTTGCAACTTTTATGCTTATATGTTCAAGAACAAGAAGGATAGAGACCTAATATTTCAAAATGAGCGTTATTTCATGCAACAAGGGGAATGTACCTCAATAGGTGGATGATTAAATTCAACCTAGAGGTGGATATGCCCTCAACAGTCCTTATCTAGGTTCATTTACCCTTGCATTATCGAAGTGATGATAGCAATTGGTAATGCTTAGGAAAATATATTGATAAATCTAAGCTAAAGATAGGAATGTTTTCTTGCACTAGGATTTGTATGGAAGTGGACATAGACAAATACTTCCTGAAATTATCAACTTAACCGGACATCTGGATTCATAGCTAAAAGTTGTCGACTTCGGTTGCAAATTTTTTGAATTGTATTGGTGGAATAGGTGCCTCACCGTCATACTCTTGAATTTTGAAAAATTCAACATTGGATCAATACATTCAAAAAAATATCACAATAATGATTCAAGGTTGCAATGTTGTTTATCATTGACATAATGGGATAGTATTCATCCATCGAGGGTTCATCTTTGCATTTTAAACAGGCATAACTATAATGTGGCCACAAAGGAATTTATGAGGTTTATTTTCTTGGAAGGAATGGCTAAGATTTATTTCCCTAGAAGTGTTCGCTATATATTATTTGAGCTTTGCTTTACTAATTCTATAGACATGTTCAATTGCATGCCTCTCCATTATTTGACCTTCTTCCATAGTTGTAGTTACCTCTTCTTGAGGTATGAATGTATTTGCTTCCCCAAAAAAACAAGTTGTATTTCTATGTAATTATTTCAGTACCATGCCATAGTTGCTTACAATTGCTAGAAGTACTACTAACTTTCTTATGCGGGTTCAAACATGAATCGAGTGTCATGAATTAGATCTATTGCACAATTCAGTGCCCCTGACTTAAGATGGTGGCTTGATGGTGCCATATCATAATTGGAAAGGCAAATTGGATCTCCAAATTCATTTACTTATTAGTTGCAATATTTTTTCTCTATATTTAAGCTTGCATGTCTTCTTTGTAATTGGTGGAACATTCAACCCATTTGAACTCGATCTCATGTTAGGACCTTAATAAGGTTAATATTAAATATTATATCAAACTTAAGTATATGAATATTCCACAATAATTAATTGAATATCAAATAAGTTAATAAAAATAAGAGACTTAGTTTAAGAAAAAATGGAAAAACTCAATGCACTTGGAAGGTTGGGCGCCCTTGGTGAACTATCTCTCGTATTAGTATTAAGGAAAAATGGAAAAACTCAATCCACTCGAAGGGTTGGGAGCCCTTGGTGAACTCTGTCTCATATTAGTATTAGTATTCCATAAAAACTAGGGTAAAATGAATCAAGCTTAGGTATATGCATGTGCCAAAGTAATTGGCAGCATATCAAACAAATGAATCATAAATATAAGTGAGACTTACTGCAAGAGAGGTGTGAAAACTTGGTGGACTAGATGTATCTAGATAATCTAATGATGAATTCTAAGAACTAGCCACGTGACACCGCTAGTTAAATGTATCTCCTCCGATAATTTAGCAAAGCATACAATAAGTATGTGTACTTGGTATTTAAAATGGTGGCATGGACACCTAATATCATTAGTTTCAAGTGTTGATAACGTTTTGTAAAAATATTAAAATATTTCCATGTTTTTTCTTGTCATCAATGATTTGCTTCTATGTAAGGCAAGTCAATACTCCTTACATGATTTAATGCACCGATTCTACTTATCCAATTTGGTGAATCAGTGCTCCTATAGAAAGAAAGAGGCACTACACTTTAGAAAAGTGTTTTAGTGAAGTCCCTCCACAAAGATAAAATATTCGTTAAATAAATAAAAATTGCAAAGGTTTTGTCTTCTATTGACCTCTCAACAAATAAGAAATGTGATGCTTCACATCTAAATTGGAGCACATATGATCCATGTTAATACAAACACATGGTGACTCAAAAAATCATTTTTATAAACGGTTGGAAAGATGATCACTAATTTCAAACCTTCACATGTAGCATCTAAAAACAATTTTATAAGGTAACTTCAGAGGGAAGGGATTTCTCAAAGAAGGCATCGTGAGGAGTAGAATAAATCACTCAAAGAGGACATCCAACTAACTTTAAAACAATAAGAGGAAAATCCAATATATGCACATTCATTATCTCTTTCTTTTTTTTGGTAAAAACTTGTCCCCTTTCTCATTTTTCTTCAATTGTTTTATTGTTTCTTCCAAAATTTTAATCCCAATCAAATAAAAAATACAAAGCAGGAAATTAAGAATATCTAGAATAAGAGGATTATACCTCACTCATTTCCAAACTCTACAATGATGCCCTTCTCTTAATGACTTTGTTTTCCTTGATGTAGAAGTTTAGGATTTTTCTTTCCCATGTCCTCACACTTTTGATTATACTTTCAATATGTTAAGAGAAGATATTTAAGATATTTTAGGGATTTAAATCATATTGGAAGAGTTACAAGACCCAAGGAACCTATGCACTTTTGTATTTCTAACCCTATCAATGTTAGTTTTTTAACATTTATGTATTTTGCAATGCAACATCAATACGTCTTGCACACGATTGCATCTCGATAAGTTCAATGCATGACTTTGCCTAGTTTTACAAAAAACCTATATTTTTCCATTTCATCTTTTTTTTTTTTTTTCCATTTCATCTTTCTTAGAAAAGCACATTGGTGTATATGTATTAGAATAATGCATTGGTGCTACTATAAATAATCACACAAATGCACCTTTCACCATAAGGACCACAAAATTACTTAAATATATATATTTTGTTTTAAATGCATGATATATTAGGCATTATTTTTTCTAATGAAAACCTTGCAAGGAAATCCAAGGGATGCTTCCTCATATATGTAATGACATCCCTAATAAACTTAATGGCATAGACTAGTGAGCTTCACCCAAAGTTCTTCAAACAGGGCACCCGCTAGCACAAAATTAGACAAATTCCCAACAACATTGGTAACAATTGGTTGAGTTAACCCCTAGACAAATATATTAGTTATTGTACAAAGTCCCAGAGTACATTAACATTACAATCATTAAACATATGACCATTTGGAGGTATTGTATTGTTGGAATATGGTGCAAAAAAATTAGCCGTAGTGAACGTCATTCATCACACATAAATTGTTGGGAAGAAAGACATAAAAAAAACTAGACAAGTCATTATAAATTTAAATATATAAGTAATTTAGTTTGAAATTGATGTGGAATTAAGTAATGTGATATTAACAACATCATGTTGTGTAGAAAAACATATAAAATATAAAAAAAAATGAAAAAAAATAATACCACAATGCCCTCTTAGTAAGAAAAACCACATGAATCCCTCGATCCAAATGACATCGACGCAAACATGGGCCAACACCCCTCCGGAGCTTGCCACCTGGACGAGTTCCCTCGCTTGCAAGGAGACCCCTGCCAGCACAGCACCCAGACGACGACGAGGATTCAATGCAGCGTGATCGTAATCGAGGCACGACATTAAATCTGCTCCATGCAGAAGGTGTTTCGACGACAGGGAATGAGCTGGAAGGCACCCCATGCATTAATTCACCACCTTTTCCAAGACGACAACCAGAATCATTAATTCCATCAGTTGGGTTAAAGCGATTCTGATGGCTTGCATTTGGCCCCGCGTCTGCATTCTCGATACATCCATTGATCCTGCTCTAGCTCTGGTCTGTATCGCTGCTTGTCTGAGAGCCATATACATTGCTCTTGCCTCGGCTCTGGCTTGCGATGCTCTTCGTTGGTCCTTTGCCATGACATGAACAAAAGGAACTCCGCGCAGGGGCAATAGCAGGCGAGGCACGGGAAGACGTGCCAGAAACACAACCGAATGGGTAGCTATCGGCTATGCGGAGAGCGTCTCTGCCTCTACCCGCGGCCTTATTGACAATTGGGAAGCTCGCAGAGTGGCGGCCATTTTAGCCTCGGGGAGGCATGGAGGAAATATCAATCACTACTGGTTAATTAAGAATATTATGAGCACCCTGGTGGATGAAATGACGGTGAATTGGAACACCAATAGAGTCACACTCAAAGACATCAGAACCAACCTGGTTAAGATGGGAGAGCGCCTTGAAACCATGGACTCCAGTCTGGTTTGGGACAATTTCTCCTTAGGGCACAACAATGAGCATGAAGTTCTCCAGCATGCTGAGGATACTAAAGGTCACGCTGGTCTCTCTAGTGGGTCGAAGGCCAAGGATACTTCACGCTGTCGAAGAAGGTCTCCCTTCCGCAATGCCTACCACTACAGGCCCTCAGCAGAATGGCAGCAACAAGGAAATGGGGAACGGCCCCACTCCCCCTGGCTGCAGTACCAGACCTCTGTCACCCACTCTCACCTCTCCAGGGATGGTTGAAGACTTTTTTGGAAGCTGCCCCATAGTGGAAGAAGCGCCAGACTTGCACTATGCTGAAGCAAATTCCTAGAAAACTTCTGAGGGCGTTGGGATATTATTGTGATACTCATATTTTTTGTTATAACTTACTCTACTGTCTGTTTTTTAGTACTTTCATTACGCATGTTCATAGTCTTTTTTTGGTATAATTTTTGTTTTTTCAGCATCTTTGAACACCTGAGATAGTGGCTTCACTACCTTAGGACTCCCCAAACTGCTCATAAACATGTAACTTTTGATGTATTTTTTTGGCTCTCGGAATTAATATATACTACTGCAACTTTACAAATAAAAAAGAAAAACCACATGAATGAAATAAAAGATGACAAAATGGTTTAAACTAACTCTATAGAAAATATGTGCCCACGTGGGCTGGCAGAGATGGACACGAAGCTCGATGGGAACGAGCCAAGTCGAGACATAGTGAGTCAGGGTAGGAGGCCCATGCAGCTTGCCATTAGTAGACACCTGGCCCAGGGAAACACGCAGAAGGTTTAAACCATGTTGAGCACATGGACATGCATCAAGGTAGTTAATGGGAAGATGGCTTAATATTTTCCAGTCTGTGCGAAGGTACGTAGGTAGATTGTGTGGAGCAAAGCAAGGATTAAGGGAGTACAACAACATGACAAACATAGAGTTCATCTGTGCGACACCGGACCTGTCCATTATGGCCACCTTTGGTCTCTTAATAATCGAGGGTGGCAGAGGAGCCTTCATATTTCTACAGGTTCAGCATTGTGAGAAGGTAAAAGGAAAAGACAGGACTCATAGCAGACAGAACTTCACCATGGCCATAGTTAAATCCGCTAAGCATGGACGAACAGATATGAGGAAGCCAACTTCTAATCAGCGTTGCACTGCATATGACGCAAATTTCTACAAGAGCCATACCTCGATGGATTGCAAGATCAAAATTGAGCGTCTGGAATCCAGTGTTCGGTGGTGATTCTATGGGTCACAAAAACGTTGATGCACAGACTCCTGGGGGAGCATAATGAAGCCATGGCAGCCATTCGAAGCAAGATTGAGGAGTTGTAAGACCTACGCAGACTTTTTTCCATAACGGAGGGCAAGGTGGGCATCATGGGGCAGTGAGTGGACATTCAGAAGACCCGTGGATCTTCATCTTCTAGCGACACAAAGGATACGCCCATCATTATCGATGGCGACCCAGCATAAGCAGTATGCTGCAACCTTCAATTGCAACAAGAGTCACAGGTTTTTTTGGAATCGTGATAGTTTTATCCTTTTTTTCCATATCTATAGTCAGTAACAAAAGCCCAAGACCTGTCGATCCTAGTTTTAAGTATGGTACTGTTAGTCAACAAGCCAAAATTTTGGGTAACTATGGTAAGACTGTCATGAGTATCTTGATTTTCCATACTCTATTTTACAACTTGGTCTCTCCAAAGCTAGGATAAAGTATGTAAGGACTATGAATATTGTACTTTGTTTCTCTATTTACCATTAATAAAAGGTTACGTCATTTACTATAAAATAAACTCTGTAGATAATCTGCAATATAATGAGAAAAAATGATTTTATAAATATTCGTGATGCATAATGGAAATGATGTATATACACACTTTCCACTTAATACAGAAAAAAAAATTAATACAATAACCTAATACCTAGTATTCTCATGGAAAAATATCCTAAAAACTGATCTACAAAACATGTGAAATTTGTCTGGGAAAAGGCATATAATAATAGGAAAGAAGGCACAAGTAGGTACTTTTTATTGTAAATTCATAATGATATATGCATTACACTTACTTTTTATTATTATTCATTCATTTGTATACATACTTCGCACAAAATATGTTTTCCATGGTGATTAGAGCAATAACACATTAACAACATCGTGATACATGAAAATGTTAGTAAGCGTGTCTAAGAAAAGGAGATAGAAAAGAGATATGAATAATCGAGGCAGGCTAATATCCAACCTAACAATAGAATATGGCAAAAAGTATGTGATCAAAAAGTATGTATGTCATCTAGTTGGTCAAACCTACTATATATTTGGTGGGAGTTTGATGAAGCAAACCATAAAAGGTCAGGCACAAACAAAGCTAGGTGGCTCTTTGCTCATGGTGCATCAAGCACCATGCCAATATTTCAGAAGTTCTTGTAGTTGATCCATCTCATTTTGTACCTTGCGGTTCTGCATTGTGATCTAAAATAACAAGAGGGAACATGTTAAGGTGTCATTTTACTAAGAAAAACTTATTGACATGATAATTGAATTAAATGTAAACATCCTTTTGTTTATTACAAAACCAAAGCAACTCAACCCTAACAAGTAATCATGAAGAATAAAATTGTATGGCCCAAGGCAGGTAGTTGCATAACAAGGAAGTCCACTGAGTGACAGAAGCAAGAAGATGCGTGAGCATGTTGTAGGTACAATGGATCCCATTTTTATCAATAAAAATGGGAGCCCCACTATTATTTTTGGAGGTAACCTGGAATTCCTTTATCTGTTTTCGGGGTGTTATGATTGTTGTCCTTATCTCTTTCTTATTTCCATGCTTTGGATTTAATAAAGTTTGCTGAAAAAATCTTCATTTTTTGCGTTTTGTGAGTTGCGGAAAACATACTTTTTCTTAAAATTATATTCTTTCCGCAACCCTCGATCCGCAATCCGCAATGCGGATTGCGGATGTTGAAAATTTTCGAATAATAAATTTCTCCTTTCCGCAATCCGCAACCCGCAAATTCGGATTACAGATGTCGGGAAACATTTTTCAATGAAATCGAATTTTGCTTCCACATTCCACAACCCGCAAATTGTGGATTGCGGAACACAGAAAGCATTTAGTTAATGAAAATAACATTTACATTTCCGTAACCGGCAACCTACATTGCAGATTGTGGAAGTCGAAAATCATAATAAACAAATTCAAACTGTACATCTGCAACCCGCAACCCGCATTGCGGATTGCGGGAAGATTGATTTCCCTATAACTTTTCACCGCTTCGCTTTTCCATTGCGGATTGTGGAAACACTAAACTACCCAAGTTTAAATTTGCATATCCGCAACCCGCATTGCGGATTGTGGATTGCAGAAACTTAAAATCAAAATTTGCAAAAAAAATCGCTTCCGCATTTTCTTTTCCGCTTTTCACCTTTTGATCTTAGCCATTGATTTCTTTTAAA
Organism: Larix kaempferi; assembly: GCA_027924585.1. Classification (NCBI taxonomy): domain Eukaryota; kingdom Viridiplantae; phylum Streptophyta; class Pinopsida; order Pinales; family Pinaceae; genus Larix; species Larix kaempferi. The sequence goes on along the minus strand of BSBM01001000.1, from coordinate 33,530,437 downwards.
ATTGACAATCTGGATTCATCTCACAGTCAGTCAAATATTTCAAATTTTCACGATTGTTTTTACTATTTTCAAATTGCAAATTTCACCTGGACAAAAGATTTCACTGTGGATTTTTTACCAGACTTACCAATTCACTTCCTTCTTCGACTCAGGTTGGTTTTCGATACTTCTATCCTTATTTTGTGGTAATTCAGAGTTAAAATCAGTTTTACTAATGTTTTTATCATTTATCATATTTTTCTGAGTTTCCCCAACCGTGTCGAAAAACACCCGATCGAAAACGGACCTAAAGGAACTCAAGAACAAAAACCCAAATAGTGGCATCCTCTCAGATACAAATGGCAGGGTGTTTGAGACCTATCACCTTGATTGGCTGCGCATTTACTCCATTTTCAACAACGATGACCTTCTGAAATTCAGCATAACTAGTCCTTTTACATAAACATTAGAAAATCCCAGTTACACGCCATTACAGCCATACCGGCTCTCATTCCCTACACCGATGCTATTAAGTGGATAATTGGCCATGCCCACCCGCAAGACCGCTCTTTTAATTATAAGGTTGGGGCTCAATTAACCTATTTTCGGCCTGAAGTGTTTGCTAGAGATTATGCCCTAAGGCAACCTGACCAGCTGCTAAATAAGAAATTTCTAGACTTTGATGCGACCCAGTTTAATTTTGAAAAAATGCTTAAATCATGGATGCATAACCCTGCAAGTTTTACGCACAAATCCGACAAATCCTACCCCATCTCTTGGTTCAAGGAGTCATTCTCCCTATTGGCATCCATGCTTTGCAGGTTATATGGGTTACCGGATTGCTCAATGTTCAAGGTCGAATGGGAACCCCTCGCTCACCACGTCCTCACTATAGGAGAGTCCTTCAATTGGGCTCAAATTTTATTAGTGGAACTCAGGACGACAATAGAGAAATATCAGAAGAGCCCGGCTTCTAGGAAACCCACATTCTTCTACTCAGCATATGTGATAGATGTTTTCTGCTCTGCTTTTCAGTTTCCCTCTATGGGATGGAACTGAACTTTGTCTGCACCTCCTATTCATATTTAGTGCTCTGCACTATGGGAAGGCAATTTTATGCCTCTTATATATGATATTTGTTATCATTTCGTTGGCTCAATTCACCTGATGATCTTCAAGGAGAATGCTCCTACCTTCTCTGATCATGCCAAGGCACTTGTCTCTACCATGGGTGACTGGTATGTGTATGTAGGGGAATATTTCTCTTATGTTGGGATTTGGGGGAGCAATACAACCCATTTACTACCCAGAATTGTACCAGACAGGCTGCTGCTAGAGGAAATATCCTTCCAAACAGTTGTTGATGGTGTGTTTCCTAAACTCATTGGAGCCAAAAGAAGAGGGTAGCCTGAGTTCCCACTCCATCTTGGACCTCTAATAATAAAAAAATTCAATTCATGTTGGATTACTTGGAAAGAAGATTGCCACCCTGAAGCTTGGGAAAGCTCCAGAGAGAATGCATGATCCCAAATCATTTTTGGCAAATCATTTTGCACAAGAGCACATGAAAAGTGTATATGCTCATCAGACTGACCCAGATGACTCAATTTACCAAGGTGTTGACTCATTTTCTGAGGTCATGAACAAAACTTCTTCCCCGGAAGAACAGAGCTTCATCTTTCAGTATCAACAAGAACTCAAGACTAAGGTCTTGCAATACAAAAAATTTGAGCTTTCACTTGATGAAAAGGTTCAAAAAGATAAGGCAGAAAAGGAAGCTCAGAACGCAAGCACCCCTCTGATGCTGACCTACCAGATTGATGATAAGGGCAAGGCCCTAGTTGGGGACATACCACAACCCAAGCCTTTAGCCAATCTCAATGCCTTGATACAGTCAGCTACTGAGATGAAAAGGGAACTAGTAGCGCTGACCTCAGCAGTAGAAACTCAGACTGTTGCTGCAACCACTCAAGCAAAAAAGCAAAAGGTTGAAGGGTCTGTACCAAAGGTGAATATGCTCCACATAGAAGATAGTGATGAGGAAGATGAAACCCTTCCCTCCAAATTTCCATGCCCAATTTCTTTTCCTATCACCCTTCCAGAGGTTATTTCAGTTACCCCGATCTCTTCTGATCCTTTGGAGAACATAGAAATTGATGACTTTGTTCCTTATTTTCACTTCCCAAAGGTCACCATCGTTATAGCTGCAATATATACTACACCATCAGACATTCCAATTATTTCACCCTCCATCTCATCATCTGATATCATAACTCCTGCATTCACATCAACAGAGCCACTGGTCATCCCTGTGGTAACTTCCCAAGAGTCAGTTATGATTCCAACCTCTGTCCCACTCACACAGGTTGCTGAAATCCAAGTCCCTACGATACCATTAGAAACACATGTGATCCCAATTTTTGTCTCACTCCCAGAGGTCATTGCTCTACCTTCTACTTCCTCCTCTTTAGCATCAGTCTCCAATATCATACCCCCTTCCATCTCCACCACCCAAATCACCATGCCTATTCCAACTTCTGTTGTATCCCAAACTATACCTTTGCTCACAACATCTGATGTGTCCACATGCACAGTGGACATAGTGGAATATTTTGGAGAAGATGTTGTGGTTTCCTTGGGGGAGTATTTCTACAGTAGGTCAGAGAAAGCAGTAGTTAAAAAGGGCACTAAAAGACATAAGGAGGGAACTGTTATGCAGGGCCCTGTCCCCAACCAAGTTATCTGGAGGAAAACATCCACTGATATTCAGCAAGAAGCACTTGAAACTGCTGCCGCAATGGGAGCCTTTGCAGGGGGCAATTATGACTCTGTCACCTCATTGAACAACAAAATTGAGGCGAAGCAGCAGGAATTGCAGAAGCTCAGGCAGGAGCAGACTGAAATTAATTAACAACATCAATCTCAACTACAAGAGTTGAAAAGTAAGCATGATTAAAGACCTGCAGGTACAAAATACAGCTCTTCAGCAGCAACTCCAGGAAACACAACTGCTAAATATAGGTTATGTTGAAAAGATCATAGTGCTAGAGCAGCAACTGAAAGATTCAATGGCCATGACAACTACCTTTTCTTTCTCAATATTTTCTAAAAAATAATTTAAGGAGCTAACTTTTAAAGTAAATGAAGATCATAAGAACCTTTTGGTTGAGTTGTTTGAATGTCTGAATGAGATTCAGGAGACATACAATGTCTTTGAGCATCACTCTAATGTCCTTGAAAAACATAATGAGAAAAGGGAAGAAGCAACTAGGGCCATTGAAGATGTGGTAAACTGGAAAAATTACATTAAAGATAAACCCGAAGATATCCCTATTCTAGACAACATCAAGTTCAAAAGGATCAGAATCTCTTTGGAGTCATGGGAACATGCATGTGAAACAGTTGAGGCCACAATTCAAGAATCGCAAGCAGTCTGTGGCAGAAGGTGGTATGCATCTAACAATTTATTGATCACGTTGGAATTTCAAACTTTGGACCTCATTGAAAAGGCTTGTCCACCCAGGATTATGATTGAACAGGTTGATGAGAGATGTTCAAAATCCAAAGAGCGAATTGAACAGCTGGATTACATTCACATTTCACAGATTAAAGGATTGATTGAGGCACCCATCAGTTTAGGAATGAAGATCAATTTTTTTCTGCGTGAATGGGATAAGGTGAAGAAAAGAGAGGTTGAGTCTTTCACTTGCAAGACCCAACTGGCACTTGAGCTTTCCAAGTATCAGGATGTTGAAGATTTGTTAGATGCATGGGCCAAGTGGTGAATTGCCCTTGGAAGGTCTTAGATTAGTAATATTTTGCAATCCCTGTTTTGTGGGAAATCTGTCATTTGTTATTTGATGTAATTATTATTTAAGGGGATTTAGATCTCATAGAAGGGGGGGAGAAAATCAATAGAGGAGAACTTGAGATGCTCTATTTCCTTGAGGACTTGTAATTTTTTGCAAAATTAATGAAATCTAGTCAGTTTCTCTTGGCCATCTCTTTTGTATATTTGTCAAATTTATTTGACAGGTTTTTATTTATCACTTCAATTACTGGATGAACTCTATTTTATGTTGTAATTTTATTAAATACATCGATCTGTATGTTAGATTTCTCTTTACAGATGATCCATGTGTTATTATGTGTTAAATAAATTTATTTGTTTAACTCATGCTATCTTTTCTGCAACTAATAAACAGTCACACTTATATTGATGCTAATTTGTCAATTAGCATATCATAACAGAACAATCTTATGCATTTAAATTCTTTGGATAAAATTATTCAATTTTTATTGTCTGATTTTGTCTAAAGCGGGTAAGCTCTGATCCAATTTATATGTATATTAATTGGTGATATATTTATCAAATCATTAAGATCTGATTGTTTTGCAAACCCAAATCACATTCTCTAATTTTGATCTAACTTAATTAGATATTTCCTAAGCTAACACTACTTACCCCTTAGACATAAAACCCTTTTTAATCTTCCCTGATAGGAAGACGGATCCATCAGGATCCATCCATATAAGTGCCAACGGAGGCCTGATATCCATAGGAGTCAATCACACCAAACAATTTGGGGATAGAACCACTCTTGCGTAGGGTTGTTGGAAGCCTTTCAGATTGGGCTATCACCTTCTCTTTATTGCCTTGGAAAATATTCCAGCATCACATCCGGGGCTTCAACAAAGCATAATGACTCACCCCAAGCACTTGATGATTTTTCAAGTCGATAGCACCAAAATAAGTACTTGAGAATTTTAGGAACCCCGCAACATGGACAATGTGGGTTTTGCACAATCAATTACACCAATATCTTATCATTTGGGAGACCTCCCACGGTTAAACTCCAATTAAAGAGTGTTTTTGGGTTTTAAGCTAGGATTTCATATACTATGAAGTATGGATAACCAAGCTTTTTACTATGATTTTAGCCATCGTAAATTATTTAGTTGAACTTCAAGGAACAACTCAACAAAGGTACTAATACCCATGGCTAGCTTGTAATGAGAGAAATCGTGGCCTTTCCCCATTTAAACTCATACCACAAAGTCTAACGCGTAGGGAAACCAAACTTGAGATTAAAATCATCATGAATAAGATCTTAGATGCCTTCAATAATGAATTTATTAACATTGATCAAGCAAATTTTTTGCTTAACCTCAACCCAAGGGAGCTAGCTTCGAGACAGGCTGTCAATTTTTTCCTTGGATAAGCAAATAACCCTTTTGCAAATCCTTAAGGCCAAGAACTAAAGGTTTTTGGCTAGAGGAATACCATCAAATTAAACAAGAGGTAACCACTAGATACATTGTGAATTAAAAGAGAGATCAATCAAAAGGGAAGGTTCCTTTTAGGAAAGAAAAATCTTTGCAACCTCTCAGGCATTCCAAATCCTCTATAAAACAAAATTGTCGACAATATTAACATGAGAAGGAGTAACAAAATGGGTTCAAAGAGAAATTACATGCCATAACCACTTTTCAAGTGGCAAGTCTTGGTTGATAAGATGTTTGAGGAGGAGCTTCTAGGCCTCAAACCCCTCAACAACGGAAATCACCTATTTGGCATGCAGTGCTTGTGTTGGAAGGTGGGTTTTAATGATACCCAAGCCACCAAATTCCTGTGAAATGCAAAAAAATATCCCAATTTACTTTACAAAAACCTCTGCTCTAGTTGTCCTTAGCATACATAAAGTTCCCAAGTCCTTTTTCCAACTTGGCATAGACCACCTACAAAGGCACCCAATGAGATGAATAATGAACATGAGTCCCTGCTAGCACCTTGGTTGAATGGTCAACCAAGGTGAACCTCATTAATGCACTATATACCTCATTAATTTACTATATAAAGATGGTGACTTGACTTTGCATTTGTGTTGAAAGTGCAGGTTTTTGTTCTTGCTAATCCAAGCAAGTGAAAAGGATTTAGCATGCAACATTATGGGTATATTATGCTTCCACTACTAGGAAACAAGCACTTCTCATCTTATGATTGAAATGCCACAACCTTGTAGGTCATCTAGGTCATATTTAATGTGAAAGTATTGGACAATAACCCAAAATATCACAATCTTTAGGTCATACCTCTCAACCCTAGCTCCACCTTTGCAAATATATCTTGTATTTTCTCACAATCTTATTTTTCGCCACTAATGTTCTAGACTAATTTAAAATCGCATGTTTGTAGGAGGAACCAATGGAAGACAAACAAGATGCAGGGGAAGAGGTTGAAGCCATGGTAGAGTAGACAACATCCCCAGGAGGTGAAGAAACAAGAATTGTCGAACACAACTAAATTCACGATCAATGAGATTGCCTTATGAGATTTTAAACATTCAATTTTAATTCTTTATATGTTGGTATGTTTGGACCAAAAAATATGTATCTCTTATATTTATTCTTTCATAGTTTGTCATATTAACCATATGCTTTTGGGTTTCAATATGTATGGGATTTTGAACCAATGCATTTATGAGTGGGGCATTCACTTATAATCATTCGCACCCCCGTCCCCAATGATGTGTGAATGGTTCACTCAAATTGTGTTAAATTTAAAATTGTTACACACTTAAACTCTAAAACATTTGATCAACATATATAGGTTTCTAAAAAATTGAGGTCATAGTTTAGACTCTCTTGATCCTTGCAAGGTTTGGCTTCATAATTAGGGCCGATAATTTACCCTGCTTGCCATCCATGAATCACGAGGAAGTACTCTAAGGATTTCCCATTTACTCCAACTAAAAATTGAAAAAAGAAAGTAAAAAAGTTTCTAAACACGACATTATTATGTATTTCCATCATTTCCCTTTTCATTTGTGGATGTTTATGAACTATTATAATAGTAATAGATGAAAACAAATGATATTAATATTTTATGAATATTAAGAGATTATTAGTTTGATATTACATTTTACATGCGCAATTCAATACACAATAAAATTGTACATGCTTGAATTAGAATATCGATTAACAATTTTGTAATAATTAACTGATATTAGTTAAAAAGTGTGATTAAGAACTATATATTACACCTCAAAACCATATAATGGTTAAAACATACAAGACGTGCTTGATCTAAGATAAAAATCACTCCACCTAATAAAACAATTCTTTAAAATGAAATCATTTGACAAATGTTTTTACATAGCTTTTGCACCAATGCTCTTCCATGGTTTCATTACTAATGCTTTACAACAACAATTTTATTGATGTGTTGCCATATAATTTGGACCAATGCTTCATAATGTCCTATTTGCATAGGTGCTACAATGGGAAGAAGTTGCACCAATAAATTAGAACATGTACCTTATAAATGGTATGAGAACCTGTATATGTGTAAGGCACTCTTAAAGGCACTGATCTGGCATAATTCAAAAGAGCATTGATGAGTCATTTATATGTGGACGCAACAATGCTTCACATACACCATATAACATTGTTACTTTGACAAAGGGTACCTCATCACCCACACCTTCATTTTGTCAATGAGCACCAAAGGCTAGATTGCATCATTAGGTGATCAATTGTGGGTGGTGCTTCCATATAAACAACACATTAGTGTGTCATATTCATATGGGTGCACCTTAAAAAACTATACAAAATCTATACTAGGCAACCTAAAAGCTCCATAAAAACTTTGCAAAAATCTCAACTAAAACATTAGGAAAAACCTCGACTTCTAGTTGCAGAGGATTTTGTAGATGCTACAAAAAGCTCCTCTGACTTCCAATTGGAATCATAATTTGCGGATCATGTTGCATGTTAAATCCTTTTCATCCACTTACCTTAGTTAGAACAAAAACCTTCACATATAACACAAATGCAAAGTTATGATCACCATTCCCATAGAGTGCAATAATGAGGTGGAGTTTAACATTGTCCCACTGAATGTGTGTGAGGTGATCTATGACAACCTCCGCTTATTGGATCGAAATGTTTTTTGCCTAAGTTGTAAAAATGTGAAACATGGAAAGGTTATGTGATGATGTTGTAAAAGGATCCAACATCACTAACTTTAGTATTTGCAATAAAACATCAAACATTAATCAAAGCCTCATGGAATTTTACAGTGTTTATTCTACAATCGGCCCTTTCCTTAGACCCAACAAGGGCCGCACCCACTCATTCATTGATGTTCATTGGAAATATTTAGTTATAAGTTGCAACAACAAACTACAACGTTGGGAAAACATGCCTTAAAGAAGTCTTGCATGATGGAATGACATGCTTAGGTGTTGGATGGATTGGCGAGCAATTTAGTTAGTGTGGAAACAAGAGGAGAGTCATCATTTAGGGTTTCTTATAGACTCCTCGCAATGAATTCGATGGTGGACAATCCTTGGTTCATGGGTGCGTGGGTAGCAATGCCTTGATTTGGGGTGCAACACCTTAGTCCACGAGTAGAAGTGCCCAAGCAGTTGAGTGCACATTGCAAGTTGGACAAACGAATGCTTGACATAACGTGCAACACAAAGAAGAACGAGTGCCTTGGATGTCATTCAAGCAAGACACTTGGACCATTAGGTGCATAAGATAATCGGGATACCGTGGACAAGAGGGTGCACTATTTTTTGGATGTAAAACTCCAAGGGCTCAAAGACATGGTGGATGCCATGATGGATGGGTAGATTTCATGTTGGGTCCACCTTGGACATGGAGTATAATACAAGGCAACTTGGAAGAAGGAAATGACAAGCAACCTTCCACTATAAAAATAAATAGGATGCATACATTTTGCAATGGTAATTCACAAAGGAGTCATTCATACAAGGGTGTACAAGGAGATTTGTAGTTATGCTAAGTCTAAGGTTGGAACAATAGACTACTTGGATGTTGACTGGGTACACTATGGAAGGGTTGGGATCTATAGGAGGCAGAACTGTGGATGCTTCAAAGGTTGGAGTGTGCAAGTCTTTTGGGCAGTAAGAAATAGGCAGTATTGCCTTGGATTGATTGTACAACTCTAATATAGTTGCATACAGAAGGCCACACTCTCTTAATATATCACTGTAACATTCTTCATACTAATAAAGTTAAGGTATCCACCTCGAGTGCTAGCTATACATCTATGTTGTGGACACTTTGTGTTGTTGGATGTTATTGTTCATTATGTTTTATGATGGCTAAGTGTTATTGAATCTAAGTGTTAATATAGAGCTAAGATGCTTTAAGCCATAGTGGGACATGTGCCTAGAGTTAAAAGAACTTGGTTGTGTTGAACTTAGTTGCAATCTAACAAATTGTAGCTTAAGGCGAAGTTATGGGCAGACCTTAAGCGAGGAGGTGTAGTTTGGCTTTAGTAGATGCAAGTTTTCCAAGCCCTTGTGGTTAAGGCAAGGAAGTGTTGCGTGGCCTAAGGTACATAAAATGAAAAAAAAACCAGGCATGATTATTGGCCTATGACAGGTTGTATCAAAGCTTACTTTTCACCTAATTTTTAAATGAAAGGTGGTACCGGAGCTTACTCTTCACCTCCTTTCTAAAGGAAAGGTGGTATCGAAGCAAAAAAAAATACTTTGGGCACTCTTCATTGGAACTTGGAATGAATCAATAGGATTCAATGGCATGTTGGTAGGCGAGAAAGAGCAGGCTTGAAGGCAGGAAGTTGTCTGATGTAAGTTATAGGGAATGCCAACAATTGTTCGTGCACTTTTCATCGTAGCATAGTGAAATGATGGTTTCAATGACTAGTTGAAAGGTGTTTGTGATGAGTGGTGGATAGTTATATGCCTTGTCTGTAGCAATCAACAAGGATGATTCAACCTACTCATAACTTGTGAGTTATTTTCATGTTGATTCAAACTAAGTTGGAGTCATTTAGAAGTAATTACTTGAAGAATGTTGGAAACAACAATGTCAAAATGAAGTCAATGATGTAGCATTGAGTGCCAGGTTTGACTATAGGAAGGGTCTTAGACACGGTGCTTAGGGTAGCGTTGAAGACATGAAACAACAAAGTGAACTGAGTCTTTGAGACTTTGAAAGACTTTTTAGATGTGTTGATAGGGTTTACCTATTTATAATGTTTGAAATGGAAAGAAATTAGAAAGAGTCATGGAAGACAAACATGGAATCCATGTCCATGATCTTGGAACAATGGGATCAAGAGATTCGTGAGTTCTACCAAGCATGTGTGACAAAGTTGGAGTAGACTAGAACACCAACTAATGCTTGGAATCAAAAGTTGTAAAATTTTATAGACCAAGTAGATACTTGGTCACAACCTAAGTTGGGATCATTCAGGAGGAAGGATGCCAACATCACAGGAAGGAAGCAATCGAAATTGACTAAGTCCATAGGTAATAATGTTGCTTGTTCCTTTATTACTAGAACCATTATTCCATAGATTGTCCTTTGAACAAGAAGTTAGAAGACTTGGAAGAAGTCTAAGTGTAACAAAATTTGAAGGTGAAACCAACAAACTTGGGAGTAGGTTGAGTGTTGTAGATTTCAAAGGTAGTGTTGGAGGTTCTAGGTGCCTTGACTAGGCAAGTTCATGGTATAAGGCTATGAATATGATTTATAAGGAAAAGGAATCCATGACCTTTGTTTTGTGAATGCAATCATGAGGGGATTGAAGGTGTGTGGTAGCCTTGGTAAACATCGACGCAACACACAACTATGTAAGTGAACGAAGTGCTACATCACTTCATCGTAATATTGAGAGCAACATAGCCATGTTCAAGATGGTGCACTCAACAATGAAACTAGCATCAAGATTAGTTCATTATGCACATTTAAATGGTTGGGAAATGGTTTTTGTAGTTTGGAATTAATAATGCCTCCATTGGATGACCATAGAATCATCTTGGGGCGGGACTTTCTCAAGCTTTCCAAAGCATTTATAGTGCCCCATGAGCTTTTATTGATGCTCTTGGATGGAACCAAGACTTGTGGTGTGCCTATGATGACTAGATGAAAGTTGGAGAGGGTGTCAAGAATGTCATCCATGCAGTCGAAAAATAGGCCTTGTGTCACCATGCAACAACAAGAAAAGATGGTTTTGGGCGGAGCAACCTTGGGTGCCCAAAATGATGTAGACCAAGCAAATAGTAGGTCGGTAATGTAGAAGAATTTGTAAATATGACCTTAGAAAATGCTAATCAAGTTCTTTGGTGAATTGGAGTCAGGGTGGAGCTTTCACCAACAATAGTTGTTGGAGTTCATGACAAAAGACACTCACCAAAGTGAAGCCCATGACACTTTCAATAATGCACTATAGAAGGCAGTTCAAATGGACACTCAATTTTTAGTGTAAAATGACATAAGAAGTAGTGCAAGGATGCACTCATACAACTGGATTATCAGTTGCAAGACAATGGAATGCTCGAATAAAAGATTTGTCAAACTAGGCATGAGTCAAGTGTCCTTTAACTTCATGAAGACTGATCGTTTGAGGGTGTCACTTTTGTTGGTTCACAAGGTTTGCAGAGCCTGTAAGAGGCCATCGAGGAGGCTTAACCACCAATTAAGAGGTTGAAAATTCAACAAAGAAGTAAGCTAAGAAGGGGCAATATGAGGCAAATATGACCGAGGTACCTTTGTTAACAACATAAACAGTTCAAGACTTTAGCAAAGGTACATGATTGAGAGATGAATATTTCCATGAACATGATGCAAATAACATCATAGATTTTTGTATATTATCCATGGGATCTTTGACTTTCAGTTGGGGGCATATCACTTAGAAGATTTGGGTTGTAGATAGTCAAAGAAGGAAACAATTATAACATACTTCAATTAAAAGCATAACTCAGATAGAGGAGGTAATTTGGCTGATAGTGGCGGGTGCAATGCGTCCTGTTGAACTCCCTCCTCTTTTCATCAAGGTTGTTTCAGTGAGACATACCACCTAGGAGTGGGACAATGGGCATGGTGGCACCTAGATTTAGTGCCTGGAAATGTTGTTAAGTTTCAATAGGTGATTTGAGAATAGTGAGGTAAAGGTGGTGATCTTGTCTTAGTTCAAAGAAGTTATACAAGGAGACTCGAGCATAGAAGGAAGTGACTAGTTTTGGCACGGAGAATTTCATTCGCATGGGGTTGAGCATGATGGTTGGATTAGCTACCCAATTAGTTTAGCACACGGGGAAATGCAATGTATATATGCATGCCATAAATGGTTAAGTATAGAAGCAAGAGTATCTATATAAGATGCGCATCGTTGAACAAAGTTTGAAGCAACCTTCTTAAGTGAAGGTTGGGTTGCAACATCAATAATGAGAGGCAACCATTGTTGCATTAGATAGAAGGGTTCACTACAAGGAAAAAGCCTTCTAGCATAGGTTTTTAGTCTTACAAGATTTGGGAAAATTGTGAAAAAAACCTCCACTACAACCTCCGCAATTGGTAACAGAGGTTTTAATGGAGGCACTAATGGAGGTTTTTAGTAGAGGTTTTTTGTTGGTGGCTGAAGGTTTCAACGAAAGTTCCTACCAAATTTTCAGTGCCCCTATAGTAAATAAGCATCGGTGTGATTATATCGAAGATGAGCACCGATGCGCCTTCACCAAAGAAGAGCACCGACATTGGTGTGCCTTTAGTAAAGAGGAGCACCAACATTGGTGAGCCTTCACCAAAGAGGAGCATTGACACCGGTGCAATTCAACCAAAGAGGAGCACCAACACCGGTGCACCTTCACCAAAGAGGAGCACCAGCACCGGTGCACCTTCACCAAGGAGCATTGATGTTTTTTAGGCCAAAACCACACTAGTGCACATAGGCCATGGAGCACCAATGTGCCTATAGTAAAGAAGCATCGATGCACTTATACCAAAGATGAGCACCGGTGCACCTTAACCAACAATGAGCATTTGTGCGGCCATACTAAAGGGAGCATCGATGACAAAAAATAGTTTGTCGTATATAGAGACCTCGTGAATGTGCAAATAAAGGGACGTGATTTAATAAATGCACGATTATTTAAATGTAGTGATATAATAACTTTGATTTGAACATTCCAAGTATTGGTTATTACCCTTGTTTATTAATGAATCACTTATTTACAATTTAAAAATGAAATACTTGCCTAATATTAAACAAAATTATAATTTTGATTGTTCAAAATAAAATTGTATAGCTAAAAGCATATGAAATAAGACATTATCATAAACAAAAAAATAATATTATTAAAATGTATAATAATTAATATTGAAATGTAAAGCATTACAATTTATAGTAAAGAAGCATTGATGCACTTATACCAAAGATGAGCATCGATGCACCTTAGCCAAAATTGAGCATATGTGCGCCCATACGAAAGAGGAGCATTGATGACAAAAAACAATATGTGTGCACATAAACCTTATGAACATGCAAATAAAGGGAGATGATTTAAGAAATACATGATTGCATCAAGAGTAGCGAGGTTCTCTACAACCCAGTATGAGGGAGATGTTGTCACGTTACGTTACGTAACATAATGTTAAAAAAAGTACTTAAAAAAATTCATGTCGTCTCATAACTTATCAAAAGATAAAAAGTAAATAAAAAATTTCATGTCGACTCATAAAAAAAAAACCAGCATATATCCATCTTAAACCCAGATCTATTAAGCGCGAGAGAGATCCAATTTCTTGAGGTGTATTTTTTTTTAAGCTTAAATTTTGTACACATCAAGAAAAAATTTACACCTAAAAAAATTGGATCTATCTCGGTGCTTAATAGATCCATATTTAAGATGGATCTATGTTGGTTATTAAAATATAATAAAATAATAACTTTGATTTTGAATATTCCAAGTAATAGTTCTTACCCTTGTCTATTAATTAATCTCTTATTTATAATTTAAAAATGAAATACTTGTCGAATATTAAACAAAAGTTATAATTTTGATTGTTTTAAATAAAAAACTATAGTTAAGAGCATATGAAATAAGACATTATCAATACACGTAAAAATAACAATAATTAATATTATGAAAATGTACAATAATTAATATTGAACTGTTAAGCATTACAATTTATAGTAATGGTGATGAAACCGCCCATACAAAACCATGGTGAGTGTCAAACCACACCATTTGCCACTTAATGAGTGGGTCTCTTGTAATTACGAAACCACTCAATTGTTACATGAATATTTATCATGAGAACTCTCCAAAAGCACTCAATTGTTACATGAATATTTTTCATGAGAACTCTCCAAAACCACTCATCCACAAGAGACAATACACCTAACGTGGAGAATAATGCTCTTGGACCAAATAAGAGTACTATTGTGCCCACACCTTAATACAAGACCACCATTGCACTTATACCAAAAATGAGCACCGATGCACCTTCCCCAAAGAGAAGCACCGACACTGGTCTGCCTTCCCCAAAGAGGAGCATCAACACCGGTGCACCTTAACAAAAGAGTAGCACTAGTGCTCCTTCACCAAAGAGAAGCATCGATGTGATCACACAGAATAGGAGCACCACAAACAAAAAATAGATTCCATGAACATAAAAATAGTTTTTTTGCATGTACATAAACCTCGTTAACCTGCATCCGTGAGATGTAGAACAGTTGGTGGCGGGTGATGGTTAAGACACCCCTAAGCGGAAAGGTCGCCGGTTCGAAATCCCAAGGATACTAAAATCCAACCATGCTAAGGGTTGGTGCGGTCCAGGCCGGGTGCGATCCTCGGGTGATTTTGACGGCTTAGATGCCCCTGGTTCGTGGTCTCTCAACCAATTGCAAACCCTGCTAGTCAGGGGGTACTACCACTTGCCAACAAAAAAAACCTTGTTAACCTGCAAATAAAAGGAGGTGAAAACCCTTATGGATATGCACCCGTGCTGCACAAAAATGTATCATTTTCTTTGCTAAACTAGCCCCTCATTTTCTATCCATATATTTTGAAGAAAAATCCTAAAATAAATCCACCATTAACTTGTGAAATAAAGGAAAAACCCTCAAACCAACAAAAACGAACAACAAAACCAATTAAGAAATTAGGAACAATAATGAGAAATGCAAAATAATAGAAATAAAATAGATCATGGGAAGAAATAAAACAATGAAGAGGGAAAAATGGTTTATTGGTTGCAATACTCTTCCTATTCATTTTTTCTCTTGTAGAATGATGTGAAATGAAGAAATGAAACAAACCCTTTTTTTCCCTCTTCTTGAGACGTTTTTCTCGCTTCTTTCAAAAGCTTAAAAAATCACGCTTCTTTCAATTAGTGGGGAAAACCAATATATTTTGATGTAAAACCCTAAAATAAATCCACCATTAACCTACAAAACAAAGGGAAAACCCTCAAAACAACAAAAATAAACAACAAAACCAAATAATAAATTAGGAACAATAGTGAGAAATGCAAAATAATATAAATAAAGTAGATAATTAGAAGAAATGAAACAATGAAAAGGAAAAAAATTGGTTGCTTGGCTGCAATACTCTTTCTCTTCCTCTTCCTCTTCCTCTCCTCTTGGGTATAACCATGTGAATTGAATAAATGAAACAAACCCTCTTTTTAAGACATTTTTCTTGCTTCTTTGAAACATTTAAAAATTCTTGCTTTTTTTAATAAGTTAAAAACAATGACTCACTAATCAATGCTTTTGTTTTTCAGAAGCAATCGTGCACCTAGACCACAAAAGGAGCACTGGTGCACCTTCACCAAAGAGGAGCATCGACACTAGTGCACCTTGACCAAAGAGGAGCACCGACACCAATGTGCCTTGACCAAAGAGGAGCATCGACACTGATACACCTTGACCAAAGAGGAGCATCAATGTGCATTTCAAAAGTGGAGCACAGATGTTTTTTGGACCAAAAGAATATTGGTGCACATGGGTCATGGAACATCAATGCGCCCACACCTTAAAAAGAGCATCGATGCACCTTCACCAAAGAGGAGCACTAACACCAGTGCGCCTTCACCAATGAGGAGCATTGACAGTGGTGCTCCTTATCCATAGAGGAGCATCGATGCGCCATTACAAAAGTGGAGCATCGATATTTTTTGGGGATGAAATCACATTGGTGCACATGGGTCATGGAGCACTGAAGCTCCTAAACCAATGAGGAGCATCGGTGCGTCATTGCCAAAAAATAGCACTAATGCGCCTAAACCATGTGAATCACTGGCGTGCCGTAATGGTTTAGGTGCACCGATAAAAAACATCCACTAAAACCTCCACTCGCCTGCCTCCACTAGAAACCTCTGCTATAAATAGAGAAGGGATGTGTTTTGGGGGGTTTCTGCTACAACCTCCACTAGAAGGTGTTCTCCTTGTAGTGGTTGCAACAATAATAGTAGGCCATTGCAACAGTAGTATTCAACCACAACAACATTGGATAATTGAGTTGCAGCAGCAACAACAATGTTGGATAGTTGGGTTGCAACAATAATATAAGGTAGTAGCAACAACATGGACACCTAGGAAGTAGTGTTGGAAGAGTTCGGGCAAAGGCACTTTCTTGAAAGGCGATTTTAACATTGCGTTGTTGCATGATGGTTGTGGCAGCGACTATGTGAAGTAGTTGAAGGAGTTAACCACATGTGAATGTATGAGTTTGAGCAATGGACTTTGGAGAATGACAAGTTCTTGGAGATGTTGTTGAGGACGACAATGAATTTAAGTGGGGGAGGTTGTAAGGCCCTACCTTAGAGTTAGCAAGGGGTGGCTCCACTTATCCTTTAAGGCAATAATTGGTAGGCTTCAATCAATTGCAATGGTAGGTTGCAAGGTTGGGTGAGCATGACTTAAGCAATCTTGCACGATGGCGAAGCATGCCTATGTGGCAGATGGCTTGGTGAGCAATTTGGCTAAATATGGCACCAAGGTGAGAGTCGTTATTTGGGATTTCTTATAGAGGTTGCACAATGACTTGGGTGATAGACAATCCTTTATTCATGGGCATGTGGGTAGTGATGCCTTGACTTGGGGCATAACACTTTGGTCCATTGGCAGAAGTGCCTATGTAGTTGGCCATGTATTGTAGGTTGGACAAATGGATACCTGACATAATGCACAACACAGGGAAGGGCAAGGCGTGCTTGGATATCATTTAAACAAGATAGTTGGACCTTCAAACATACAAGACAGTTGGGACAACTTGGGCAAGAGGGCGCATGATTCGTTGGACATACGAACCCAAAAGATCAAAGACTTGGTGGATTGATGGGCATATTGCATGTTGGGTTCACTTTGGACATGGAGTGGATTGCAAGGCACCTTAGAAGCACGCTTAGAAGAAGAAAACGATAAGAAACCTTCCATTATATGAAGAGAATACCTAAATTGTGCAAGGGCAATTTATAAAGGAGTCATTCATACAAAGGTGGACATGAAGCTTTACAGTTGTGCTAAGTTTGGGGTTGGAACAATAGCCTATTTGGACGCTAGCTGAGTAAACTATGGAAGGGTTAGAATCTACAAGACGCAGACCTACAGATTCTTTAGGGGTTGGAGTGTGCGAATCTTTTGGGCAATAGGAAGTATTGCCTTGGATTGATTATATATCTATATTATAGTTGTAGGAAGAGGGCCACACTCCTTTGTAGTATCTTTGTAACATTCTTCATACTAATAAAGTTAAGGCATAAACCTTGGTTGTCACCTATACATATGTAGTGTGGACTATTTATGTTGTTGGATGTTATTATTCATTGCATTGTATGATGGCTAAGTGCTATTGATTATTAGCTAGGTGTTAAGATATAGCTAGGATGCTTTAAGGCCATGGTGGGATGCATGCCTAGTGTTAGAAGAACTTGGTTGCATTGAACTATAGCTTAAGGCAAAGTTATGGGAAAAACTTAATCGAGGAGGCATAGTCTAGTCGGCCTAGGTGCAGGTTGGGCAAACCCTTACGACCAAGGCAAGGCAATGCTACACTATCTTAGGTGCCAAAAGTGAAAAAAATGAGCATGCTTGTAGGTCTGTGATAACTATCCTTTCCATAGTATCTAGTCAACAACACGACGACAACTCTTTAAGGACTACTCTTGTTTGTTTATGTAGTTGCATATATACTCAACAAAAAATGAGTTGTTATGTAAAGAGAAATGACCATTTTATGGTATGATCCAACATTATGCTAAACTTTTTTAAAAACCTTAAGGATGTCTCGTGAGTGCACAATTCAAAATTGCACCGAGCTGCAACAAGGAGAAATGTTATCAAATGATGCGTTACATAAAAGCTCTCTTTTGGAGAATGAAACTATATGAGTTGGATTCAAGGGTTATTACATAAAAATCATATTCATCCAAATTCATCCCCGTGCAAATCATTATCATGGTGGTTTTGGAGAAATATGACACATGGAGAAAGTGTTCGTATTGTCCAAGTCTCAATCTCAATGTCAATAACAACCGAGAGCTATTTTAATGCACAGACAACTTGTAAGATCAATCACAATGATAAAAGTACTTTTCTAAGTTTGATCTAAATCAATGCTACCACCAAGTTCATATAAGGGATAAAGACACCTGAAAGACAACCTTCAAGATATGCCATGTATTGTTTGAATGTTCATTATCTTCATTTGGTCTCATTGACATCCCTATAACTTTCCCGAGGACGATTAATGGTATCTTGCGATCCTGCTCATATTGCTTTGTGATTGCCTATTTGAATGACACTCTGGTGTTCAAAAGAACTTGAGAGGAGTACTTGCGGCATTTAGATGAGTGTACATTTGGACAATAAGAGTTAGTATATCTTGGATTTCGAGTGAATTAAGAGGGCTTGCACATTGATTTGACTAAGATTGTAGTGGTTGTCAATTGGCATTTGTCGAACAACTTGCATGACCTACACAATTTTATGTGGATGGAAAATTATTGTGTAAGATCATCTCACACTTTTCTAACACTGTGCACTCATGTAGTTGGGGAGCCACGCAACATATAATGATTGAAGAGATCAAGCACAATGTAGTCACTACTTGTGTTCTTGCATTGTTGGACACATAGCATGCCTTTAAGAATACGGTGGGTTTTTTTAACCTTCCATAGGAATAGAGTTAACATAGAACCAAAACCCTGTTGCATACCAACAAGAGACTCTTTTACATTACAATTCCGAATATCTGGTTTATGGCAAGGTGTATGCCAAGGAAAATTTTAAGAGAGAAATTTAGCCCATGGGCTATTTATCCATGTTTTTTTCCAAAAAAAGATTCACCAAATTGCATTTTTTGAAGCCCTATTTCACCCAATTTTGATGGGGTAAAATTTTCTCACTCTAAAAATCGCCAAATTATTATATAAAGTATATAAAATCCTTATAAATTGAAATATTTTTAGAAAAATATCGCCAAATATAAATAAGTATGGATCCTTAAAATCATCCCTAGTGTATGCTTTGATCCAATCAATCAAGCATCAAGAATGTTGTTTACCCAGTAAACTAACAATAATGCACAACAACCATAAACTTCCCCAATCCCTCTAGACACATAGCAATATTGGAAATGCTCATCACATGAAATAGATGATATTTTTTTTCTAGTTCAACATTGTGACCAAGCATTACGAGGGAACAAAAAATAAAATTACATATTTGTTAAGATTTAATATGCTAAGACATAAAATATCAGCATTACATTCCATTTCACAACAATAGCATATACAGGATCACTGAAAGAACAACAAGCACATCATAAACACAAGAGACACAGATTTATCCTGGGAAACCCTCATGGGGTAGAAAACCCAACAAAGCTTCCTCATTATAGATGACCAGCAAATACAAAGATGTAAACCTCAACCATGAGCTCCTTCTCCTCCATAGCAGATCTCTTCCTCACCTATGCGCTAATCACAAGTGAGTGTAATGTGTGTTAAATGAGGAACACACCTCCTCTATTTATTCACAACTCCAACTTGTCTTTTACACAAGCTAGGTCGGCCCCAACTTAACCACTTTACATAATGTGACAGGGCCGACCCCACTAGGGTGGTCTAATAACCCTTTAACCCACATAACACATACAGGGCCGACCCCCACTAGGGAAGTCTAATAACCCAAGTTACCACAGAGGAATAAACATCTCCGGATACATGACAAAGTCCCATCGGAGGAATGAAACATCTCCAGAATAATAAAATACAAATATAATATTCTTAGAAGTTACAATATTTCAACACTCCCCCTTAATGAGAAGGATATTATAACAACATCTGCAGGAGCAAGGAGTCATCAACATCATACATGATACATCTATAAATCATTGGAAGCTTTCTCAACATCATCAGTAACTCAAGCAGTTACTGGAACATCTTCAATACTGAAACATCAACATCTTCAGTATTGAGTCTCCATCTTCTGCAGCACTAGAACAGCTACAACAACATCAACATCAACATCAACATCTGGATCCTCACGATCATCAGCATTGTCATCACACGATCATCAACATCGTCATCACACGATCATCAACATCGTCATCACACGATCATCAACATCGTCATCACACAATCATCAGTATCATCATCTAGATCATCACGATCAACAGCATCCTCATCTAGATCATCACGATTAGTATCATCGTCATCTAGACCATCACGATCAACAACATCGTCATCTAGATCATCACGATCAGCAACATCATCATCTAGACCATCACGATCAACAACATCGTCATCTAGACCATCACGATCAACAACATCGTCATTTAGACCATTAGCATCGTCATATCACGATCATCAACATCGTCATCTCACGATCAGCATCATCGTCATCACACGATCAACATCATCGTCGTCACATGATCAACATCATCGTCATCACACTAGCATCAACTGGATCCTCTCGATCAACAACACAATAGCAGCATACCCTGCAACACACATGATCTATTTAAGACACCATATCATGTCTAGGGACGATGCAGTCCACTCGTCAACTTAGACAAAGTCTAAGGACCACTTATCGGAGACATATGTCTACGGATCAATTCAGGGACCGAAGTCCAGGGATGATACAATCCCCTCACTCTCGGAGACATCTGTCTGTGAATCAGTTTAGGATTGAAGTCCAAGGATGATACAATCCTCTCACTCTCGGAGACATCTGTCTGCGGATCACTTTAGGACTGAAGTCCAAGGATGATACAATCCCCTAACTCTCGGAGACATCTATCTGCGGATCACTTTAGGACTGAAGTCCAGGGATGATACAATCCTCTCAATCTCGGAGACATCTGTTTGTGGATCACTTTAGGATTGAAGTCGAGGGATGATACAATCCTCTCACTCTCGGAGACATGTGTCTGCGGAACACTTTAGGACTGAAGTCCAGGGATGATACAATCCTCTCACTCTCGGAGACATCTATCTGCGGATCACTTTAGGACTGAAGTCCAGGGATGATACAATCCTCTCACTCTCGGAGACATCTGTCTGCGGATCACTTTAGGACTGAAGTCCAGGTATGATACAATCCTCTCACTCTCGGAGACATCTGTCTACGGATCACTTTAGGACTGAAGTCCAAGGATGATACAATCCTCTCTCATCCATTTTGAACTAGTGGTTCCGGGATGATGCAATCCCCATCATGTACATTTTGAACTAGTGGTTCCGGGATGATGCAATCCCCATCACGTAAATTTTGAACTAGTGGTTCCGGGATGATGCAATCCCCATCATGTACATTTTGAACTAGTGGTTCCGGGATGATGCAATCCCCATCACGTACATTTTGAACCAAGCGTTCAGGGACAATGCAGTCCTATCACGTCCTCTAGGGACCATACAATGAACTCATCGTCATAATAGGTGGCCTCATCATCGATACAAGTATCCACATCAATACAGTATCCATATCATCGACACAAGTATCCTCATCATCGATACAAGTATCCTCATCATTGACCTTACCGTCAATATAGGCAATCTCATCATCGATATAGGTATCCACATCGATACCAATATCCAAATATTATCATCGACCACATAACTCCCCCTTTCGAGGAGGGTCCTTCTGAACTACACCAAGCTTGTCTCAGAAATACTCAAACTCTTCTCGAGACAGAGGTTTGGTCAATACATCAGCAACTTGTTCGTTAGTGCTCACATACTCGAGCTTGATAGCTCCTTTTTGCACCATATCCTGAATATAGAAATATCGGATCTCTATGTGCTTTGACTTATCATGGAACATTGGATTCTCTGTCATCTTGATACAACTCTGGTTGTCACACAGGATCACAGTGGGCTCCATCTCCAAGTCAAACAATTTTGATAAGAACTTCTGAAGCCATACCGCTTCACAACTAGCAAAGCAAGCAGCTATATATTCCGCTTCAGCTGTGCTGAGAACCACACTAGACTGCTTCCTGCTAAACCACGAGATCATGGCAGATCCTAGACAATAACATCCGCCCGATGTGCTCTTCCTGTCTGATACACTTCTTGCCCAATCAGCATCTGTGTAGCCATACAATCTGAACTCATGATCTCCAAGATAATATAGACCAAAGTCTATCGTACCCTTCAGGTACCTCACCACATGCTTTGCAGCTATTAAGTGAACACGTATAGGTTCCACTGGATACTGCCTAAAGGTGTTCACATCAAAGCATATATCTGACCTAGTATTCGTCAGATACATCAATGACCCAATAATTTGTCTGTACAGAGTTACATCCACTAACTTTGATGAGTCATCCGCTAACAGCTTCAAGTTGGAATCCATGAGAGTGGCCATTCCAACACATCATGTCTTTTCAAGATTTCTCGGCATACTTTCCTTGGTTGAAAAAGATTCCTTCTGAGCCTTGCCATACTTCCAGTCCTAGGAAGTAATTCATCAATCCGAGATCTTTCATCTCGAACTCTGTAGCTAGCTTCTTCTTGCTTTCCATGATCTGTTTCTCATTCCCTGTCAGAGAGAGATCATCCACATACAATAATAGTATCATCCATAACCTTAAGGTAAAGGTTAGGATCAACTTTACTTCTGGTAAAGCCCAAGCTTGTCAATTCTCCGTTTGTGACTGAACATCATTCACACTTTGCATTGAGTGATCTTTTGCATATCTATCTGTGCCATCTCCCATCAGATGGGTCTACTGATATGGGCCTCAAGATCATTCGAACTCTTGTGGTGAGTTCCTTGTTGCATCCATCTAAGAGAATAATGTCATATGTATATAGAAACCATCTTCAACCTTGTAGCAAAGGTTGAAATCTGCATCACCCATGGTGATCATTAAGCTCATCAAATGACTATCGATCCTGGGTATCCATATAGGGCTTTCTTCAATTGAATCCTGGGAGTTTTCTCGATTCACACTTCTTCTTCAATTACACCATTAAGAGAATGGTCTTACTTGGAGCAAACATCTCATCATGATTCTCTTTCTCTTTCTAAGAGAATCTTCTAGCCACGATCTTTCTATAGTATGTTTGATTTGTAAGTCTTCATCCATCACTTGTTCGGTGTTCATCATTCTTCATGATCTTTCCTACAAATCAAAGTTAATTACATGATTAGTAATATTTCATAATCATCAAATCATGTTGACATGATAACCTATTATGCATATAGATATGATTCACATAGTTATGCAACTATTTTGACCAATACTTTGGCACAACACTTTTCCATATCCTGTATGCATACAGTGGTTATCTAGATGCCCTCCATCTCTACCAGAACATACTATCAAGAGCGTGCACAGCTCTCAGCATGTCAACAAAGAGGTTTCATTCTAGACAAGCAACAATGGAATGTTTGTCCAACTTACCAATCATATGCATATTAGTAGTATACTGTTCAATGCTGTATGAATACTTAGCATGATATATTCTAGGAATGCATGCAACTATTACGAGCAATATCATAGACTATTCAGTAATTCAAATACTTATCTTTTTATGTCTTGTGAGGTTGCTTCTACTTCCCTTCCATGTCATGAGCTTCTATCCATCCTTGACCACTATGCATGCTTAAGTGTGCACTAGTGTCATCATCATGATATCATACATAATCATACATTCATTAGTATAAACTCAATATTATCACAACATTATGATTCTAAGTAATCTTGAATATGTATGGTCATGATCATTCAATACATGAGTATACTAAGATCCTAGCACAAAGTAGGATTCTAGCTTGACATAGGAAAGCATACCTGGATTAGTATACATGCTTAGTTATGTCTAACATACCCAAACAATATCTTTATTCTCTTCAATGATTTAGAGACCTTGTGCTAGAACCTGCAAAACTCATAAGTTAAGCATAGTAGAACAAAGTCATACATACCTCGTAAGTAGAGCTTCTAAAGACTATGGATAAGTTTTTGTCTTTATGTCATCATGGTCATAGAAATTGATTTGTCTTTCTTGATGTACCTATCTTTTGTTAGCAGACAACATCATCCTCATACAACACCACAGGTGCATTAGTACAATCATATAACCTTGATCAAAGAATGTCTTCTATCATTCACATGCATTCATACTTTTACTAGGGTGATAAGACAATTCTAAGATTAATCAAGATTGTACTAACCTCAATCATATGAAGACAAGCATATTATAAACTTAATCATGAACACATACCTGTATCTCCTCAAGTCATACCTGTCAGGATTGCTTTTAACCCAATCCACTTTGATTTGCTGAAACTGGATCTGGAGCTGGATTAGGGTTTGTCAGAGAAACCCTAAAAATTCAAATTTTGAATTTCAAACTTTTGAATGGATGGAAAGATGCGCCTTGCTGAGCTGATCAAGCTAGCATACTTCAATTTTGAAATCTCCAAAATTTGACCCCTCAAAATTTCATTTGAAACTTCTGGATCTTCTGGATAGGATCCCGAACTAGGGTTTGATGAAGCCCACCCTTCTGCCCAATCAAAAGGTTCGATCCAAAGCTCTAAACTTCAATTTTTCTGAGGAGTTTCCAGTCGTGGTCACAGACTTAAAAAATTCCAACTTTTGCAAAAGCCCTAATTTTCCACCTTTTCGATCAAAATCACGAACTAGGGTTTGATCAAGCCCACCCTTCTGACCAACCAAAAATTTCGATCTTGGTCTCTAAATTTTGATTTTGATGAGGAGCATTCATCCGTGGACTCTGATTGTTTCTGGTGTAACTCCGAAACTACGAATCCACAGGGTCTGAAACTTCTGCTTGTGGTAGCCTGACCTGTCCTCTTTCCAACCCCATAGGTCTGACCTCAATTGGATTCTTTGAGAGAGAGTTATGCCAAGTGTCGCAACGTGACCTGTTTATGGGATAAAATAGGAGAGCGAACTTGTATGGTGTGCCATGTGTCACTGGTTCAACTTCGGCCTTTGAAAAAGTTACCTGAGAAACTAAAGTCCGTGCTCTACCTGTCACTTTTTATGAAATTTCATTTGGAGCTTCCTAGCCCAAGTTATGACCTTTTTTTCTAGGTCACCTGATTATGACTGAGATCTGGAAGAGCAGAAACCCTAACTTGTACTGATCATAACTCACAAAGTACAACGAATCTGAGGGTGTCCTTTGGACACAAGGTACATGGGGATGTTATCTACGACCTCTAAAGGTTTCAGATCCTGAACTTTCACCAAAATGGATTTATAGCGAAAGTGCCACGATGACTGGTTTTTGCTATACAAAACCCTAACCTTCAAATTGTTGCAAGTGAAGCAAGTGTCTTAAGTGCCATACATTGCCTTCCTTCAGGTTAGCTCTGATACCATGTTAAGATTTAATATGCTAAGACAGAAAATATCAGCATTACATTCCATTTCACAACAATAGCATATACAGGATCACTGAAAGAACAACAAGCACAGCATAAACACAAGAGACACAGATTTATCCTGGGAAACCCTCATGGGGTAGAAAACCCGACAAAGCTTCCTCAATATAGATGACCAGAAAATACAAAGATGTAAACCTCAACCATGAGCTCCTTCTCCTCCATAGCAGATCTCTTCCTCACCTATGCGCTAATCACAAGTGAGTGTAATGTGTGTTAAATGAGGAACACACCTCCTCTATTTATACACAATTCCGACTTGTCTTTTACACAAGCTAGGTCGGTCCCAACTTAACCACTTTACATAATGTGATAGGGCCAACCCCACTAGGGTGGTCTAATAACCCTTTAACCCACATAACACATACAGGGCCGACCCCCACTAGGGAAGTCTAATAACCCAAGTTACCACGAAGGAATAAACATCTCCGGATACATGACAAAGTCCCATCGGAGGAATGAAACATCTCCGGAATAATAAAATACAAATATAATATTCTTAGAAGTTACAATATTTCAACAATATATCCTTTTAGACCACTAATAATTGGATTGAAAGTGTTTAGACAATTTTAGCAATTTGGATTCAATGACTCCAAAGAAGCTTACACATAGTGTTTGGAGTTTGCACAAATTTATTTAATCTCATAAAACTCCTCAATGATACAAATAAAAGAACCCTAAGACTATTTGCTAAAAGATTGAGATTTTATACAAGTTCCACATGATTTGTCTTCCCGAAGGAGATCACAAAAATAGTAATTGTGCAAATGATACTATTCCAAACTATCGTGGCACTTTAAAGTGGAAAATATAATGATGAATCCCATAATTTGTTTTTTAACCCATGGATGTCACATATTATGGCAAAATATGTGTAAAGTTGTCCCATCTAAAATATATGAAAGAAGTTTGGAAAATACATGACTCTCCATTGAGAGTCATGAGTGGACCATGAGAATAAGTGACAAAAGGTTTTCGTGGAGGTTTGTAACAACTAGTTATGGTAATGGCTACTTGATGGTAGTTGTGGATCACCTTAATAAGATGGCTATATTTACAATTCCATGTAAGAACATTGTTAAAATGCAACAAGCCACATAACTTTCTTTGATGGAGTATGGGTGCATTTTGGCTTATGATCAACGATCATTTTTTATAACGACAATAGATTCTTGAGTCACTTTTGGCAAGTACCATGGGATAGATAAGTACAACATTGTAGAGGAGCATTGCTTGCCATACACATACAAATGGACATATCGAGACAATGAATTACACAATGGTCCAATTGTTCCACATCTTTAATCACAAATATCGAATGACTTGGGATCTTAATATCCTTTCTTTGCAACATGATTGCAATTATGCTTGCATAGCATTCAACACCTCATCTTTTGAGGTGCATGTCTCTCTTTTATTTATTTATCATAAAGAATACGTTATCATTCATCTCCGGTTCCATTCTTAAGGTAATGGTGATGACGTTGTTACACATGGGCAAACAATCTAGTTCATCAACCACATCTAGAATATCCATGTGCAAGTGTAAGATGTTTTGTATAAGAGTTAGTAAGGTACATTTATCTCCATAAAAAGCATGTGAAGAAAAATCAACACTGCTTATATATGGCTCATACACTATCATTGCTTACATATGGCTCATACATTATTCTTGAAAATATTAAAAAGAATGCATTACTATTGGATTTGCAAAATTGAAATTTAGCTGTGTTTTATCTGAATTTTGATGGTAGAAATTGATTCAATGCCCTCAAAAACTAGTGAAAAATTACCACCAATTTTTTTTCAAAATCATGCAAGAAAAAATCAAAAAATTCATCTCAAATCACATAATTTTTATAATATATGAATACAATGCCAAACCGATAAAAAACCAATTCTTGAATTTAGTTGTAAAGTTGCTTGGAAACAATGAATCCTAAGAAAAGATGTTTGATCGTAGGAAGGCTAAAACAACGAAAAAACCAAAATTGCTAGATGCCTATGTCAATCCTTATTGCCGGGCTTGCCGTTGGAAGGCGCTCAAAATTTTGGATATTGACCGACCCAGAAATAAAATAAAACAAAAAGCAAAGGCAGGGACATCCAAGGTGGCCCAGCGTGGAACCGGTTGTTCAAAATTGCACAGGCCCCGATAAAGAGGAACAATTGAATTTTCAACTCTAATTGGAGGAAAAAGACGAGAGGGAGAGCGAGAGCGAGAGCGAGCGCGAGAGATTCAAAGAGGGCGTCTGTTCAATCCAGCGTTGAGTACAGGGAAAAGCAATACGCCCCCGCTTTCTACCGGGGCAGTCCAGGTATGCTACTTACTCTACTCTACAATGTGGACCTGAAATTGAAATTGTTCCTTTCATTATGCCTTTCCAACGTCACTGGTTGGAATCCCGACCTGCAAAGATAGTTGATAAACCGGGCTTTCATATCCCAAAGGAAATGAAAGGAAGATTTCTCTTTCGATTTCTTTATTAGGTAGGTGCAAGTGCAAATGATCCGGTAAACGCGTAAAGGGAAATAAAGGATGAAGAATAAGGGCATT
Source organism: Larix kaempferi (assembly GCA_027924585.1). NCBI lineage: Eukaryota > Viridiplantae > Streptophyta > Pinopsida > Pinales > Pinaceae > Larix > Larix kaempferi. Next base: position 33,502,175 of record BSBM01001000.1, on the reverse strand, counting down.
ACGGCTTTTCGATTTGTTTAAACTACGGATTTGAATGAATCTGCATATTTACACCTGTAGTAAGTGGTTTTGTGACCTGGCAGAGTCTTTTACAAAGTCTATAAGAAATCGACTTCAATTCTGAATCTCACTGGTTTTTTGCGGGCGTCATTCGCTCGCATGCCTGAGTCCAGGCTCAGGCTAGGTCGTGGGTTTGAATTTTATAGGAGAGGAGTCCCAGAATTGTTGTAGCATGAGACGAGGTAATACATTCAGTGCGTATTTTGTACTAAGGTTTTAATATGTACATTTCCAGCGTTTTGTTTTGTGCTTTATGTTAGCAATATCTGTAAAGGTTTGACACCATTTTGAGGCAGTCGAGTGGAAGCTGCATTTACTTTGGCATTTACATTTATTCAAAGAATTGTTGTTTGTTAGTGGCTTATGTTTTTTTTCTTGTTGCAATGTATACTTTTTTGCTTCATTTCCTGGGAGATTGGAATCCTTTCTCTGATTAACGAGGCATTGTTTTTTGTGAAGGACATAACGCAGCTTGAGAACTTCTGCAAAAGTAAGGTTTCAAATTTGCATTGTAAGCATGGATCCTTTTGGTGCCAATGCTCGCTTCTCCCTGTTTTAAATGGCTACTGACTGCAGTCATTGGAATGAAACCAAGGCTCTCCCTATTGAATGTAATTGCAATTCAGGCACTGAATCAGATTATTCATGGCAGCGCTCTGTTAAGAGGAAATTTGAGGGATTAAACTTAGAATGTAATCATTCTTGTGATGAGAATCTGATTTCAGCAGAAGAGGGTACATGGCGTACTGCAGAGGATGTTGTCTCGGAAGATATCCATTGGAATCAATTTAATCAACAATGTAACGACACGCTTAGCAATGACTCTCCAACACAGCCTATTGAAGGGTTTAGCAATTCTGCACATGCCCGTACAAGTTTCATATTAGGAACGTCAAATGAACGAACTCACAGTAGAACTCATGGTCCTTTTAGGCTGACTGAGGAAAAAGAAGAACTCAAGTCTTCATGCAGCAATGCACAGCGTTCTTCATTCACTTCTGTTGTCAATGGTATTTCCCCGAAGAAAATGTTCATGGAGAAGAAAGCAGCTTCTAGAAACATGGCTGATGGAGAAACTGGGAGCCATTCTCGTATGTTAGAGGTTGAAAATGAAGTTCTCACTTTAAGAGAGGCTCTCCGTAGCCAACATCAGGCTTTACGGGACCTTTATACGGAACTAGAGGAGGAGAGAAATTCTTCGTCTACTGCAGCAAATGAAACATTGTCGATGATTTTGCGGCTTCAAGGAGAAAAAGCTGCTGTGCGTCTAGAGGCCAATCAGTATAAAAGATTGGCCGAGGAAAAACTTGCTCATGATCAGGAATCCTTGGCATATTTTGAAGATCTTATACGTAGGAAAGACGAGGAAATTGCTTCCCTCGAGTGTGAAGTACAAGCATACAGACACAAGTTGCTGAGTATTGGTTTTGATGATCTTGAGATTGGAAAGATTAGATGGCCTGGACGGTCTAATCCAAATGACAGAGAGGAGGATTGTGTTAGCTGGACAAGTTCCTGCACAGAAAATTTGGAGGGCTTTGATGGCTATGATGCTCTTGGTTGGAAGACTCCAAATAATGCTGAACATTTGCATTCCAAAGATATGTTGCAGAGACAAGACAAAAAAGGCAATAGACATATTTCCATGAATGATCGCAGATGCTTAAATGATACATGGATTGATGGGGCGACTGCAGTCAATTATGGTCAGCCACAACTCCAGCGGGGAGACTTGTACTCTAAGAGAGGTACACGTGGACAAGATAGAACCTCAGGTAACTCTCATAGGATTCAGGCAGAAGGTTACTCTGTTTCCAGAAAAATGAATAAAGAATCTACGAAAGGGTATTCAAAAAGCGAAAGCAAAAGTTATGCAAGTTACAGGATGGATTCTGATTTCGAAGTAACACAAGATTATGATATCTGTGATGTTGATCTAGAACCTGATATTAGTACAAGTCAATTAAAAGAGCAGGATGCCGTCTGTGAAATGGCAATAGATATGCGAGAAACAGCCCTTAGCAATGACAATCTTACTCTTTGGGAACAGATAGAAAAGTTAGAGGACAGGCTGCAGCAATTATCAAAAAGAAGAGCGCATAATTGTCATGTGGATGATGAATGGGTAGCAACAAACAGGGAGCTTCGGAAAACAGTAGTAGCTTACACTGCCAGTTTAAGGGAAGGAGCAAGGTCTCGTTGGAGACTTTCTTCAGATAACACTGGAATCTGTGATGGTTTGATGGGAACAGGTCTAGGAGAAAGTGCAGAAGATCTTCAATCATCAATTATCTTTGCAAAAAACAAGCAAATGGCAGAGGTATCTAATACTGATATTGAAGTGCTATGTTCAACAAATAAGAGCGTGACAGATGCTAAAGCTGCCAATGATGAAATTGATTTAAATTTGAATGTGCATGATGTATACGTAGTCCAACATGAATGTGAAAGGACTGGAAGATACAAGTCTCATAAAGGAACTGCTTTTAATTTTGACGTAGCGGATGAGGATCGACTTGGAAAACCAGATCCTTTACCGCAGAAACATCAAGAAGATAGTTCTTCCCAGAATCCTGATTTGACTGAAAGAAACTTACTGCAGTCTCCACTGCACAATGTCCAGGTATCTAAAGCAGGTGATAGTCTTTGCAATGCCTTTTCTGGTGGTTTAGCAGAGTCAATGCTTGACACTTCTCCTTTGCAAGGGCAAGTTGAACAGCTTAGCATGAGGCTGCAGGCACTGGAGAGTGACAGAGAGTTTATGAAACAGACCATTGATTCCCTAAAAAGAGAGAAAGAAGAATTGACATTGCTCAAGGATATAGCTCAGCAACTTCGTGATTTGAAACCACCATCCAAGAGCACCAAAGTTGTCAAAAGTCCAACCCCACAAGAGGATGCATCAGTTTTAAATTTCATGAAGGTATACTGTAGTCTGCTTGTATTAGTTGATGTTCCTGTTGTATATTTTGCTTGATGTTTGGCATGCATTTTCCTGTTAAATCAAATAATTTGTCTTCAAATGTGTCTGTGTATATTTGTTTAATAGTCTATAGTTTCTGAACTTCTTGGTAGCAGTCTATTTTTAATATTTATTTATATAAATTTTGATTAGCAAGTTTTTGGAGATTTTAAAATGTATGTTCATTTTCTATTCAAATGTACAATGCAAAGCAACAATCTGGGTGGGGCAATGTTGTCAGTGCTGTTTGATCTAGCTTGTTTCCGGGTCTGGCTATTTAACATAATCTGTCAGACATGATGGAAATTAATGATACCCTAGAAGCTCTCTTCTGCTATTTATGTACTGTTTACTAAGGTGGGCTGTAGAGAATGGCTTATGTAGTTTCAGGCTCCTATAAAAGTGAGACAAAATTATTGCTTTTCCAGGAAATCTTATTATAATTCATTTGGCTGTGATGCTGACTTTTGTCTTATGAAAGCTGTAACTCATTCTGCCACTATTATTTGTTTTCAGGGTTCATTAAAACTTTTACTGTTTGTTATATCATACAGTTAAAAGTTCAAATCAAATATGTACCCATACCAATGTAAACTTTGTTACTCATCGGTCACACAATGAAGAAGGAATTGCGTAAATAGGAACTTTCTTTTATAGACAATTTACATAAGGTTTCCTTTACTGTATTCCAGTGATTTACTGCATGATGGCAATCCAGAACATCCTTCTTTTCCGGACAATTTGCATAAGGTTTCCTTACTGTACTGTTTGCAGACATTCACTGCATAATGGCAATCCAGGATCTTTGTTTATTCCTTTATACATTTTTTAGTCCACTTTATACACATGGAATATTGAAATCTGTGCTGGGGATTGTAGCTAAAAATTTCCGATCATTCTATTTTTTACTAAGAGTTGTTTCTTATATGATTATATTGCCCTTTGATTTTCAACCGAACATTCTGAAATCTCCCTGTATCTTATTTAGTTTTGAAAGCTTAATGGTTTGTTATTAGAATAATTTATGCCTTAAAATTTTCTAATTAAGATTTGGAATGAAAATTTCATCTGAAGTTGGCCATTTAAATTTTACCTCTTCTAGGCAGACCCCAGGGCCCATATTCGTAGTTCCCATTGTCATTTTTGACGACATTTCTTGGTTTTTTTGAGGCATTGACTCGAACACTGTTCTGAGTGTTGCTTATTCTGAACATGTTGTATTCGATTGCTCTGAAAGTTGGGCTGATTTAAGAAACTGAACATTGTGGAATCTATTTGTATCTAATGTGCTTCAGAAAGCTAAATAATATGCTATTATAATAACTGGTCAGCTGCAACTTTCTAAGAAAAATTTGAAATGAAGCATATTTATAGTACGCTATTATTTATTCTATTTCCAGGGGATTATGTTGATTCGATAGACAACATTTGATGAAACCCATTGACATGGAAAATGTATCCACTAGTCCGAGGAAATGGGTCTTCGTATTTTTTGGGCATGCATATGGGAAGTATGGGGTTTGAACATGTCTGAGACTCTGATATTCTTTGAGGAGAACTGCACCTATGCTGTCTGATTGTTCTCAAGTTCATAATGGGCCTAGGATAAGGACATAAACTCTGAATATATTAAAGTTTCCGGCAAATAATCTATGATTTCTCCAGTTTTACACTGATACAACAAAACATGGTAGAACTAGATACCTTAATTTGCTTAAGTGCACTACTTATATGTAGTCTGTCTTTACTGTTTTACTGGATACCGAGACAAATGTTTTCCTTATTTCAGATGGAAGGCGGAATAATGAGCTGAATCTTGCAGTATGTTACTCACAATTTGTTTATTGTGCATGGGCAGGCTATGTTAAGTTTTTCCATATAGTGTTTTGCAACATTCAAAAATTGTCAGTTCATGCCTGGGGTTTTGGAGCAGTTATTTTTCCTGCAGGCATCTTGTAGGGGCAGGAATCTGTATCAGCTGCACAGTACAAAGGGTACTATCATGTGGGTTGCTGGTAGCATGTTAACTTCAACCTATCTACACCATTGAACATGGGCCGTACACAACCCATCATATGAAACCATCTCAAGCATGTGCTGGCACATAAGTCTTTAAAAGTGGGTGGTCAATATTCAACTCTTCTCATGTTTGTGAGATCGGAGTGGATTGAGGAGAGACTATAGAAATGTTTATGTCGAATTATGGTATATTTACTTCCAGCTTGTATTATCTTATATTGTAAACAGCACCAAGAAACGTGGCAGATACATGGACAGGAGCAGATGGGGAATGGGAAGTGAGGAGGATTTGCAGATAGATAAGTGCGCAAACTTTTTTGACCTGTGGGACCCCAGATCTTCAAGTTTGCTCTTCTAGTATCATGTAAAAGCATTTGGCAAATGCATTACTGACACGGAGTAGAAACTTACAATATGAGAGTACACCACAGGTTTACATATATGATATATGTACCAGAACTCAAGACGATCCGGTCTCTATGGATAGTAGTGACCACAAAATGGTGCAAGAATCCGAAGTTTGTGTAACAGTGTTCAAAACTCACCTTATTAAAGAACGTTATAATGTGAAGAACATAATAAAGAAAAGAAAACAAATTGCAACAATTAATGCTGGTGGCAAGACTATAACATAAGGTCTTAGGCGACTTTCTGCTAACAAGGGAAATATGTCTCCGCAATACAATTGGTGTGAATAGATGGTTAATACGTCAATGCATGATTTGAGTGTTGCTAGGAGAATGACCAATGGGCATGATAACATAAATCTGGAGTGCACTATGTAATAGTTTTACTTAGAGAAATAATTTTGAACAATATATGGTACTGATCACATTCTTTATGTTATTACTTATTTATGATGTATTTCAGATCCATTGTCTTTATTTCTGTAGATATTGTCCCCAAGAAAAGAGAAAAAAAGGTTCATTGATGAATAAATTAATATGAACAATTATTTAGCAGCGAAGATAAAGCTCTTAAAGACATCAAGGGGACAAATTCATAGTATCATCACTAATATGAATGTGACATATGGAATGGCAAAGCAGCACTAGTGACATGATCGACCAGCAAAATTCGAAGTGGTAACTTGATTCAATGCAAAAATCAGATTACTACTACAATGTAATTCCTTCACAATCTGTAGAACTGTTATTAGTACGTTCACTTCTTAAAAATATAAAGCACATTTAGAATTCTAAAATGAGTGGAATCTGCTGGGGTTTCCAGCCATTCGTCCTGCATTTCTGAAACTATTATAACATATTGCCTCAAGAACTACTATGCCTAGCTTCCTTGGGAAGAGAACCATATGATGCTGCAAACTTCATAGATGCATCTTTGGGTGTTGAGAACATGGTTATAACATTTGGATTTGATCCAGAGTTCTGAGAATTGCAGGGTCAAGTAAGATTAGTGTATTGATCTTACTCAAGATTCAAAACTCTTGTTTCCATCGAAACTTTTTGAATGATTTTGATTTCCAGATATAGACTTGCCAATTTTTTTGGAAGACTAGGCAATCTCATGAAAAAGCCAGGGTTATAATTACGAAAAAAAGCTAACCCTATCTTTAGGAAGTGGATCCTTGGTTGGAATTGATTCGATATTGCAAGGCTCTCATACAGCCCCTTGTCAATTTTGCAATTTGCAAAACTGCCACTCAATTTAGATTTATCATATCATATGGTAACGGGATTCTAATTGTTAAATACGTTGAACTTAGCCTCCTTTTATGCATCACTTTCTTTGGTGAATCCTTAGGTGCAGAACACTTACAGAGTAACAAATATGCCAAAGACTAAGTTGCCAGGAAACGTGGGTACTGGTACGGGGACGGGGATGCCACTTTTTGAAACAGGGTACTTGGGTACGTCAGGGGTACTGTATATATATATATATATATTAAAATTTATAAAAATAAAACATGTCACATCACATCATACATGTATATTTGATATTTCTAAATTCAATGATTCATATGAACATTTACATTGAAAATTTGAAACATAAAATAATAAATTTGATAAATCATATGACATAGACTCATAGTAGATATCAAGTGGAAGACTGGAAGACTGAATGGCATTTCCAGACATGAAAAAGAAAGTTCAAAACAGTAAACATTGAACAATGAACAAGATAGCTGATTTGGCTTCCTCAAGCCATGTCAGCAGCGTCCTCGGGATCAATGTCATCAGCATCACTAAGGTTCTCTGTCAGGAAGCTCTCTAGATAGGCATCGCTGGAGTAGTGAGCACGGAGCACTAGCAGTGAGAAATGGAGTGCCGCGCAGGTTTAGGTAAGGGGTAAGTGCCCACATAACATGTGTTTCAATGTTTTATTTTTTAATTTTTAAAATTTTAAACATCAAACATTGCAAATCGACCCCCCTCGATGGCAAGCTAAGGTAAATTTCCCAACGGCCGTACCTCCCGAGTACCCAAACATGCGGTACGGCGTACCAAAATCCATGCAAGTACCCTGTTTTCATAAGTGAAGTACCCGGTACGCGAGTTTGAATTTGGGTACGGCTGGGAACATACCATTGAAGTACCCAAGTACCCGGTACGCGTACCCGACCCCCCGGTACGGGTACCCATGCAACATAGGCCAAAGAATATGGGCTTGTGTCCACCTGCTACGCAAAACATTTTTATGCATAATGGTTTACACTGGTCAACTTCTTTTGGTCAGTTCATAGTTGCAAAATACTTGCATTCTAACAGATATGCTAAAGAATCTGGACTGATGTCTAATTGCTAGACAGAATTTTTAGGCACAATGGCTTGCACTTTGTTGTACCAAGCGGCAGAAACAAATCCTAGTATTCATTTTATTTGTATCATATAGTTATCTTTGTTCAATTTGGAGGCAAACTTCTGATATTGTTCTTGAATCTGTTCGTAACTTTCTGTGTTTTTCCCAATTGATTGATATATATTCCAGGACATGCTTCTTCAGGGTGTTTTCATTGTCTCATTTCTTTATCTTCCACCTATTAAAGCGGTTCCATGTTGATTTCTCTCTAGGCAGGGATCTGATTTTGTGGTCTTGGAACTTGCCTTGTGCCATCTTGCTTGGATGTGAAGGTGGAGGACAATTTCTTTCTTGAAAAAAAATTAACAATTGATTTTATTTGGAATTACAGGGAATTCTATCGTTCAACATTTTGAGAAGTAATATGCACAAGTATGTATTGCTTTGAACCTTTCACCTTTTTAGGTTCACATGGTAATCCTTGTTTTATAGATTGTAGTTTTGTTTTACTTTACTTTTAATAAATGCTATGCTTTCTGTACGATGGCTACTTCAGGAGCACGGATGTTGGTTCACGCAACATTGTGGGCTTGTCACACCTGTTGGAGAAGACACCAACAAGGAGCATGTCCACCTGTCTTACCAGAGTTGTGAAAGTCAATTCCTTCTCAGAGGCCAGAAATGGTCATCCAGATAAAGCAATGGAAGCTGTCATGGTTCAAAACAGACTGTACAATGAGTAAAGGCTCTGCATCTGAATCCTCTTTCTATATTCTTTTATTAGAGGTTACAAGGCAATCTATCATGCAAGTCATGACTTGTGTGGCCTCTTTAAGATTGTTGTTTTTGCCTTGTGATTGTATACTTAATTCACGTTGCGTGGTGAATTTGTTCTCTTATATGATTGTAAGCAGGCTGACATGATCTGTTTATTTTGACAAAATTTACAAATATTTGGTCCCCGAGGACCATACTTTTTGTAAATGCATTCAGAGGTATGCATATATTCTGCGTCATTAGTAAGTGTAAATTTTGCCTCATTGTAAGCTTTTACAAGCATTCAATACTATTTTGGATAGACTTACTCTCTAGTATTGAGTGTTCAATATAAATGCAATAAAATGTCTGAAATGCTTCGGTTGCATTTATTCTTGGTAATATGTTTATTCATAATTAGAATTTAGAACTGGTAAAGGTCAATGCCGGTTACACAACTTATAATGTCAGGACTTGTCTTCGTAAAGACATGTCCATTACTAAAGAGGTATATATATCTCAAGAGCAAAGGAGGCTAGTTGTCTTGGGTGGGTTGGCACACAATTCTCTTTATTGGTCTATTAAGTGAGCTTTCATTCTTGCAATAATTGGATGTTAGGTTGATTATTTGTGGCTTCAAGCTTATGATCTCATCAATAAAAGGCTACTATCCCTTTATAGGGAGGGAGTAGTAAAAGAGCCTTTTCCTTCTATCTATAGGGAAAATTTGAGTATTGATTATAGTACGAGGGGAATCCCTTTCGATTTGCGACTATGGTCACGAATCAACATTCTTTGATTGATATCTTTCTCTCTTGCTTATTTGGTTAGAAAAGAAAATCAATCGGATCAACTTGATTTGTTGGAATTGGTAGACGTGGTAGGCGTAGGCTTTGGTAACCATAATGGTTAGGGTTCAAGTCCCTCTATTTGCACTAGCCAAAATGATTTATGTGATCATCAACCACAAGTTGCAAATGATGGGCCAGACCTATCTTCCCCTTCCTCTATTTGTTTATTGGATATCGACCGATTCATCCATTATCTTCCCTCTGGTAATCTCCTAACCAATTAGGGGGAAAGATATTTAAAGAACCATGTCCAAGATTACTATTGATTTATTTCTATCTATATCCTTTTTTTTCAATGGAAAATATCTCAATTTCTCTTCATAAATAAGAATGGAAATTACATTCTTCAGGTGCATACAACACATTACATAAATACGTTTTTAAAGCATTCAAAGATAAACAATCAAATGGATCCTCGAGAGACAAAAAAATGTTTTAAAATAAGTCAAGATTTAAAGAAATCGTCAATTTTCCCTTTCTTTCCATGTCCATTCTCCTTGTGATGGATCTACAACTACCATTTGTAAGCTAAGTCGCCTGACACGGGGACACGGGACACGCAGGACACGAAAATACGAGAGTCCGACTCCGACACGGTGACCCCCGGAATCAGGACACGTAGGACACGTTTTATATACATATATATATTTTTTTAAAAATATATTAATATTTAAAAATATAGACATATAGATCCAAAAATCTTTAGAAACTAGAACATTTACAATTTACAAATATGAAATATTCAATAGAAATTAGAATAAAAACACATTAATGATTAGTAGATTACACATTGTCATTCACAAATCACGATTTAGTATTCAATATTCATGAATCACAACACATTTCACATTTGTCATTCACAAATCACAATGAATTATGAGACACATAGATGCATGTCGGAACCATATTTCTCATTAAGTCATCAAAATCAAAATGTATACATATATGTCGGAATGCCACTGGGCACTGGCAAATACCAAATAGACTAATAGTAAATACAAAAACGGGTGGATCAAGATGGGAGAATCCAATATGTTAGTAGTCCTCCTCCATGCCTGAATCAACATACTCATCACTGCCACTGCCCTGATCCTCATCCTCCTCATCCTCATCCTCCTCCCCCTCCTCCTCCTCTCTGCCCATCTGACGACCTGCATCTGCTGCTGTGGAGGATGACCCCTCTATACGATCACTATCATTAAAAGTGACCGGCTCTAGCACTGGATCATTAAGATCCATGTTGGCTAATGCCAACTCAGTACTGCTGTCCAAACCCATATCATCAGGAAAGACATCCCACATCTTTGTCTTTCCCTTCACCCACTCCTCCCTCTTCCTGTAAATAAGATGAAGGTTGGAGTGCACATACACCATCGACTCTGCCCTGGACTGCTCAAGCCTGCTCTTCTTCACACTGTACAAGTTCCCATATGTGCTCCAATTCCTCTCACAACAAGAGGATGATGTAACTTGAGAGACCACCCTGAAGGCTGACTTCTATAGAATAGGGGATGTTGCCCCATGAGTTTCCCACCAAGCATAGGGTTTCTTACCCTCCCTATCTCTAAGCACATCATAGCCTCCAAATCTTCCAGTGCCAGTGGAAAAATCGCCCTCCTCCGCCTCCTCAAGCATGTCTCTATCCTGAAATAGCCGTCTAAGTGCTATCTTCCTCCCATTTGCAATCTCTGCATCTATGTGAGGAGGGACTTTGTGTGAGGCCCCCGATCCACCAGTGAGCCACTCCTGAGTGTAGAACTTGGGGTTCAAGGAGTGGGCCAAGCAATGCAAAGGTGTGCAATTCTTATCCCACCTGGAGATAAGAATATCCCGAATAATGGTCCATAAGTTCTCTGTCGATGTCCCATACTCGGGACACTCATTCTCCATGACAATGGACCTCATGGAATCAATCATGGAATCCCACCCCTCATAAACCTCTGCTAGGATGGGCTGGTCCATGTCTGCAAACCGCAACAAAGAAATGATTGGCTCCATGATCTTAATGGTAAGATCCACCGTGTCCCACCAACCATCATTTAACACCATGTCCCACCAACCATCATTTAACACCATGTCCTTCACCTTTTGTGAAGCAGCCTGATCTGTCTTTCTCCAAAAAGCCCAAAACTCTGAAATCACCATGGACCCAAGAGCGGTTTTGACCTCCCTCAACCTCTTGAGCATGATGAATGAGGAAGCAAACCGAGTATCTGCAATCTTCAACAATGAAAGCTGTGTGTACTGTTTGTAGATGGTGAGGGCATTTGTGTGGTTTTGTACAAAGTTACGGATATGGCGTGCATTCTCAATAAGGTCGTCAATCCATGTCACATCCGAAGCAATGGATTTCAGTGCTAAATTCAAGGAATGGACAATGCAAGGTGTCCAAAAAACCTGTAAGAGCAATAAAAGCATGTATCAATGACTCTACAACACTAACATTGCAATGACCAAATTCAAACAATGAGCAAATTAGAAATGAAAGGTGTCCAAAATGAACATACTTGTGGATATTTAGCTTCCACAATCATGCCAGCAGCCTTGAAACAGGTGCATTGTCCGTGATGATTTGTACACACGACTCAACACCTACTTCTTCAATGGTTTTGATGAATAAATCACCCATAAATTGTGCATCCTTGTATTGCCCAAGAGCATCCACCGCTTTCAAGAACAACGCTCCATTTTGGGAAGATACCATGAAATTGATGAGTGGATGGCGTGCGGGATCCGTCCATCCATCAGAAACAATACTCACACCGCATGAGGGCCATGTTGTTCTAATTGGTTGAAGGATTTTATCTACCTCCTCCTTTGCTTTAACCAACAATGTGGTTCTAAGCTTCTCTGAACCAGGAGGCACATAACCATTTGGAGCTCGTTCCAAGATAGTTTTAACCATCTCAAAATACAATGGTGACCGTGCAACATTGAATGAGATGAAGTTGAGGTAGAAGAAAAATGCAATGGTAAGGTCTACCTCTTCTCGCGCCTCTTGTTGGAAAATCCTATCCATTGGACCACCTGTAGATTGCCTCTTTCTTGTTTGATAAGTATCCCCACGCCCACGCCCATGAATGCTAGGTGGAAATGGAGGCTTGGTGCTAGAGGACTTCCTCAAAAATGGAAGAGGATCATCCTCTTTTTTCTTGCTTGCTGCTGCCACCTTCCCTAAGCCAACATGATCCTCTCTTTCCATATCCCTCCTTTGGTTAACAGTCACCACTTTGCATGAAGAAATCCCACAAGAAGGAAGGGCCAACAAATGGCCCTTAACCTGGAAATATGTGCTCTTGAACTCATGCTTGCAAAAATTGCATTTCCAAGACACATTGCCTCCCCCACCAAGCTTTGCCCTGAGCCCATCTTTCCTTGTCACATACTTCCATAGAGGGTATTTTTTTTCTTGGGCTTGTTGTCTTGCTAAAACAGGGTTAAATGGAGCCATAGAATGAGCTCCACTAGCAGCTGATGGAGCACTTGACGGAGGAGGAGAACCGCTTGTGCTTGGTGGAATAGGAGGGGAGGCACTAGATGGTGCATTTCTCCCTCTCCTTTGCCCCCTACCTCCTGCCCTAGCTGATTGAGACATTCCTTTTCTTGTGTGATGGTTGAGCTTGCAATCCTCTCCACAAATCCATCGGAATGCACTTGGAATCGCTTGGAAACAATGGATAGCCTTCAAATCTCCTTCACCTGCACATACAACTCACTCTCAGCCAACTCCTTCCTTGCAAATGACAAAAAGAAACTCAAATTTTGTTTTTAAAACAAAACCGACCGCACTTTTCCGGACTTTAGCGCACTTTATGTGTCCTGTTTTCGGGATTCGTGTCCGACTCGCATTTGCATCGTGTCCCGATTTCGGATTCGCCTGAAGATCGAATCGGACACGAATTGAGATCGAATCGTGTCCGATTCGATCCCCACGGGACACGAGGGGGGGTTCCAGCGAATCCGGTTTCTTAGTTTGTAAGTCAACTCCCAAAGACACACTGTTCACCAAAGGAATCTGATCCTTATCTGAATCAGAATTGTCAGATTCATGTGCTCTCATCATTCCTCTAGACGAAGTATCCATAGTTACCACAACTCCTGAAGAAGAGAAATCCAAAGGTTGCAGACTCTCTGTTGTTTGTTTGATATCATCATTCTTTATTTTGGATTCTTCTTTATTGACTTTCTCAACCTCATTAGAGGGCAATTCTTCTTTACTCTCTTTTTTAATCTTTCGAGGAAGGAGGATCATATGGTTGGTAACTTTTAGATTTGAAAAATTGTCCTCCTTTTTCCTTTTAGGTAGACTTCTTGGTTGTGGACAAGTTTCTTGAAGATGACCTGTTCGATGATAGTGCTGACACCTAAAGGTCGTATTTTCATAATCCAGACTCTGTATGAATTTGTACTACTAAGGTCAATCTCCACACAAATATGAGCATATGTAAACAAACCTTGTCGGGTCCTCTCTCTATCATACTTCAAAAATCCACCCAAAGTATTGCCAATATCTTGTAAGACTGTATGGTGCCAAAAGGGAAGAGGCATATTTGGAAGCCACACCCAGATCAACATTTTGGATACCACCATAGTAGCGGGATCAAACTTCGGAAAGCATGGTGTAATAAAGAGCCTTGCTCTTCCCTAGAACCAAGGTCCCTCATAAAATATTTTCTTGTAATCATCATGCAATAAAAGTGTACTACAAAGAAACTTTTAGAGCACAAAAGGATCTCACAATTTTTGGTCCAGTTAGAATATATCCATTGGTGTAGATCTTTTGATCATGGCCAAAGACCATTAAATCTACATATGGATGCTTCAAATTTAAGTGTTAAGAAAAGCTCATTTACCTTTGAATTCTTGGCCTCAAAATTTTGGCACCTTCGTCGATTTCTCAACAATATACGGATTTGGTAGAACTGGCAACTACGCTAATGAAGGAGATGCTTTGTATCCAATTGCATCCTTGTAAGAAATTGGAATAGAGGAAGAAGGTAGCCCATAACTCATTGCTCACCCACATAACTCAAAGACCAAATATATGGTAGAGTTCTTATAGATATTGTAATCAAATAGAGCGAGTACATCCTTCAATTGCTTCCCACATAAAGTGATCGTAGTAAATCCACAGGGATCCCCACTTTGTCTCGAAGTTTTGTTTGAGGAGAATGATGTGATTTGAATTTTTTGCCAAAAAAGAAATGGATTTTCCCTGCAATATTCCTTACAAAAATTTGATATTCCTGCCCACAACACTTACCCATATTAGAGGAAAGAGTCTGGCCTAGAGGAGCTCTCAAATTTGCTCGAAATGTTGATCTACACTCAACAAAGATCAATCTCCTCTTAGAAGGAATAGATCGACACTCATAAATAGATCTATGTTTAGGTATGGTAGATTTGATTATAGTAGTATGAGATCTACTCACAAATATACCAAATCTGGAAATGGTAAAATTCCAGTTCTAAAATTTTTGTTTGGGCTTTGTGTGTGAACACATTACCATTCTTTGCTTCTCTTCCTCTACATTAGGAAAAATTCTTCCCATCTTCCCTACCTCTTCACCCTCTATGAATACCAAATTACACAAAACTTGTTGAAGCTCCATAGAGGATATGAACCAATGTTGCAAATGTCGTCTCGGCGAAAAAATCGGTAGGGTCCAGAAAACATCGTTTCGGAATCAACAAACTTAAAAAAATACAAAAATATTCTTTTTTTTTCAAATTTTTAAACATCTAAAGCAACATAACATCAAATAAACACATTGCCACATGGATATGGAAAGAAAACTGATATATAAGATAATAAGATGTCTGGTGATACATCACACGCAAAAACTGAATCGTGTTCTGATTCCTGAATCTCGAGTCATAAAAAATATAACAAATGTTAATCATCATGACTCATGAGTCATCTACAATGAAATCAAGTAAATAAACTATTGATTCACCCTACCCCTTTTACGGCAAAGGTAATCGCTGTGGAAATGGCCCGTCCTCTAGAACTAGGAGCAGGTGCCCTTGAGGCTCGTGGGCCTCGTACTGGGCTCTGACGTCCTCTAGAAGAAGACCCTGCAAAATGATGTCCTCGCCAAAACTAATGTCCTATAAAAGAAGGTAGAGCAGGTACTCCTCTACCACTACCAGTGCTACCATCGAGTCTATCTCCCTCTAACTCTGCCTGTGGCACACTCCCAGTCCTAGACTCGATGTGAAATTGAAAATCCTCTGGAACATCCTCATCCAGAGCCTTTGTATCATGATCACTATCATGATCTTTCTCTAGCCAATCAGGGGTTGCCTCCACAACAGGCTCCTCACACCCCACCTTCCACGTAGCAGTGGTGTCAATCCCATCCAATGAAATGGCCTTCATGTCGACTTTTCTCTCAATTTGCTCATCCCACAACCTAATATTGTAGTAGATGTAGACCAAATCATTAAGGCATTGGGTATCCAACCTGTAGGAGGATCATAAATTATAAAATTATAAATTTATAATACATAAAGTAGAAGGCACAAGGGCATAAAATTATCAATTACAATTTAATAATTTATAATGAATTTGAAATTCTCTAACCCGTTGCACTTTTTGGAGTGTACTTTTTCAAATACACTCCAGTTGTGCTCACAATTGGAAGAGCTACATGTTTGGCTAAGCACTTGAATGGCAAGCCTATGTAGAACAAGTACTTTGGAGCCATAGTTCTCCCACCAAGTATCTACAACAAATTAGAGAAACATAAGAAAAGACAATGAAATTTAAAACAAAGAAATAGAAAATGAAATTTGAAACATGAAACAAGGTGAAGCTTACTTGGCATTACGTTGCTCCTGTCATTAATAGCCATCTCAAACCCAAATAATTCTATGGACCTCTTATACACTTCCAGCTCTTGGGAAAGCTCTGTACGGTCAACTGCACTAGGCACCATCCTTTGGACACATTCGTAGAATCCAACCATAGCCTCTCCATCAAATCTAAATCCATAGGAGTAGGAGAACGTAGGGTTGAGGTATAACCCTGCAGCATGAATGGGGCGATGGAGTGTGTGGTTCCATCGTGCATCAATCACCCCCCATATCATCTGTTGTCTCTCCTACCCTCGATCTCTCCTGTCCTCATAATAGGCATGGATGGATTCTTTGGCTCTATCCATGGCCGCATACAGGTAGCCCATTGCGGGCTTCTCTCCATCAACCAAGCGAAGAACCTTTACCAAAGGTTCAGTGATGGTGCACACCTCCTTCACCGCATCCCAAAAGCTCTCTTGGTATGTAACGAGCCTGAATGTGGCCTGCCCCTCTAGTCTAGTGTTAAATGATAAAGCACACCACTTAGGTGAAAGGAACATTGCCTGCAAGTCCCACATAGAACTCAAGAGAGACTGAAGAGAAATAAAGCTAGTGGCAAAGAGTGTGGTGGTAGGTCGCACCAACTCTTTGTCACCTATGAACTATCTCATCAAGCTAAGCACCATTGCATGATTGTATATGAATTTTTGTGATGCTCGACGCTGAATCAATGGTATCCTTGATCCAATCAATCTTTCCTATATCCTCTAAGATCAAATCAAGGCAATGGGCGGCACAAGGAGTCCATAACAGTGTAGGATACCTGGCCATAAGCATCCTACCAGTAGCCACATAATTCGCAGCATTGTCCATTATGACTTGGACAACATGCTACATGCCAATCTCTTGGATGAACTCATCCAACAAGCCACATAGTAAAGCCGCACCTTTAACATGTGCAGATGCATCCACGAATTTCATAAACATAGTCCCCCTGGGACAATGAACCGAGAAGTTGAGAAGAGTTCTACCTTTCGCATCGGTCCAACCATTTGACATCACAGTGCATCCTGTGAATTCCCATGATTCCCGAAGCTCCTACACAACTCGTAGTTGCCCCAATAGATGATCCTATATAGGACGACAGAGGGGACGGGCAACCAAAGGGGTGACACAAGAGGGTCTCGATCCCCAAGATGGATTGGTTGTCACGCCAATTGAGGCACTCTTCACTTTATACTATCCAAGCCATAGATAGTAAAGGGGGAGACCTTGATCTACTCCCGACAGGAGAGATCTAACCCAAACACCAGATCAAGCTATGTAGATAGGGTACGTAAGGTGAAGGGTGAAGGACCCTAGATTTAAGGAAACAAGGTCACTGTGGAGGCTTAGGAAAGATAAGATTGGACTTTGGATGTTTAGACATAGTGACTTGAGAATTAAGTATGATTCCAGGATTCAAGTGCTAGGACAAATGATCAAATATGACTGCCTTGGGAAACATGATCCTTAAATCAGGGAAAATGGTCCCAAGGAGTAGATCTGAAGAGTTAAGGATTTCTAGCACAACTTGTAAAGAGATTTGACAGTATCAAGGTACACAAGCTCAACAGACAAGGGTTTAACAACCCGACAAACAAGCTAACCAAGGAGGGTGCAAGGGTTAAAGATCAATGCCTAGGGAAAAGGGGTAGATGGAATCCTCGGAGCATGACGCCATTAAGAACCCACCTAAGGTTTGGCCTTAAGATAAAAACCCATAAATGGTTTGCTAGTAAACCAAGTAATCCAACCCAGAGAATTTTCCGAATAATTTGAAGTAAGGGTTTTAATGAAGAAGTAACTGCAGACAAATGGAATAGATGAATAACTCAAGAAAAACAATGGTACTTACCTCCTGTGACTTGTAGATGCCAAGTGCAATGATGTTCCAACTCCCTCGAAGCAATTTCAAGTTGATTTGACAGCTCCCAAGGTGAAATCGATTTTCCTCCAAAAGCAAGTGTGCCCCTCTTCCTGCAGACGACAATCTCAATGAGAATTGATTTACAGAAAAGGAAAGTAAATGATGCAAGAAGAATCAGATAGCATAAATATTGATCAAAGATACAATAAGAACTACTCCCTGATTATTTTACTCATCCAGTGAAGAGATCCGGAGAAGCCCCATGAAATCCTTCAGTGAAATCGCCCTCCTGCAGAGCACGCATCAAGCAAAACGTCTAGCATGGAAAACTCATCAAACAACAAAGATGTGACAGGATGTCAGAGCTACAATCAAGCATGAGAACAATCTATTTCAAAGGCACAAGATTTTTCCCAAAATAATTCTTTATTGCCAATGATCCAGAGCCAAAAGTCCCTTTACAATGAGGGGGGTCTCTCCTTTAAATAGGAATGATAGAGACCAAAACCCTAACCACCTTTTTAACGAGTGGTTGAGATCAAAAGATACATAAGTGATAATCAATGGCTACGATGAGCCCAGATAAAATATACACGGATCAACTAAAAAATAGAGGGGGTGCACTAGCTAAGTCGCCCTAGGGGGGACGCACCACATGTAAGTGACTAGACAACATGACGTAAGCTCATGGTGGGGCTAGGAGGTGTACTAATCCTTCTCTAGCATGTCCCCATGGCACAATAACATATAATGACTCATCAATAATAGCATACTGTGACACATGGCCAAATCGTTCCCCCTCAATGACATAATAAAAAGACAAAATAATAGCCTGGAGTGTGTGTGGGCCCCACTGGATGCTGTAACCTGCTCTGGAAGGTGTGGGATGCATCACACAAATCCGCTAAACCAACCTCATGCCAATCCTTTCCCTCAATAGCCCAAATCAAATTCCTCAGTAACCATTTTAACCATTTTTTTTCCTCAGAAAAATCACCTGTGAGAGAATAAGATGCCTATAACTCACTGCCTGGTACCCAAGGGCCAAAACTGACCGTACCAAAATGTCTAGGATGATGGTAATATGGTAATAACAAGTGGCTGGACCCAATGCTCCCTCTGTATCGCCCTGGGTGAACCAAATAAAAATCAAACTGTGCTGTCAAGCCATTTTAAAATGGCAAATCTGCAATAAAGTGACAATTTGAGTGAAATCTAATCCGAAAGTGCCTGCAACTGAAAACTGAGTATCCCAATGGACTCAGAAGGTCGAAATGTACTAGAGATGAGTACCTATACACCCAGTGGCTATCCGTGTAATCATCTGTAGTCATAACCATGCCTAGACAAATAAAAATAATGGTCTGTAAATAATAATAACTATAAAAACCATCAAACCATCATCTGAAACCGGTGTCTACTACATGGAACCATCTAATGGGCATAAAAGGACCATAAACCATCAACATCAAACATCACTGGTCCAACTTATCTCAGATCCTATGGTTGACTTGGTGAAACTGGGTTTGACCAGGTCAAGACTGATCAAAATATGACCCAGGCTTAAATTGCCTGATGCTGTAAGTGCAAATGGTTAAAGTATGCTCTTTTAATCATTCTAATAGCAAGACTTAAAGTATAGAGTAGCATATCATTGACGATTTAAGCAATAATAACATCAAATATAAGTTAAAATAATCAATTACTCAAAATAGAACCTCAAGAATATACTCACTTCATGGCCGTGATCATTTTGCTAGGATTGGGTGAAAGTGAAAAATGCAAGGCTAGGATAAAGGGATGAGTCATGACTATACTGACTTAACACTGTGATATTTTGGATAAGGGAAAAAGGAAATACACACTTAAGCATATGTTGGATAATACGCACACAGGGAATGGCAGTGTCTCACAAATAGAATAAGCTGTTTTGAAAAGTGCTTATTCAACCTTGGCAAATGTCTATTGCTCACATCCAAGCTGAAAAACTCTGTGAGGATCTTTACTAGAACCGTTGTAACTAGGTGCACAACTAACTGTAACTTGAGGTTCTTGGGGACACTTAGAATTAGCTGTCCCTTACTCCATCTCACATCCCAACCCGTAGGCTCCGTGAGGAATTTAATCATTACATAATATCATGGCCAACAGTGTTTAGATTGGCATATATTTAACCACTGCTTTTTAGGCCTTAGGACCCCTTGTATTTTGTATGTGCTTAGAAGCACAACTAATTGCAGATTTCATCCGGGGTGCTTTCACATTTCAATTCATTCAATTTCATAGCCCTCTTTCATTGTGTTGAGAAGCATAGTTTAAATTCATTTCCATGGGCTTGCACAAGAGATAAAACAATAGTTCATTCGTGCATGTAATGATGGTAGTACAACTTGCTTCAGGTTTAGCCAACACAACTCATGCAACTAGGGGGATTATCCACAATCAAGACCAAACATTGGGGCAATCGACTAGAGAGATCAAGGTATCAAATCCAACTCACCTAAGCTCAGGAACCAACACCAGCGGGTTCTCCTGGCCCAGACGGATCAAGGCTTCAGTAAGTTCTGTTGCCAACTCAGAGCCGAGACACAAACTAACAGGGATGCTATCCAACAAAGAGGCAAAAGTGGGGAGGTCCTCCATATCATAGGTTAAAGTGTAAGTCAAGGTAAAAGCAAGGATGGAAGAGAACGGATGGATGGGGAAAGTGAAAGGTGATGCCAAAACTAGCAAGCCATAAATGGTGGGAATGATCACGTCCATTCTCCTAAGGAGGGTGAAACCAATGAGTATAAACAAGAACTTCATATTCTGAGAAAAATAGACCATTTAAATATTCATTGAAAAAACCATGTCCATATAGCATATATATATATACCGCCAGATCATAACCACTAGATACCAAGTCAAGCTACCAAAATGAGCAAAAGAGCAATGCAATCATAACCAATGCACATCCATATACTTGCATATATCATCTGTACCATCCACTGTCACTAGAACACTGCTGCTGTACATATCTGAGCACTATCATACTGCTTTGTATGGCAAAAATAGCTACTTTGGTCATCAAATCTGAGGTCATGAGGCTCAGTCATGGCATAAGGCTGTACTGTCTGCTTTGGGGCTGCATGAAAGTATGAGTGATCCTGGAATGAATGCTCATCAACTGCTGATCTCAAACATCTCAATGTATGGTTGAGAAAAACACTGGAAACTGATCTGAAGGTATGGCAGCCCCGACTACTATAAATGTGATAGCATCTGGCTCCAGCTGGGCCTTGGACAAGTGCTTTGCTGAATAGAGCGCTTGAGAACCTCAAAATCTCTGGTCCTCGTCACTCTGCTACTCCTATCCTCGAACATGCACTCTAGCTTTGCATCATCTTCAAAATATACCTATTATCTGCAAAATGCAAAGAGCTATACCAAACTCGTAGACCGGTTGTCAGAAACATGCGTATATATACAAAAATATAAAAATAGCAGTACTGAAATGAAATGCTGAAAGTAAAGAAACTAATCTACTAACAAAAATTCAAATTTTTATTATTATGCAGGAAACGAAATACACTCAAGACTAACTACTAGCTTCGAAAGCGAGCTTAAGAAAGAAAAAGGTGCCAGACTCAATGGCCAAAAATACTAAACTACTGCTCAAGTGAGTCTATTTAGTTCCTACCTACTCTAACCTACCAGGCAAGAAAGAAGTCCTGGACTAAGTCAAGTCAGGGATGTAATCCCTTAACTCTCTCCAATTGATAGGATGCAAAATACGTTGTCCACTACCAGTAGCTAGAAAGCACATGTCTCCGATACATTGCTCTACCGTGAAGGTCCTACCCAAATGTCGTCAGCCTGTCCGGATCTGATATATAATAAGTGGTTTGGGATGATGACTTGACTCCCAGTAGAAAATCTACTCCTGTTCACAGACTCAAGGATAACTTCGATGTTGCGCATGGGGATAGGATGGACCTCAACATGGTTTTGCGGTTGTGGGGTGACAATTCTTGAGCTCCTTCTAGAAGGAACTTCATTAAATCTAGGTGGACCACCCTCGATGGGAATAACTACACTACCAATCAGGACTTCTCTAATATCTCTTCTCGTCTCTTGAACATCTATATTCGGTTCCTCTTCTCGTGGGTGAATGATATACTTGGGCGTTTCCCCCACAGTCCAAAAATCTCTATTCTCTTTCGAGGGAAAAGGCATGTCTGATTGATCATTGCTATGGCTACTGCCTTCCCCTGAAGGTACTGGAATGCTCATGTTCTCTAACCCATTGGCTGAAGATTCTTAGTGAACATTAGGAATGTGAGAAGGATCATTCTCTTGTTGATTAGACAATTCAGGTGGCAATAAAAATCTAGGAATGTGAGGATATACAGATAAAACGTTAATTTGATTAAGAGAAGGAGATTCTTGAAAGGTAGTAAGATTGTTCAAAGCAAATTCTCCTTTAAGGGCATTGCTGATTAGAGAATCCTCTTGCCAACTCATAGAGTTGTCATTTACTTGCCTCAAAACATCATCTTCCAAGGACATGTGAGATAAATGATTAGGAACATCAGAATAGTGGGATTCATTTACTTGATTCCCTTAATGACAGTTGCAAGGATGAAGTGGATGCAAATTTTTTTTTCAGGTTTCTCTATGCATGTGGTGTACCATTCAATTCTCTTCATTCACCCTATTGGCATGAAATGGTACAAGCCATCAATAGTTCCCCTAAAGGATACAAGAGCCTAGAGTATGACAAAGCTAAAACCATGGGCTTAACATGGAAAGAGCCAAAAATCCATAATGGTTTAGGACATTTTACAATTGATTGGACTAAATATGGTGTACTAGTATCCATTTACATTGTATTTGGTGCTTGGACAAATGTAATGGCAGGCCATTGATAAATATTCTTGGTGTGTTTGCTAGTGGTGCGGTCTTCCTTTTAGCCCATGACTACTATGTTACAAGACTAGTATTAATATTGCAGAACCTTTAATTAAAACCATTCAAGAGATTGGGTTGAACAATGCCATTCAAGTCATCGCTGATAATGCTACTAATTGTAAGGTAGCAAGAGAATTCATTGAGGATATGTACCCTAACATATTTTCATTAGAGTGTTCGGTTCACACACTGAACCTTTTGATGCGCATTATTATTAAGATGAAGGACCCTAGTGATAAGTAGAATGGTGCATTGTAAAAGAGGGAAGAAAATGATAAAATTGATTACCAATCATAGCATGGCCCACCACTTTTTTTGCAATCACTCTAGGTTGAAGCTACTTAAGATTGCAAAGACCATATTCGCTAGCTACTACCTCACTTTCAGGCGCCTTTTGAAGTAAATGAGTCATTGGCTAGTATGGTCTTAAGTGATTCATGGCAGGGTTTGAAAGACAACGTTGCATCACATTTGGTGGACATGAATTTCAAGAGGTGGACATTATTCTTGATGGTTAGTTTTGGGCACAAGTTAGGTTTGTTCTTGATGGTCAGTTTGAAGTTTGAACCTACCTTTGAAGTTTGAATTGTTGATTAAATATTACAATTCTTTGGTAATGAATATAATGCTCTATTTCATTGTGGTTGATGTTATTTGTTAGAGTTTGTTGATGGCAAATCATGACAATGTTATAAGTTATAGCTGCTAGATTATTGATGGTATATGTGTACTGAATGGTTGATGATTTAATAATCATCATTAATCCAATAGTTAGATCTACGTTTTTCATGTTTTCTACAACTAATTTGGCATCCTGTATGCTTTTTTATATATATCTATCCAAATATATTAAAATATGTATTATATAAAAAATGCTCCCAAAACGGAAGCTTTTGAAAATTTCGCTTTTCGCTCCTGCTCCCTCTCCCGCTCTCGCTTCTCGCTCCTGCTCCCACTCCCTCTCTCGCTCTTGCTTCCCGCTCCTGCTCCCTCTCCCGCTCTCACTTCCCGCTCCCGCTCCCGCTCCCAACAACATAGGTTGGACCCCATACTCCCTCTGTAGCACCCTAGGAAAACTAAAATAATCTCATAAGTGCTGAACATGCCATTTTATATGGCAAATATACAATGAAATGATAATCTGACCATAATATCATCTGTAAGTGCTTGAAACTGAAAACTGAGTGTCCCAATGAACTCAGAAGGTCCAAATCTAGTAAGGATGAGTACTCATACAACATGTGACCACCTGGATAATCATCTGTAAGCTCAACCATGCCCAAACAATAAAAATAATGGTCTGTAAATAATAATAATAATAAAAATCCATCAAACCATCACATGAAACCTGTGCCTGATGCATGGAACCATCAAATGGGCACCATAGGACCACCAATAATCAATCTCGAAGATCATCGGTCCAACTCATCCTGAATCCTGCGGTTGACTTGGTCAAATTGGGTTGACCGGGTCAAAACTGATCAAAATAATGACCCAGGCTTAGACTGACTAATGCTGCAAGTGCAAATGGATAAGACATGCTCCTTTAATTATTTCAATAGCAAGACTAAAGTATAAATTGGCATTTACTGGCGATTAAGCAAATATAACATCAAATATAAGTCTAGATTAAAGCAATCAACTACTAAGAAGAAGACTCTCAAGTGCATACTCATTTTATGGACGTGACCATTTTGCTAGAAATGGGTGAAGGTGAAGAGACAAGGGGATGACTTTACAACTTCAACACTGTGACACTTTGGATAAAGGGAAAGGGAAAGGGAAAACCACCTAAGCATATGTTGGACATAAAACACACAAGGAATGACAGTGTCTTACAAATGGAATAAGTTGTTTAGAGGAGTGCCCATTCAACTTTAACAAATGTCTACAACTCACATCCAAGCTTGAAACTAGCTCCGTGAGGATCTTTTCTAGAACCACCGTGACTAGGTGCACAATTAACTGTAACTTGAGGTTCTAGGGGATACTTAAAATTAGCTGTCCCTTACTCCATCTCACATCCCAACCCGTAGGCTCCGTGAGGAATTAATCATTACATTTCAATCATGGCAAGCAGTCTTTAGATTTAGCATACATTTAACCACTTCTTTTTAGGCCTTATGACCCTTAGGATTTTGCATGTGCTTAGAAGCACAACTGATTGCAGCTTTCATCCAGGGTGCTTTACATTTAATTTCATAGCCCTCATCATTGTGCTTAAAAGCACAGTTTTACTTTATATTTATCATGGGCTTGCATTTAAGAAGATATAAGAATGAATCACATAATGCATGTAATGATGGTAGAACAATTTGCTTCAAGTCTTAGCTAACACAACTCAGGCAACTAGGGGGAATTATCCACAATCAGGACCAAACATCGGGGGCAACTGACCAGAGAGGTCAAAGCTTCAGAAACCAACTTACCTAAGCTTAGGAACCAACACCAACGGGTTCTCCTGGCCCAGAAGGATCAAGGCTTCAACAAGTTCTGTTGCACAACTTAGAGCCGAGACACATAATAATAGTTAGTCTATCCAACATAAAGGCATAAGTGGGGAAGTCCTCAATATCACAGGCTAAAGTGTAAGTCAGGTCACAACCAAGAACGGATGATAATGGATGGACGGGGAAAGTGACAAGTGATGCCATAACTAGCAAACCATAAATGGTGGGAATGACCAAGTCCATACTACTAAGAGGGTAAGACCAATGAGTATACACAAGAAATTCTAATTCCCAGTAATTAAATCACTTCTACTCTAAACAGTCAACCAATAACCACATGTATATATATATTGCTAGATCATGACCACTACATACCTAGTTAAGCTACCAAGATAAGTAAAGGAGCATACTAGAGACATCCAATGCACAACCATATACCTACTGGGTCATATACATGTATCCATCACCTGAACCATCAACTATCATTGGAAGACTACTGTTGCATAACTCTGGGCACTGCCATATTATTGCTTTGGATGGAAGACAATGGCCACCTCAATCATCAAATCTAGGGTCATGAGGCCCAGTCATGGCATAAGGATGAAAATATCTGCTCTGGGTCTGTTGAAAATATGAGTGATCATAGAATAGCTGCTCATCATTTGTGGATCTCAAGCATCTCATAGTAAAGGAGTGGGTCAAAAAAGTACTGGAAACTGGTATGACGACATGGTAGCCTCGACTAATATGAATGTGATAACAGTCCTGTTATCACATATATAGTAGCCGGGCTACCATACCTTCTTTTTCAATTCCAGAGCACTATTCAGCCAGTTCCTTTGCATTTGAGATGCTGAGATGAGCATCTATTATGGATCATTATCAGATTATGGACAACAGATATATTCCCCATGCCATGATTGAGTTTCGGGACACTCAGAGAGAGGACTGATGTAGCCATTTAGCCATTTATACAGAGCAGTCAGTAGTGCCCAGAGTTACAGCAGCAGTTTCAGAGGACAGATTTTGGTTCACCTGATGAGCATTCAGGTATATGACTCAGCAGGTATATTTTGGTGTTATGGTTATATTGCTTTTATATTCATTCTTATAGCATGTCTTAGTATTTAGCATCATGATCTGGCGATCATATAGATATCTGGACTTGGTTGTACTTTATATATATATATATATATATATATATATATATATATATATATCATATTGTCCCTACCCAGTTTGACCAAAAGTCAACCATAGGACATGAGGTAGCAGACCTCAGATGCTACAGATAGATGATATATGGTTTGGTACAGGTTACCATGGTGGGCTTATGCAGTGGTTGCAGGCTTATGATGATGATTTGTGCTTTTTCAACACTTTTACAGATTATTATTGTTTGGCCTGCCAGATATGATGAGTATTTATTTTGGACCATGCAGAGGTTTATATGGTGTATGAGTACACTTCTTAGATGGATTTGGACCTTTTGAGTCCAATGGGACAGTCTGTTTTCAGTTCCGGGCAGTTACAGTGATTTTTAGCCTCAGTTGGCTATCCTAGTGCAGATTTGGTCTATCAGAGGCCTTGTCAGAGCAGAGTAGAGATTGGGTGAGTTCACCTAGGGCGCTGTGCATGGAGGGGGTGGTCCAGCCACTTGATATTACCATATTACCCCCCTCCCAGACAGCCTGGTGCCCTCACCTTGACAACGCAGACAATCTAGGAGGCAGTTTGGGCAGTTTCACACTTCCCGAGGTAGTCCAGAAATGGTGAAAATGACTACTGAAGAATTCGATTTGGGCTACTGAGGCAAAGTTATGGCATGGGATGACTTGTGATGATGAGTGGGATGTCTTCCACACCTTCTCCAACAGTCTCAGTTTTCAGTGGGACCCACATCCATCACTTTTGGCACTTTTTGATGATTTTTGGAGCCTTCCAAGGCTCACGACTTTCCTAGAGAAGCACGATTTGGTGTCTCGGTCTTTTATTCTTGGATATTGTGCCATGGGGATTGACCAAGGGTGTTAGAAATTACCCCTTGGACCCACCATGAGCTATGTCTTATGTTTTATCATTATGATTTGGTGGGATCCCCTCTCCTAGGGTGAGTTTGTCCACATATTGTTATATTTTATTATTGATCCATGTATTGTATTGTTGAGATCATCTCAACCATTGATTAGATCTTTTGATCTTTTAATCTTAGCCACTCAGTCAAAAAGTGGTTAGGATTATGGCCTCTCTCCATCCTATTTAAAGGGGAGAGCTTCTCATTGTAAAATCATCTAGAGAATTTGGCTCTTGGCTCTTGGAATAAAATTTCTATCTTTTGGAGTACATGCTTGGATCTTGGAGTGGATGTTGGTTGTTTTGATTGTAAATGCTTTTGTCCATTGCACTGGAGGATCTATTGTAGCTATCTTGCATATTTTGCCATATTTTTTTTACAGGTGGAGAAGACTTCTTTGACAAGTGTGAATTGGTGGGGAGGCTTGCCCTTCAAGCTTGGAGGACGTTTTGGTTAATCAGGGAGTGGTTTTGTCTTTGTACCAACTATTATTTGCTTATCTCTTTCTTGCTTGTATCTACCTTCAACATGTTAAACTGATTTATGCTTTGCTCCTTGGTTTTGACATGTTAGAGGGACACACATGTGGCTTGGAGAAAATCGATTTGGCAAGGGGGCTTCAAAAAAATTCTTCATTTGATCTTTGGCAAAAGTAATCCTCATCTCAACTAGCATTCATCTCTTCATCCAGGTATGCTCCAAAGGTATGGTCTTCTTCTTCCTTGGCTTATCCATAACTTCTAGATCATAAAAACCCTAATTGATTAAAACCCTCATTTTTCACTTTTTCTTAGATCTACTTGGATCTAGCTTGGCTTTGGGTAATATATTGAAAACCCACCTCTATAGCATCCACGACAATTCGGATCTATAGTTTGGTGAGGATTGGCCTTCATTTGACACACTTTCCAAGGCACATTAGTCTTCTTGAGGGAGGTCGCACTTCTTGAGGGAGGCTATTGGGGCTACTTCCAAGAGATGGGTAGGTGAGATCCCACTTGATTCATACTCTCCTCACTTGATAACCTACCCCTAGTGCTTCACTTCTTTGATTTTTGCCTTGTGGGCCCCATTCCTCATTTTGAGGGTTGTGCCCCACTTGGGTCAATTTGGTGATGCATTTTCAATCTCAGATCTATGGAGATCTAGCCATTGGATGCCCATGATTTTCAAGATTCACCTTCATACTTGCCTAAACTACTTGGATCTAGACTTTGGTGGCCTTTGGGTTTGATTTGACACACTTTTCCATGTTTTTAGCCCTCCTTGGGCAAAGTTGCACTTCTTGGGTGATTGAGTTGTCCCACTTTGAGAAACTGGGTGGTTGAGATCCCATTGGATTTGGAAAGAGCATATCTTGAAACCTACATCTAGTGTCTCACTTAGTGAAGTTCTGCCTTGGGGCTAACATTCCTTGTTTTGGGAAAAGTTGCCCACTTGGGTCACTTAGTGAAATATTAGATCTAGTAAGATCCAACCATTACATCTCAAGTAGCCCACTTGATTTGCATCCTAGGTGTCTCGATCTACAAGTTGATATCCTTTTAACTCCATTAGCCCATCCATTTCAAGGCACTAGTCCACCTTGGGCAATTCGCACTTCTTGGGAATTGTGTCAAGTTGTAGATCCCATATGTGGGTATCTCTAGTTTCACCTTAGATCCACAGATCTACTCCTAGCATACCCCTTGGTACCATTTGCACCCCTAACTTCACCTTGTGGGTCTCACTTTGAACCATTTCCATATCCCAAGGAAGTGGGTCCCACTTGTGTATTTCATGGTACTAGATCTTTGTCTTTTCGGTCTTCATAGGTGACCCAACCCATTCATTGGTTGAAACACTTGTCACTCTTTAAACCTCTTCAACCACTATCTAAACTCTTGGGTCCACCTAACCTTGCATTGGTTTCTGTAACTTGCCATTTACACATCCCTAGGAACCTTTGTTTTGGTCCAATCACTTTTGAGTGATCATAGGGTCTCCCCCTTGATCTTGATTTATCTTGATCTAAAGCGAAGAGTGCCTCGGTTGTCGTGACTCTCAACTTGCATTGGGAATCGTGGCATCTCTTGGGTCACCTCTTTAGTTGTCCTTCTCCTTTACCGTCCCGGATGGGATACCTTTAGGGACAACTACAAGTTGTGTGATAACAAGTCCCAACAACATTTGCAAGCACAAGCACCAACACAAGCACGAGAACAAGTGAAGAATGTGTTCTTGGAGAGACTTGAAGCATGGTTGGGGGCAATAAAAATGCTTCGCTTTCACTGACTGGGCAAGGCATTGCTAACAAAGTTAAGAGTCATTTTCGACAAGAGTATTATAAGAGCCCTTACGCATTTATTGGTATTTAGTGGATAGCTTGAAGCATGTGGCACATTAAATCCAATTAAATACTAGATACTACCAACTATTGCAAGTCGTTTGAGAGACTTGAATCTTGGAGGGGGCAATCACATCATCCTGCTTTTATCAACTTGGTAAGCCATCACTGATAAAGTCAAGAGTCATTTTATATGAGTCTTATAGACAAACTTACAAGAGATTTTGCTCATTTATTGGTCTGATTAGTGAACAGGTGGTACATTAAATCCAACTAAACATTGGATACTAGCAACTAATGCAAGTGATTAGTATGGTCTTCCATGGATTCTGAAAAACTGTGTCCATGCCAATGAGGCTAGTCTATTTAATGTTAGAGGAAGATGGGAGGGCAAGCAATAAGCTGCAATCAAAATTAGGAATGTTTAAAGGTTAACAAAAATTATAAAACTTCTAATGAAAATACATTTCTTAAGGAAACATTGTGTCTGTTTCTAATGAGATGATATTTTATGAGATTTAGAGGAAATTGTTTTTGAGAAAAACATTGAATACATCATACCTTTTTATTTTATTATATTAGTTTGAACATCTGACATTGACTTCAAGCAGTCTTGAAAAATATATAGTTGCATTCTACTTCACTACCTTCAAAACTATTAAGCAAAGAGTTTAAAGCAAAAAGAGAAACTTGCGCACGATAGATGATGATTATTTAACCAAGGAAGACTACTTTATGTACATTGCATTGGATACATAGGCATAACTCCCAACAATACGGGAGATTTCTTAATCCCCAATAAACCCATATGTGCTTTATTTACTAGTCTAAAGTTCATATCAACTTAATAACTAGTCTACCTATAAGTCTATTTATAACCTTAAGTTAACATTAGCCATTTTTCAATAAAAAAATTGCAAAGCATTACGTTGTAGATATTATAAAGTTTTCAAGTCGATATTTGATACCTAATTGCATCCTCAAAATTTATTAGCATCACTTGTTCCCTCTCGCCCTCTACCCCCCCCTCCCCCTCCAATCCTGGGTCTTGCCCTATGAATCAGGGGTGTGATGAAGATTGTTAGGACATCCATACCCATACCAAAATTCGGTAGACCTTTACTCATGATCAATCTTCTTACCTTGGTCTTAAGAATTCCCATTATTGCCTCCTTCGTCACAAGAAACACATCTTCCTCTCACACACGAGACATGAACTGTGTGCATCCCTTTGCCGTTCTCTCAAAACTTTTTGGCATACCATCTTTCTTCGCTATTCCCCTTTGTCCCCTCACCTTAACTCCACCTCTATGCTCTCTCATCCTTCAGCTCTCTATGATGTCCTTAAGCAACTCTAGATACATGTTTACTTCTCCTCCCCCTTCTTGCTACTTATTCTCATATTGGGATTTTCGAGAAGCATTTAGAGTTGAATACCAATAAAACAATGAATGAGGAGGGGTTTTAGGTTGAGTTTTTTAAACATGGTCTTCACGCTCGTGATGATCTCATTGTTAATCTTTTCAATCATGTTAAACAAAGGGTTTCCATGGACTTAGTCCCATTCCACTATTCTCCTGATCCACAAATTGGGTTCAAGGGTTGCTCCTAACAATTATAGGATGTTCATGGTGGGCCACACATTCTCAAAGCCATATGCTATTACCCTCCGTCGAAAACTATACGAGGAGCTTGAGTGGAGACATCTTTGGGCTAGAGAACAGGGTAGGTTTATACTTGTGCATTAGACTATTGATCACATCCTCATAGTTTGTCCCATCATTGAAGAGGTGAGACATCACTCTTAGAAAGTATGCTATTGTTTTGTACTTTTGGAAAGCATTTGACTTGGTCCCGTGAGAGGCCTTCTTCTAGAGGCTCAGAAACATTGGCATTTTCGAGACCCGCATGACCACTGTCACGCATTTGTATGAGTTTGTCCCTATAGCCCACAGTCCATGGGGTATCATATTTTATGAGTAGCACCATTGGGACCAAATAAGAGTGCCTTCTCCACGATGTTATGATATCTATTGTGTTTTTTGTTGATGATGTTATCCTCTTGACCTCATCTCCATAGGTCATGCAAAGAGCTAGATGCATTAGCCCTTTTTTACAATCTTTTGTAGTTGACATTCAACGTGGGTAAAACCAAGATTGTGATCTCTATGGGTTGAAGGTCCTCATACAACATTTCTTTTTTGAAGGGGAGGATATCAAGAGCACCAATGTTTATACATACTTGGAGGTTTAGTTCTCGGGGCCTTGTTTTTATTTGAGGCACGCTCTCTAGCTTCGTGTCAACAAGGGATACAAATCCTTAGCTCTACGCAAGAGACTATTTTTGATACCATTTCCAACATATATTGTCCAAGATGTCTCTCATGGACACTGTTATTGGGCCCACAGTTCTTTACGGCTTAAAGGTTTGGGGCTATAATGTCCTCTTCTGCTTAAGCACTAAGAACCCTCCAGCCAACCTATTTAATTCCCATAGGTTCGAGCGGGTATTGACAATCAAGGAATTGATTGAGGACTGATGCCATTGGAATAAAAGAAGATCTTAAACAGTGATATTAAGTCATCAGTAGGTAAAAGAAGGCCATTGGGGCAAGTAGCAACTGACATGCATAGCATGCAAGCCAAACTCAGTGTGCATGTGATAGGAGTTAATTAAAGTGTCTGCATGCAACCTTAACTTCAAAAAAGAAAGGAAAGCAAGTTAGGGCATGCAATCTCAACATGATAAAAGAAGGAAAAAGCGAGTTGCTTAGCATGCTGATGTTATTATTGATTTGTGAGATTCGTATTGAGAGCTCAGAGAGCCAAGCTAGGGTTGAGGGCACATTTCTTAACCAATCAGTGCTTTTTGGC
Organism: Larix kaempferi; assembly: GCA_027924585.1. Lineage (NCBI taxonomy): Eukaryota > Viridiplantae > Streptophyta > Pinopsida > Pinales > Pinaceae > Larix > Larix kaempferi. Next base: position 33,469,380 of record BSBM01001000.1, on the reverse strand, counting down.
AACGGAATCTATCTTCCCTAATCACTTCCACGGGTAGATCATACACGTCTACCATTATTCTTCATCATTGCATCAAAGATTCAGTATTCTTCACAAAGATTCAAGCTAAAGGATTGAGAGGGCGCTTCACATATTCCAAGATCATTGAGGGCGCATTCATCTGAGCCATTCAGGCTCTATCATTCTTACTATTCACCAGATACATTGCTATTGATCCTTGCTGCTGCTTATTGGATCCATTCAACTGGTTCAGAGGCTAATTCCAGAGATCTAATCAAGAAGAGGACGCCTTTACTTCCATGGGTGAATTACATCTATTGGAGGTATCTCATATCTTGACCTAACACTGATGCATGGCCTGCATGTCTCTTCTATACTATTGAGAGGGCTACTATAAGCCTTACTATGGATTATTGGGTTCATATTATCCTTCTGGCACCTTATACATTGATCAAAGGATCGAGAAAGGCGTACCTTCTTTGCATGAGCGAATTGCCATAGAGATCCGCATTCATAACTTGACCTACTGTTGATGCATGGGATGCATGCTTCTTCCATCTTGTTCAGAGGGCCACTATAAGCCTTACTATTGATTATGGGAGCCTATATCATCTTTCTGGTGCATTTATTATTGATCTAAAGATTGAAGAGGGCACCACCTTTGCATGGGTGAATTACCTCAAGGAGCAACTTCCCGAAACTGGATCTAGACTTCATGCATGTCTTGCATGTTAGCTTTATATTATTCTACAGGGCAAGCTCAACACATTGGTATGTACATGCATGTCTTTTGATTTTCTTTATGTTGTAGATCTGATTACTTGGGTTTTAGGGTTCATGTTGTTGATGTATTTGTAACTTCGAAAGATATTCACTTGTACATTGTATTTGTACTTTATTGTATCCCCAACGAAGATGTATTATTCCTCCAATTGGAAGTGTCGTCAGTTGTACTTGCATGTGTCGCAAGTTATATTGTAAGTGTCGTAACTTATACTTGATGGGTTATTAGACCACCTTGATGGGGTCGGCCCTGTATGAGTCATGTGGGTTAAAGGGTTATTAGAGCACCCTAATGGGGGTCGGCCCAGTCAACATTATGTTAAGTGGTTGAGTTGGGGCCGACCTAGTTAAAGTTAAAAGACAAGTGAAGTAGTGTATAAATAGAGAGTGTGTCTCTCTCATTTTACACATTCTCTCATTCACTCACTTCGCATTAGTGAGAGAGAGGAGGAGTGCACGCAAGTGGAGGAGGAGTATGCTGCTGAAGATATCTATCTCTTGGGTTTGATCATTGTGATCCTTGTATTGGTGCTTATTCTATCTCTGAGGAAGTTGCGGGGTTTTTCACCTTCTTGGTTTTCCCTGGTGAAATGTTTTGTGTCTCTTGTCTCTTGTCTCTTATGATTGATATGCTGTACATGTTGTTCTTTCAGTTAAGATCCTAGATCTATTGAATTAAATGATGAAAAACTAACACATGCAATCCCATGCAATTCTCATGCAATATCATGCAATCATATTATCTTTAAGCTATGATACCGGACACGTCCATATAGCCCATCGTGTCCCGTGTCATCGTGTCGGACACGTCCATATAGCCCATCGTGTCCCGTGTCATCGTGTTGGACACGGACACATCCTGACACGGTGTTGGACACGTGTTTTGGACGTGTCCGACACTGTGTCAGGAAGTGTCCCAAAAACAGGACATCGTGTCCCTAAAACAGGACACTTTTAACCCAAAAAAACTGTAAAAAAACAAGTTTACCCTCATTCATTCACATTTTTCAGTGAGTCTTGAGCTCTAAGAGGGTTTTTTTTTTTGCAGGTGAAGAGCATTAGAAGGTTTTCCATCTTGATTTAACCTTTTTTGTATTTTCCAATGGCATTCTGACATCTATGTAATACATTTTGATTTTGATGACTTAATGAGAAATATGATTCCAACATCTATGTAATAGAACATTTTGATTTTGACGACTCAATGAGAAATTTTATGAGTTTCTGAGAACCCACTGCACCGATGGAATTATAGCCCCCCATGTTTGTCATCCTTCTATGTCTGTCGTTTGTGATGTATTTTGATTATTCTTCCATATCCATTTACATATTACATTGTTTGGCTCTTAGTTGTGATGTATTTTTCTTATTCTTTCATTTACATTTACATATTACATTGTTTGGCTCTTAGCCTCTCAAATCAAGTCAGGGAGCACACTATTAAGTATTATATGGGGGAATATTCCACAGACAACATCACAAGGGGATTCATTTCACATAGGGGAGGTTACCCCTTATTTCTATTACTACCCATGACATTCAATCTAAGTGGCATCATCATTGTAAGTGGCATAATCTAAAATATAAAGAGTGTTTAGTAATAGGAAAAGATATTAATAGGGTGTGGCCCCCATCCATGTAATCTAATCAAATAGAAATAGTCCTAGTTTGGTTGGCTTTCTTATGCCTCTCGTGGGCATCCAATAGTGGGGGCAGGGGAAGATAATCACTAGCCTTTTTCCCTTGTTTCAATAGTGGAGTGAGACATATGCATTGTGATTTGTGAATGTGTAATGTCTATTGATTGTAATTTCTATTGAATATTTCTAAATGTTCTAGTTTCTACAAAAATTTGGTTCTACATCTCTATATTTTTTACATATATAATTTTAAATATATATATATATATATATATATATATATAACGTGTCCTTCGTGTCCTAATTTTGGGGGTCGTCGTGTCCGTGTCGGACACTCGTATTCCCGTGTCCTTCGTGTCCCGTGTCCTCATGTCAGGTGACTTAGTCTGAAAGTTTTGGGTATTGAGACATCAAAGGAACAACAACAACTTCATAAACTCTACACAAGAACAAAAAATATCAGTTGGGATATTACAGGGGGCCCTGTTTACTAGAGTTGGATTGGGCCATGATGGAGAGGGTTCAGACCCTTCTCCTTTGATGCATTGTCAAATGCAAGTAGATAATCTCTTCATCGATCATTCTTGTTGCGTTTGGAGCCTACCCTCTCTGTCTTGAGACTGTGTTTAGCTTGGTCTCATTCCTCCATCGTGTTTGAAGTTTTGTTGACTTAGTTGCAGGTTAGGACCAATATCCGTAACTAGCCTATTGTTATTTAGAGTCCATTGCTTTAGCTAGTCCCGTTGAGACTTGAGACATGCATGCTGTTGCTTTGTGGGGGTTTGGGGATCTTAGATCTTTTTGCCGTGGGTATTTAGTTGGACCACCTCCCTTTGTTCAAATACTCCCTTGATGAACCCAAAAATCTTGTACCTACTAGGTAGGACTTGAATATGATCACTTGGGATGACATTTACAGGCAATATATACATGTCACTTGGACAAACCCATCGAGCAGGTTATGTCAAAAAATGGCTTTCATCACTTCATGGAGTCGAGGGAGGGCCTCATTGTCCAACGTTCTTACACATGTCGACACTGGATACATGCTCTTCGTTTTCCTCTTGGCTAGTTTATAGTAGGTTCACATAGACTTAGGGTGGAGATTGAGCACTAGATCAATTGGCTGGACATGATTTGCTAGTTGTGCCATCTTTGAGAGGTTGAGATGGAGGAGTGCTTAATTTTTCATTGCCACCTTTACTATGAGATTCCATTGCCTGTTCAAGGAGTCACAAAACCTCTCCAATTTCTTTAGGTACCGTGATTAGATATGCTTGGATTTATACATGAGGGGGACCCATGGACTCCATCCCTAGACTCTCTCGTCGCCTCCTATACTGGTCTCCACTAGGTTGATCACTTCCTTTTTTATGGTGATCCCATCTGTCAAGGATACTATGAGACAAACTGATAGCAACCTTGCTTTTGATTCTAGATCCGTTAGAGTGTGAGGGGCTATCTCTACTTCTCGGAGATCCCAACAACATTCTCATTCTAGATCACACACCAACAATTAACGACACATTGCCTCTTTTAGGTAGCAATGCATTGTGTAGTTAGATCTTCTTCCAACATCTCTTCTAGACAACCTTCTATCCGTAGTTTCCTCCATTTGGCCTCAAATGTTATGGGAGCCAGCTATAGTGGACCTTGATATGCTTGCATTATCTGTATCCTAGATTTTGGATCCACTCTCTTTATACATATTCTCTCTTGTTGTTCTCCGCTATCTGTGTTCAGTCTTTAGGGTTTAGCTTAGATCAATATTTTACATTTTATATTTTGCATGTTGTTTGTTATAGGTGTCTTTTTGCTCGCCCACATTGTATTTGCACCAATGTACTCAGTAGTCCCATTGACCAACTTTTGTGGGCAGTTGTTGGACATCAATAAAATTATCTTATTTTACCAGCTAGTGATTTCTTGCAACGTGGATTGTGTTATTGTTTAATGACCATTTGATAGTTTCTAGGTGTTACGAGTGTATAGACATGAGGATTATATGAAACAAATGTAAATTTATGTAATGTTGTTGTATTAGGGGATAACTTTATTAAGTCATAGGTGGTTAGTTGGTCATTAGGCCTACAAGTAAGACTGCCCTTAGGGCTTTTTTGAAATAACAACTTGAGTGAATAATTTACAAATGAGTAGGATGGTGTATTTATGCACCTTGATAAGGGTTTAGGGTGATATATTTAGGTGACCTTGTCAAATATAGATAAATACAATAAGGTGGGTCAATTGCCACATGTAGGCTCAATAAAGCTACCAATACATCAAATAGTGGGTTGGCACGTGGTCTCAATTGAAGATTAGCCATAATCCCAACACAACAAACAATAAATTTCCTAGGAGACCCCAAAACAGTGGAAGAGAACATGAGCAACTTTGCACTTCAATTCTAAAGGTATGTGATTATAACGCTTACAATTCACGAATAGAAGATGGCAAACTAGCAATCAATTTATCACTTTCTATATTCAAAAAAGAGTAGTTAGAAAGGTGCCGGTGACCTGCAAAGAGGCTTTTGCATGGTCATATGTAGGCCTAAAGGGTATTCCACCTGAGTTATTCCAGTGCTACATCTTATCTAAAGGTGTTGTGAATTCTGATGGGCAGCCTTAGAGAAGGATGAATCAGAAAATAGAGGTTGTTAGGGAAGAGCTGCAAAAGTTACTAGATGTAGGGTTTATCTATCCTATTTCCGATAGTAAATGGACAGCACCCCGAAGAAAGAAAAACAATAGCAATTAATTCCGGTTCAGAGATAGAAGATGGAAAAACATTACCAACAATTTATTTGAAAAAGAAGCACTTCAGAATTAAGTCAACCTCAGTGCAACCCTGGTGCTCTAGAATTGAATCATTGTTGAAGATGATTCATAACTGGTCCATATATCACATCTACTGTGAACTTAATGACATTGCGGATGTCCTTTCTAAGGAAGCTCGAAATGCAGAAGTAGGTTTGTTATATTGGGAAGAGTGGATCGATTGCTCACTCTATGCGAGTGGCTCTCTTCTTTTCTTTGAGGATTAGACACTATACTTTGTCTTTCCGAGTTGTGGTGTTTTGGTTTTTGATGTCTCTGTCATGGTTTTTGATCTATCCTGGATGATGTGGATACTGTTTTGGTGCTGCACTGATACAGTTTTTTGTATGAAGGTTCCCGGAGATGTACTTTTTGATTATTAATAATAGCAAAAGTATGGTTTTTTTTCTGCTTGAGAACAATTTATTTGAAAAAGAGCATGTTAGAAAGGTGTGGTGACCTGCAAAGGGGATTTTGCATGTTCATATGTAGACCTCAAGGGTATTCCACTTGTGTTATGCCAGCATTACATCTAATGATCTATCTAAAAGATGATGTATAGCCTGATGGAAAGCCTTAGAGAAGTTTGAATTGGAAAATGATGGAGGTTGTCAGGGAAGAGATCCAAAAGTTATTAGATGTAGGGTTTATCTATCCTATATCTGACAGTAAATGGACATCACCCTTAGTAGCTGCCCTTAAGAAAGAAACAGAGGAATGGAGGGTGTATCGACTACAGGTAATTGAGCAAAACCACCTGCCAAGATCATTTCTCCTTACCCTTCATTGATCAGGTCCTTGATAAATCATTTAGAAAAGAGTAATTTTTATTTCCTGGATGCTTTTCTAGGATATAAGCAAATATAGATTGCCCCTAAACACTGAGAATTGACTACCTTTTGTTGCCCATGGGAAACCTTTGCATATAGACGTTGCCATTTGTACTATGTATTGCACCAGACACCTTCCACACCTTCCAAAGGGCAGTGATCAACACATTTTCAGACTTCATCAGGGCAGTGAACGCTTCTAAGGAAGCTCTAGCTTAAAAAGAAAAGATCCTGCAGAAAGAAAGAAAAATAATTTTATCAATGTCCACAGATGAACAAAGTAGGTTAATGGGACTTGAAAGGATGTCCAACAAAATATAGATGGACTAGGGTAAGAAAAACCCTAGGGACTAAAAAAAATAGCTAAACTTAAGGTGCTAAAATAGTGTGTATAATATGAGCATTGTAAACATAGCGAGATGGGGTAAACCCAAAAATGGATAGCAAAGATGTTCAGATGGCCTTGAGTCACAAGAAGAGTAAAATGCTCATGACACAAGGAATGGTGCTTGATGATGTCATTTCAAGAATGATATATCTGTGGATCCTACATATGAGGGATCAATACCTTATCTTCACCAACTAAAGTCAAGGAGGAAGTTTGTAGCTTCCTAGGCCAAGCTAGGTGTTATGCAAGGTTCATCAAATATTCAGCATGCTAGCGGCTCCTCTTAATGCACTGTTGGCTAAGGATTGTCCGTTTGAATGGACTAGGGAATGTGGAAATGCCTTTTTGGAGCTGAAACAAACTCATTTCTACTCCCATTCTAAGGGGCCCTGATTGGACTTTGCCATTCCAAACTTTGTCCTTGAAGTAGTTCTGGTACAGAAAACAGAAAAGTGGCACACCATCTGTGACACTGTAAAAAATTTACAAGGTGCAGAAAGAAATTACACTGCAAAGGAAAAATAATTGTTGGTCGTCTTATTAAGTTATTCACACTTCAAAAGTTTCACCATTATGTATCTGTGTTCCCAATAGTAATTCATACAAACCATTCTGACACAAAATTCCTAATGAATAAATCAACCATGAAGTCAGAGTTATTCATTGGCTTATGCTTCTTCAAGAATTTGATTTGACCATAAAAGGCAAGCTAGGAAGAGACTACTTAGCGAAAGACCATCTATCTTATTTGCTGAACTTGAAGGATGAAGGACTGTTCGAAGGCAGGTTTCCAGATGAACATCTCTTTGCGATTAGCATAAAAACTTCATTGTTTTCTGATGCGATAAACTATATAGTTGGAGGTTTTTGCCAGCACAATTTTCTCAGAAAGAAAAGAAGCAACTGATAGGAAAATTGGTCTGATTACATGGATGAATAGAACTTTGTTTAAATTAGGTCTAGACCACTCAGAAGATGTGGGAGAGGATGAGGATTACGATTTCGTCAAGGTCTGCCATGGTGAACCATGTGGTAGCACTTTGATTCTAAGATTACTGCAAACGAAAATTTAGTGTTCAATATTCAAGGATTCAAAGAAATACACAAGTCTTGCAATGCTTTCCAAAGAAAAGGAGGCATTCCTGAAGTGGAGTAATGCTCCTTAATCCCATTTTCGCAATCAGACCTTTCAAGAAATGGGGTATTAACTTCTTAGTAAAAATCACACCAGTAACACATAAAAAATGGAAGCATATTGTTGTATACACAAATTATACACCAAGTGGGTTTAAGTCAAAACAGTGAGGGAATCCATTGTGGAAAACGTTGCAATACTTTTGTATCTTCCTTAATGAGATATGGGGTTTTGAGGGAGCTTGTCAGTGATCGATGGATACCCTTGGTAAACAGAATCATAAAGGCCTTAAGGAGTATCGACTCTGAGATAGGATGCCCACTGCCTAATATACACAAGCAAATGGTAATGTTGAAGTTACTAGCCATGAACTAGACAACATCATTACAAAAACGGTTGAAGTTCAAATGAAGGTCTTGGGATAAAGTCTTCCTATGGAATTGTAAACGTGTTGTGTTTACATTTGGAAATGCATCAAAATGTACAATCATGTCCATAGGGCTGTGGTCTACTGGTTGAGAGAGGGCATACCCTCTTTGCTTCTAAGAGGAATGCAACCAAAAAATTGCAATGTGGGTATCACTAGCCTTTAGTATTCAAGGATTCAAAGAAATACACAAGTCTTGCAATGCTTTCCAAAGAAAAGGAAGCGGTCCTGAAGTGGAGTAATGCTCCTTAATCCTGTTTTAGCAATCAGACCATTCAAGAAATGTGGTATCGACTTCATAGTAAAAATCTCACCAGTAATGCGTAAAAAATGGAAGCATATCATTGTATGCACAAATTATGCACCAAGTGGGTTTAAGTCAAACCAATGAGAAATGTTGCAATACCTTTGTATGAAGATATCTTCATGAGATATGGTGTCTCGAGGGAGCTTGTCAGTGATTGAGGGACACCCTTTGTAAACAGAATCATAAAGGCCTTAAGGAGGAGTATTGACTCTGAAACAGGAAGTCCAGCCCCTCGTATCCACAAGCAAGTGGCAATGTTGGAGTTACTAACCATGAACTAGAGAACATCATTACAAAAATGGTTGAAGTTCAAATGAAGGTCTTGGGATAAAAACTTCCCAAGGTATTTGTGGGTTTACAGGGTCACTTGGAAGATAACAACTGGCTTTAGTCCCTATGAGATAGTTTATAGAAAGAAACCAATCCTACCAATTGAGTTAGAAATTAAGACTCTGAGAACAACTCAATTAAGCATGGACTTGGACTAATCTCAGAAGGAAATACTACTGCAACTTAATGCTTTTGATGAGCTAGGTGAAGAAGCCTCATTCTAGGCCTAGAGTGTGCAAAAACAATGAAAGAAATGGCAAGACAATTTTATAAAGGAAAAGCAATTCCAGTAGGCCGTGCCCTTCTTTACAATTCCAAATTTGAGGAGTTTCCAGGAGAGTTCCAAGCAAGATGGTTATGTTGATATGAAGTTGTTGCAGTGTCTTCTCATAGAGCTGTCAGGTTGAAGACCACTGATGATCACAGAACATAGAAAATGCCAAATGTGTACAAGTTGCATTTTTTACAGAAATCTGCTGGATAAGGACTTATGCACTATTATCATTTAACAAGGAGACATGAGAATCACCAAACATGTATGAATCTTCTTGTGCTTGTTAACTAGACAATTAATATGTGAAAAGTCATTATAAGGCCATCTTAAGTTAACTTCACAACTTTTTGGGGTGAAAAGTTAAAAAAAATAGCTGTTTTTGAAAATCCATTTACTGAGGGGAAAATCTGAAAAATAAAAGCTGGGTTTCAGGTCTGAGTGGAAACTAAGTTCATGAGAGTAAAGCTCAGATTGATATCTTTCCAACGGTACCCAAGAGAAAGCCATTTTAGTGTTCCATGTCTGGTAAGATTATGCATGAAAAGGAGCCAAAAAAGTTAAAAGCTGGTTGTAGTTTGTTAAACCTGGGTGAAAATTGAGTTTATGGACTTGAAGTGCAGTCAAAGACCATTCCAATGTCTCACCATGGAGGCTGAGTGGACACTGTTTACTCTGATCTGTGTCATTTTCATGTCCTAGGTCTGACATCGCCAAGAAAAATGATGACAGAAGAAATCAAGTGTAAAAAACTAGGACAGTGAAAAACTCGATTTTGCTTCATGGAATCTAAGGAAAAAGTGTTTTTTATTTTTTAAAGGACTACCAAACTCATTTTTCTTTTTTTAAATACAAAAATTCCTGATCTGGTGTATATTTTCGCTTTTGTAGAAAAAATGTTGGTGCAGAACAAAGGCTGCCTATAACGTTTTAGGAAAAATGTAAATGTATTGTGTTTACATTGGGATGTATCAAAATGCACAATCATGTCCATAGGGCTGTGGTCTAGTGGTTGAGATAGGGCATCGCCACGTTAATGACCCAGGTCAAACCCCAGTGAGCATAGAGCCCTGGATTATAAGGAGGCGGAGTTTGATGGGATTCATATGCAACATTAATTTAAAAAAAAAAAGAAAGCTCAATCACAACAGGGAATGGACATTACTGATTAGTCTTGCTTTCAAGGAAGCTGAAAGGATCATTGATGTTTCATTATACGAGTTTTCATAGAGGGTGAAGGAGAAAAACACATGGAAAAAAATGTAAATGAATGCAAAAGGCACACCTGCAGTTTTTCAAAAAAGCTTTAGGTGCACTATTACAAGCTGAGAAAATAAAAAAAGAGGTAAGAAAGTAAGGAAGAACATTAGTTGAGAGCCAAAAGAATTCCAGATCTTGCCCTCAATCATGAAGTGGATCTGCCTGGCGATTGCATCACTTAAATAAAAGATATCTTAACTGCAAACACATCAGGCTTACATGTTAGATTATGATAACTTCGGGATGTCCTCCATGATTCAGATGCGTTGCATGCAGGTACATTAGCAGTATAGGCATCAGTATGGAGTAGAGGGTGAGATACACTCTACTCAGTGGCATGAACCTAGTGGTGGCTGCATGCGGAACTTCCGGGTGATTTGACCTTTGCATGTATGAGTCTTGCATGACCTGTCAGCGATCATTGGATGCATGCAAAAGTGACTTTTGCATGCACCGAGAATTAGGGTTTTGGTAAACCTAATTCATCGGTGAGATTATTTATAGAGGCAGGGGGTCCCCAGATGAGGTTGCTCAGTTGTTTTATCAGAGAGTGATAGTGCAGGAGAGAGGACGGCACAGTTGTGCATGCATGGCGACTTTCTGAGAGAGAGAGGAGCTGTTGCAGGAGCTAGGGTGGTCAGATCTGAGCTGGATTAGTGACCATTAGCTCCAAAGTCACTAGGCACCCAATACTGAGAGCTGAGATAGATCATTAGTGTGATTTCTTCTCAATTTAGAGGAGGACGTGTTCACTTGGAGGAGGGCGCATTTCCCAAGGAGGGAGGAGCTCATTTGGAGCTTGATCGACCGATTCAGAGTTTGAGACTTCCAGGATAGCCTTGCCTCAACATTTGAGGAAGGTTAGGGACGATCAGAGCTTAGATCTGTTGAGATAAGGTCCTGTACGAGCATCGGACATCTAGAGGGGAGGGCGCACTTCTGCATGCAGTGGAGGTCGCATTCTCAGAGGCTGTCTTCAGAGAGAGCAGATCAAAGCAATTTGATACGGAGAGGCAGATCGATTAGAGGCACCTGTAGAGATACTCAGATCTAGTTTGCCAGTTAGGGCTTACTCTTCCAATGCATGCATCAGCTGATGCATGCAAATCTAGAGTTTATCCGGTTCAGGGATTGAGTTACCTTTGAGGTAATCCTGTATTGTACTTGTCCATTTATATATATTATGCTCTGGGCTCGAGATAGAAGATAGCCCCACAGTTTGCTGGTTTTCCCCAGTTGGGGTTTCTAGGGTATATTCAGTGTTTATGTGTGATTGCATGTGTTTCAGTTTGGTAAAGAGATCTAGCTGTTGAGTTTATATTTATATGAGTATGTATTGATATCGAGATTCATCTGCTTGAGTTCTCAGGGTGATTCAGAGGGAGTAGTGATCTCTGAATCAAAGATTTACATGGTATCAGAGCCCTGGTAAGGGTCAGAGTGGGCAGTCACACATAGATATGTGGTGTTGGAGACTAGATCTGAGATAGATCTAGTGGATCGATGGAGATAGAGACTAGATCTACTAGATCTGAAGAGCACAACTCAGATCTGAGGTCGTAGAGGTCAGATCTATCAGATCCGTGAGTACTGAGGTTAGATCTGAGATAGATCTGGCGGATCTGTGATCATGAGAGATTCTTGTTCACTGTGGGTTACAGTATTTCAGTTGAGAGAGTATGGCGACCAACTTGAGAGTGGAGGACCGGTTGGATGGGGCCTCCAACTATAGTGCATGGAGGGCATGTATTACACTCTTGCTGAAAGAGTGTGAACTATGGGATGTTGTGAATAGCACAACGGAAAATCCTGTTACAGTTCCGTCAGATGCCAGTGCCAAAGCAGTGTATGATAAAAAGAATGTGAAAGCTCAGCGGATCCTTCTTGATGCAATCAAGGATCATGTTATCCCACTTGTCTCTACCAAGGACAATGTTTATGAGATGTGGGATGCATTGACTAGTATGTACCAGATCTCCAATGCAAATAGGAAGATGGTTCTCAGGGAGAAGCTAAGAAGCATCAAGATGGGGAAGGATGAGAGCATGACTACCTATCTCACCAAGATAACTCAGGTGAGGGATGAGTTGGGAGCAGTAGGTGAGAAGGTAGAGGATAGTGAGATAATTCGACAGGCCTTGAATGGCGTGACTGTGCGATGGGCAGTGTCCGTTTAGTCTATCATAGCTCGAGAGAACCTTCCCAAGTGGGATCCTCTGTGGGACGATTTCACCGAGGAGGAGATTCAGAGAGGGTACATACAGGGTTCATCTTTTGCCACTCCAGAGGAGGAGGATGTGGTTCTCGCAGCAGGCGGGAAGCAGAGGGGCAGACAGAAGAAGGATCTGCGCAAGATCAAATGCTTCGCTTGCAACGACTATGGACATTATGTGTGACAATGTCCACATAAGAAGAAAGGGAAGCAGGCGAAGGACGAGCAGGTGGCAGCAGCGGAGGAGGTTGATGAGTTTAGTTCTCGGTTTGAGAAGGAGTTCTCATTAGCCTCAGTTCAGTCAGGGCATGATAGTAGCCTGCCAGAGGCTCAGGTTGATCAGAGTTGGAGAGTGGATTGCACTCTCAGCAGTCACATGACAGGAGTGCGAGATGCATTCCTGATCTTAGAGCACACACCCTTGTAATTGGCTCGGGATGTGCAGGGGGTTGATCACTTGGTTACTGGAGTGGGCAGAGTGAGATTTCTGCTTGACCTTGGGGAGCTCCTGGAGGTTTTAGGAGTGCTCTTTGTTCCAGGATTGAGGGGGAGTATCCTCTCAGTGGCAGCTTTGGTAGCTGCTGGCTACTCAGTAGTGTTCCAGCGGGATTAGATCTTCACCTATCCTAGAGGAGTAGACCCAGTCTTGTTGGGTCACAGGATCGACGATGAATACGTAGTTCAGGGATAGCCTACTACGGGCACATCAGGATGGCTGAGTACATCCTCTTCAGATTCAGAGGGGGATGATGAGCGAGATGCTCATAGCAGATATGAGGCTAGGAGGAGTGAGTGTGGTCATCAGATGGGTGGGCGAGATGCTCACCATGATGAGGAGGATTAGGGGAGTGATTCTGGAATTCATATGGACGAGCGAGATGCTCTTGATAGTGATGAGTCTTAGGAGATTGAGCCCTTGGGCTCATATCAGATGGATGAGCATGTTGCTCTTGCAGGTACCACTCAGAGATTGAGCTGGTATGAGGTGGTTGAGATGGACTTGGCTCAGGAGAGAGTTGAGTCAGCCCAGAGACAGAGGGAGCTAACTTACAGAGCCGAGCCAGCTCAGGGACATAGATAGATCAGCTACAGAGCGGTGGATTCATTTGACAACAGTCTTCGGGACTGGTTACAGTAGCAGAGATTCAGAGGGAGTCTCAATCAAAGTGCAGTGACAGAGTCAACAGTGGTTGATCAGGGGGCTTCTTCTAAAGCCACACTTATGGAGATTGATTAGGGTTGTTCAGGTCAGAGGGCAGTAGTGATAGGCATATCAGTTAGATCAGTGTCAGCAGCAGGGGGCTTGTTGGATCCAGGCATCAGTGGTAGGACTTCCCTCGTTAAGAGGAAGTGTTAGATTATGATAACTTCGGGATGTCCTCCATGATTCAGATGCCTTGCATGGAGGTACATTAGCAGTATAGGCATCAGTATGGAGTAGAGGGTGAGATACACTCTACTCAGTGGCATGAGCCCAGTGGTCGCTGCATGCGGAACTTCCGGGGTGAATTTGACCTTTGTATGCATGAGTCTTGCATGACCTGTCACTGATCATTGGATGCATGCAAAAGTGACTTTTGCATGCACCGAGAATTAGGGTTTTGGTAAACCTAATTCATCGGTGAGATTATTTATAGAGGCAGGGGGTCCCCAAATGAGGTTGCTCAGCTGCTTTATCAGAGAGTGATAGTCCAGGAGAGAGGAGGGTGCAGTTGTGCATGCATGGCGACTTTCTGAGAGAGAGAGGAGCTGCTGTAGGAGCTAGGGTGGTCAGATCTGAGCTGGATCAGTGACCATTACTGAGAGCTGAGATAGCTCACTAGTGTGATTTCTGCTTTGTTTAGAGGAGGATGTGTTCAATTGGAGGAGGGCGCATTTCCCAAGGAGGGAGGAGCTCATTTGGAGCTTGATCGACCGATTCAGAGTTTGAGACTTCCAGGATAGCCTTGCCTCATCATTTGAGGAAGGTTAGGGACGATCAGAGCTCATATTTATTGAGATCTGGTCCTGTACGAGCATTAGACATCCAAAGGGGAGGGCACACTTCTGCATGCAGTGGAGGTCGCATTGTTTAGAGGCTGTCTTCAGAGAGAGCAGATCAGAGCAGTGTGATACAGAGAGGCAGATCAGTTAGAGGCACCTGCAGAGATACTCAGATCCAGTTTGCTAGTTAGGGCTTACTCTTCCAGTGCATGCATCAACTGATGCATGCAGATCTAGAGTCTGTCCGGTTCAGGGATTGAGTTACCTTTGAGGTAATCCTGTATTGTACTTGTCCATTTATATATATGCTCTGGGCTCGAGATAGAAGATAGCCCCACAATTTGCCGGTTTTCCCCGGTTGGGGTTTCCAGGGTATATTCAATGTTTATGTGTGATTGCATGTGTTTCAGTTTGGTAAATAGATCTAGTTGTTGAGTTTATATTTATATGAGTATGTATTGATATCGAGACTCAAACTGCTTGAGTTCTCAGGGTGATTCAGAGGGAGTAGTGATCTCTGAATCAAAGATTTACATTACATTGTTATGCTAAGAAAGAAAAACATAGTAATAAACTTTGTCGTACATGGTATAGGATCTAAGAAAAGTATGCAATTGGTAAGGACATGCTGATTACTTTTACCTTGAGATTGTCATGATTGGACTATGCCTTGGTTATACTGTTACTTGACTCAAACAATTGGCATAGATGATGTTCTCTCATAATTTTTTGGGTTGATTCTTGAACTTGTGCAACGTTTTCTCATGTTCATAACTTGTTTTACTCTGCCAACATGGGAATGCTCACAGAGGATCGCCTCACATCTTATTCTTACCTCACATTCTGGATAAATGAGGAATTGTAGGTTACCTCTGTATAGAATCATCATTAACATTATTCTTCCACCTAGCTCCAGGAAGAATGTATGGAGATGGACAAATAGAGAATGAAAATGGAGGCTGGTATCAGAAGATGACCCTCTAAAGTTGTGTTTATGTATATACCCAACGTACACAGTTGGCAGTATCCGTCTGTATTCACTACATATCCGATGCAAAGATACATCTGTCCAAATAAATAAAATATGCAACCACCAATTCTGTGTTCATCACTTATTGGACCGAGAGGAATGATGTGCATTCTACAACCCATATTGAAGAGATTATAATGTCCATCCCATCTTATGTTGGCTAAATATAATATTTTATACAAAACTAAAAATAAAGTAATAATAAATTTAATGTGGAACTAAATAATAATAAAAAACATATCAACACACTAGTGTAGATCCATCTTAACTCTGGATTTTTTAACCACCTAGATTTTGCATCCTATTTTTTTTGGAGCTAGTTGTGCCATCTTCAAGAGGCCGAGATAGAGGAGCACTTCATTTTCAGCTGCCCCACTACTACAAGATCAGAGGGAAGTTCCACTGCCTTTTTCAGGGTGAATTAGACCCTCACCAACTTCTTCAAATATCTCGACCAGAGATGCTTGGCTTTATACATGGAGGAGACTCTCAGGCCTCGAGCCCAGATTCTTCAGCCTTCTGCTTCACTAGATTTGACCCAGCGGAACACTTCCTATTTCACAGTGCTACCCTCAGGAAGGGTCACTAAGAGAGTCCAATAACAACACAATTGTAACCTCCATATCAGTGTGGACCCATGATACCCTCCCTCATTTCCCAGAATCTCAATGGCATGACTGGACCAGATCCCTCCCCTTGAGGCAGACAAGACCCCATAGGCCTCAATAACAGGTTACCTCTTCTCTACAGCAACCCAGTGGGCGGCCTTGGTCTTCCATCGGGTCTTCCTCTGGACAACATACTATTTTGAGTTTCCTTCATTTGGCCTCGGATGTTAGGAGAGATGGGGTTTATTTCATGATAGACCTACCTCATTACTTCCAGATCTTCTTGCTCCTGGATCTTTTACTCTTGTGCATCTCCACCCTTGTGTAGTCTCCCATGCTCGGGGTCGAGGGTTTTTCAGGTCTTTCATGACATAGATAGATTTCATGCTCCATTCTACTTTACTTTCCTTTTCTGCCTTTTGCCTTTTATAGGAGACCGTTTGGTACTCCTGCTTTGTAATGACATCATTGTACTCAACAGTCCCACTGAGTCTACTTTTGTGGCGATTAGTTGGACATTAATAAAATTATCTTATCTTATTATCTTTTCTAGGTGCTTAATAGATCCAAAGTTAAGATGGATCTTTGGTGGTATAGTCCACATACCTATGTTCATCTTGTTCATACAAGAGTCATAAGTACATGACTATGATCTGAGCATCCGGTCTGCTCCATCTTCAACATCCTTACCAACTATCATATACAACAGTCTGTTCACATCAGCTCAGTCATTTCATACTCAAATCCAGTCATATTTGGCGTGCAAACTCAACACCCTCATCATACACAACTTTTGAAAAGAATACATGGGAAGTCATTTGAAAAACACAATACACCTGATCATTATTCTTATTGCACATTATGCCTAGCCCTCATCATGTATACAGTCAACTCAACATTCCAAAAGCTGCTACACTCAACATAATACCTAAGTTACCGGATTCGGCTAGGAAGGGTCCGAGTCAGTATCCGATCTTGCTCGGAAACATGGAATCGAAGATCCAGATCCGAAACTGAGCGATTCAATGATTTTTTGCACGAGATACGGATCCGATTTTGGATCCAATTCTGCACCCTAGGGATTCGGTTTCGGCTTACACAGGAATCGGTTCCCATTGGAGGAACCGTATCCCGAATTTCGAGATATGGTTCCTCTAATGGGAACCGATTCCCTTAAACCCATTAAAAAACAAACAATAAACAATGAAAAAAACTAAGAAGAAGGGCGCGGGAACTACTTACTTGACCCCACCGCCCTCCTAAACCACCAAACGCTGCATTTCACTCTCCACTTCGCAGCTGGAGCATTTGGCAGAGACCGGAGCAGGAGCATTTGGCACTTGGCAGAGACCGAGACCGGGAGCATTGAATCTTTGGGAGCTACAACAGACTTATAGTCAAAGAGATCGAGGCTGTGAACGAGCTGGGCAACAGGAGAAGGTTTGAGACGTGAACGAGGAGCCCGAGCGACGGGAGGAAGGGTCACGAGCCACGGGTAACTGTAAGTCTATTTTTACTGGAGATGGACTGTTTAAAGTTTAAAAATTAGAACTTTATAAATTCAAGTTTGATTGAAATTTGATAGTCCTTCGTAACTTGTTCGTGGATTGATAAGTTCAACGTTGTGTATGCTAACAAGCACACACAACAATTTTTTTTGCTGTGTGTGCTTGTCAGCATACACAACAAAAGTTTGTTATGTATGCTAACAAGCACGCACAACAATGTTTTTTGTTGTTTGTGCTTGTTAGCATACACAAAAAAAAAATTGCTGCGTATTCTAACAAGCACACAACAAAAAAAATTGATGTGCGTGCTTATTAGCATACACAAAAAAATTGTTGCGTATGCTAACAAGCACACAACAAAAAAAATTGATGTGCGTGCTTCAAAAAAAATTGTTGTGTATGCTAACAAGCACACAACAATTCTTTTTGCTGTGCGTGGTTGTTAGCATACACAGCAATTTGTTAGCATACACAACAATTTTTTTTTGTGTATGCTAACAAGCACACAACAATTTTTTTGCTGTGCGTGCTTGTTAGCATACACAGCAAAACAAATTGCTGTGTATGCTAACAAGCACACATCGATTTTTTGTTGTTGTGTGTGCTTGTTAGCATACACAACAAATTTTTGCTGAGTATGCTAACAAGCACACACAGCAAAAAAAATCAAATTTTTGCTGTGTATGCTAACAAGCACATACAACAAAAAAAATTGTTGTGTGCTTGTTAGCATACACAACAATTTTTTTTTGCTGTGTATGCTAACAAGCACACAACAATCTCTTTTGCTGTTTGCGCTTGTTAGCATATACAGCAAAAAAATTTGCTGCGTATGCTAAAAAAAATTGCAATGACCTATGCCATGTGGTGACATTGTGACAGACCTGTATATGCTAAAAGCCTAAAACATTTGCAAATAAATTAATAAATTTATAACATTTATTAACTTATTAATCCAATATCATTGACAATGTGCAATGGCCAATGTGCAGTGAGTCAATGACAACTTTACAAAACACTGAAACAGTAAACACCAAGTGAGCCAGTGACCAAACTAGCAATGGGATCACGTAACTAGCAATGGCATCACGACAACCAATTCAGTCTAGGGCCTAGGCATCACGTCAACCAATGATGATTCGTGAATCTATGATGCATTGAAATTTGATGTTAATTGTTACCTGTAGGGCCTAGGCTGTAAGCCTGTATATGATTTTAAATTTGTGATTTTTTTATAAATAATAAAATTATAGATTTATATTTTTAATTTTTAAATATATATTATTATTAATTTATTTTATATATATATATTATAAAAAAATTAGGGTTAGGGTTCTGAATCCTTGATTCCTAATTTGGACGAGTGCTGAATCCCGTATCGGATTCTTCATCTGATTCCGATCGCACCCACGGTTTCTGTAACCTTGCATAATACGTTAGCACCTTCAATCATAAACTAAATATTCACTACTACAAACCTGAAGTATATGCGCTCCTGCTATCGCCAGCCAGCCCTTACCATCATTATATTCAACATCTTGTAGATGAGGGAAGACGTATGAGTTTTTGGTCATGTGACATCATTGGAAGTTATAAAGGATTTAATCGACAAAGATGAGGATGATGCCAAATCAGACTGAGTGACGGGAATTTAATCTAATTATATTTTGTGTCCTTTCTCATTATTTTTAATATTTTATTTCTCCCTTTTATTGATATCTAGAATTATAGTGACGATTTTATTTATTTATGATATGTATAGACTATTAGAAATTATAAAAGCAAAAATGACACGAAATTCTTCTAACGTAAACAAAGTGAAATGCATAAATTGAATGTTTGAATGAGTATTTCTTTTTTTCATGGACATGGATTATTCATCAGAACTGTACATTTTAGATATCTTAATATATTCAATATTGCCTGAAATATTTTATTATATATTTCAGTGTTGCAAATGTCTCCAAATTTTCCCATTTTTCATAGTTTTTCAGGTTGTCAATATTTCCGAGTTTTTCAAGTCCATGTTAATGCTTGCCAATGTTTACTGATATTTTCTTGATATTTCTGATAAGCTTCTTTCTGAACCCTAGATGATATATTCCCTGAAACGATACTTGCAACATTTATTCGATGACATGCCTAGAAACACATTGTGTGTTTATAATACATATCACAATTCATATGTACTGTATAGAAGATGGGACAATGATCACAATTCTGGGTATGTGTCATCATTACAATTTATTGGGGATTTTCATCTCTAGTACGAGACGAAGGTTATATGATAACACACGTTATGATGGGGCAGTGTATATTCAACATCATTCTCATACTTTCCCATCACACTTCATAACTATTCAGCTCATCCACCATTTCCATTATACCATATCTAACACATACTGTCAGCCTAACTTTGGTAAGAAGTAACCATTTACATCGCAATTGTCAAACTGATAACCTACAAGTGGCACTCAGAGATCAACAAAAGATCATTTGGACAACAATTGTACTGATAAAGAACCCTGCGATACCTGATGAAGAATTGCCCATACATATGGTGCATCTCAAAAACCCTGCACAGATAGAAATCGAAAGACAGAAACAGAAGAAGCTTACCCTACACAACAGTGTCCAACAAACGAGGTAGGTGTCAACGAATCCATACACAAAAGCCTACATAAACACAGTCAAAATCAACATTAAAATTCACCCAGCAGAACCAGATGAGATTCTCAGCAAATGATAAGTTTTATTCCCAATAAATGCTGAGATTTTAATAATGAAAAACGGAGGGGTATGGTGAAGTATCAAGAGGCATCTTTATTTATGAAAAGCTTTTTGTGTCTTTACATTTAACGTTAAAATAGAAATCGTTTTCCCCCATTTGGCCATTCTCCAACACAGCATGAAAATAATAACCATTAAAAAGATTGACATATTTGAATGCAAACCAACAAGAAAGACAGGCTTGACATATCAAGAATGTGACTCCCATCTGAAAAGGATTTTGCACATGAAATTTTTGAAAGAAGGAACTGCTGCTGTGCAAAACTTTCTACATAGAAGTGAAGGCTCTGAAGACAGGAAGCTATACTATAAAGATTACATCCTCAGCACACACTGAATTTATTTTTACAAGGGTCTATTCTATTAAGCATGCCTGTGGACCATTTGTCAAAACACTTCAAAGAACAGGATTAAGAATACAGTAGAAAACACCCAAGGAAAGATAGTGAGATCTGCAGCATACCAAGATATGCATTTTTAGTGAGATCTCTAGTATACCAAGATATGGATTTCCAAAAGCTTGGGGCATGCAAAGAATAGTTTGGTAACATATGTTTAAAATTTATCAGTCATATTGCTCCTCTATCAAGTCTGAATGCTCAGAAAATGACAACAGGAAGCAGAATAAAATAGTGTTGAGTCACAAGAAGCATATATTTTGATCTGTATGGGCCCTGGGTGGTGGTCCGAGGGCTCATAACCTTGCCCTCACACCACTGATCAAGTTTTAACTTTTTATGGCAAATCAACCTCATTTGGAGCATATTTTGTAATGCCCCCATTTTGGTAGCACCATGGTCAAACTACCAACCCATTCAATTCCCATGGGTCTTAGTGGAGAAATTAAATTAATTAATAAGGGAGTTAAATTTTGGCCAAATTACTTTATGTAATTAAATAAATTATCTTGGATCACAATTTTGTTACAATTAATATTTCTAATAAATGTTTATGAGTTGTCAATGGCCTAGGTGGCTCAAGAGGGCACATAGGATAAGGATAAAGCATGTGAGTTGTCCTCAGAAAAATTTGGAAAGAAAGCAGCCAAAAGCAGAAACAACAACCAAAAGCAAGAAAAGCAGCAGAAAAGCAAAGAGGACAGAAGTTTCCTGATTTTGGAAGATAAGGCTTAAGAAAGATTAGTAAAAGCAGGAAAGCGAGCAAAATGATTTAAGAAAGCTACAGAGGCTAATTTTAGCTAGTGAGGGCGCATTCATGGAGGCAAGTGGGTCCTATGTTAGTTCAACTTGCCAAAGAAGCCTCCACTCATGACTAATTCGAATTTCAAGAAGGCAAGCTCTAGAAGGAAGGAGAAAAAGCTAGCAGAGGTTAATAAAAGGAGGATGATCACTCCTATTCACATCTTTTGTCGTTTTGAGTATTCATCTTGAGAGATCTGCGCATCTCAGAGGCTTGGGTGATGTGCCCCTTGCCAGCATTGGGTGATGTGTCCCTTTGCATTCATTGATCCAGCTGAGAGATTGAGAGATCCTTCTATTGGAGTTTGAGGAAGAGGACATCCAGTCCTTTTCATAGAGGTTTAATGCAGCATTAAAATCTTTTGCAGGTATGATCCGAGCTTTAGAATGATGTGGTACAATTCCAGTTTGAAGAGGAAGAATACTAGTAGCAACAAAGTTCCAATTGCAGAATCTTGTAGCCAATAGAGCGAGAATTAAAGAATTGCGCCCCTTGTGAACTATAGCCATTGTTCATAATGTGATGTGCTGTTGTTATCCGTTCTAATCTAATAAATAAAGATTCCTCTCTTACTCCCAATTGCTCCATTTATGCTCCTATGTTATAAATTCTAGTAAATAATTGGCATACTGAAGGTTTTACTCTGATTGATTGTTCAATGCACCCCTAAAAATCTGCTTTCAGTTTGCTGTTGTTAGATGTCATATAGTTGGTCTGATCCATTGAGTTTATTTCAAAATTTGTGACCTCTGAGAGCCATTTGAAATTATCAGAAGTCACTGTATGCGCTATCATAGAGAAAATTGACAATTTTTTAGTGTTAATGAATCTAACTGTTTTCTGAGCATCCAGAAATTGGTCTGAAGGTCCATGTAGTTAAATTTGGAGTAATTGAACCCATCCCCAGTCACATAACAAAAATTTGGGAGCTTCTAGAGCCATTCGAGTTTGTTTGGAAACAACCTCCTTCACTAGTCCCAATCTCAATCTTTGCATCTAGTCAACCTTTTCACTGTCTAATCTTTGTTGATTAAGTCCAGTAGAGTCCAAGGTAGGTTGGGGATATTTAAATCAGTCTATCAGTGGTTTAGTTACTTCCAGTACTACACCAGAAGCAATGGAGTTACCACATAATTCTTGGTGCCATTGCCTTGAAGCCTTTGGTTTAGCCAAAGGAGTACCCAAGTGTGATGCACTCTTGAATGTGCAACTGTCGAAGTAAGATCTCGAGTAAACCATGTTTAGTATGTGGCCTGTGATGTTTGGGTGTGTTAAGAGTTTGTAGATGTCTAGTTAACCCGTTTGGGGAAAATATGCCGGAGTCTAGTGGTGTTCGAGGAAAGATCTTTAAGATCTAGCCCCAACTTTTCAGTTTTTGAGTTAGTATGCGTAGACCTAGGTTTGGGTATATTACAGTGGTATCAGAGCATGGTCCTCTGCACCTGTGCATTGTGACCATTAGTCATTTGAAGAAAAGTTTGCAAGATGGGGTTTGTTCCAGTTGTTGAAGGTGATGATTGTGAGTAGTATGAAGGAGATGAGGTGATCTACATAGATGGAGGTTTGCATATGTCACAGGAGGAGGATGACTTCTTATGTGAACCAATATACAGAAATGACAGAAGGTATGATCCACCAATGGCTAGCCTTGAGGAGGAATCACGGAGGAATTAGCAAGAAGGTTTGCAGCAAGTGCTAACATGCCTCTGCTATTTGGAGTATCTAGCTTTGGGTGAGAAGATCCGTGCAATATACCCTTCAAAGATTATTTCACTTGCAAGCATGATTTTGGCCTCAGAATGTTGATGAGGATTCTTTTGAGAGCAACAAACCATCCATAGAGGAACCAAATTGTTCCACCTCTCGGAGTAAAGAAGAAGAAGAAGGAACCAAAGGTGAAGCTTTGTCAAAGCCATTTGCATATTCACACATCATGAGATTATTTGGTTTTTCTTCAAGCAGACTCTCCAAAAGTTGCGATCCTAGTACCACTCAAGATGGAGAAGCCTCAAGTTGCATGGAAGAGGATGGCAATGAAGCAAAAGCACCCGAAGATAAAGGAGAAGGCATGCACACAGATTCGCTCCAATCAAATGAAGAGGTGAAACATAGCGAACCACAAGTTGCAGATGTGAATCTTACCGTGGACTCCAATGAGGAAGAGCATGCTTGCACCAATCTACTTCAAGAAGAATATGAAGATGCACCATGCGCAACTGAAGACCTAGCAACCCATCAACAGGTTGCTGGCAATGTGGGAGGTGAATTCACTTCCAGCTTCTTTGTTGGTGATTTCCAAATCACTGCAAGGGGGATTGTAGATGAGAGGAGTTCAATTCAACTCAATGATAGTGAGGCATCTTGTGGAGAAGATCTAGAAGAAGGGCATAAATCAACCTCTCATACATCACCACTTGAGCTTGATTGTGAGGTTGATCAATAAGAAGAAGAAGAGGATGTTTGTCCTCAAGAGCCACACTTCCTGGCAGGGCCATTGAAGATGAGCGAAAGAGAGATTAGGAAGGCCTTGAGTGCTCTGCATGGCACTAATGCATTGGTGTCACATTGTGGTTGGAGAATGGAGGAGAAATCTTCCATTGAAGACTTAGAGAAGATTCGAAAAGTAGTGATGGACAGAAGAGGTGCATTTTTGCAGTTGCTTTTCGATAGAGATCATCTTCTTGAGCTTGTGAAGATGTATCATAGTGCCTCACTAGAAGATGCAAAGAAGATTGACAAGATCACTCATAAGTTGAAGGCTACATATGATTCTTTGAGGAGCACCCGAGAGGCCCTTCAAGAATCAAGGTTGCAGATTGATCAACTTCATAGAGAGTTGAGTATGCCACATCCTACATCATGCATGGAAAATGATTATGTGCACATGGAAGGAGACACTTTGGTTTTGATGGAGGAGCCTCATGTGGAGGATAAACATGAGGAAAATTCTGATTTGCAGGTGTTTGTGAAGGGAGATGATATTGAAGACATTGGCCAAGCACTTGTTTTGAAGAATGATGAGGACTCAACTATGGGAGAGATAGTTGAGGACAAGTCATTTGGATCAGCGAGTAGATGTGCTTATTAATATATAATATTATAAAAATAAAAATAATTTATTATTATTATTATTATATTTGTATAATAATATAATATTATATTGTGTTTGATATTTTGAATGACGCTTTTCAAGTGGACACTCCACCATTTTTCAGGATATCATATAATATATTATAATATAGTATAATAATATATTTTTAAATAATAATAATATATTGTATTACTATAATATTAATATTATTATATATAATAATAAAATAATAAGATATTGTTATTATATATATATATTTTGTATTGTTTTTTTTCAGAGGAATATAATATTGTATTGTTTTCTTTTCCAGAGGAATATAATATTGTATTGTTATATTATATATATATATATATATATATATATATATATAAAATTTGTAATTAAATATATGAAAATGCATAAATATAATAATTATTTGTATTGTTTCATTTAAAAATTATGAAAATTAAAATAATATTATTTTATGAAAAGTGTGAAAAGACTTTCATTATAAGTACTTTACTTTATCACTTCAAAGCAATATCGTGGTTAACTATGGGTTTTTCATCCACCATTGAAAATGTGACAAATAAGCAAGCAATGCCACCTCAACCATAGGGGATGATGTCATCCTCTAAAATGTCATTGGTTGTTTTTTAAAGTACATTTTCTTTGTTTTGAGGCCCATTTTTTACTTCAAAATTTCTCTAATGAAACAAAAATAACAAATATTTATATGTCAATAAGGCCCAAGGAGTCCAAAACCCCTCCAGCATACAAAGCCTACAACTTTGGCCTACATTTAGATTAGCAGAGTGGGAAAAGGTGATTCAATATCAACAACTTTTAGAAGCAACATGCTTTATCCTAGTATGCGGGGATGGCATTTTTATTATAAAACCCCTTCAACTGATACACAAATAAGTATTTGAGAATAGACAACTATAGAGCCAAGATCATATACATAGAACTCTATAAGCTTGTCCCAATAGAGTGGTGACAGAGGGTTGTTGCAATTAAAATAGAACTCTACAAGCTTGTCCCAACAGAGTGGTCACAGAGGGCTGTCACAATTAAAGGACGTCGGAGAAAGGAAAACATTCAATAAGAGGCGATATAATATTCAAGATCCCTAGAAATCCAAGAGCTGAAGTATTTAGAGTGGAGTATAGATTTTTGATATTAGAAAAACATATAAGCATAATTCTGGTTAAATCTCAAGGGACAACCAAGATACTTGTCCACGTTGGCATGGGATACATATGTAGAAGTGCTACAAAATAAGCAACATATCTGCGACACTAGTTTTGTTGAGAATTTTAAACGAGACAAGACTTTAGTTGATGGGAAATAAATTATTATTAGAGAAAAGCTAATTACACCAAGAATAGTGAGGTGCTCTACGATCCAATAGGGGGGAGATTTTGTCACATAATGTAACGTAACGTAACGTTATGTTATATTACAAAAAATAAAAAAGTATTTAAAAAATTCATGTGGGCTCATAAAATTAAAAGTTAAAACCAAATGAAAAATAATTAAAAAATCCATGTAGGCTTATAAAATAAAAAATTAAAACTAACTTAGATCCATGTAAAAAAATTAAGATAAAAAAATTTACACTGCAAAAAATTGGATTCCTCTCGGTGCTTGGTAGATCTGGGTTTAAGATGAATCTATGCTGGTAGCATATAAGGCCAGAGTTTTAAAGGAGGGAAAGAGGTGGGACCCTAGACAATAGAAAACAAAAGAATTTGATGAATTGTGTTGGAAGTTCTCTATTGAGAATTTACTAGAAGGAATCACTTCTCATATTGGAGTGCCTGTTAAGCATTTAACTGTTGATTAGAAAGGAGTTGCAGACATAATTTCCAAGTTGATTTTATGCATGAAACCTGTTTCCTTATATCCCTTCTCTTAGGTTGATGATAGCCTGGATTTTGGAAGATGGGGCAGACGGTGAATGTGGCTAATATTTTAAAGGAATCTATTTGTTGGAATCTGAAAGATTGGAGTCTAAAAAAGAGATTAATCACCCATGCCCAATTCAAATTTTAATTGACTACGCCTTAAAGCTTTCAGTGGTAGACATTATGTTTATTCCGACTAGCATATATAGATGAATGAATGCATAGATTAAAATTGAAAAAGAGCACGGCACATGGAAATAAACCCTAGAAGTCTCTGTAGATGAAGTAGAAGTCTCTTTAGATGAAGAAGGGGACTATGGAGAGATTAGTTTCATAATGAAATGATATTGAAGAAGATGAACTTGAGGGACTGCTCGTACTCCACTTGATGCTTTAGTCACACCAACATAAGCACTGCAAGATAAAGTAAAGGAAGAAGAGGTCAATACACCAAGTTTGATACATTTGTTGAGGAAATGAAAAGAAGAGAGCACTGTGGCTAAACCAACACCAGGGAAAGGCAAAATTCCAAACTTGATCGAAATGATGAAAAAACGTTGATAGGCTTTTTATTTCAATACATTGGGTGGGAGGTATTTAGCCTTTCGCCATATTGCATTTTGGGGTTCGATTTGTTTCTATATATACACACAAAAAAGTGTTTTAAAAAAGTGTTTTAGTGGACAAAAGAAAGTGTTTTCATCTAATTTATCTAATTTATATGCTGTGCAGCCTACTAAAACTGTTTTGATCACTGATACACCCTTGAACAAAACAACTATAGAACACCACTCTACATCAAAAGATAGATTCTTCCAATGTAAGGTTTTAAATGTCTGTCCCATGTCCCATATGACGCTAGAGAGCACTTACGAGATACTAGTGTGAACTCAAATGATAAGGAATGGTCCTTTATCATATCCGAACTGTTATTTTCCTTCCACATAAACACTAGCAATTTATTAATCAATTTCTGTTTTAAAGTATATTACTTAAATCTGTAAGTATTAAGAAAAATATGTTTACAACATTTATGTTTTCAATCCACATACAGTATGGGCAATCATTTGTCATCTCAAAATACATTTATTGATAAATACAAAATACATTTATTGATTTACAGGAGTTCTTACTATTTAACAAAGGGCGAAGAGATTACAAAGCCTTCACAGATCCATAAATTTAAAAGATTCTTAGTTAGTGATGATGAAAACCTAATTAATATGGTTAACTTCTGTTCATGCATAAATCTAAAAAGTTGATAAAACTTGATAAGTACAAAAAAAACTGTTCTTAATGAAATTTTGCTTAATATCATACTTAACATAGGTTACCATTGATCTCATGATAACTCTAGCATACATTACAAATGATAATTATGATGGAATGCCAAATATATTAAATTAAAACCATGTCGACGACTTAAATTTGTTTTGGACACTCGCAATTGGCCTCTCTTAGTGTTATAAATATTAAAACCATATAATTCATAAGTAGTAGCCAAATTTTCTATGGGCACTTGTGTGGTCTCTAGAGCGAGAAATGTGTTAAAGTCATAAAATTCAAAGTAAGAATGGTTGTAGGCCAAGATATAGCCATGAAGGAATTTCAGAAGATGATGGAGAGAGTGTTAGTTGGCAAATTCTCTAGTAAGTTTTATAGACTACTGACTCTTGACTTATGGATAAACAAATTCTGGTGCCCTTTGCTAGGTTATCAGCCGTCCTTTGTTCTAGAAAAATGATGGTGCAACTTTATTTTTCCTCATAAGGAAGATGCAGAGAAGATATTTGAAGATATTGTCAGAAGACTGGGATTGGGGCCCTTTAGGTCTCTTTCTTAAGAAATGGGAGCCAAACTTCGACTTGTCGAGAGAATCCTTCTTTCGGCAAAAGATTTGGGTCCTAATTCTAGGCCTTCCTTGGATGCTAATTTGGCATAATGAGGTGTTGGAAAATAATGGAAATCTCTTGGGTAGATTTATCAAATTGGAAGATGGGTGGGACAAGGTCAGATTGTTTGTAGAAATGGATTTGCGAGAAGGCTTACTAGAGGAGATAGAAATAGAATGTGGGGGTTGGTTGATTTTTCAGAGATTGGACTACTAACATATCCCTTTATGATGTTTCAATTGCAGAGAAGTCGAACATCTAATGGCCAATTGTTTTAAGTGATGGACAATGCCCCTTGACCAACTAAAAATTATGGGTTAAAAAAGGTACCCTACAATCAGAGGTAGACATTTTGCAAGAATTACAGGTGGACTCTAGGAAACCTCCAGAAGAACTCTCTAGGAGCTTGCTTGACCAAGAAAGTGACTTTTATATTATAATGGCTAAAAGGCGACTTCAGTTGTGTCAACAAAAGATTAAGTCGTAGCCATAGATCTCAAGTGATTTAAAACCACTTAGGAGATCTAGAAGGCCCATGGTATTTTAGTTATTGTAATGATATAAAAGGAAGCCTAAGGAGAGGAAGTGACACACAACAATCACACATAATGAGTGAGTGAGATTTCATTTAGTGGGTGGAGAAGGACTTCCATCCAAGTGTTTAGGAGTTGGGAAAGGGTCAGAGGAAAATGAACAAGGGGTAGTCGTGGGTTAGCAACCAACAAGATCGAAGCATTTATCTTGAGGTGTGAAGGTTAGCATTCCGCACGCGTTCGGTCATTGTATTATTCCTCAGTAGGCCATTATCCTAGGACGGGAGCCCAAGATTTTAATAGTTAATAAAAATTGTTGGTTTTTCCCCAGTTGGGGTTTCCTAGGGTAAATCTAATTGTCAAATGTGTGTGTTTTCCCATGTTTTTTTCGTTACGTAAATTGTTAGATCTCAATGTGTTTGTAGTTAATAATTTTAAGTAAATTATTCGGGAGTGTAGATCAGATCTGGATCTGAAAATGGACATGGTATCAGAGCTTAGTTTCGCTCTGAGCAGGAGATCCATTTGACAGGTTTACAACGAAAAAAAAGAAAAAAAAGGAGAACATTTGTACCATACGACCGTCGTACAACAACGTATGACCTTGTACGATCACGTCATGGATGTGCCACAGATAGCCACGTGAGGTGACGATAGAGAGGCGATTGGCTGCAGGAAGCACTCGCGGTTGGAGTGATCCAAAGGTGGAGGCAGGTTTGGTCGATCCTGATAGTGGACGCAGGGGAAGGCCTCGTGCACAGGTCGAGCAAAGGAGATCGTGGTGCAGGTTGAGCTGTGGCCGAGTGGTGGCACACCCAGTAGATTCACGACAATAGGCTCATGCAAAAGGTAGGGCATACGGGGTGGAAGCAACGAGGAGAAGCCAAGAGGTAGAGGTAATGGCAGGTGACGATGGACGCGCAGGTGACTGTGGAAGAGCAGTTGGCTCAGGCTTTGAGGGAAACAGGAGAGGCTACAAGCTAGGCACGTGGGTTGGAAAAACAGAGAAGCACGCAGACATGGGATAGTTGTGATGGGAAGTGGAGTTTGCAGTCTATGTGGACGACGATAAACACAACTAGATGAGGGCCCGCATAGAGCAACCACGATCTGGCTATAGCAGAGCGCTGGGAGTTGAGAACTGTTGTATAGAGAGTGAAGGGTCAGGCCGAGCTGACGCCGAACGTAGCCAGTGGACGTGGGTGGATGAATGACAATGGACATGGCATGAAGTTCGGAACCGCAAGGGGCCAGGAGATTCAGGATGACAGTTGGTACGCAGAGGAAGGAGCGACCAGGCACACGCAGAGTTGTGGGCCACTGGTCGCGCGAGAGTGAGCAGTGTTGGGTTTTACTAAATGCTTTAAAACCCTAACCAAGATCTACTCCTATGCAAGAAATTAAACTTAATGCACAGCGGAACTTAGAAATTAAGTTTAATGCACAGCGGAACTTACTTTCCATCTTCAAAGGTCGCGGACAGCTTCTGGTCTTGACTTGAGTTGTTGGCTCTCGAATCCTTCCAAGAACTTGCAATCCTTTTCTCTGGAGAGTATCCTGTCTTCAATGGAGCAGACAATTTTTCTGGATGATTGCAAGCCTTGGAGACTCAGCCCTTTATAGCAGTGCCAAAGAAAAAGATTCTAATCCTGGGGCTGCTGAAATTTAGCTAATACTTTGGAAACAAGTCCAAAAGAAATCTGGAGTTTCCGATTTTACAAAAAAACTTCAAATCGGGAAACTTCAGAAAAAACTGAAATAAATCAGAATAAATTCTGATTTCCTTATTTAGCTCAATTTACTGCTATTATTTTAATCAACTATAATCGGTCCATTAACAATTATAATTGATTAACATTATTCTATATGTATTTGTATCCAAATCCTTATTTAAATACGTATAATGCCATGTCTTAATTAATCACATTGTTTGGCATGTTTTAATCATTACATAGATGTAATCTTTCGACAATATTTGATATCATAATCATAATGCACGTATGTCCAACTTAATTATTGTAATTAGACGTCTCTAAATCCAACAATCTCCCACATGGACAAGTGCAACCTTTTGATTATATATCCTTAACTTTATTGCATGCAACTTTTCTGTCTTTCTTATCGTATTTCTTAAACAATTCCATCCATCAATTATGCTAACAAAGGACTTAAGCAGCACTTGTCACATTTATTCGCAACTAAACCGACATAAATCACGCTGCCAACATAACTGAATGACATGAATCTGATTTGGACATATAGTTTAGAAATTACACGCAAGTGTGATTATACGTGCCTATTTCTAATTGAGTCACCTTTACTTTACTGTATGAGGTCAAAAATTAAACTTTAAAGAAAGAAATAATGAAACCGAAACTGAATGCAACTTGTATATATCATCAAAATTGTTTACAATTGCATTACATAGAACATCAAAAACAAAACTTAAAACATATTCAGACTCCCACATTTTCTAACTATCCTAAATAGATATTACACCCATACGGGCAACATGTTCGTGAAACTTCTTGGGTGGTAATCCTTTAGTAAGAGGATCAACAATCATGGAGTCTATACCTATGTGTTCTATACATAATTCATTATTCTGCACTCTCTCTTTTACAACCAAAAACTTAATATCGATGTACTTTGACTTTGACGAACTTCGGTTGTTTGTTGCGTATAACACTGCTGAATTGTTGTCACATAATAATTTGAGTGGTTTCTGAATAGAATCCACAATTTTCAGACTTGTGACGAAGTTCTTCAGCCATACGCCATGATTAGATGCTTCATAGCATGCAACAAATTCAGCTGCCATAGTGGAGGAGGCTACCAATGACTGCTTAGCGCTCTTCCATGACACGGCACTGCCTGCCATCATAAAGATGTATCCTGATGTTGACTTCATGCTGTCGACACATCCTCCAAAATCAGAATCAGTATATCCAATGACCTCGAGCTGTTCCGATCTCCGATACGTGAGCATATAGTCCCTTGTTCTCTTTAGGTATCTCAACACTCGCTTGGCTGCCTTCCAGTGTTCCATACCTGGGTTACTCAAATATCTCCCTAGCATTCCAGTGATGAACGCAATATCTGGACGCGTGCATACTTGTGCATACATGATGCTACCCACGGCTGAGGCATAGGGAATATCTTTCATGATGTTTTTATCTAAGTCAGTTTGGGGACATTGTTTTAGACTAAACTTATCTCCTTTTGATACAGGGGTATCTCCTGGTTTGCTGTTTTCCATGCCAAATCTTGTTAGAATCTTATCGATATAGTTCCTCTGGGATAACCTTAGAATACCTTGAGATCTATTTCTAAGTATTTCAATCCCTAGAACAAATGATGCATCACCAAGATCTTTCATTTCAAAGTTCTTAAATAAAAAATTCTTAGTTTGATGCAACATGTCCTTATCGTTACTGGCAAGCAATATGTCATCTACATATAAAACCAAGAAAATAATTTTACTCCCACAGAACTTAAGGTATATGCATTCGTCTACTATGTTAGACTCAAAACCAAATGAGCTAACAATTTTGTGAAATTTTTGATACCATTGTCGAGATGCTTGTTTTAGCCCATAGATAGATTTCTTAAGTCTGCAAACCATAGACCCTGCATCACCTGATACAAAGTTCTCTGGCTGCTTCATATAGATCGTTTCATCAATGTCACCATTGAGAAACGCCGTCTTTACATCCATCTGATGAAGTTCTAAATCATAATGTGCTACAAGCGCCAATATAATCCTTAAAGAGTCTTTCGATGAAACTGGAGAGAAAGTCTCTTTATAATCAATGCCTTCTTTCTGTGTGAAACCTTTCGCAACAAGACGTGCCTTGTATTTTTCAACATTGCCTTTAGAATCCCGCTTAGTCTTAAATATCCATTTGCAACCAACGGGTTTCTTGTCTTTAGGCAACGGAACGATATCCCAAACGTCATTGTCATACATAGATTTCATCTCTTCATTCATGGCATTAATCCACTTTTGAGAGTTAGAGCTTTCCATAGCTTGTTTGATATTAACAGTATCATTTTCAAACATGCCAATGTCAAACTCATGTTCTTGAAGATATGCATAATCCTTAGATTGTGTAGATCTTTTCTCTCTAGTAGATCTCCTAATTGGCACAGGTACTAGATTTTCTTGAGGTTCATTTACAACTTGATCTTCAACAGGAGGAGGAACATCATTATCAATTTCTGAATCTCCCACAGGCCCTAGGCCATCAACATTTGTCATGTCAATGTCAGGGTTTGGGTTGGGTTCAGGTCCATTTGTGTTCTCTATTCCATGTTGAGTTTCTAACTGAGTTATTTGTGATGATGAAGTTTGCATATTGTCAGAAGATGTATTTCTAAACGCAATCGGAATTTGAACAAAACTAGGACTTTGGTCCATAGTCTCATTTCTAAATGCAATCGGAATTTGAACAAAACCAGGACTTTGGTCCATAGTCTCATTCGCATTCGTCTCTTCTTCTTCAAAAATACTATCTTTTGTCATATCTCCCCCCACAAACTCATTATCCTCAAAAAATTTCGCACTTCCCGACTCGAAAACTGTATGTTCTGTTGGATTATAGAATTTGTATCCCCTAGATCGTTCAGAATAGCCTATAAAGTAACAACTAATGGTCCTTTCGTCCAGTTTCTTTTCATTTGGCTTATAAGGCCTAGCTTCACATGGACATCCCCAAACTCTCAAATGATTCAAGCTAGGCTTGCGCCCAACCCATAACTCGTAAGGGGTCTTGTTAGCTGCTTTAGTAGGCACTCTATTAAGTATGTATGCTGCAGTCTTTAAGGCTTCTCCCCACAAATTCTCAGGTAGAGTTGTACGAGAAATCATACTTCTCACCATGTCTTTAAGGGTGCGATTTCGCCGTTCAGCAACACCATTCATTGCAGGCGAACCTGACAACGTATACTGAGGCACAATTCCGCATTCCTCTAAGTATTTTGCAAAGGGACCTTGACATTGTTCTCCTGATCCATCATAACGACCGTAGTATTCACCACCACGATCAGAACGAATGGACTTTATACGTTTGTTAAGTTGTAACTCAACTTCCGTTTTGAACTTTATGAACACGTCTAATGCTTCTGCCTTTTCTTTTATTAAGTAAATATGACCATATCTTGAATAATCATCTATGAATGTGATAAAGTAACGGTGACCATTTCTTGTAGCTTTTGGAAAAGGACCACAGATATCCGTATGAATCAATTCTAAGACATCATTACATCTTTTTGCATCATACTTACGTTTATTAGTTTGTTTTCCCTTTATACAATTCACACAATCACTTAAGTTTGTAAAATCTAAAGGTTGGAGAATATCATTAGACACAAGACGTTCTATCGTTTTCATAGAGATATATCCTAATCGCTTGTGCCATAATGTTGGAGATTTCTCGCAAGTTAATTTACGTTTTCTATTATCTACATGCAGTGCCTCTGAATGTGAAGTGTCTATGTCTAGAAAATAAAGATTATCATAAGAAGACAGGATACCAGAAGCAAGAAGCTTAGAATTTTGACATAAACTGAATTTTCCATTACCAAATGAACATACATAACCATTTTTGTCCAAATAAGATATAGAAATTAGGTTCCTTCTGAAAGATGGAACCACTAAAGCATCAAAACTTAAATAAAATCCTGTCTTACATAATAATCTAAATTTTCCTATGCTTTTCACTTCTACTTTGTTGCCATTTCCTACGTAAACGTAGCGCTCTGCCTCATTTGGCTTGCGATGGCTTAGGCAACCCTGCATCGACATACTGATGTTAGTCGTTGCACCTGAATCTATCCACCAAGTATATCTAGATACAAAACTTAAATTAACTTCAGAACAAACTAAAGCAAGAGACATACCTTTCTTTGCCAACCATGCATGATAGTTAGTGCAGAATTTCTTTGTATGTCCTGACGCTTTGCAGAAAAAACAGTTCCTTTCTTCTGCTTTCGCAGAAGTATCTTCTTTCTTGCTTTTCTGCGCGGCATTATTTGCAGCTACCTTGGCAGCAAACTTGCGCTTCTTGCCTTTACCCTTATGATTAGATGTTACTACATGAGCACTTTCCCCCTTAGTCATTTTCTCTCTCTCTTCCTCCTGTACCAACTGAGCCTCAAACTCAGGTAGTGTCCATGTCCCTTTTTGACAATTATAAGTCATCTTGAATTGACTAAAGTTGGACGGGAGAGACAGAAAAATGAACTCAATGAGGACTTCATCAGAGATGTCATAATTATGCCCTTTCAAGGCACGTTGCAGTCTTGTCATCTCAATAACATGCTCTCTAACCCCTTCTTTTCCCTTGTATTTTATTGTTGCCAACTTCACAAAGAGTGTACTAACTTCAGTCTTTTTACTCTTTGTGAATTTCTCTTCAAGGGCCTTAAGGTATTTAATAGCGCCGGTCTCTGTATCAGGTATTATGCCCCGAAAAGTCTCATGGATCGTTTGCTTCATCACCATTATGCACATGCGATTTGAATGCTCCCATCTATCAATATCAGCCTTCTCTTGGGGAGTTTCTTCACCCTCTTTATTGGTCTTGGGGCGATCAAATCTCAGTGCAGTGTCCAATTGCATGATCCCTAAGACTAATTTCAGCTTTTCTTCCCATTGTTTGAAATTGTTCCCCATGAGGGGCTTAATTTGACTTAGATTTGACATTATGTTTAGATCTGAAAAATTGAAGAACAAAAGAAAAAATTAGATATTATGCATCACGATTTGATCTTTAATCATAATTCTAAAATCCATCTAAAGGCATAAATTAAATTATGTGCTCCATTGAATCTTTTAGCCAAAACACCACTCAATAATGAAAAACACCTTTGGGCGCAATCATTACCTTATTGTCTTTTCCGCCTTTGGGCCAGATTGACATATCCATTTGCTAACTACCAGGCCAGTCAAGTGGGGAAGGCAGGTCACTAACGGACCTGGTGCACCAAGCCCCAAATGCTTTTCTAGATATTGCCAGCATATGTGTGTTGCAACTTATTTGTTATACATCACCCTTATGCACCAAACAACTTAGCAGGTGCCAACCCTCCTTTGGGAAAGCTAACACCCACGTCCATTGAGCTTGTCATGAGTCATCCTTGCAATCGTCTTACACAGAGCGGTTCGTTTTGCGAACATCAATGCTTGACTCATGCGAAAACAACACATGTATACATAAAATGCCTTTAGTTAGATTCCAAAATTATACCTAAAATCATCACCCTTATTTGTTAACTTAACAGTTGATAATATGTGCTTGTTCAAGTAAAATATTAACATCTCTAAAAGAAAATATCACATTGTAACAAACTTGCGTCACAAGCATTTCGAAAAATAATAAACCATAACAAAATTTTGTTCTGCGAAAAAACCAAAAATTATATGTATGTACTCAATCCTGAGCAATTACTTGAACTTTGAAGCATGCAGAAAGTTAATATGCTTTTACCAATGGCCGTCTGCACAAATTCACAGTCTGAGAGGGCTGAAATAGCTAAATAACGAATCTGCCATTGAGCTCTTTGAGCTATGGAAAGTAATTCAGTAAACCCAGCTATCCTGTGACCACTGGAAATGCAAATCGCAGATCTATTCCACACAGAGTATCATACATGGAAATGATAGCGCAGAACACAACTTAAATAGCAGATCATATAGATCCCTGGATTCCAAATATAAATCTGGAAACATATTAATTGTTCTAAGAATTTTTTGGAAACATCAATGAAATGAGGACAAAGCAGGCTTCAAGATCATTTCGTAAATCAAATATTAGATCTGGAAACACCCATAAAAACAATCGCTTTCTCAATTTGAAAACTTTAAAACACAGAGTTTAAATTAGAATCAAACGATCCATTTTCAAACCGGGAATATGGCCTACGTTTGTTTGATGATAAAACGGAGATAATAAAAAATATTTAATACAATTCCATTTGTGAACAGGAAGATCGCCATGCGTTGATCAATAATAACACAGAGCAAAATCAAACACAAAAAGGATGGTAGCGACAGCACAAGGTCCTGGAGAGAACAGTCTGTATAAATCTGGAAGGGGCCACGATTTTGCTCAACAATCTTTTCCATCTGCCTATACGTAGCAGGGAATCTATATGCTAAATTGACTGCTGAAGAACACCGTCTCCAGGAACTCGCAAAAATAGTGGGGAAATTACTCCCATAATCAAAGCCATCTCAAACAAAGGAGAGCGCTGTCACTTCATGAAGACCAAAGCAAAAACGTGATAGGTCACGCTACAGTAAAATCGCAGACTATAAATGAATACACCAACGAATTATAAAATCGACCGTCATAGTGTTTTCGTGGATAGAGCATCCAGATCATACGTATGACTGTGATAATTTAAAGGGCCAAGACGACAGAACTCTTGCATCGTGGCGTTCCAATTGTACTGGTATCTATCAAGAAATCAGACTTACGAACCAGAATGGTATAAAGACTCATTTGCTATATTGTAAAAGACAGAATACAAAGGAGATTTCAAGAAAACCGGAATCCCTTTCCGTACAGAGATTTTTCTGCTAGAGATACATATAACCAGCAATTGAGATTTCCATGCATAGGTCCATTCTCAACAATAAAATGGGATCGGGCTCTTCATGAAGCCGTCAATCTCTGAATCGACTATAGAAAAATCGGGGTCTAATGAGGATATAGGGTTTTGGTCAACTATACAATCTCTATCACTGTGAAAAATAAAATTCGATCTCCAGCCAGCATTTACACTAAAACGCATCTCATACTCAGGGGATCACACGCAGCAATTCTTACATAAGGGAGGCTCTGATACCATTGTTGGGTTTTACTAAATGCTTTAAAACCCTAACCAAGATCTACTCCTATGCAAGAAATTAAACTTAATGCACAACGGAACTTAGAAATTAAGTTTAATGCACAGTGGAACTTACTTTCCATCTTCAAAGGTCGCGGACAGCTTCTGGTCTTGACTTGAGTTGTTAGCTCTCGAATCCTTCCAAGAACTTGCAATCCTTTTCTCTGGAGAGTATCCTGTCTTCAATGGAGCAGACAATTTTTCTGGATGATTGCAAGCCTTGGAGACTCAGCCCTTTATAGCAGTGCCAAAGAAAAAGATTCTAATCCCGGGGCTGCTGAAATTTAGCTAATACTTTGGAAACAAGTCCAAAAGAAATCTGGAGTTTCCGATTTTACAAAAAAACTTCAAATCGGGAAACTTCAGAAAAAAACTGAAATAAATCAGAATAAATTCTGATTTCCTTATTTAGCTCAATTTACTGCTATTATTTTAATCAACTATAATCGGTCCATTAACAATTATAATTGATTAACATTATTCTATATGTATTTGTATCCAAATCCTTATTTAAATACGTATAATGCCATGTCTTAATTAATCACATTGTTTGGCATGTTTTAATCATTACATAGATGTAATCTTTCGACAGTATTTGATATCATAATCATAATGCACGTATGTCCAACTTAATTATTGTAATTAGACGTCTCTAAATCCAACAAGCAGTTGACATCTGTGTGGAGAAGGATCCATTGATCGGGCTTGAGCTGCAAGATGACAAAGAATGGTGAGGATTGAGGCACGAAGCAGAGGAAGAGCTACGACAGAGCGTGGAGTTGGTGCTAAGGAGACGTGGGTAACAACCAGTAAGTCATGGGAGTTGAGAACGTGCAGCAGCTGCTAGCAGAAGAAGCGGGGATTGGTAGCCACCGAGACTTTACAGTTGATGGAAGAGTATAACAGGAGGTCGGGCATAGAGTTGAGCCTGCATGGAAGTATAGTCGGTCGACAGTCGTGGTGGAAGTGAACATCGACATAGGAGAAAGAAGTGTTGGTAAGAGTAACAGCTGCAGCCGTTAGCAAAGTGACGAGCAAGGAAATCGTCAACCAATCGTTGGCCAGGCCTAGTAGACCGTTGGCAGCCCAAATCAGTCGTCGGGCACACCCAATAGGATACGGGCAGCCCCAAGAAAATCCGAGCAACACCCAAAAGGACTTGGGCAGCTCATAAAAGGTTTTGGGCAATGAGTAGAAAGCTCAGGCAGCCTAAGATAGACCCCGAGCAACAACATAAAGCTGCAGGAAGCCTTGGGCAGCAGTAAGGTTGTGAATTTGGGCAGTGGGAAACGAATCCGGTCAACATAAAACATATGTGTTGGGTGGCTTGTTGAACCATGCCAGAGATCCGAGCCAAAAAAAAAAGCACATAGGAGCAAAGAAGGACTTTTGTTCATGTGTCGATGTCATTCCCTTTGGAGCAAAGATGGAATTTTTCTCAAGTTCTAGAGCCACGAAGGACTTTTACTCAAAGATCTTGGATGGGTAGAGAAGGAATTTCATCCAGAGATCAGGGGATGATAGGAATACTCTCTGCATCAAGAGATCAATCCAAAGGAGAAGAGAAGCCAACATGGCATCAATAGATAGATCTGGTAACATGAACAGATCTGAGCTGCGGGAGCTGCAAGAGTTGGAAATGTTTCTTTTCTCAATGGGAAGAGAACATGACAATGACACATGAGTTGTTCACTAGTTGGTCAGAGACAGACTTAGATCTACATGTAGAGT
Organism: Larix kaempferi; assembly: GCA_027924585.1. Lineage (NCBI taxonomy): Eukaryota > Viridiplantae > Streptophyta > Pinopsida > Pinales > Pinaceae > Larix > Larix kaempferi. The sequence continues at coordinate 33,429,828 of BSBM01001000.1, read as the reverse complement.
TTGGCATTGATTCCAAGTGTGATGTAGAAGGAGTTGGGACAGTGAGCTTCTAGCTAGAGTCAGGAGGTTTTTTGGAGGTGGCAGGTGTGTTGTATGTCCCAATTTGAGGACAAATGTGTTCTCAGTCTCAACTCCAGAGGAAAAGGGGTATGGGGTTATGTTTCAGGATGAGAAGTTGCTCATACATTCGGGGAGAGCTACCCAGGATGCAACAGTGATGCTTGATGTCAGCAAGGGTAAGTTATACAGGTTGTTGGGTTAGCCTGTATGTGGGTCCAAGGGGATCTTGGATCAAGTATTGATGTTAGTGATAGAGAGTGAGCAGGAGGCTTTGAATATTGAGTTGATACAGGGGATTCAATCTTCTAATGCAGAAGATGGGCGTGAGGCTTATTCCACTACTGTTAGGACCAATTGGTATGAACTGAAAGTGATGGATGCTCAAGAGCAGGTGGAGATTCCTAGGAGCATGGTTAAGAGGAACATATGTTCAAAGTAGATTCCAAAGAAGGTGGCAAGGAAGTCTTCTAGATTAGAGGGATCAACTACAACAACAGATGATGTGGTGGAATTGGAGATAGATCCATGTGGAGGTTCTTATAGAAGTACCTTCTTTGCTAGGAGGGAGTGTTAGTTTTTGTAGCTCGGCCATGTACTTCTGCTCAGGCCAGGTGTCGGGCATGCAGGAGTTGTCCAGAAGACCTCTCTAGGAGCTTGATTGAGAGGGCAAGTGACTTTTATGTTATAATGGCTAAAATGTGACTTAAGTTGTGTAAATGAAAGATTAAGTCGTAGCCGTAGATTTCAAGTGATCTAAAATCACTTAGGATATCTAGAGGGTCCATGGTATTTATTGTAATGATATAAAATGAATCCTAAGGAGAAGAGGTGACACACAATAGTCACACAAAACGAGTGAGTGAGATCTTATTTAGTGGGCGAAGAATGACTTCCATCTAAGTCATTTGATTTTGAATGGAAATATCATTTTAATGGTTGTCAATCAATTTGCTCCATTCAAGTATCTTGGTGGAACTAGAATTGAAAGATTTTGAGGCGGCTTTAAAGATACTGAATGTTTATGGACCCTATCTCGAGAGGAAGGATTACTGGAGTAATTTGGCGGATGGAGGTTTTATGAATCAACAACACTTAATTTGGCCAGAGATCTTAATTTAACCATGTCCTTAAGATAAATATGGGGAGACAAAGCAAGGGGAGATCCACAAGGTGACTTCTTTAAACACCTTTTTGAAGAAAATCATCTTGTAAATATGGAACCCGTTAAATTAATCCCTACCCGGAGAAATGCATGGAGGGGGAAGGAAGCCATCGCTAAGCGATTATATAGATTCATGTATTCTGAATAGATTCACCTTCCTATCTTGTTAAAACTTGAGGTAGATGATAAGAAGAGACCTAGCCCTCTGAAATTTAATGATGCATGGCTCAAAGAGGAGGAGTTTAAAGAGTTGATAAGGCATAATGGACGCATATCGACATGAATAAAGATTCTTTGGGAATGCAACAATTTGCTGTTTCCATTAAGCAAATCAAGGAGGTATTGAAAGCTCGGAAAAAGATGTATGAATTCAACCTTCACCAAGATCTCAAGACAACGGAAACAAAGATAAAAGAATTGTTGAAAAATAATATAAGCAAAACCTTCTCAAATGAAGAATTAGAAACATTGAAGGAGTTAGAAGAAACAAAAAAGATCTGCTTGAAATATAAGAAATCAAGTGGAGATTAAAGAGTTGCACAATTTGGTTAAAAGAGAAATGAAAATACAGAGTTTTTATTGGAATATGTAATGACTTGTGTGGTATTGTTTGTAAAATATCATAAAATATATAAAATAACTCTAACATTATAAAATAGAGTTATCCCACATGCATTATGTAATAAAATCTCTTATAACCATTTTTTATATAAGAGAGGTGGAAAGCTATTTATCCATGTGTTATGGGATGCAATTATTCCATATCCCTAGCTATATAATAGAGGTGAAGGAGACCCTTTTGGGTATGTTGTGGAAATGTACATCATATGTTGGAAAAACATCATTGTGACATGAAGTGAAGATGGAGTGTGATGTGATACATATGTGAGGATGCCATGTATTGTAAGACTGATATTTCTGAAGAATAAAGAAAACCAAATCTTTCCATGAATATTACCCCTTTTGGGGTTTTACCGTGCATATATTTGGTGTATCACTTTGAATCTCTATTCAAAGAAAGGAAAGGATGTCCGGTCGAGAACATTATGGCTATCTTGAGACTAATCCTTAGTATGATCAATGAGGAGCATAATGAAGAACTGAGTTATCGATAGAATTCTATTCTTCGACCTGTTAAAGGAGGATCTACTATTGGTGTCTAGGGATTCAAAGGAGTTAGTTGTGTCCTCGGGGCCTTAAAATCCACCTTCATTAAAAGGTATTATGTCAGGTATAGTTTTTGAAGAACTATTTGGATTTCTTCATCATCACCAAATTCACGATGCAATGGCCATTGCGCAAGAAGGAATACATTTGATTAAGGAAAAAGGCAGCGACAATTCTCAAAATAGATCTCACAAAAGCTTTTGATAAAGTTCGATGGAATTACATTAGGTTTATACTAATTTAAATGGGAATGAATGTTATTACAGTCAACTAGATCATGGGATGCATCCAATCCGCTTCTTTTGTTGTATTGATACAGTCAACAACAGAATTGGCTTACGATGCAAAAGACGAAGAAGAATTTACTAGAGTTAATAAGTGGCGGTGGAAAGAAATATGGAAAGCGCTCGGTCCGCTGGAAGAGAAGATCACATTATGGATTGCTTTGGCTAACAAATTGCTAACATGGGCTAAAATATTAAAGATAGGATGGATCGGTCCAAGTAGATGTTTCTTATGTTCCAAAGCGGCTGAAACAATTCACCACCTTTTTGTTTCGTGCTTGACGATCTGGAGGGAAATAGAACAAACGTTAAATCCCACGAATCATTGGTTAGCTACATCTCCGGAGGACTGTATAAAAAAATGGATTTCAAACGCACAGGTAAAGGAATTCAAAGCTACGCCCTATCTGCTAATCCACTGGATCTGGTTGATCCGAAATCTATTGATATTTCAAAATAAAACTGTTCCTAAGGAGATAATCATACACAAAATTACAAATGCAATTAAGGAATTCAAAAATGATATAAAACTCCCAGTTGGCGTGTTCTGGATATGTCAAGTGTGGACGCCATTCCGTTCTTCAACATTCTTCATGAGTTTCAATTGAAATATGGTACCAACACCAAGGTTGAGCTCCGTGCCTTGTGGGTGCTGTTGCGATGTGCGTCTCAAAAAGGATGCAAGAAACTCCAAGTAATGGGTGAATCCAAAATTGTTATTGATTGGAAAATAAGAAGAATAAAATTGAAATTCTAAGCTTTAAACCGATCCTCGAGCTAATTGAAGAAGAGATAAAATCCTTTGCATGGATATCCTTTTGTCATGTGTACAGAGAATTAAAATCAAGAAGCAGACAAACTTTCAAAACATGCTTTGGATCTTCATGTAGGTAACCTGATAGAGATGGAATTGGTGGAAGGCCAATTGCAGGGGAATTTGTTTCTCATTAAGTTGTGTGTTTGGATCGTTATGATGTATGAACATGTACTGTGGTGGACTAGACTTTTGTCTTTTGCTGAGTTTTGCTCAGAGAAATATAAGCTAGAGTTTACACTTTTCTTTAGGCGAATGCCTTTAGGATTCACGTTATCTAGACAATATGGTATAAAAGGGAAGAAATCTGTTTTGATCATATATATTTCATTTTTTTAAAATGAATATATATGACAATATTTGGGTTTCATTAATTTATTTTTTATTTAAACATTAAATTATTCTAATGATTTTTTAAAGTAGTATTATAAATATATTAAATATATAATTTATTTTAGTTATTATTAAACTAATTAATCTAAAAAACAATTTTCAACCACAACATAAAAGATATCATTATAAAAACTCAGTGTTATACGGGTACGCGTCTTCAAGGGTAGGAAACGCATTTCCACATCCCCACACGTCTCGGAAATTTGGAAACTCCATTGGAAACGTTTCCCCCACGTCCCCGCTTGAAGGTAATTCAAGGAAACACATAAGGGAAATGTTTCCCTCCTAAAAATGGCGTCCCCACGTTTCCTTTGACAAGTTTTTATGAAAAATAAAAAAATTAAATGATAAAGGGCCACATTGTCCACTATTTTCCTTCTTAGTAGACTCGATTTCAATTCGCTGTCCAATATGGTTGTGTTTCCGAATTTGTTTCATGAGTTATAGCTTATGTATAGATGTATTTCATTTTATTTCACTTGATGTATGTTGTAAATTTGTATTAATCTTTAGATTAAAAAATTGAAGACTTTAATGACTTATGCTCCAACTTTCAATTTTTACGTATTCTAATATAAATTTGGTAGTTCTCCTGATGGGGTCCCCTATGTTGAAGACCCCGACGTACCCTTCGACGTTTCCTAAAATTTGGGGGGGTACTTCTGCATATGTTGTTTCTGCGTTTCCTCGCTCTCGTGTCCCCGTGTCCCAGAAACTTGGGGGAACATTGTAAAAACTCTAAATCTCAAACCAAGTATTTAAATTTGAAAATAGTAAATGTTTGAATGATAATTTAAGCTATTATTTTTAAAATAATTTTTTATTAGATATTTTAAAAAGGATTTATAAGGATAATGTGGAGTGTGGAAAAAATATTAAAAACATGGAAATATTATATATTCTCAATTTATTATGTTCGTGATAAGGGATATATATGGATCATCAACCCCCTTATTATTTTGTTGTTATAGGTTATAAATTTTTCCTCAACTATAGTTTGAATGTATTATGTCAAATGAAAATTTTAAAAATGTTTTTTTTTAAAATTCTTATTGGTTGCAGGAGGATGACGTAGTCCTCATTTTTCTAGGGAATTTTTCTCTCCCTAGGAGGGGGCAATGGACCAACGTCATCCTGGTTCAAATGTACTTCGCATTTGCATGATTCTACAAGTGTTTAATGTACACACGAGTCTGCAAGTTTTTAATGGTGTTGGCTCTTGAGGTAAATGTATTTGCAACAGTCTGTGCAAGTATTTAATGTACAAATGAGTTTGCAAGTTTTTAGTGGTCTTGGCTCTCGAGGTTAGTGTAATTGCAGCTGTCCGTGTACATGTGTGGCTTACAGTGCATTTAAGCACACTTGTCATAGGTACCACTACCTCACGGTTCTCTTTTCCTGCCTCGTTTCTGTGTCCTGCAGCTAGGCCTCTTCCGAAACACAACAACGTATCCTGGAGAGGAAACTTTGGCATGCGTGAGGGGATATCTGATCCTGTAGCCAATCACGCCAATTTGGTATGATGCAGGGGATGCTATCTAGTTCAATTTTCCCGTTGCATTTGCTATGACTATAGTTGGAGCGTTATTGAGTATAGTGCTAAGTATGAAGCTGCAAGAGAGCTCAACAATGCTAAAGACATCATCAAATGGGGAGAAGATTACTTTCTGAACACATTCAATTCCTCAGTTGATACTATAAGTTTGATTCATGCTCAGGTACTCCACACAACTGAATCTTGCTTGCATGTGTCTAGGGCATGAGGGTTTGTTGTTTGTTTCCAAGTGCTCTCTTAGCAGAGCTTTCAAGAATTTCTCCGTTCTTTAGAATTTGCATTATGTTTCATCTTAGAATTCCTTTAGAATTTGCATTATGTTTCATCTTAGAAGTCCTTTAGAATTTGCACGATGTTTAAGCTTAGAAGTGCCATACCTTGTGCACTTCAGGAAAATAATAGGCACTAACAATTTATTCTGTGGTAATTGTGTGAGACATGATTCTTATTGCAAATCCTTCATCCCGCTGCAGAATACCATGCTTCTGCACGGGCAGTTGGGGGATTCCATGTATATGTTAGGTATTGATGTTTCCAAGCTCTTTCTTTCAAGTATTTGAAGAAACCTTTATTTCTTGTGCATAATTTATGAGAGTTTATGAAATGCCCTATTCCTAGCCACATAGAAATCTAGGAGCTACAACTAGGAGTTATATGTCAGTCAAGTTCTTCTTCTTGCTTTGAAGTTAATATCTAATATTATTTGTTCTCTCCAACCATTCGTATGTAGTGACAATCCTGGGAAGTACAACTTTGATTTGTTGAAGAAGCTTGTTCTCCCAGATGGTTCTATATTGAGGGCACGATTGCCTAGTCTGCCAAATCGCGATTGCTTATTTGTTGACCCTACTCAGGATGGGAAGAGGTTGGATTGTTTGAATCCTAAAATGAAAACTCAAAACTTAACTATAAGTTACTCACAATATCATTTTTTATATATATTTGGCTACCTTTACTGTACATTGATTTTGGCAATGTCATTTATGGAGCTTATTGAAAATTTGAAAACTCAAAATTTAACTATAAGTTACTCACAATATCATTTTTTATATATTTGGATACCTTTACCGTACATTAATTTTGGCAATGTCATTTATGCAGCTTGTTGAAAATTTGCAATATGAACATATTTGTTTCAATTGCAAGGTGCTGCTTAGAGCAATTTATATAAGAAAAACGTATTCCATGATACAACCTCCAATGCAATATCAGGGTGCATTCATGTAGATGATGTACATTTTTAGCAATAGGCAGCATAAAATGATTGAAGTGGTGACTATGGAGTGTATTCTCATAGCGGCATGAGCCCATTGGGTGTTCAAGCGATGTAGGATTTCCTTTTGAATAAATGAATTACTCTTTATTTCTAAACTTTAAATTTTCTTGCAGGTGAACTTGCGTGTCTCCCTAGGAATGATGCTTTTCCTTTGACACTCAAAGTAATGGAGCATGAAGTTTACACAATTACGCTAATAAAGGTAAAAAATCACCGTATATTATCAATGCCTAGAATCACAATGTTCTAAATCCTAATGGATTACATGCAGGAGAATGATATTAAAAAGAAATCCGAGAATTTGTTCAAAACATTTCAATGTTCCTGAGCATGTGCAGAATTTAGTAGCAGGGGTTTCTCTTGCTCCAATTGGTCTTATTGATAGGTTCAATGCTGGAGGCTCTATCAATGCACTAGAGTATGAAAAGAAGGAAGAAAGCTTGGAAGATGGGTTTTCAGAGGATCCTAGGATGCTTGGGATGGCAGCAATCACATATGAAAATGGTGGTCGCCTACTAGCAGTGAGAATCAAGATGGTAGTCCGTGGATCTGGGTGGTTTGGGGCCTATTCGTCAATTAAACCAAGTAAATTCTTGGTAGAGACTAGCATGCTAATCTTATACAAAACATGCTTTGAAAGAAATATTTATAAATTCACTTCTAAGATACTAAGCTTTCACTGAAAGGAAAAAACATATTTTTTTCCTTTAGTTTGATACCAATAAATCTTAGCCTATCATCTCTTGATAAATTTAAAATTAGGGTTTTGTGTGGTTTCTGATTAAACAAAATATATGAACAAATTTTACTAAGCATCTCCATATTTAGTGTAAGGGGAAGACCATTCTACTGGACATGATCTTAGGATTCATAAAATAAAAAGAAAATAAGGCTATCAATAGTACAATCAAGAACAAATGAATCGATTTAACAATATTATGCCCAAGCTATGGAACCTCAAAATGTACTCTATTGTATTTTCTACTTGTTGGTGTCCACTTCCATGCATCCTTCTCCACAAGATAGTTTCATCAACCCCAATTCTATAGCATCCTTATGAATGCAGGTAAGACATGTGGAAGCTAACATAATTGCTGTCAAAACTCAGCGTTTGACCATACAAGAGAAGTTGGAGGTGGAAACTAGAACTATACATTGCTCCAAAATAGAAAGATAAAGGCGATGTATATGCTTTCCAGTTAAAATGAATTTCAGTTGCATCGATCCAGTACCAAAATAGTCCAAATTTCATAGCACGCATTCTCTCACAATGGCTTGGGAGATTAGTTTCATCCACATTTGCATTGATCTAGTAACAGAACAATCCAAATTTCACATTTTGACCGAGGAATATATACAATGTTAATATTAAGATTAATAAAAGGTTACAATGTGTACACATATCTCTCAATGAGTCTTTAAAATTATTAAAAATGTCTCAATAAGGAAAAAATATGCTAATTAAATAAAAGAAAATAAAGTTGGAAACCCGTTAATTTAGCATGGATTTTATAATAGACCTTGTAGCCACTTCAACAACCCTAAGGGATATCATTTGCTGAATATTTCAATATTGTTAAAAACATATGTTGCAAAACTTTCCAGAAAGTGGGAATGTTGGAAACATAGGTATGGGTGTTCAAAAAGGCTTGAAGAATTGCCTAAACTTGCATGGAACAACTGGTTGGGAGTAGAAATATTATATACCAAAAAATATTAAAAAATAAATAAAAATAATAAAATAAAAGAGGGGAAAACTTCAAAAATTGGAAAGGAACATAACATAACCTAACATAACCCCTTTTGTTTCACCTTGGATATATCACATGGCCATATGAAAATAGGAATGCCATGATATTTGAAGATGAGTAAAACTCCTCCAAAATTAGACACTTCTCGCTCGATACTATCAGAGTTTGACTAAAATATGTCTTTGACAGTTTGATTATAATATAGGAAGATATAGGTTTCCTAAAACTCATTTTGGGCCACCTCAAGATAATAGAACGGTCTTTGATCATTGTTCTCTTCATCATACACACTTCTAACTTGATATTATCATATAAGTGAACAAGTTTCACTAAAATATGTATATCTTTAACAATTTGATTATAATAATGGAAGATATAGGTTTCCTAAAATTCATTTTAGGCCATGTTGATAAGATAGTTGAATTGCCTTTGATTATTGTCCTATTCATCACTCCATCTAGTGGTTAACTCATATCAACAATAAGTCCATCTAGTGGTTAACTCATATCAAATATTGTTGGCACATTCTTTATTCCAAGGGGCATGATGTTGTAAGTGTCTAACCCCATTTTGTGGAAAATGTGGTCTTCTTCTTGTAATCCTCAATAATTCTTATATAATGATAGCCTGAAAACTCATCCGTGAAGGAGTAGGTTTCATTACCTGGCACTTTTTAAAGAATCTCATTACTAAATGGAATAGGAAAGGGCCATGCACATAGGCCTCATTGACTTTGTAGAAGTATACATAAAGATAGATTCCACTTGTTTTCTTCAATTTTATGACTATCATACTAATTCAATATGACACTTCAATTGAAATATAAAGCCGACAACCAACAATTTATCGATTTATTGTTTAGCCTACTCCTAAAGTGCATATTCATTATGTACAGTTGTTTCTAGATCAACTAGGTGTTGGGATTAAATTCTATATTAATTGAACCAATTTATGAGGGGTTTATATGTTAAAGGTTGTTCATGCCTAAAATATCCATGAATTTGGACAAACATGGGTCTGCATACTCCTAGATCATAGCTACGAGGGTTAACTCATATAAAAAATAACTCCATCTAGCAATTAACTCATATCAACAATAATAGAAGTGAATTTGAAAAGGTTTCCCTTAAAATCTGAAAATATGCTTGAGAAGAACTATAAAAGCCCCAGGGCAAGCTTACACGGATTTTCTTGCGATAGTCAATTCATAAAGAGAATATGAAGCTTATTCATAGAAAAATGAACCAAGAGAACATTTAACACTTATCCCAAAACCACACTTGAGATTCAATTGAAAACATGAAAACTATTCATCTTTATATATCTAGTACAATATTTAGGCCAAAAGTACTCATCCACAATAGGCATCTCCTATATTTCTAATAATCATGTACTTAAGATAGTCCAACAAAGTTTGACAAGAAGATTAAACATACTTAATTCACTCATAATGTATGAGTGAATTAAGTTTGTTTAAGCAAACTCTTTCTAGGGCAATAAATATAAAAACATAGCTCATGTGAATCATGAAGAATTTGGAAAATGGTTATAATCAACCAATTATCCTTCCTTGAATTTGGTGCTACATTCCTCCAATTGCAATTGCAGTTGCTTGAGTTGAGCTAAGCAATCTTCAATGTGGTCGAATACCTATATATCCAATCGCATCAACTAGTTCTCAAGTTGAATAACCTATGCCTCATTGGGTTCAAAGAATATCTTTTCAAGAGTGTTCCATACATCTATAGGAAATTCATGCTTTTAAATATGGAACTACAACTCATCTGCCACATGGATTCCTATGAGACATTGAGCTTCACCTGAGCTATTTTTCCTACCTATCATCTTCGTTGGTTCCTTTCCATCATACTTTTAATTTGGCACAAATAGCAACTATGAAGCACATTTTCCATTTGTTGCTTCCATGTACTATAGTTTTGGCCTATAAGCTTAAATTCTAGGATTGTGGACCCATGATGAAATTAGAGTAAGGATTTGATTCAAAGAGAACAAGCAAATACACAAAAAGAATTTGAGAGAGGGTATATATATATATATATATATATATATATATATATAGTGACTTTCTGAAAATAATATTGAACACCGATTCTTGGAATGATTTTTACACTAAGGAAAAAAGGAACAAGACACTTAATTAAACCGTCACTTTTCATTTTTACACTATTCACCTTTCAATTTGTATAATTTTTACCTCCAAACACCTATTGAAACAAAATTTTAGGGGAGGATACTTGCAGCTTGGTCTCCTCCTCTAGGCAAGAAGTTTTGCAGTTGGCAATGTTAGGAACATTGCCACCTCGTGGCTCTTGTTGAGGTAGCAATAACCAACACTTTGATCTTGCATAGTGGCTTGTTTGATAAGTGCCTTTGCCTCTAACAATGAATCCATCCAAAATCCCCTCCAAATTCATAACTTGTGCCTCCATTTACATAGGCTAAAAATGGATCTGCAAGAAGTAAGGCCAAATAATTAGTGTGTTTAAAAGGTCCTTAAATATGCAATAAGGAAAACATGTCAATAAATTAAGAGGTAAAGTATATTATTTAAGTAAATTTATATGGCAACATGTATATTCGAGTTGGACGATGATACTTATTGGCGTTCTCAATCCGCCATTGATGCAGATGTGCTAGTCATATTTTAATTAAAAATATTCATATTTTAATAAAAAATATATTGAGATACATCATTGTAAATCCAAACCATTAGATACCAAATATGAAAGTTTTCTCATGTATATAACATGTAAAGGTGAATATAACAAAATGGTAGAGAGTGCAATGCATATTTGAACCAAAGCACGCACTCTAAGGCTCCAAATGACCTTTAGAGTCCACAAATTATCTTATTACAACACATTGTCCAAATTTGTTGAGATCCATAAGAGATAAATGATTGAATGGAACAAACCAAACCACCCTAAATCCTACAACAAACAAGGAGAAAACATAGAGAACTAGCAAAACCCTACAAAGATATAAATCTAGTGTAAGTGCATTAGAAAGAGATATAACCCATAGAAAGGGTGCTAAGGTTGATAAAAAATGAGCTAGAGAGAGTCTCCATGAGAGCGCTATAGTTAAAAAGATAACTAATCACAATAGAAACCAAGAGAAAGAGGGCGCAATAGCATATGGTCACTGTAGGCAAAAGAATAAATCAATATATCACCACAATATGATATTACAAATGAGAAGTGAGTTTTGTATATGTGTAAGAACCCTAAAAATCATAAAACCCACTATATAAAAAAATAATATTAAATATGCATGCAGATCTCTGAACCAACACAAGAATCTGATAAAATGTTACATCTTATAAAATCCAGAATCAAACAAGAACATCATGCATAGAAGATCTGACAAAGAAAGTGGATCTAATCAATAATAACATAAAATATGCTATGAAAATCATACCTGGTTAGATGACCTAGGAGCTACCATTACCTTGACAGCTCCAATAGTGCAACTAAAGGTGGGGGGACGACTCTCTACCCAACCAACCCCCAGCCAAAAAGGCTGAGGCCCCCGAGCCCCCAACAATTAACCTATGCCAGTGCTATCTTGCTTTCCTCTCCTCTAGAGCTCCTCTTCCAAGATGCCTAAAGACAAAAAAAGCCCCTTCTCTTCACTTCTCCTCCTTTTATCCCCTCCTCCCAATTTCTTAATTTCTTATTTAATTTATTTCTTTATGCAAAATTTGTTTTCCATTACTTCTTTTTCATGTTTCTTTTGATTCTTTACCTTATATTATATTACATTATATTTATTATATTAAATATTCCCTACATTCGTATATGAGGGTTGTTACATACTCCCCCCCTTCAAGAAACTTCGTCTCGAAGTTATAATATTCAAGCAATAAATACAATACTTATTCAATCAATCAATCAAGTAAATACTAGAATATATAGGTAGCTAGTACTATTGTGAAGTTAAGAGATCTATATGTGTGGCCACCACATAGAAGTCTCCAAACCACACTAATACAATCAAATGCCCTAAGTTACAACATGATCTTAAGTAATTGCCTATGATTCTAGTATGCAACCATATCAACAATCATGCATCATACATACAAAAGAATTAGATAATTAATTAATAATTAATAACTGTGTGTTTGTTTACTTCCTCTTTCCTTACTCACCCTCTCCCCGAGAATCATACCATCCGATCAACCTCCATAAACCTCCCCTCCAACTCCGGATGGTCCCGCTCACCATGGCACGGGCCCTCTACTGTAACTTGTCCGCGGATCATACAGTAGGCATCAGAAGTTCCCCGGGAAGTTACCGTGGCATTGCCACCTTCCCAACTTCTGGTAATAATACGGCCTCATCGGATTCTAACCAGAATCTGGGCCTCATCAGTACTAGTCGGCATCTGGTTCCCGGTACCTCGATCCTGATACTCCTGGTACCCCGATCCTGATATCAGGATCATTATACCCCAGGCATCTCAGAAGGCTAGCCTAAACATCCTCCACAACACCCTCAAGGCACTATCCCCAGGCATCAGAAGTCCTTCTCCATAAACCTCCCTCCCGGTGAGTATGTCTCCAACTGTGGACTCTGGTCACATCAGAAGTTCTCCGGGAAGTATCTGTGGCACTGCCACCTTCCCAACTTCTGGGTACAAAAGTCAAGCGCTGCTGGCATAGAGCTACTTGTTGGGATTTTCCCTCAACCCATAATATATTTATAGTAGCCATTCTCATTCGTGGTTATGGGCTCCCACAAAATCATAGAATACTTAGCCTCATCAGGCTATTTGAGTGCATCACCTGGAACAACTGGCACTTGCCATAATGAATAATCATTAGTAACCATTTCTCAATATAATAATATATCATGGATCAACCTTGCATCATGTGCTAACAAGAATGTCTAGCCACAGTTCATATTGCATTGCATTACCTCATAAGCCATTGTAACGATAAGTCATGCCAACTTTAACATATAATGCATTTAGGTGCTTTGTGCTACCGTTATAACATAACTGGTCCTGATACTTTCATAATTTTACAAAGCATCTCATTAATATGTCATGATAAGATGCCATATTTAAACATTAGTACTATCAACATGGAGTAATGACCCACATAATCCATCATAATCCATCATCATATCAAACATGCATTCTAACAACCCACATATTCCATCATCATATCAAATATGCATTCTACGGGGAGCAATACGGATTAGCATGAAATGGTAACATGTCATATACCAAATATATGATATAATCTCTTATTCCTCACTAATACATGATAATGTCATTTATCTCTAGATTCCATGATAAAGCTTTTAAACTGCTAAATTAATATCATCGCGAAATAATATCATTTTATGTTCCACACATCATCTATCTTATAAAGCACCATAAAGTCATAAAATAACATCAAGAAGTTTCACATTCATAACCCATGACTATAAATCTCATTGCTAGAAATAACAATATCAATTTCACATGAATACTACATGATCATGAATCTCCCGTCTATAAGGCATCATTCGAAGAAACAACATGTAATAACACCATATCAAGTACCACACAACTTACTTTTTAAGATGCCATAAATGAAACTATAGTTCACCTATTTGTTGATACCGAGTTAACTAGTATGTAACACATAAGGCATCCATCAACTTGAGATAACAATCTCAAAAATTTCCTATCACTAGCATATATGGTGTCATTAACCTTAAGAGGCTTAGAATGGACTTTAGGAAATGATATGCCCCTAGAAAGTGGTTATTTTTCCCAATAAGTAATCTTATGAAATTAACTCATTCATACTATTAATATATACTTAGTCTTTCATTCAAAAGAGCAAATCATAAATTCTATTGTATTCTTGAAAACCACCCAGAAATCCCAACAATCCTATCTCACTTAACTTTTTGGTCATAGCAATCCACCATTTCCAAGCTCTAAGAAGCTTATTGATCAAAGTGTCCAATAAGTTATATACTCAAGGCAATGTATTGCGAACCAATGGATACTACATTCGTTTTCTCATGATGTTAAGTGTGAATGTTGATTCCTTACCCTTTGAAACACAAATAACATAAGTCTAAACTCAAATTTCAAGGGCACACATACTTTGATTAGTTTGTTAGACACCCACACTAAAAGTCAATTCAGTATGTTAGAAGCACACGAATTAAAGACTCAGAACAGTTGTGGCTACATAATAGGAATTCAAGATTTATATGAGACCTATGTGTGTTTTCAGTTCCCAAAACATTAATAGATCTAACCATAGAGAGACTGAAATGGCAGCCAATCAGATTAGAGACAATAGTGATTTTGTTAAAACAAGATAGAAGTATTCAAATGATCTAGTTTGGTGCCAATAAAAGGTCAATCATAAATAGAGAGTTGTCATAAGAAAGTTTGTGAAGTAGTAAGACAAAAGTGGTAACAATTGGTTAATTTTGATCACATTGGGAGAATTTGTATGTGTAATTTTTAGTGATTTTTTTATTATTATCAAAATACAATCCTATCGTAATTGGTATCCCATTTAAGATTGATTAGTTAGTTAATGAACACGTTAAATCGGTGTTTGTGAACCAAAGATTTTAATCCTTTATGAGGGTTCCTGGCACAGCTCACCGTACACATCAATGTTCCAAATTCAATCTTAAAAACTCCCGTTTTCTCTTCATGGGATGGGTGTACCCACTTCTTCAATCTCATCCTTGTCTCCAAAGGGACATCCTGAGAGTAGTTGTGAGTCGTAGAGCTTCAAAATTACAAATCCAGGAGGTTAACTTAACATGTATATAAGTGCTCAACTCCACTTGAGTGAAGCTTGAAAAAGAAGAAGGGCATTGGTGTGTAATTCGATGATATGCGACGACACAAATTGCATTTATGAAAATGATATGTGAGGACAATAAATTACGATGGTCAAACAAAATTAACCAAGACCAAGATCAAATTTAACCAAACCAATTTAAATTAACTTGTATCAATGTTGGCAGCAAGAAGCTAGGTGGTTAGGATTGTACTAATATTAAGCACCCAGGTGCTCTGGCTTGTATTAACTATGCTTAAAATCTCCTAAATGTGCCAACTAGTAAGCACAACTATAAGTTATTATAAGCATCATTTCAATAAAAACAGACGTAAGAAACATTTCCACACACAAAGACACACATAGTAAGACGAAGATTGAGATCTCCATTCATTACCAATAATTAACCTAAGTCTTTGAAACTTGCTAAGTCTAAATACAGTAGGTGATGATGCCGTTACCTTCATGATGATCTTGTGACTGCAGAGAAGCGCTTGCAAGGGCACTGCATATGATAAGCAAGGCCAAGAAATGTGTAACAGAAAGAGATAATAACTGTGGTGACAGAACTGCTCTTGAGGATCATATTTGTATAGTCCTCTCTTGGGGGAAGATGTAGATTTTAAACCTGAAATGATACGAGCTACACAGATGTATTTGGCAGAGGACACGATTGAGAATACAGAGAATACTGGAAGATATCCAAAATTAGGAGAACATCTCATCTTCATCCTGACATGGATACTCACAAGATTTCTTTAACATTACTGGGCTTAAATGCAGGTTTGGAGCATGTAGGGAATATGCCAGAAAAGAAATAGGCAGAGGTAACTTTCAACACAAGGTGACTATACTAGCAGGAAGAATGGCGCAAAACAGATTCCAGAAATCACTTCGCAGAAAAACGCCTTCACAATGGCAGGTCTACAATCGTTATGGCACGCTGGAGAAAAAAATATGGCAGGTCTGAGCACAGGTGGCAGGGAGGCGTTACAATTTTGACAGGCAGGAGGCGTTACAACAGGAATTTTAATTAGACCTAAATGCCATGAAAATCTGCTAATAATTTGATCAAAATGATTCACGTTGGCATGATATTCTATTTTTCCTAGGGTTGTTTTTTTTTTTTTTTTTTTAACAAGCACGAGCTCCCCTTTCTATTAATTTAATGGTTAAAACCTCAATCACGTGGACTTTTCTTTCTTGCAAATAGCTAAATTCAGTTGCGTTCCCCAACAAATCTATAAATTCTTCACCTAATACGCTTCTTTAATTAACATCTATAAACAATTAACACAACTGTCACTCCAACACAGCTGTCAAGGGACTCAATTACTCCAATAGTTCCTGAGCTAAGCTGTAAATTAACACAACCTTTAACATTAACACGGATTCCTTTATGAGAAATGGTTGTGGGAGTAGTGATGACCACTGTTCCATCAATGATCTCCGAGGATGATAGATGCGATTCGCTCTACTCAGCTTCGGTTCTATCGCCATCAGTTTTAGAGTCAAGAATGCTATCAATTCTCACCATTAAATTCGCCAATGTTTCCCGGCGTCCAACTAATGCACTGATAGCAAGGAAGAAAAAAAAAAATATAAATAAATAATTTAGCTCTACTAGAGAATGTCACATGTCAGAGCCGTTACAGATGAGAGTCGTGGTATGGCCTGACCAAAAAGGCCGACAACCCAAATTCCTCTTTCGGCTCCTGACTGTTATGGACAACGGCTGAGTAATGCTTTCGGATGTCTATGCTCTGTGGATTTTTGGTTACCCGAAGATGAATCTTAAGCTGGGTTTGCTGAGTTTTGTCAATATTTGAGGGCGAATGGTTTTAATGGTTCAATGAATATTTTGATAAACTGTGTTGATTCCTAGTCTATTTGATCTGTGGAGTCTATTGCTTGACTTAAGTATTAAGCTTTGAGTAACTTAGACCTTGATGAGGCCGGTGTTTCATGTTATAATCAATGAGGTAGACACATTACTTCACTTAAACTTTGCAGTTTAAGTTCCCAACCCGTGTATGGAATTTTGGTTTATTTGACTTCTCTGTGATTGCTAATAGTTTAGCACAGTCTCATGTTTCAAACTTCTCATAGCTTGAAGAAGGGAAGATTGTCGTTTTGTTTGGCCCTTATACATGTATATTCAAGGGTGTTGAAGAGTAAAAAAGATGACTGTACTAATTCATATGCACATGTTCAGCATTGCCATCTCTTCACAGAAGAAAGCAACCTTTGCCTTGGTGTGGAAACGCAGTTGTTTCCATTTCAAAGATACCTTCGTCAAATCCTTATGTTCAAGACAAACAATGATCGTGGTTTAAGATAGGTGGAGAAGGGTGAATTAAAGGGACGCCGTAATAATAGAAATGTAGTCTCATTTCGCTAGGGTTTGTCTTGATAAGAAATGATAACGCCAACTCACTAGGAATCTAACAATCCAACTGTTGATAGAGATGTGTGGCAGAGGACCGTTACACATGTAGAGGCAGTTACACATGTAGAAGAAGGTCACGACAGAAAATAAACGGCCGTGTACCATTGTATTAACCACCAGGGCCGTTGCACCCACCCGATGGACAAAAAGGGCCGGAGGGAATAATTAAAACAAAAAAACAAAGGGCCGTTACACCCACCAGTTCATTCCATCCATTATCGCATATTTACTTTGCAATGTCTTCCTAGACTAGCGTCTTATACATCGTTGAGCATCCATACGCCTAGCAATCCTGACGCTCTCATTGATGTTACATAATTAAGCCTTCCAATAAATTGAAAAATAAAAATAAAAATAAAACAAAATAAAAAAATTGCAGGAACTCACTATATGATGCTCTTATCATAATACTGCATGAAACGTTAACAACAGAAAAACAAACAAACAAATTGTGAAATGAACGAAATTTCTGCATTCTCACCAGAGACATTATGCCCACTATTTTAGTACAGTAAGTTGAGAGTTGATTTACTAACATGATAGTTAATCATTGTAGCGGTGACACATTATACGCTTGTGTAGGATATAGATTTATTGCTATTGATTGTGTGCAGGTCGGTCTACGGAGAAGCAGAGCATGATTTCTCAGTGGGGATTACAACCACCTACAGTCATAAATTACTTTCCCATTCACCTTGTTCATGGCAACAAATAGGATGAAACATAGGTCGACCAAAACAAATTCGTAGATCCGATGTCTGAATGTCTAGCACTTTATTTAAACTAGACAACATCTCTATCCATGTCCCTCTTCGAATCTTGATCGCATGCAGGGACTCAGAATTTGAAGGTTTAAATTCTTCTTAGACTTGAGTTTTCTTGATGTGAATTTTCTTGTTTGATGAGAGACCCCCGTATTTCAACGAATAGGTAAAGTATTATGCAAGCCAATTGGCAGATGTAGTTCAAGGTTATTTCATTTGGCCAGATAATATTTGTAAAGACTGCACACCAATGCATTGTTTGGGGTCTGAATGCACCTATGGATTTTTAATATATTGTTTGCAGGTTTGAGAAAAGATGCAGAACTCGGGTGGATCAGTAGAATGTCTATCTCATACATGGTATGTTTCTCTCAATTTTTTTAGGGGTCTGTCTCAAGGAAGCGCATACTTATTTGAGCATAGCCAAACGCAGATCATGTATTTGTCTATTAAAAATGAATCCAAAGTAATAATAATTATATCTTTATGCTGAGCCATGGGTGCAGCCTAAGTAAGGCTCCTGTAGGAGATCTGGGTTCAATTCCCAGCACCCATTAACCTGATTTAAATTCTAGTCTTTAAGTCTTACAAAGATTCAGTTTTTTTTTAAAAGCATTTAACCTAAAGATACAAATCTACACATTGATTTCTTTGTCTAATGATATTTTCTTGGAGATCTACTTTACAGGATGATAATCAACATATCATGTGTGTGTAGTGAGATCCCTTAGGCCCAAGATTTGCATCACAGCCCTGATACCAAATGTAAGAACCCTAAAACTCATAAAACCCACTATATAACAAAATAATATTAAATATGCATGCAGATCTCTGAACCAACACAAGAATCTGATAAAATGTTACATCTTATAAAATCCAGAATCAAACAAGAACAACATGCATAGAAGATCTGACAAAGAAAGTGGATCTAATCAATAATAACATAAAATATGCTATGAAAATCATACCTGGTTAGATGACCTAGGAGCTACCATTGCCTTGATAGCTCCAATAGTGCAACTGAAGGTGGGGGGACGACTCTCCACCCAACCAACCCCCATCCAAAAAGGCTGAGGCCCCCGAGCCCCCAACAATTAACCCTATGCCAGCGCTATCTTGCTTTCCTCTCCTCCAAAGCTCCTCTTCCAAGATGCCCAAAGACAAAAAAAGCCCCTTCTCTTCACTTCTTCTCCTCCTTCTCCCAATTTCTTAATTTCTTATTTAATTTATTTCTTTATGCAAAATTTGTTTTCCATTACTTCTTTTTCATGTTTCTTTTGATTCTTTACCTTATATTATATTACATTATATTTATTATATTAAATATTCCCTATATTTGTATATGAGGGTTGTTACAATATGTTACCCCGTAACATGTGTAGGGTGACTCGATCATCATTTCCTATGTGATCTTCCATCACATCCAACAATTCCACAGATGAGAACTATGGTTTTCCTATAGACACTTGACATAGACATTTTCAACTAACTTAGAGATACCTTCAGTCTACTCATCCTACCTTGCCATATGCTAGAGGGAGATGGAGACATCTAGGCGGTACCAGTGTTATGACATATCCTCTCTACTTGACTTGTGGTAAAATGATTTCTTATTTGTGGACATAACATTAGGAGGTCAAAAGTGTTACTCTATAATGACCATGGAAAATTTTAGGGGCTAATCTTAGCCCATGGGCTAAATTTAGAGGTTTTGATTTTTTAGTGGGCTATTTTTTAATTAGACCATCATTTACTATGATTAGCCCAATTTTTATATATTTATTTTAATAAATGACACATTATCCCCATAATATATATAAAGAGACCGCAAATCTAACCATTTAGCCCTTGTTTGATTAGATTTGGAGCTCCCATAGCCCGTAAAATAAGCTCGCTCCCTCTAATTCACCCAAATCTATAGAAATGGTAGTTGCTCAGGGTAAATTCGCCCTTGAGCGATCATGGAAATCTATTTTTTTTGGTAAATTCGCCCTTGAGCCATCATGGAAATAAGGTTTTTTTGCTAAATTCCTCCATAATATATGGAGTAAAATCGATTTTCAATTTTAATTCGCCCCAAATCGTGTTTTTTTGGTAAATTTGTCAAGTATTATGGAGTGAAATCTATTTTCAATTTTAATTCACCCCATATATATATATTATATATGATGTTTTTCATTTGGTTGTTATCATAGGTTAACTATTTTGGGTTTCTTGACAATTCAGGATTCCGGGCCTGTGGAGCGAGCAATCAAGGATTTTGGTTTTTTTTTTTTTGCCAGATCTCAGAATTTTGGGCCTTTGGAGCAATGAATCAAGTTGTTCTCAGGCTGATCTGTATTTTTATGCCCTAAGAGTACTCAGCCTTATATATATCTGGCCCTAGGCCTTGCTCGCCCTCTTCAACTTGTTAATACGCATCTAAGAGACTCAATTGTCTCCTCAATTTGCCACCACCAGAGGTATAACTCAGGTGTTTTTTTCTTCAAATATATACTCTTTCCTTAGTTATCACTGAGTTTTGTTGTATCTATGTATACATCTCTGTATATTTTTGTTAAGCGCATCAATTGTTGATCTTTATAGAGCGTACTATTGTATAAACCCTATTATGAGTTGTATTTTCCCTATACACTGAGCATTTTTTTGTGTATAATCCACTATGAATTCCATACTCATGAGCATGAACTATGACCTCTATGTGTCCACATTACCTCTAGAGTTTTCCTCCTCTATATGATAGTTGCAACCTAAATATAGTCCATGTTGTATATGTATATATCTCCCCACAACTAGTGTAGTGTGCGTGGAGACTCGACCACTGTGGAAGTTCAAAACCCTAACTTGCCATTCATTTCCCCTTGTTGCATCCGCGCATGACCTATGATATACATATGAAGAATAATCGACACAAATTGAGTGGATCCATGCACAGTAACGAGAAACGATTACAGAATGATAAACAAAATTTATGGTTCCATTTCCCGTTTCTCATTTCTAGTAACATAGCTTTCAAGTGAGTCGAGCATGAATTGGGTGAAGACTGTCGACTTGTGCATGGAGATATTGTTGCACACAGTGCATTGGTGTTGAATACCATTAAACTAACTGCGTGAAGTGCAATAGTGCGCTTAGGGTTCTTGTGCAATCATGAGGTACTACTGCTAGTAGTCACTGCTGGCCCTCTCAAAAGACTTGAAAGATCCTGTAGCAGATTTGGACGCAAGAACATTGCAGATAAAAGCTTGAAGCATTGAAGATTATAGAAAGTGCCCAGTGTGACTACTATAATATGAAAATAAGTATGGAAACATACACTAAAAGTGTTATTGAGCAAATATGGGCACAAGAACAACAATAAATGGAAACATTAAGATCAAGCGCCTTAAGCCATCCCTTTGAACTGAGCATAAATTCATTGAGAAAGATCTTGTTTTTATTATGATCACGCATCTTGGAATCATAAAATATATACTTCGAGGTGTGTTTGGAGACGCCGCCATGTTTTCTAGAGTTGTTGAATGGGCCATAGCGCCAACATGGAGGTTGACCTTGGAGTGTGTTAGCACGCTGGTGATAATTGTTTTTTTACTTCCCCTTTCAAGTTTGAGTGGAATCGTGTGGAAATCATAATCTAAGTTGCTTGGAGGGAGTTGTGAAGAGTTGTTGTTTCCTGAAGTATTGCACCCTAAAGACTGCGTTGTTGCGTGAAGAACATCTACAGTGTGAATAACATCTCTATGTGTGGCTCCTTGACTGCCCACACGACCTCAAAAGCTACGACCTGCAAACGAGTGCAAGAATCCAATCCCTCAGTCAATGCTAGCAATTTTTTGTAGTGGAATGTATATCACCATTTAGTGTAGATATTCTCCAAGTTCTAGGTAGTCTTTAACAGATGTTTACAAAAAGGGGAGTCAACCTGGTGTCACATCTGCAAATTGCAACTGCAAAACCAAGAGAATGAGAATTGGCAGCAAACTATATTCTAGAGCATGTGCATGATGGGGCTATTGCAACCTTGACTTTCATTTTTCTCATTAGAAATAATTTAAGACAATGTGCCCACAATCAATGCGTAAAGTCTGAAATAATTTAAGACAATGTGCATGATAGGGTTTATGTACGCTTAACATCTACTACATCTCATGATTAATTGTGCAAAGCAAAAAATAAGAATAGAAAACTTTTCTAGGGATGCAAAAAATACCGATAGAAAACATGTGTGCAGTTTGAAGAGTACTGTGGAGAGAGTGTGGTGGAGAATTCTACAACAAAACTCAACATAGCAACGGAGAAAAGCCACATCCATGTACACTTATCAGAAAGGTGTTTAATTCGAGATGGATGTTGCCTCAGATTAAAACAACATTAATCATGGAATGAGGTAAGCACTCATGCAGTCTGTTCTAACTGTCATGCAATCCATGCACGAAATGGATTTGACTTTGGGACCTTCGCTTCACATCGGCTCAGAGAGAAAAAAATTGCTGGTGTTTTTTTCACTTGCCAGACAAACTAATACTTCACTACAATATTAATACTCCCACGGGCTTACGCATTTTACCGAAAACATCGAACTATAACAATCGCTCTTCCTGTTTAGGTTTTCTCTTGGTCCCTGTGTCAATCTTTGTTGGTTCGTTTCCTTTGGCAGCGTGGACCCACGAGAACAATTTGTTATGCCTTGCCTCCATGAGCTCCCCACTCTATGTGCAATTGTTGTGCCTCGCCTTAGTGAGCTCCTCCCTCTGTGCATGTAAGGTTTCTTTTCCAACAATTCTATTTATAACTGATTCACTGTCTACTCGTCTTCACCTTTCCAACGATTCATTCCCATCACTAGGTGTATTTCTTGAATATTGTACAATGGTTAAAACTATGCGTGAAGTTCCCTCTCTCATGGAATGAGGTGGGATATTTTCTTGTTGATATCAAATTCTCCTCAAGGGAGAAACCCTAGGTTATTTTCGTACTTGTTTAATGTAAATATAGTATGGATAAATTACAGTTGTGTAAGGGGAAACCTTTACAGAGAGCTTGATTCTTGGCATAGTTCCTTTTTTTATCAAAATTATTTCGGGGATTCTCAGTGAGGGCGTATCCCTAGAGATCGAAAAATCCATCTTTATATTGCTAACTATTTGCTAGGGAGAGATTGCTCCTCTCGTAAGGACGACTGTCAATTTAATTTCCTTACTATGCTTGCGAGAGGGAGAAGGAATCTCTCCTTAAGGATGACTGTCCATTTAATTTGTTTATTGTGCTTTCCAGAGATTTGAGGGTGAATGTCCTTTTAGATAACTACCAAAAGAGAAGCTGTAGATTCTTTATTTAGATTTATTAAATGTTTTCAAGGCCTTTGAGGCAGTTATATAGAGACATTTAATCCTACCAGTGAAGAGGGCATTGCCCTGGAGGCAGAAACATAGATAGAATTAATCAGTGACTGTGCGTGAATTAAGCCATCTAGGGAACAACTGTTAGACAATTGCAATTTCACCTTTCTAGCGATTCATTGCCATGCCCTAATTGTAATCCTTTGAGAATTGCAATTTTATTTTCCAGGAAACATTTTATTGTCATTACATTTTAGTTTTTCTGTTTTAACTTTTTGCCATTTTCTACCTAAAACTGCATTTTTCAATCCTTGCTACCATGTTTGATCCTTCACTGATTCAAGGTTATACATCCGTCATCGTGTGAAATCCAGTCTACGGGGAGAAATTCATCTGTCATCTTTACACATCACTCCTCATGTGAAATTCATTGTACGAACAATAGAGAATATTATTGTTATACTGCCTAGATTTCCTACATGCTTACGTTAACGAATTCCCAATCCTAAAATCACAAGTTCAAAGATTTATTAAATTTCAAAAAATGCTTGCGACCTAATGGTTTCCTGTTTCCTTTCAATGACTACAGTGTGATTGACGGTCTTTGAGCCCTTGTTTGTTTAATGCCTTGACGTTGTCATGGATTGAACCGTTGTTTTCTTACATGTGTGGTTAATGTGACCCACAGAATCAATGCTCCTATGATGAACCTGTGGCTGCGCTATGCATGATATGTTGCTTTAAAGATTTATGAGAAACTAATTCAAAATCTAGAGCAAGTTTTCGACATAATGAGATTTAAGGTTTGTCTTAACTTAGAAGGTGCTTACTAGTTTTGGGATGAGTGTACATTGACGTACTTCGGTTTTATTATTGGTGTGCTTTGTCTTATTGATAGTAGATAGCCTTATTCAAGGCAACATGGATAAGGTGTAGGATATCAAGTACTTAGAACACCATTTTGGAAAACAAAGAAAGTGGTGCAACACCCAATTATTCATCCCTCATAAGCACAACTGTATTTTTTGATTAAACTGGCATCTATCAAGATGGTGCATACCCACACCCATGGTAGTTCCATGATTCGATGTAGTACAGGTCTTGTGCACCTTACAAAACTCATGCTAATGCCATGTTTTGATCTTGTGTAACTATATACATTGTTTGATGCCATGGATGGATCCACATCACACGCCACTTGAAAAAGCTATAAACAATTGCTCACACCATCTAAGTTTTTGAATTCGTAAAAGTGATTTATGTTTGCTAGTGATTTTGGTGTCCATTAAATTTTGAGTTGTGTACCACATAAAGACTTTGCATCGAATACATGCCATAGAGAGATATGAAGATGAAGTATTATGCGCTCGCAAGGATTACTCTTGAATCTAGTCACGGAGATGATAATGGTGAATGTAAACTATAAAAGCGGTTGACTATATGCTTTATTTTTACTCTTTTCCTTGTAATTGAGTGTTCTTATTGGTATCGTTTTGCATGTTTCATCCTTTCCACAGATCGCTTGCATTCATGTTTGGAGTAAATCATGTTTTGAAAAATTATATTGGTTTTGGTTATGCAAATGATGGAATTTTGGCTTCTGAAGCACCTATCTCGAGGGAAGAATTTCAATGGAATACTTCCATGCTAAAGGATTCCAAGTAAACCACTGTGCCACCTTTAATGAAAATTGTAGATGAACTTTGTCGGTTTCCAATAATAAGGATGTGTTGGATAATGGAAACATATAACTAAATATTCTCATTTTTACTTTAATGTGTTTTGTTTACTTGTGATCATTTGTTTGTCCCGGGTCTCTAAATGTGCATGTAGGGAACATACGCATGTACTAGTCATCATCAATTCGGATCTCGAAAGTCTACAAAAATTCTAAGGAAACAAAAAATACATAGGTGACACATGTTGTGCATCATTCTATTATGGTGCACTATATGTTTTATAACCCTACTAATGGCATGCTATGTTTTTGAAGGCACATTGCTAGTGTTAGTTTTTTGCGAAGGAAACAGTTTAAATATTTATTCCATTTCTTACATGTATTTTATAGTAAATTATATATATATTTTTAAATACTTTTAATAAAATTTTCATTACTTTTCATCAAATTATAATTATCATACTTTAAAGCGAGAATTTGTGTATTCATAGACTTTTTTTTATATAGCGATAACATCATGCATATTAAATTATGAAAACAAAACAACTCAGATTTTATCATGAAAATAATTCTAAAGTTTTATATATTTAATATGTAATGAGATAAAAAGACCTTCTGAAACTCTTCAAGTACTTTGTTTTTCTTTCTCTTAACATGTGACACTACGTTTGTATCATAAGGTTTTCAAAATGGAAGATAGATCTTCATACCAAGATCTTCAAAAGTAATTTAATTTGTTGTCAATGTGTTGTTTGAAAATGGTTGTTAACAATCATATTTGCAACATCAAAAGATTATGAGAAGAAAAACTTAATTGATCAATTATAGATAACAATAATAAAATGACACATGCACAATAAACATGTTAAAATAAAACATGCAAATATCACCCATTGTTTCCATCACCCTTATTATCAACGATTCATCCTCCATTGGAAGTATGACATTGTTGTTCTGAAAATTATGTTTTGATCTAGGGTCATGTCCAAGTAGGAACCATCAATCCTTATCCAACACATCCCGGTAAAAAAAAATTTGGTTGTATTATCCCATTGTCACAATCTTCCTTTGTGTTACTCCGATGGAAGGTATCCCACTACTTGCACCAAACAAAACACATTGAAAAATGAGAAGTCATCTTGTATGATCTCTTGTATATGGCTAGCATGACTAGATTTGCCGAACTCAACTTCCACTCCATAGTTGAGTTTGGTGTGATCCCATCATTGGAATATTCAATCTGAGAATGGCATCCATAGGGACATAATATAGGGTCGTATCATCACAAGAACCTTAAACATTCGGCTTTACCATATTCTATGATATTTTGTTTGGAGATTTTTCTTTGGAAACATCATGAGGTTTGAGTTGTTTTTCTAAGCAGTTGCAGAAAATGCCCCACCTTCAATCTTGGATTTTGCATTCAGCTTGCCACCCACTCGTATTTTGTATTGCAAATTCCCTTTTTTCTCGAATGGATGGATTTTTGCTGTCTCCTCCATATTTAATAGCCTATGCATGTGTTCAACTTATTTTAGTGCAAATTTTGAAAAGTGATAACCACATGCATCTCATTGGCAAGTTTCATTCAAATGGTTGAATAATATTATATTTCATGTTCTTCTATGCCCTCGAAGCATTTCTGTTTCATGGAAATGCAAAGTTTTCAATGTGTTCTTGTATAATCTAGAACATAATTAGCGGTTTGTTATTGCTCGTTTCCATTACTTACATGGATTTTCCTACGAAGTTTTCGTCCTCACTCCATAAAAAAAAGCGATAAACTAATCTTCAATGGAAAGTAATCAGGTAGATTTGAAAATATACAAAACAAGATTAATACCTCATGAGAAACGGTGGATATCAGTCCAAAGTCATTGTTAAAGTATATTTCATTCAACTTGGCTTGTCAAACCTTAAGAAAATCGCCAACATTACGGAGGTTGATATTTTTAAGAGGCGAGTTGGTTATTTTCATTACTATTTTCAATCTTGTGAGTCAGGTTTCATTGTGATTCTTTTAGTTATTTGAATACATATATCTTGTCGCTCAAAACACAAGAGGGTAAATTGGAAACCTGCTACTTCTCCAAACCCCATGGAGAAATCAGGTCTAGCATAAGAAACATTTGATTTTGTGCCTATTTTTTCCATTATTATTTCTTCGAATGAAGGGATTGCATGGGTTTAGCCGTGAATTTTATCAAATAGTCAGAATATGATTTTGTTGCAGGTTATGGGTACTAGATACAAATATGACCAATAATCCAAAGAAAACGATTTTTTGATGTTTTTTTTGGAGATGAGCCATTATTGAAGGGCTTGCTTTAATTACACAGTGAATGGTGTGCATGACAAACATGACAGGAACTGTATTTGTAGAAAGGGGATGGGTAGAGTATGGCTCCTTGCATTTTTTTGGAAAGTGCTTTCTATTTGAATGGAAATTGTATGGTTATAATATAGTTGGGGTATGATACTCGTGAGTTGCATTGTCAAATGGAGTGTGGTTCTATTGTTGTTTTTCAATAATATTCCCAGAGTATGGTGAATTTCTATGTACTGTGATTGTTAGAGTGAGGTACCAAACTACCACCAAAAGAGGGCTTTCTATGTGATGATTTATTAATATTTATCTCCTATTAGTATTTTTTAAATATCTTTTCCTATTACTATATATGGTTTTAAACTTTATCAAAAAATTCGCCAAGACTTCACAATATTTTATAATTTAGTAAAATATTCGCCAAGTCTTTATAAGGTTTTATGATTTTGTGAAAGATTCGCCAAGACTTTACAAGGCTTTATAATTTAGTGAAAGATTCGCCAAGATTTTACAAGATTATATAATTCAATGAGAGATTCGCCAAAAAATTATATATAAATAATATAACATTGGTAAAATAGCCTTCATATTTTCCTGTATATCATGGGGATTCGCCCAATTATTATATATAGAAATTTAGAGGGGGGGTCTTAAAATTTTCCCTGATTTTGATGGTAGAAACGAATTCAACATCATCAAAATTTCAAAATTTGAGAGTTGTAACTAAGATTTTTAAAAATTTATGTCCGAAGTTTTCAAAATTGTATCGGAAAAATCAAAATTTTCGGTTTCAAATAATATGACTTTTAGACTATGCGTGTATACTATATAAGTAACATAGGTGTTAAAAAACAATAAAAAAGTTATACTATTTAATGATAAATAATATTTAATGTTTAAAAACAATAAGAAAACTTAATATTAATATTATTAATAATATGAAATAATATAACTTAGTTAATAATATTTAGTAATATTAATAATACTATTTAATGCTAATATTTAATCGCAAAGTTGATAATATTTAATGAGAATGTTTGGAAACTTTTTATTTTGTTTGGAAAACTTATTTTATTTATATATTAATATAATATTTATTTTAATTTTAATAAATTAGATTTTTTTTCAATTTTTTATATATTTAAAATATTCAAAATCAAAATAAATAAATCGATATGATGAAACATTTTACAAATTAATTATATTGTTTGAATGATATTTTTCAATATTATAACCATGATGTAATGATTCCATGTTAGTTGAAATCATCCTAATATATAATATATACACTTATACATAATGTAATAAAAATAATTCAAGGATTATGGGAGCAATATTGATGCAAGGGAGATGGGGTTAGGGTTTTTGATTGCTTAGGTCTGCAAGATAGACTGATATGATGATTTGATAGATTTTTTTAGAGAGGATTCCTTGGAATAAAGTTAAATCTTTGTATGGTTAAATTTAGTTTTGTATTTATTAGCAAACATGGCATTATAGTTTTGGGAAGAAAGCTAAATCTTTGTATTGTTAAAATTTAGTTTTATTTCTCAGCAAATGTGATATTATAGTTTTGGGGGGCAACAACTTGGCACAAAAAAACTTTATGTTTGGGAAGTTTTCTTGGTATAGATGTGACCAAAGAAAATCTATTAAGCCTGGTTAATCAGTTGCATAAGAGGTATGCATCTATTGGATGGAATGGGCCTAGGCCATTGCCCACCTTTATGCCCTAGTCATTTGAGAAGTACTACCTGTTGACTCAAATTTTTGTCACCTACATTATTAGCCTGCAAGTGGTTGCAAGGCATATATTAAGTATATAAATATGTGTATTAATAATAGGTGGGACCCCTGGCAAGAAATGATGTTCACATTTTATGGCAGAATTATCATCTCTAGTCTTAGATTGATTGCTTACTACAACTACAATTTATTTGGTTACATCATGTATCAACTTGGTTGTGTTGATCAAGTGGCAAAAATGGTAGTGGTAAGGCCTATTCTTAATGGTTATATTCAAGGTACAATTTAAGCTTGGAATGTATTAATTATGCCTCATCATTATATTATATTGTTTTGTGAGGTCCATGGCCTAAGTTACATTTGATAAGTTTAAAACATGAATATGTTTAACCTTGTATGGACTTAACCTACATTATATCTAATGCTATGAAATTTTGTCTTATGGTTCTTATCAACTTATATCTTGATTCCATCAAGAGTATGGATAAGGTGATGATTGTTTGATTGGGCACAAATTATATAGTTTTCATATATATGAAATGAAATTTTGTCTTATGGTTCTTATCAACTTATATCTTGATTCCATCGAGAGTATGGTTAAGGTGATGATTTTTTTATTGGGCACAAATTATATAGCTTTCATATATATGAAATGTTAACCATTTGAAGCATTGAAAAGTTGGCAGCATGGGTATAATGGTGGTCATAAATGGTTGGTTTGGCATCGTATCCAAGAGATACACTATGATCACTCTTATTTAATTACATTACCAGTGATTTCAAGTGGCAAAAGCTCGGTTTTATATTGATCATATGTGGCTCCATACTCAGCAAAGTCCTGTGGTTTGATTGGTTGATAGTCGTTGTGTTATGGAAATGGTAATATAACATGGAAAAGCACCAACATTGGAAGTTAATGCTGTAGTACGTGCGAGGTAAATGCAAACGAGGTTTGTTTACCGATTTTTACTCCAGAATTTATCTCTCCATTGCTTGAAGCTCGCATTTTGGACTGTAATTGTTTTGCTGCTAACAAAGAAAGGTCATTAATAGATAATAAAGGTATATGGACTGATAGCAAACTTCTTATCAAATATTAATCTTGTAAGGTAGTTTATATTGGGTCCGTTTGATTGTCTTTATGCTTGCATGCTCCCATTCCCTGCTCCTGTGAAGAAAATAAACTCTGGAGATTCGAATGGCTTGGTTGATGTTTTGTTGTGAATTTGAAAAGGTTGGCCGAATTGTCAATCTTAAAAAAGTATTTTTGTTCTCCCTTCAATAGTCGTTTTATTACCTAAGACCAGTGCAAAATTAGGACTGAGAAGTTGTTATACGTTTGTGAATTCAACCAAAGTTAAAGAGTATCAATTTTAAAATGAGTTAGGGTTCTCTTTGTCTTCTTTCCATAATTCCTGGCTTAAACCGTTGGCTAAGCATAGCAAATTTTTTGTTAAGGATTTCTTTACAATCGATTGGTTTTGGTCGCCACCTTTGGAGTGCTAGCTTTACTATCCATTTTGATCGATTTTTCGAGTCAAAATCCAAAAGATCGTGTTGGCTTTGGAGGGAATGAATGAAGACATGGATATCTTACATAGCCCCTTAACAAATGACTCAAACAAATAATGGAATATGCATTAGGTTTGAATACGAAAGCCATATAGCTCAGTCTAAAGCTATGCATAAAATCTGGGTTTACTTAGTTTTTATCTTGTCAAAGATTGATTTATTTTCTAAGTTTTTCATAAGCTCGGTCGATTATGAACTTCAAAGAGGCATGTGTCTTCTTGCCAAGCAATTGTTTTTATGCTAAAACCATCCAACCTCGAATTTAATATTCAGAATTCATGGCTTGTTTCCATATATAAATCATAGCTAGTTTCCAGCCTGTGAAGTCGAAATTCCTTTCTCAAACTACAGAAGTGTTTCAGTTGAAAAATGGACAGAGGTTAATAATGACTTGTTTTTGAGTTGTTGAAAATTAAAACCCTAGCGAGCTTTGTATGCTTTTCTGGCTATATTTCAGGCTACATGCATTTCGAAGTTTTTGTTCACTATAGTTTGGGGCGAATATGGAATCTCTATGATATATTTCGACTTGGTTTCGAGTTTGAGAAATTAAATATGAGTTGCGAGTGTCATACTGGACGTTATTCAAACCATGCCTTTCTTATTTACAACTCCAATTCTTTTAAAATTCGGATTCCAAGTTTATTTCTTATCTCATAGATTAGTTATGAGATTAATCTGATGATATTGATCGCCATGATAAAGTTGTGAAAGATCCCAAATTAAAATTTTGTGAAGAGACAAATATTAGCAATGAAGTTCAGTCAAAGAAGATTAATTTTTGTTTAAACCATCTCATGTTCTTCCAAAGGTGCAATGAGTGTTGACTGGTTTTCAAGAAACATTTTCTGTGATGTATTGTTTGAATTAATGGTTGATTATATTTGTTTTCAAGAATGGAAATGAAAACTCAATCATCCAATTGCTATGATTTTCATTTATTGAGAACAAAAATTGATATGCAAAGAATCAGTGTTAAGTGATAAAACAGCCATGAATATAAGATTGTTTATTTTCAATTATCAGTTGCGCAAGGAATTGATGTTAAAGAAAGTTTTAACAGTGTATTCCTTTGACTGTATAAAAGCCTCAAACTCATGAATGAAGTTGGTGATTTTGAATGCATTTGATGGGATCGTGGATTGATTGTTTGAAATGGAACATTTGAACAAGTATCATATTCATTCCCTTCATTCTTCTATAACAATTTATCCACTCATTCCGGTTCATATTCCCCCAAAATTACCTTTTCCCTTGTTCAAAAAGTAATGGCAAAGATGGATGTTTTTTTTTATAATGGAAGTTGTTTGAAGCATATATGATGATGTCATATATCCCTTGTTCTCATGAAATTTGATGAATGGCTATTATTTTATAGAGCCATCTCATGAAATTTGATGTATGCGTGAATGGCTATTATTTTATAGAGCCATTTATAGACTATTAAATTGCAAGTTTATTTGATATTATTTTCCTTTTTTCTTATATTAATCTTGTTTTTATGACCATTAGATGAGTTGTTTTAGTAGAGTTGGTGGCAGAAATAATAGAGGCAATAAGGAGCAATTGACAGAGAGACCAAGAATCTCATTGGAAAGAAAGAGGTAATAAGAGAATGAGATTTTCTATTCACTCAGTGATGCCGATTCCGATGAGTTCTGTCAAATATTACATACTAGTTTCCTTAATCTTGTTGGCCATGGAAAATTACCTGCGATGCAGCTCATTATAAGACCACTTCATGTTCAGTCTCAACCCAGCATACTCGGAGTGCCAGCTATTATGTGCACTTTTATAATAACTTATTGATAAATTATTTCAATAACCTTAGAACTACAATGGTGCAACCATAGTTGATCCAAATTTTTATGTTACACCCTTAAGACTAAGTGAACTTCCTAAGTTTATAAGCAAAATGAAGGTAATGAGGTGAATGAAATGTAAATGAGGGGGAAATTAATTGAAATGTTAAGGAAAGGGGTTCACAAATAAACTATCATGAGAGGGTGTCTAAGTTGCAAGTCTCCCCAATAAATTTCAAGAGCTAGGGGTTAATAATTTTTCTTCCATATGTGTGCCTCTAGAAGGAAATGATTTCTTCATGAGTTACCCTTTCCTTGCACCACTTTTTAGGATCCTTTATTTATTTATTTTTAACTTATTTTTTAAATTAGTCCCTTGGCTTTAGATTTAGCTTTGATAACTTGGGACATTGGATCATGGCTTTTGCAAGGGGGCATAGCACAAATTCATCATTTAACTTCATTTCCCTTAGAGTACTTTCACTCTCTTGACTTCGATTTAGGCACCATATATAGGATTAATATGTAGAGACCTTAGAACTTGACACATAATTAGTCAATTGTGAAAGGAGGACATGATGGAAATGGGTGAAGTGGCTAGTCAAATGACATGATATGAAAAATGGTTAGGTAAAATGTTGTTAATAACATAAAATGAGGGATACACTTGCTTAAATCCCTAGGAGCACACCTAATCCCATAAGGTTATACACTTAACCTAATGAAGCAAAAATAACTACAACCACACCATGATGCTCCCTAAGCTATTGAAACAATCTTTGAGGATATATGAGTCATGATTCAAAATCACCATTAAAACACAATTAAATTCAAATTTTGCAAAATAGAAAACGTTGAATTATGGTGAAAAGCCCTAGTCTTGGTCTTACATTAATATAATACCGTAAGGTCCGAGGTCTTGTCCTTTAGGGTATGCAAGGAATACGTCGATAACATCAAAAAATAAATCGATAACATAGATAATGATGGATCCTATCATAACCAATACACATGGATATTAACCAATCCTAATGACCTACTGACATGAATAACAAAGATAATGGTTCGTTACAATCAATGCCACTTCGTGTCAATATGCCCAAACACAAAGCAATGCATACACTCAGAAACTAGACCAATTGAAGCACATACTCATCAATATGCTAGGCCATCTTCTTCATAAAAGTATCCGATCGATAATGTCCAATAAAAGGCGCGAGTCTCCGCTTGAATCACGGGTTAAGTCTACACTATTTTTTCCACCCATAAACCAAGATTGCTTATTGGTATTGAATCTGTCACATTCCATTGCTAGGGTTCAATCTATCTCTGCTAATACATGGTTGAAACTAGACCAATCGAAGCACATACTCATCAATACGCTAGGCCATCTTCTTCATAAAAGTATCAGATCGGTAATGTCCAATAAAAGGCGCGAGTCTCTTCTTGAATCACAGGTTAAGTCTACATTATTTTTCCACCCATAACCTAAGATTGCTTATTGGTATTGAATTTGTCACATTCCATTGCTAGGGTTCAATCTATCACTACTAATACATGGTTGTGGGTGGGAATAAATGGTACAAACCAACCAAACAATTACAGGTTCACTGGCACGACAGATTGTGGTAGACACATCGACTGATCCTGGAAGCACAAGATGGCTTGGTGGACTTAATAAGCGTTCTCGCAATCACGGTAAAGTATCGAAGTTGACCGCTCATCAACCTATCATTAATTTTTGTATATGATCACCAATATTCAGATCTATGGTGATTCTTTAGTCATCATAGAATGGATAAAGGGTAATCCCAATCTTCAAAATCCACTTCTATAGTCATCATAGAATGGATAAAGGGTAATCTCATTCTTCAAAATCCACTTCTATAGTCATCATAGAATGGATAAAGGGTAATCTCAATCTTCAAAATCCACTTCTATCACACTTGAAATCCAAATTTAGGATTTAATATCTTGTTTTGATGTGATTGATTTTTCTCACATATCCAAATCCCTTAACTTGAAGGCGGATCGGTTGTATAAACATGCTCTTGAGTTGTCAGATGGCTGGGCTATCCAACAAGAATTTTGAGGTAACTACTAGTGGTAAATCGGAGATTTTGACTCTACTAATCAGGCCTTGCTTTTTGTTACTATCATAAATATCGGTTTTATTATTATATAATTTTTGTATTTTGTACTTTGAAAAAAAAATTCAGATGTAAAGATTAAAGAACTTCAAGATACAAATGACAAAGAAATTAGTATACCAGAATGACAGAAAGTAAGATGTAATGAGTGATGTTAAAGCTTGATTGGTCCATGGGACTTATACTTATTGTAGTTCTTTTGATTCAATCTAATAGCAAAGAATTTTTTTATTTTGGAATAAAAAATATACTTTTTTGTAGAACCCAACATTAATAACCATAGTATGTAGACGTACATAGTTGGTAGACAGGGTGACGTATGCCCATGACCCCGTCTAGTAGCACAAAACCAAAGTATACGTCATTCTCTGTCTACCAATTAAATAAAAAATAATTAGATTTTAAAATTAATCAAAAATAAATTAAATAAAAAACTATAGTTGAATTTTAGGACAGAAAAAATTAGATGCAATACGGACAAATTAATCGACCAAGGCAATCGCTTTTTTTTCATCCAGAAAATAAGCTATATTTTCATTATAAAAATATAATTATATGAGGCAATTACAATTTCATCCATATTCAGGAAGTAGCCATCAATGGCATCAACTTGAAGCCAAAATCTAGGAAGTAAAGAAACTCCATAATGGACAACCACATAAGCCCAAAAAGACCAAAGGCGAACATGGAAAAGGCACATGAGCCATAGTCCTCCATCGAATGTTACAAAAACGAGGAAAATAAAAAGAAAGATAAAGCTAAAGCATAGAGGTATATACAGGGAGGAAAGGAAAGATACCATTCGCCAAAAAACAAAAAATTAAACCCCGTCACCCACAACTCAAGAGGAAGATGACAGGGGCAATCGCCCACTAGTAAGAAGCATAGAATGTGACCAAAACTCAAAATGTATGTAGCCTTCTTCAGCTGAGAGAGCCAATTTTGACAAAAGGTCAGCTTTCATATTGTGCTCTCGATATATGTGTTCTATCGAGACGAGTGGAAAGTCTTTTAGCAGTAATTCCACCATGGCCATCCATGGAGAGAGGACCAAAGAACGAAGGGATCCTCGACCACACGCCCACTCTATGATAGAAAGAGAATCACCAGCTATATGACGAAGTAGGATACCCTTACATTTTGCAAAATAAAGAACCGACCAGAGTGCCAGAAGTTCACCGTGGGTATTTGTGACCAAGGCGATCGCTATATGTTCCGTTGTGCCGAACATATATTCTTTATGAATCCTCAACTTTATTGAGAAAATAATTTTGACTTTGGTTCAAATTAGAAAATTGCATCGAATTCTTTCAAACAAATTTAACTAGGATGTGGCAAAGATTGGAGAAGGATCTAAGTCGTTGCATTTGACCATTTTCAGCTATTGAGTTCGAAATTCATCATTTTTAAAGGTGTGGTAAATAATTGCATTCAAATTTACAAATTAAATTTTACTGAATTGAATGAAACTCATTTCCATTAAAATAACATTTTACTTTGTTCTCTTTAAAAAATATTTTTTTGGAAATTCATTTACCTCTTAGATTAATTAAATTTAATGTTCAAGTTCATCTTATGAGAGCAACCAGGTCACAATTCCTTCTTGATTGTGTTTTTTTTTTATTGAAAAGATTGTGCTTTGTGTTTGCATATCCCTTTCCATAGATGGATGCCCTTAAATGTATGTCTTTCAAGGTGATTTATGATGGGTGGAATGGTTTTTAGAATGATCACGATGGACTAGAAGGGTCAATGGATTGTTTTTTACAACTTTTTTCCACGACTACTCAAGTTATACTCAATAACTTTACAATTATAATTATAATATATTTTATAAATTTATGTTATATCATTAATTTAAGTTTAAATATATTTATAATTTGAAGAAAAAAAATCAAAGAAAATCTCACTGACACTTAGCTGCATTTGTGGATGGTACCTAGTGTAAACACATCAATACTATTTATGGCAGTACCCGACCCAATAGGGACATTAATTGAGGCATGCAACATAGTCAACCAATCCATGGATTTAGTCTCGAGACCCATATGAAGTTCAAAGCACCCAACCACTCAACCATTTAAGATTTGATTTATATATTTATAAAATTATATAATATGAAGTTAAATTTTAAATGTTTTATTACTTTACAAAAGGTGTGTGTACACACACACACACAAGTTGATCTTTTAGCTCTTTGTTGTCTTGCCAAATTTTCCTTTAAACTGGGAATTGATACCATGAATGTTTTTGGGGATTCCATGGTCATTGTAAATTGGGCTAAAAAGCTTGGCTCTCTATAGGTCCTTTCTCTTTTTCAGTGGTGTAGACGGATTGAATCTCTATTGGCTTCTTTTCATGCTTTGAATATTGAACACATCTACAGGGAACATAATTTTATTGCAGACTCTCTATCCAAAGAGGCCTTGCTTGGGGAAGAAGGAATACTTCATTGGGAATAACTTTTGAAAGGAGCTTTAGGAGATTTTGGTTCCGTCTCATTTTTTCATGACTCTGTTGAGGTGTCTAGTTAGTTTATGCATTATATTGTAGTCTTACTTTGGAGATGCTCTTGGGTGATGTTTTCTCTGGATGATCTAACATACTATTTTTTTGACGATTGTATGCCTTGTTGGGAGGAGTTTTTTTAAGGCCTTAGCTAGATGTATGAACTGATATACAACTCTTGATTATGTACTTTTTGATTTAATGAATAGCAAAAGTACAGGTTTTTCTGCTTGAATATATATATATATATATATATATATATATATATATATATATATAATTAAAAAAAAAAGAATTTATGTAAGTTTTATAACTAAACACACACACACACAAACCCTAAGGATTAGTTTAAGTGGTTTTACTTTCCATGCTAAAGTTGTGATGACCAAGGAAGTCATGAGGTCAAATCCACTTGGGTCCCTTGGGTGAGGTGTACATGTTGTTTGTCAAAGATATTTACCTCGAGTTCCATTCATGAACAACGAGGAAGCACTTTGAGGGTTTCCCCAAAGAATTTTTTTTACAAAATAAAATAAAATTCTTTCTCTGTGCCTGATATATCAGACTTGAACTCGTGACCTCTCAACAATCCCACCTTGAAACTAGTCAATTCAAACTATTATAGCTAACCCACTCAATACATACATACATATATATAAGAAGTTAACTATCCCAAGGGATTAGTTTAACTAGTTGTCGTCACCGTTGCTAGGCATTTGGCTCATTCTATATCAATAGGTGTTTAGCTCAAATACCTTTGTGTTTGGTACACTAGCCTACAATGACATAATTACTAGGGATCCCATATGTGAATGTGGTCGAGAAGCATATTTTAATTTCCATATAGGGTTTCCCTAAAAAAAATGTTATTAAAATCTTATTTCCACATAGTAATTTACTATATTTACTAAACCAAATAATTTTAACAAATACATAAAAAAAATGTTCATCCAGAAAAGAATCATGTATCAATCTTTTTTGAGAGCTCTTTATCAATCTTTTTTCAGGGCTCTTTGTGATTGATGATGTAAAATTTGCAACAACATTATCTCAACTAAGGTTACCCAGCATAGTTAAATGGAATTCTTAAAGTAATAATACCATCTAATAATCCCACCGTTTAAAACGTGTTTATTATAACTTATAGAATTGATTAGTGTGGACAAACATAGGGCATCATGCTACATGGCGGTGAAATGTATTAATGGCATAGACAACAACATGAAATCATTTTTAGCAACCGTATATTTCAATATTTCAGTGATGCACCTAAAATATTTTTGATGATGTATTAAACGTCAACATTTACACATCTTTTTTACCAAGAACAACACGTGCATTTTTTTTTGAGGTGTTTGTATAAATGTGGAATGGTAACAACCAATTTGGCCCTCAAAATATAGGAGTTTAGTGCTTTTTAAGAGGTGTCTGGAACGATAACAACCAATTTGGCCCTAACAATATATGAGTTATAATCAATTTTTATAGGAGTTATAATCAATTTCTCCCTTTTGGCTTCAAATGCAGGTTAACATGCAATCCAATTAAATTCAACATCTTTGGAAATGAAAACAAAAAATGGACTTGCAATTTTTTTAATGAGATATGTAATATTATGTATGACTATGAAAAATACTAGGTGTGAAATTTAGCTCTGGGTTAATTTTAGAGGTTTTATTTCGAAAAACATGTTTACCATTTTCCATATTTTCATATGATTTGCCCAAATCTTATAGGATTAAAATTTTTTATTTTAAAAATCGTTAAAATTATCCAAAAACTATATAAAATAATTTATGGTTGGATATTTGATAAATAGGAAGATTCGTCAAGGCTTCTACAGTTTAAGAAAATTATGGATCCTTAAAATTTTCCATGCATCTTACTGTTTATGGGAATAGATAATTTTTTAATAATAACAATCTTTGCGACATCAACTTCAATATTGGTAGAAAAGATATGATGTCTTAAAACAATGTCGTTAGTAATATCATTAAAAAAAAGTCCATTTCCGAAAGACAAATTCATTTCTTAACATCTCTAGAGATTTTTTTAAAGATTGCCCAATGCTTTTCCAAAAGAATTACCATAGGCTATAAAATCGTCTATATATACTTCAATGCAATCATGGATAAAGTAAAAAAAATGCTTAAAACAACACATTGAAACATCGTAGGTGCATTACACAAATTGAAAATGAAGCACCCTATAAATAGATGTATATCTTGGTCATCGACAACAATTTATATCTAGTTATACGCACTAAAACCATCAAGGCAGGAAAAACTCTTATTGTGAGATAAAGCATCTATAAGTTGATCAATGAATGAGAAAAGGAAATGGTCTTTCATAGTATCTTTGTTATCTTTGGGTAGGTATTTTCTTCCTTCTTTAAAACTATTACTAGAGGGAAACCTATTCATTATCTAAAATTGGGAAAAAAAATCAACTTTCCATGGTTTTGTAATTCTTCCTTGAGAATGTCTTTAAGTGCCAAATTCATTCTTTCATTCATTCTTCCAGGGAAAATTTTAAGGATCCATAATTTTCTCAAAGTATAGAAACCTTGAGGAATCTCACTAATCCTTAAATTTACATCCATAAAACATTTGACGATTTTTTTTGTAAAAATATTCAAATTTCCAAGGACTTTTATAGTTTTTAGAGATTTTTAGAGTTAAAAGAGATTATCCCATAAAATATGGGCAAATAAGTTTTGAAAAAAAAGGAAAATTGGAAAATCTTTTTTTGGAAAAAAGGTTGAAAAATAGCACGTGATTAAATTTCACCTCTAAAATTTTCCTTACATTCTTCATTCTTCTTTGAGGTTGATGGAAAGGACATAAGTTATCTTAAATATGGATGCGATGTTTGCCAATATGAAGATTAATGTCTCTCATGTCTGGATATTCCCATGCCAAAACAAAGTTGTGATCTTGTACAAGACTAAAGTAGTTTTTTTGTTGTACAAGCTCTAATTAAGCATATTAAGAAATTTTTATGGAAAAGGTTTTATAGCTCCTGATCTTGGATGTGGAATTTTTGCAACAACGTAATCATCTGGATAACTAAATCCCAATATCATCTTAGTAGGACTTACTATCTCAAAAAAGGGACTAAGAGGTTTTGCATAAAGTTAGACAGTACTATATCCTTGTAGAGTTATTCTAAAGTGAATGTTTTCTCGATAGTGAGAACTAGATGTATAGTGTCGCATAGGATACTTGATCATCTACCTGATGTACCCATAAAGGTTCTTCTAAAGTAAGCAATGGCTTGGAACGAGGGTACAAAATGATGTTTTTTTTATGGAAGTTCCTAGGGAAATTGCATATCCCATAACATACAATTAATACATGAATTAGTTGTGGCCAACCAAGGCTTACATGGAATATTAAAGGATACCCACTTAAACCAAATTTTGTTTGTAGCACCATAAAATCAACATGATATTCTCAAGAACCAATGGAAACTATGATGTGTCTTAAAATCCCATCTAATTTGACTATGGATCTATTAGCCATTTGTAACACAATTGGTGTTTGTCTCAATGATATTTTTGGATCTAGATTTCCCATTGCCTCTCATGTCATAATATTTATTGTTTCTCCTAAATCAACTGTGTAACACCCCGTTTTGACATTACTACCTGAACTACTATTATATGTTGTATTTGTTTGACTGTGAGACCTCGTCAGTTGACGACACTGTGGACATGGTTCTATTATTTTGCCGATATATATATATGTGTGT
Organism: Larix kaempferi; assembly: GCA_027924585.1. Classification (NCBI taxonomy): domain Eukaryota; kingdom Viridiplantae; phylum Streptophyta; class Pinopsida; order Pinales; family Pinaceae; genus Larix; species Larix kaempferi. The sequence continues at coordinate 33,388,450 of BSBM01001000.1, read as the reverse complement.
GTATGATGATAGTGTTAAGATCGATAGTCATGCTTAGATATGTATCATGTGTTAATTATGTCAAATATATGGAAATTTACTAAATGATGGGTACGTGGATACCGTTACAGTTATATGTTGAAATAATGAATGTTATGCCAGGTGCATGGCGAATGAATGAGTTATTGTCGTTATGATATGATGAAATATATGTGTGTACATATCGAGGATTTATGCACGATATTCTATATTGTATGTCGAGTACTGACTTACAGGTTGAAACGGCTAAGTGATAGCTGGATCCTACGAGGTGGGAGGGCCTCGGGGACACGGACTTCGAAAGATAAAATGGTATGCGAGTGATGCATTATTTACTTTCGTATGGTTATTATGTTGTTTATTATGATGTATGTTATGACATGGGTGGGGTAGGGTTTCAGGAAACTCAACCGCCCAGATCGGTTATACGATGACAGACCGAGTACAAGTGCAACGCTGTTGTTATGTCGAGTAGACATAATCCCTTGTTCCATTAGGGGGGTGGAGGCTTTACCCACCGTTTATCCCCGAAACCCAGAGTCATGGGAGGGCTGTGCTACGGCGCGCTCCCCAAGGTGTGTGATGATGACTGGTGGTTGCCTGCTGGGGAAGCTGGTCGATGTAGTCGACACTTCCGCTTACGGGTTCTAGCTGGAACCGGTCATGACTTGACATTCCAGGGTAGTCCAGCAGAGGACAGGATAGGATGTGGAAGTTAGTGATGATGTAGGTAAATAGGTGTAGCGTGAAGTAGGGGTGAAAACAAGATCTAATTGTAGGTGTGTAAAACCCTTGCTTGAGTATGTGTCGTAACTTAGAAAGGTATGAATTGTCGTAACTAATAAGATTTCAGTTAGTTAAAGAATTGTACCTTGCAAACTATGCTAAAACATGTGTCAGTAAACAGTAAGTTTCATGATTATGATTGACGTGTGTGAGTTATTACTGTTAGTGTACTTACGCGAGGTATGTAAGCAGTAGCTACGCTTACATAACTCGCCTACATATTTATGAATTGCGTGAAATATTGCTGAGTAATAATGTTAATTAGTGTCGCTTAATAATTAATTACTGTACATTAATGATTAATAAACAAGTTACGGTTAAATTAATAGTAAATAATGCAATTGGTTAGTAACGCTTAATTAAATGTTAATGAGTTTGATTAGTAATGACTAAGGGTTAACACGTTAAATGATTATTGTAATGTTAATTAAAGTAGTATTAAATTGATAAGTTAATATTAATTGCACGGCTAGATAATTAATTAAAGTGTATGGATAATAATTAATTTATATCTATTAAATTTTATGATGACCATGCAGAAGCTAGTTGGAACATAGGATAATTTACGAATAGATGTAATATGAAATTGGTAAACAAGTGTCGGGTACACACTTGGGAATTGTTCATGAAAACGATAAATCAATTATAAGTTAATCAATTATGAATTAATTATAATTTAATTATGAATTATTTATAAACTAATTGTGAATTAATTATGAATTAATCACGAATTAATTTTGAATTAATTATGCATTAGTTCTAAATTAATTATGAATTAATTATAAAGTACTTCTAAATTAATTATGAATTAATTAAGGAAGACATTACCTTATGCCATTTTGTATCCAAGTTTATAATTATATTGTATTTTAGTTAATAAATTAAAATATTAATTAAATTGTAATTATGACCACTTGAAAAGACAATGGCGGTGGAACCACATTAATAATTTAGTTGACTTTTACATACGATGTTTGCATAAAAGAAAGGGATAATATTTATAATTCATTTATAAATAAATAAATAAATTAATTAATTAATGTATTGATGGTATCAATAAATGTGGACATGTCTCGAGGGAGAAAAGGGGGACTGCCATCTTAGCTAGAATTGAATGGAGAGGATAAGGGTAGTAATGGGGAGCATTGAGTCGGCAGAGCAAACATGGGATAAGAGGGAGAAGAAAGGAAGAAGAGGGGATCCTTTTTACCTTAGTTATTTTGGAGAGGAAGTTTTGGGAGAGGAGATATAGAAATTTTAGAGCAGAGCTGAAAGGAGCTGAAAGGGGGTTTTGTTGGAGGTTTTCTAAAGGGATATAACGGGTTGGATTGTACTCGGTTTGGGCTCGGGGGTCCAAAGGGGTACCTTTGGAGCTGGGTGGTCGGCGAGACCTCGCCAGTTGGCAGGGTGGCAAAACTATTTTGGGTTGGTTGAGTTTCAGAACTGTGGGGAAGGGGGAAGGCTTGTGACTGCAGGGAAAAGCAAGGAGAAGCAGCAACGAGGACAGCAACAAAAAAAAAAGGGATCTGCAGCTATCTACAGGTATTTTTCAGCAGGTATGTTATTGTTTCTACCTCGTCAAATTCAGTTGTAAGTTAAATAATAATGGTTATATGCTGGAATGATAATCTGCTTCCCTGCACAAACAAAATTGGTAAATTAGGTTTGCTGTTGAGAATGAAAACCGGTGATTTATGTTAGAACAATAACTAGAAAATATATATATATTCAGAAGCTGTAAATACTGTTTTTTTTACCGCCAATAGGAACAGCAGAAATTAGAAAACGTAAATATTAAACGAAACGTATACAGTAGAAGACAGATTTTATTTGAGAGTTGTAAAACAAACATAGGACCCTGGTTGGGGTCTTACATATGGTATCAGAGCCTGGTTCCAAATCTGGAACCAGTGGGCTCATTACATTGAACAGAACTGTGCAAAAAAAAAAAAAAGGGGAGATTTACTGAAAACCATAACTCTTGTGCAAGTAATTGACCTGCATGAAACACCACAAAGAGTTTAGAAAATTATAATACATTTTATATATATATGTATATATACAAAAACAAGAGTGGTTACATTTACATTCAAAACCAAACTACAATACATATGTATGGAAAAGACGTTATACATAAGAAATATGAGATATAAAAATAATAAAAATAAAAACATTTATTATAACATTTACGTTTAAAATATGTATGTAATGTTGTTTTGAAAAAAAAATTATATATATATATATATGTAAAAAAAAAAATATTATATATAGCCAAACAATGCATTATTTACATAAAGCCTATCTTAAGGCCTTGGGGACAGTTTGGAGAACAATCGCTAGATTTAAAGAGCCGGAACTTTATTGACCTAAATGAGGAAACTCCACTCACAGGCTTTGATGACATTGTCTCAACCAACAGTACAAAACAGATAGTACCTGAGGATTCCATATCCAAGCAAGTTCGAAACAATGAGAATGATGATCGTTACTGATCATTTTCTTGCACAGGAGTGCAGAGATGCAGTCATTTGTGGGGGGGAACATATTTTCATTTTCTTCATTATTTTGGACTTCTTTTTCACATTCAGTCAGTTATCATTAATACAGGGTTCCAACTCAAGGTCAGAGTGTAGATCTGTCAATTTCTAAGATCAACTGTACAAAATTCTTAGACTGTGTCAAATGCTGCTAAATTTACTCCTTGTATGAGCTTTTTATTTGCAGCGGGACGCTAGCTTTTCGTTCTAATTGAAAAAAAAAAATTGTCCAAAAAAAAAAAATGCATTATTTACATAAGGAAAAACAAAAAAAAATTATTATATATATATACTGTGGACATATAAATCAAAACAAAACAAAAAAAAAAAAACAGCTATCTTCTTTTACCTTAAGATCTTCTTTTGGAGTGGCGGCCTTAGTGCTGCGTACAATGGCGGAAAATATATATATATATATATATAACGAGTTTCATTTTTTTTGAATCTTATATGGATACCTGTAACTTCACACTATACTCCTAACCCTACACGAAGCAGCCACGGCCTGGCTTCAACATACATTCCTGGAATACCTATTTAAAATAAAAACAGTCACTCAGCGGCAGTTTAGTCCGCCGGCAATAGCCATTTGTTGGGAAATTTCCAATAGGGTTTATAATAAAACAAGAAAAAAAAAAAACCCTCGTAGGGTTACGAATTCTTCGGCAGCAACGGCTCGAAACTGCTTGAGGGCTATTTTGGGTGCGTTTCATGCTAATCAAGGACTGGGCGGGAGAATTGCAGGCAATGGGTTTGAGCTAATTTTCAGAAACTGAGCCGACATTGCCCAAAGATTCGAACTTCGGGAAGTGTTTTAACCACTGCACTCGGCGGTTCAGATACCTGAAAAAAAAATGAAAATATATATATAATAATATGACACGGGTGAAGGGTTTCCAGGGGATCTGCTGGTTTCCCTGTCACTAATAATCTTAGATACCACGACTTCTCCATAGGGACTGAAACCACTAACACAGAACCAGATCCAGAACCGGAAACGAACAGAACCTAAGAGAACCAGGGACAGACCGCCCACATACGGGTTGAGTGTGGGGGGGGGGTGTTTTGTGGTTGTAGGATTTTGAATCTCTGAAGGGCATGTCGGAAGGGTACGAGGTGAGAGGAGCCGGCCGTGGAGCGACGGCTCAGGAAAAGGGGAGGCAACGTGCAGGGCTTGCGCGCCGGGAGATTAGCGACCGGCACAGAGGAGGACGAGGCGGAAGAGAGGCGCAGCCGACTCGTGAAGAGCACGAGGGAGCGGAAGAACCACGGCCTGAGCGTGAAGGGGGAGTACCTCAGGCTTGTGCAGTATGAGGGCCGTCGAGGGATGCCCTACTTGGGGGAGAGCCCAGCCCCTGCGTAGAGGAGAGAGCCAACGAAAACCATTAACGGGAGTGCAGTGAAGGGAGAGCCACGATTCCATCTATGTGCTATATATGCAAAAATAACAGAGGATACACGTATGTAGCTATATTTAAACGAAAAACAACAGGTAAAGAAACAAAATTTTGCATTGAGCGTGAGGGTAGGGCAGCCATAGCTAAGGTTGAGTCCTCACCATCCAACGGGCAGGGGGCCGCAGGACCAGCTACGCCCTGGATGCACATGTTCCAAAAATATAAAACCCCTTCGCTACACCTCGACCAGTCGATTGCAGGTTTCCTCCGTCAAGTTGCAGAGCTCCCTTGGAGAGTTGCAGAGCTCACTCAAGGGTTGCAGAACGGGCGCATGAGGAATGAGGCTGGGAAGGGATAATACCCTGTTAGGGTTTGGAGGATATCTTAAAAGAATTTTATATTGCATACAGGCCGCGTGGCCTTTAGGTACACTTCCCGGCGCTAGGGTTAGGTTTATGTTATTTTATTGTTCATTTTAAATTTTTTTATTTTTTATTTTTTTTATTTAATTCATTTTATTATTTATTTTAATTTATTTGTTATTATTATGTTAATTGGCTTATAATTAATTTTTAAATATATATATATATATATATATATATATATATATATTAATATATATTTTAATATATATATTGGCTTATAATATATATATATATTTTAATATTATCCATAAAATAACTAAATTTATATAAGGTTAGTATTAATTATCTGCATTAATAAAGATAATCGTAATTACATAAGCAGGGGGTTACTATTTAAAAGTTAATAAGGTATGATTAACAAACAAATTAATTAATTACACCATTGCATAATTTTTGAACAATTAATTAATTGATTGATTAAATGTAACCTCGAAATAACACTAATTAGTCTATCTTCTCCTTGAGACTTTTTCTTGCCGAAACTTCGACGTATAGCCGAAGGGACAAGATGGAGCAGAAATTCAAAAAACAAGACACCACGGAGACCAACATGACAAGCTGATTGCTAGGATAATGATTTTTTTTCCCGTGACCAAAATGTTTGATAAACACGACTCTAGAGTTAATACTTAGGTTATGCTTTTATTGAATTATTACATTATTAATTATTAATAAGGACGAGGCAGTAAACCCTAATTGAATTTCTTAAAGATTTGATGGCGAATTAACGAGGGTTGTGTATAAACCGATACCTAAACCTACGTAGAACTACTGTAGTATATCTAGTACCGGGTGGCCTCAAGATGGCCTGATCGAAACGTCCTGAACTATAGCTCTTAAAGTAAAATGCTCGTAAAATTAGTCATGACGCACTTTTGAATTAATTGTTGAGTTTGATAGTAAATTAGTCATGATGTCATTGTGTGCTAATTATCCTATTATTCCATGAGCAGGAATAAACATGGTAAGAACGCGAGCAGGTCGGGGGCAAGGTCAGACGACGACATTACCTGAGCCGAGTGTGCCGGCACCATCGCCAGAGACCATTCTTATACTGCGCTCGTTGGAGGCGATAAACGAAACACTCAGGGGACTAGCTCAGAGAGGTAGTGTTGCCTCGGAGGTAGAGGTGGAGGCCCCTCCACTAAGGGAGGAAGTTCCTGTGGTAGAAGCGAATACGGTACCAAGAACTCCGCATCAGGATATCAAAGGGAGCTTCAGAAGATAAGGCTTCCAGAGTTTTCAGGGGGTCGATCAGGGGTACGAGCAGAGTCGTGGTTGGAAGAGATGACCAGGTGCTTGACCTTGCAGGAGTACACCTCCACGTCCAAGTCCAAGCTGGCCATATTTCAGCTAAAGGGGGCTGCTTTGAACTGGTGGGGAAACCAAGAAAGGCAGCTACACCTTACACCAGACACGGTTCCATGGGAACTGTTTGTGGAAAAATTCAAGGGGAAGTACCTACCCGCATCCTACCAGGAAGAACAGGCAGGGGCTCTTCATGCCTTAGTACAAAGGCATCTATCAGTGGAGGAGTATGAAGAGAGGTTCATGGAGTTGGTGAAGTATGTCCCTTACTTGGAAAATGATGAACGCCAGGTTGAGCGCTTCGTGTATGGGATCAATGCCAAGATCAGGGCTCAGGTACGGATGTGGAAACCGACTTCGGTCGCCGAAGCAGTCGATTGTGCTCGTTACACTGAGGAGATGTTGGGTGCAAAGCCCATCAGGTCATTCAACTCTCAGCAGTCAGGGTTTGTGGGGAAGGCCCCTCGAAGCTACCCTCGGGGAGGATATGCGAGGCCACCTCCCTACGGGAACAGGAGCACACCAAGAGTCGCAGCGGTTGACAGATCAGTGGCAACTAGGGCGGTGCCCCAGTCGGCCACAGGGACTCACCAGGGTGAGAGGAATTTCAGAGGATCAGCCGGTAGAGGAAGGGGTCCTAGGGGGAGGAACCCCTCTCAGAGGTCTGAACAGGTTATCTCGCCCACTCCATTACAGGTTGCTTGTTGGGGATGTGGAGGTCCACATTACCAGCGTGACTGTCCCGAATTACGATCAGGTACAGTGCAGCGAGAAGGAAAAGCTCCAATGGGGAGTGGGGGTAGTAGGCATCAGATCTCGGCTGCAGTAAACAACCATCAAGCAGAGCACCAATCCACTGTGGTCGAATCATCAGGTACGGTCAATAATGTCCAGCTTAGAATATTGTTTGATCCTGGTGCTACTGATAGTTTCATTTCTCCATATGCATTAGACAAATGTGGGTTGGCAGCCTACGAGCATGATGATTTCAGCTTAGTCGAAATGGCTTCAGGGGTAAAGCAAGCAGTAGGACCTAGTGTCGATAAGTGTGTAGTGGATCTCGGGGTGTGTGTTACACAAGTCAAAGTGTACGTCACCACCCTCGGAACTTACGATCTCATCATAGGTATGAATTGGCTTGAGGAACATCGAGCTTTCTTGGACTGTTATGGGAAGAAAGTTCTTTGCGTTAATGACAACGGAGAGGCCATCAAGATCCAGGGTATCAAACGGAAGGTGTCCCTACGTTTCATATCAACGATGAACGTAAAGCGATGTATGCGACAAGGATGCCAGTTGTACATTGTTGAAGCGGTAAACAGTGAGAAGGGACCCTCCTTTGATGACTATCCAGTGTTAGCCGAGTTAAGTGATGTATTCCCAAAGGAATTACCTGGGTTACCTCCTAAGAGGGAACTTGATTTTACCATTGAGGTAAAACTCGGTTCAGAGCCAACCTCAAAGACACCTTACAGGATGACGGCCCCAGAACATTGTGAGTTGCAAATGCAGTTGAAGGAACTGTTAGATCCAGGGCTCATCAGACCAAGTATTTCACCGTGGGGTGCACCAGTAATCTTTGTGAAGAAGAAGGATGGTTCCTTGCGTCTTTGCATAGATTACCGAGATTTGAATAGAGCCACCGTGAAGAATAGGTACCCGATACCTCGAATTGATGACCTCTTTGATCAAATGAAGGGGGCGACAGTCTTCTCAAAGATCGACTTACGATCAGGTTACCACTAGCTACGGATTAAGGAAGGTGATATACCTAAGACTGCTTTTCGAACAAGGTTTGGGCACTATGAGTTTGTGGTGGTACCCTTCGGTTTGACCAATGCCCCAGCCGTATTCATGAGTCTCATGAATAGTGTGTTCCGAAAATACTTAGATCAATTTGTGCAAGTCTTCTTAGACGACATCCTCATCTACTCCAAGAATGAGCAGGAGCACGAGGAACACTTGCGAATAGTGTTGTCATGCTTAAGGGAGCATTAGTTGTATGGTAAGTTGTCCAAATGTTCGTTCTATCAGAAGGAGATCCATTACCTAGGGCATATAATTTCTGGTGAGGGAATTTCTGTGGACCCTGAAAAGGTGAAGGCCATAATGGATTGGCCCGTTCCAATGAATGCGCATGAAGTAAGGAGCTTCATGGGGTTAGCTGGGTATTATAGAAGGTTTGTTGAGGGCTTCTCAAAAATCGCAAAACCCATAACTACCCTACAACGTAAGGGCACTAGGTACGAATGGACAGATGAATGTGATGCCGCATTCGCCGAGCTGAAAAGACTATTGACGAGTGCACCAATTCTACGGGTTCCGGATATGGAGAAGGAATTCACAGTTTGCACCGATGCTTCAAGGCAAGGTTTGGGTGCAGTATTGATGCAGGAAGGTGGGGTAATAGCTTATGCGTCGAGAAAGCTAAAAACACATGAAGAGAATTACCCTACTCATGACCTAGAGTTAGCTGCAGTGATGTTAGCTTTGAAGCTGTGGAGACATTACCTTGTTGGACGAAGATTTGAACTCAAGTCTGATCACCAAAGCTTAAGGTATATATTCACTCAGAGAGACCTAAATGCTAGGCAAAGGCGATGGAGTGAATTCATGAGCGAGTATGATTTTGGGATTTCCTACATCAAGGGGAAGGAAAATGTGGTAGCGGATGCCTTAAGCAGAAAATCGAGACTTTTCTCTCTTATACCTTTGAAGGTAGATTTGAGGGAAAGAATTTTAGGGCAGCTACTCGGGGATAGTTGGTACCTAAAGGTAACAGCAGCACTCCAGAATGGGAAACCGGTGGGACCAAAGTTCGAAGGCTATGAGTTGGAAACCGATGGTTTGTTACGGTATCAAGGGAGGATGTATATTCCTAAGGAGGGAGATATTAGAGAGACTATCCTTAAGGAAGCCCACAGAGCAGTGTATTGTGCACACCCGGGTGTAAAGAAGATGTATGCAGACATGAGGCAACACTTCTTTTGGGCAGGGATGAAAAGCGACGTGGTCAAATTCGTCGCTAGGTGCCTTGAGTGTCAGCAGGTAAAAGCTGATCATCACCACCCGGCAGGTCTGTTGCAGCCGCATGACATTCCTATGTCGAAGTGGGAGGTTATCTCCATGGAATTCGTGGTGGGATTGCCTCTTACCTCTCATAGGCATGATGCCATTATGGTCATCGTTGACAAACTGACCAAAACTGCTCACTTCATTCCATTTAAGGAGACCTATGATGTCACGGACGTAACACGTGTATTCATAAATGAAGTTGTTCGTCTCCATGGGTTTCCCAAGAAGATTATATCGGATAGGGATTCCAGGTTTACATCCAGGTTTTGGACGAGTTTGCAGTCGGCGTTGGGTACTCAGTTGAACCTAAGCACTGCTTACCATCCAGAGACAGATGGGCAAACAGAAAGAGTGAATCAGGTAATGGAGGACATGCTTAGGATGTATGTCATGGATCAACAAACTCATTGGGAAAAGCACTTACCTTTGGTAGAGTTTGCTTACAACAACAGTTACCATAGTTCAATTGGGATGCCTCCATATGAAGCTTTATATGGAAGGCCATGCAGGACACCCTTGAGTTGGGAAAGGTTAGAGGATCGAGTAATTATAGGACCTGAGTTGATTCAGGAGATGGAAGAACAGGTTGTTCAGATTAGGCAGCGGTTAAAGGAAGCACAGGATAGACAGAAGAGTTATGCCGATGCGCATAGGGTTGACCGAAGCTATAAGGTTGGTGATGCAGTGTTCGTTCGCATCAGGCCTAGCAAAAGTACCATCAGGTTTGGGAAAGGGACAAAGTTGTCGCCACGATTTATAGGACCCTTTGAAATTTTAGAAAAGGTTGGACCCGTCGCGTATCGTCTTGCGCTGCCACCCCATTTGCACAAAACTCATAATGTTTTTCATGTATCTGTTTTACGACATTATGTAGCTGATGAGTCACATAAAATAAATTGGAAGGAACTGCAGGTTTCGGACGAGGGAACCATCAGGGTCGAACCATTACTTATATTGGACCGCAGGGTTAAACAGTTGAGGCACCGTTTGGTGGACCAAGTTAAGGTCCAGTGGGACCGATATAGCCCAGGTTCTGCTACCTGGGAGGACGCAGAGACTATGCGTCGTGATTATCCCACACTATTTTGATCATAACTTCGGGACGAAGTTTCCTGAAGGGTGGGTGTATGTAACACCCCGTTTTGACATTACTACCTGAACTACTATTATATGTTGTATTTGTTTGACTGTGAGACCTCGTCAGTTGACGACACTGTGGACATGGTTCTATTATTTTGTCGATATATATATATGTGTGTGTATGATGATAGTGTTAAGATCGATAGTCATGCTTAGATATGTATCATGTGTTAATTATGTTAAATATATGGAAATTTACTAAATGATGGGTACGTGGATACCGTTACAGTTATATGTTGAAATAATGAATGTTATGCCAGGTGCATGGCGAATGAATGAGTTATTGTCGTTATGATATGATGAAATATATGTGTGTACATATCGAGGATTTATGCACGATATTCTATATTGTATGTCGAGTACTGACTTACAGGTTGAAACGGCTAAGTGATAGCTGGATCCTACGAGGTGGGAGGGCCTCGGGGACACAGACTTCGAAAGATAAAATGGTATGCGAGTGATGCATTATTTACTTTCGTATGGTTATTATGTTGTTTATTATGATGTATGTTATGACATGGGTGGGGTAGGGTTTCAGGAAACTCAACCGCCCAGATCGGTTATACGATGACAGACCGAGTACAAGTGCAACGCTGTTGTTATGTCGAGTAGACATAATCCCTTGTTCCATTAGGGGGGTGGAGGCTTTACCCACCGTTTATCCCCGAAACCCAGAGTCATGGGAGGGCTGTGCTACGACGCGCTCCCCAAGGTGTGTGATGATGACTGGTGGTTGCCTACTGGGGAAGCTGGTCGATGTAGTCGACACTTCCGCTTACGGGTTCTAGCTGGAACCGGTCATGACTTGACATTCCAGGGTAGTCCAGCAGAGGACAGGATAGGATGTGGAAGTTAGTGATGATGTAGGTAAATAGGTGTAGCGTGAAGTAGGGGTGAAAACAAGATCTAACTGTAGGTGTGTAAAACCCTTGCTTGGGTATGTGTCGTAACTTAGAAAGGTATGAATTGTCGTAACTAATAAGATTTCAGTTAGTTAAAGAATTGTACCTTGCAAACTATGTTAAAACATGTGTCAGTAAACAGTAAGTTTCATGATTATGATTGACGTGTGTGAGTTATTACTGTTAGTGTACTTACGCGAGGTATGTAAGCAGTAGCTACGCTTACATAACTCGCCTACATATTTATGAATTGCGTGAAATATTGTTGAGTAATAATGTTAATTAGTGTCGCTTAATAATTAATTACTGTACATTAATGATTAATAAACAAGTTACGGTTAAATTAATAGTAAATAATGCAATTGGTTAGTAACGCTTAATTAAATGTTAATGAGTTTGATTAGTAATGACTAAGGGTTAACACGTTAAATGATTATTGTAATGTTAATTAAAGTAGTATTAAATTGATAAGTTAATATTAATTGCACGGCTAGATAATTAATTAAAGTGTATGGATAATAATTAATTTATATCTATTAAATTTTATGATGACCATGCAGAAGCTAGTTGGAACATAGGATAATTTACGAATAGATGTAATATGAAATTGGTAAACAAGTGTCGGGTACACACTTGGGAATTGTTCATGAAAACGATAAATCAATTATAAGTTAATCAATTATGAATTAATTATAATTTAATTATGAATTATTTATAAACTAATTGTGAATTAATTATGAATTAATCACGAATTAATTTTGAATTAATTATGCATTAGTTCTAAATTAATTATGAATTAATTATAAAGTACTTCTAAATTAATTATGAATTAATTAAGGAAGACATTACCTTATGCCATTTTGTATCCAAGTTTATAATTATATTGTATTTTAGTTAATAAATTAAAATATTAATTAAATTGTAATTATGACCACTTGAAAAGACAATGGCGGTGGAACCACATTAATAATTTAGTTGACTTTTACATACGATGTTTGCATAAAAGAAAGGGATAATATTTATAATTCATTTATAAATTAATTAATTAATTAATTAATTAATGTATTGATGGTATCAATAAATGTGGACATGTCTCGAGGGAGAAAAGGGGGACTGCCATCTTAGCTAGAATTGAATGGAGAGGATAAGGGTAGTAATGGGGAGCATTGAGTCGGCAGAGCAAACATGGGATAAGAGGGAGAAGAAAGGAAGAAGAGGGGATCCTTTTTACCTTAGTTATTTTGGAGAGGAAGTTTTGGGAGAGGAGATATAGAAATTTTAGAGCAGAGCTGAAAGGAGCTGAAAGGGGGTTTTGTTGGAGGTTTTCTAAAGGGATATAACGGGTTGGCTTGTACTCGGTTTGGGCTCGGGGGTCCAAAGGGGTACCTTTGGAGCTGGGTGGTCGGCGAGACCTCGCCAGTTGGCAGGGTGGCAAAACTATTTTGGGTTGGTTGAGTTTCAGAACTGTGGGGAAGGGGGAAGGCTTGTGACTGCAGGGAAAAGCAAGGAGAAGCAGCAACGAGGACAGCAACAAAAAAAAAAGGGATCTGCAGCTATCTACATGTATTTTTCAGCAGGTATGTTATTGTTTCTACCTCGTCAAATTCAGTTGTAAGTTAAATAATAATGGTTATATGCTGGAATGATAATCTGCTTCCCTGCACAAACAGAATTGGTAAATTAGGTTTGCTGTTGAGAATGAAAACCAATGATTTATGTTAGAACAATAACTAGAAAATATATATATATTCAGAAGCTGTAAATACTGTTTTTTTTACCGCCAATAGGAACAGCAGAAATTAGAAAACGTAAATATTAAACAAAACGTATACAGTAGGAGACAGATTTTATTTGAGAGTTGTAAAACAAACATAGGACCCTGGTTGGGGTCTTACAAACTGTAACATTTTGAATCAATACTTTTCCTATGTGGACATCTACCATAGGGCTCCTTGGGTCAACATATTAAGGAATACAAACATTTCCAAGCATAAGGTTGAAAAGCTATCCCACCACCTAAATATTCGAAGGGTCCTCTTTATTCCTCCCTGATTTCTTAAGACAAAGATATCTCACTGCTTGACTATAGACAAGCAAATCCTTAATATCTTGAAATAAAGGAATCTTGTCACATGCTTTTTAGTTCCCATAAGAAATCAAATTCAAGTTGAGGATGCGCTTTTCTTTGGTTAAGATATCTGGATAAAGTGGCATTCATGGTATCATCTCTAGTGAAGGAGAAGTTGGAATTGGATTTGATAAGCTGATGGTAGAATTTTGTAATTGTTCTTGATTTCTTGTTTAATGATAAGAGGTGGAACTGGATATTTTACCAACCTTCCTAAATAAAGATGCAATTCTTGAAAATCCATGTGTCAATGATTATGTAAAAAAATTAAATGTCTCATTATTATATGCCAGATGAACTGAATTATTATATGGATTTAACACAATTTGGGAAGGGAATTGTGGTTGTTTAACAATTGGTTGGTTAGGATTATTTAGAGGGGGTGGCGGTGGGGGGGGGGGGGGGGAGCTTCTTATTGGGATTGTGAATTATGTTATCCTTTCCATCTTTGCTAGGCTCGCCAAGATTGTTGTTGATTAAGTCATTGTCGATAAGGTATCCATTGGCCCTAAGATGGATAAATCTATCCGAGATGGATAAGACCATTGGTGCAAATTAGTTAGCAATGACCATTGTAATGGGTTTGGAGGTGGACACCATTTAGGAAGAGGGGCATAATTCATGTTATTATCCCAAAACTAATAAAATATTGAGGGTGTTCATATGGCATACCCAAAGGAGATGGGTGAAACGACCCTTACTTCCTTTGGTTGATGAAACAAATTTGTTATGCATTCACATCCAGTTCTTGATATACTACTTCAACCTAGGCAATGATGGGAATTGACTAGTGCTATGATTATCAACACATGATGTCACAATCTTGTGTTTTGTCAAGGGGTCACTCATGACTAGCATGCTTATTTTTGCACTTTGGCCAAAAAATGGCCAAGGACTTTTCAATTTCCTCCCTTTCTTCTTTAACTACAAGGTGTCTAATTGATTGTGAAGGAATTCAAGTTGTATGTTTTCATATCTTCTAGTAAGTTTCCAGTTTCCACCCTTGTGAGGCTAGATGTAGTCTTCAATGTTTCAAGGGAATTAAACCTTTGCCCTTTGTTTTTCCTCATTAATGATTTGGATTAATTCTTATATAATTTCTTGATCTCATAAATGAACATAGAGATATCTCCTCCCATAATCAAGTTCAAAGCTTCCATACATTCCTCTCTAATACCCCTAAAAAATATCAATTTGAGAGAGTTGGTATCAATTTTACAATATTGAGACCTCATAAGACTAAACTAGAATCTTTCAAAACAGTCCTCTAATATTTCATCTTCCATTGTAATCATTTGAAAGATTCCACCCCTTGTGTCATTTGTCTTGTAATAATCCTAATAATTCTTTAAGAACACCTCCTTCATAGTTTTCCTTGGTCCTAATACTTTGTGTATCCAATCCCATGAAATAGTGCAATTCCCACTAGGAAAAGTTCAAGATTGGGTGCATTTTCTTATAATCATAGCTTATGGACACCACTTCAAGCACAAACAAAAATGTGTCTAGATCCTAAACTGTAATTCCATGGAAGTTTGGAAGAATAAAAGGTTGAATATTCTTGATCTTACAATATTCATTAATGTCTCCAATGGGAAACCAAAAAGTAGCTCCCTCATCGTCATTAGCTATATTGAAAAGTTTAAAAATACTCAGTTAGTCTAAAAGATTTGGAATCTTCTGACTCTTCTATTATGGTATAAGGCTTGATATAAAGACTAGCTTCTCAGAAAATGTCGTCAAGCGATTACCAAGGGAGGTTTAGCTCTTCAAATCTCTCATTATTAATTGTCTTATAACTCCTTACATGGATCCATGCAACAAATCAAGCATAGGTTTTTTCAAGGGGGCATTTCTAAAGATTAAGGTTTATAGTAATACAACAACTAGAAACCCTAAGTAGAGTTACATCATAGAACATGAGAGAGATACACAAAATAACACAATATGATATTATGAGTAACTGGTGCAATTATTACATAGAATTTTTATATATGGTCACTCATAGTGAAAACCATTTCTAGTTATGAATGTGGGATAGATTTGCTTTACAAAAAATGTACAAAAAAATAACTAGGTCATAAAGTAACTTTTATTACAATGTGTAAACCTTATATCCTAACACCCCCTCTTAAGGATTACAATACTAAAACCAAAACTAATTGAAAGTTAACACATAGATTGAAAACACAATATTATAAGTAATCATAATCAAACATTCTTCATAAGCTTCTTATCTTAAAACAATTCCTGGACCAGGTAGAGCCCCATCAAGTTACCTCGTAACCCTCATTAAGATGTAACTCCCAAGTTGCATTCCCGAGTTCTCAGATTTCACTCCCCAAATTCTTGAATTACGAATCTCCCAAATTATTGTACAACCATCCATGTTGAGCTACATCTATAGTGCTCCAACAAGTTATCTCATCTCATGACCCTTATAGGGGTATAATTCCCAATAATCACAAACTTGTTTTGGGGAATTAGTCCCTAGTAACCTTTTGGGCTAAGTTACTACAAAGAGGTGCCCATAAACAATTCACAACAATCCTACCAGTAAATGCGATACAAATCAATTTACAGTTTTCAAAATAAAATTGGAAAACCAAGGAAAGGTTTCCTACCTCAGGTCCAACGTTTGTAGAAGATCCTTCTCTTCAAACTTTGGTCCCAATGTATCTTTAACCAATCTGCAATCCCAAACAGAAACAAAGATACAAATAGACTACTGCAAATATAATGATTTAATCACAAATAAATATTTTGAATTTGCAAGATAATAAATAACAAGATATCAACACATCACTGGATACGAAAGATAATTCTTTATACAAAAATAACAACAAGGTACAAGATATATTTCACTTGTTCTCGGCTGTGGCACTATTCCGAAACTAGATACTAAGTTCCTCCATCTTGGGCCACACACATACACACATCTTCAATAATCCAAAGGCACGCCCAAAGAAAAAAATATGATAGTTTCTTGGCAAGAAAGAAATGGAGAATGTTGGAAATGCATATTTCTAGATATGGAGGTTTTAATTGTAGACTTGGGAATAGGGTTTATAGTTTCAATATGCAAAAGAGAAGAATAAGGGTGATTTCTTCTTCTCTCTCTCCCTTTTCTCATGCTTCCTTTTGCATATTTTATACTTTTGGGGAGGCAGTTAGGGAAGTTCCATTAGTTATTTACGAGAAAAGGATGGTTGAATAACTGTGAATCTGTTTTTCACATTCCTGAAACTTATTTTATTTTTTACCTTCAAAACAGTAGGGATACAAGCTAGACACTACATGGTCGCATGGACACAGGCTATCCACACAGGTCATGTCCGTGTATAAAATTGGGATTTTTGAAGGTTTGACTGAGAAGGGATAATGGGGTTTGAACCATAACAGGGTAAGGGAGTCTGCAATGATGTAAATCAACTAAAAGAGGCATATTGCATAGATGTGGAAAATCATGCTATAATAGATGCCCCCTAATGTGTGAGGTCAGAAGGACAACTGATGGATGAAATACATTATAAATGTGGAGATTATGTGCATGGTAGACCTGGTAGAAGTAGTCAAACACTAGCCATAAGTAGAGAACCAACAATAGAACAAATTAGAATTCTCTTCGTGATGCATGCATACCCATGCTCAGAAAAAACATGGTCGTCGTATCAAGTACATAGAAAACCCGACAAATATAGCACCAGTGATCATGGCCACGCGGATACAAAGTGGATCCATGTCAAAATTAGAACATAGCCACGAAGGTACAAAGTGGATCTATGTATAGTATCAAATGACTATCTCTAGAAATATGAATGAACAGAGAAATCTACATCAGAATTAGTGCCAAAAAATAAGTGGCAATCCAACGCAACCCGATTTATTACATATTGATGTGAATTTATATACAGACTCAAGGTCTTCAAACCAAGAGTAACTGGTACGAGTCTAAACTATGTGAATAAATGTCTTGAGGTCGAACATAGTAAGACATCGTGTGATTACCAGTCATTAATGTATACCATTAACACATGAGAGCCAACTCACCGATAATGATAATGAGAGGTAAGGTACCTAGTACAACCTAAAATGTGTGACTAAAGGGTCTTGACGTCAAACACTTGAAGATTCTAATAACTAGGAGACATTGAGGTATTATCCTAGTTGTTGGCAAGGAAACTTGCCACTGATGACTACAAACTCCAAGGTACTAAAATTACTCTAGATCACAATCCCAAAATAGAGGTGTTGGATTCGATGGGAAGTGAACTATTGGAAGGATGGCATTAGGGAATCCCCCATCATCCAACAAAAGGTAGTAGAAGGAGGCAAAAGATTTGTTGGAATGAAGTAACGATACTGAGACTTACTTGATACATGAATGCCGACAACTAAATTCAAGAGTTCTGAGGAATGGTCAACTCAGGAAAAGACTTCCATTGAACATAAGCATGACACGATAAGTGACTAAGGCAACATTGACTCAAGAAGAGACACGATATAATTCAATGACGTATGAGACATCAAAGACTACTCCATAATGACTGGAAGATTAACCCGAGGATGGCGATAAAACAAAATGAGTTCAACTTCCCAAGGTCAATCTATAACCCAAATTGTAGAGATAATGATTCGAAACATTGTGCTTAGTTCAAGGGCGACGCAACTTGCTGCCAAACATAAGTAAGAATACAACTCTTTACCATCCATATTTTTGGCCCAATATTTGATGTTTTTTTTGTCTTTTTTCATATTATTAAAGCAAGAAAAAATAATAAAAGAATGCTATAGTATAGGGGAAGAAACGAGTGTCAAGGCAAGTGAACTAGTTCCAAGTGCATGGAAAAAACCTATGCATAATGCAAGGAACATGAGCAGGATAGTGACACTCTAGATATGTTTCTTCCTGATAAAAGCGGTGTTTAGGTTTCAAAATCATAAATGATGCAAGGATTAGCGAAAATGAGATAGGATATGAAGGCTTATAAACAATCTAAAAGCATGGAATCTGGTGTCAGGATCGTAAGCGCAAGTGGTATACATGCATATGCAATTACAATTTGAACATCACCAAACCGTGGATTTATAGAGCCCATAATAGTTAGTGCTCGTTGGAATTTTCAATTTTAGAGCGTTTGAAAATTTAAATGACTTTGAAGTGGTATTTTTTCGTAAATTTAGTCTTTACCATCCAAAAAAGTGTAAAATGATACGGTGAAAGAACTCTTCTAGCCAAAATTGACTAGAGTATTCCTTTTTCGTAACATAGTCCGCTTGGTCCAGAAAAGGGGTAAACTTATACCAGGTGGACGTTCTTTCAAATAATTTAACGAGCGTGAAAGAAAACAATATTACTCGGTAATCTTTTCATATTTAAGGAGACAGAAAAGAGTTTAAAGAAGACTCCATAAAAGCGAGAGCCTTATGGTGGTAGCCCAAAATATATGAAAAAGAGAGGCATGCAGCTTCTTCTCAAAGTCATGGAAAGACTAAAAAGGATCCCGATCCTATGAGAAAAACTCAGCATGGGCACCAAAATGGCAAAGGGCTGCTGACTAGGGTGACCCATGTTAGGTAGGCTCTTCTATTGGACTAGTGCAAAATGCAGATAGGGATGGTTGACGCACCAATATACAATAGGTTCGACCCTATGGAAAATTCAGATAACAAAAGGTTCAAATTCATCATAATAGAGGGAAGACCTAAACCTATATGCAAGGTTCTGAAAATTCCTGATTGGATCGAGAAACATGCAGAAAATGATCCCTATGCAACCATGAATCCCGCTAAAGTTCATGTCTCCAAAAAACAATAGTACCATGATCATATCTAAAAAATATAAAAAGAAATATCTGATACAGGTCACTTTGGTATAAATACTTTTAACTTCAGTATATTCAACAATATATATAACCAGGGCAAAGTTTACCAGTGAAGACTCAAGAGCGCCAAGGCTTGGGGACCTACACACAATAAGATCAAACCCATGAGGACGATATAGGTTGAAATAAGTAATGGAGTCTACAAGAACAGACTCATCATAGCAAGAGTCGAAAAATATGCTAGCATAATTAAACTCATCAAGAACACCAACTTGTAGTTGAGTCAATGGAAGAGTCCAAAGAATTAAAAATGCCACTACTAAGGATCTATAATCAGGGAGATCAAACTCAAAAGGAAAATTGGGACTGGATTTGATTGCAACTGGGTCCATTCCAGGGAGATGATATTTGGAAAGGACATCAAAATCCAAAGGAATGTCAGACTTTATCATAGCCTCTAGGAAAGCTCCATCTGAAGGAAGTATTTTATCCCTGAGAGAACATATTTCAAGACATTCAGTTGGACCGAAAGGGTGGAGAACGAGCTCCAATGCCCCCATTGGATGGATCACCCGGTCAATTGTTGGGACCAAGTCCCAAGAAGGTAAGCATGAATACAGAGGCCTCTTCACAGTAGCAATTAGACACAAGGTATATAAGGCCACATAATTCACCTGTGGCGGGGTAGTGTCTATCGAAACACTAGGAACTGACAAAGGATATACTTGGTCTAAAGTCGGGTAATGAGAAGGATCAATGAATGCAAGTTGATCAATAGTGACAATGCTTCCATTGTGAGGAGAATACATCACTCAAAAGAGTGTAGACACCATAACATGCATAGCATATACATATTCACGTCCAAGGAGCATATTGAAGTCCAAGGGGTCCTCCATAACCATAAAGTTGACAAAGATAGTCTTCCCACCTAAAGTAACAAGAAATTGAGGAACATATCCCAAAGTTTCGCTAGGTCTTCTATCAAAATCTAGCAGTTGGTAAACAATCAACACAATTTTGGGAGATCTCAAACATTTTCAAGCATGCGCGGATAAAATACTAATAGAGGCTCCTTCATCTACAATACAAAAAGAAATTGTGTAGTGTTTAACTTGAACCTTTATTTGAAAAGGTGCAACAGAAGGGAGGCGCAACTCAACTAGACTATTCCAATCGAAGGAAGCAATCATGGAGCTTGGAGGGGGTTTATTCGAAGTGAATTGAGTGACAAGCTTGTCCAGAAAGTTATGAACTGGCAGCGAAGAAAACATGACTAATAGACACATCACTCTCCAAAGGAATAGTGGGATTGACCGAATATTGCGTCGATTTGACCACATGATGCTTGTCCCCCTCCAAAGGAAGAGTGGGAATGACCAAATATTTCATTGGTTCAAGCACTTCAAAATCAACATTATCCAAAGGAGGAGTGGGATTAGTCAAATATTTGCATTGACTCGATCATTTCATCAACCAAAGGTTGAATACTAGGCTATTGTGAAATCACAGGTTGTTTAGGAGCAGAAGATCCTTGAGACTAGGACCACATTCTTTGTACCTCTCCAATAACAGGGCACATGTGAGTAAGGTGATATCCCTTGCAAATATTACAAGGGAACTTAGGCTTGTGTCCTATATGTTTATGTTTCTCAACATTATCAACATGTCCATCATGACTTGCATTGGTGTCACCTACCCAAATTTCTGAAAATTATTATTTTATTGCAAAATACTTTATGTTAAATTTAATTACAAAGTTTTGTAATTATGATCAATTCTGATCAAGGATGAATGTAATTACTGATTATTATTATTTAAATAAATTAATTAGGACACAAACACCCAAGGGGACTGTTAAATGAGTGTTCACTGACCCACTAGGAGGAATGGAAGTTGTTGGAAGGTATGGGGCAGATGGCAGCAATTGCATCACACCACTAGTTGTTGGATATGGGACAGCTACCCCTAAAAATGTGGCATTATCCCCCAGGTGGAGGGAGTGAGAAGGAAGCTCATTTAATGACCCAGTAACAATTGAAAAGGCCTAGGTAGCCTACATAAGGCAAATTCAAATTGAGCAGGAAGCTCTTACCCAATATTTTATGCAGAAATATTTCCTCATGTGCATCAGGTGATCACTGAGAGATTCGAATAGGGAGGATAGTTGTGAGTGCAATCATAAGTCTGCATATTGCTAAGAAGAACCAGGGATGCTGGTGCAGGTCTTTTTGACTGCTAGTTCTTGAAGATTCAACAGTTAGTACTACTGCAAGTGGAGATCCTAATTCCTAAGTTTCTTCCTCCTCGTGGTTCAATGAACAGGATCGGGGGTCGTAAGACAAGTACTTGACTGTCTTTAGGAATTGGTTGGGTGGAACAGTCTTCTTGGGATGTTTGTTTCCCTACAGATTTATCCAGGTTTTACAAATTTTCTACTTTCTCTCAGCTAATAGTTATGTTCAGTAAAGTTGGTAATCTTTGTTTTCTGTTTGGAAGAAGAATCTATTTCTAAATTTGTTTAAAGTCTGAATGTTAAAGTTTTGATGATGATTTGGAATTGATAAACCAATATCTACATTTTTCCACAAGTTTTTTTGTGCATCGTACTCTAGTGTAGATACGCAAATTAAGTATAGATGAAAAGATAGGCAATTGCCATTGATTCGATAGTTAAGTATAGTCTTTGAGTTATGTTTCATTTTCTAACCTATAGCTAATAACAGTAATAATTACTGTATAATATCTAATATATTGCAAAATGTTCTTTTGTTTCATGAAAAAAAACTCTATTTAATTCCTGTACAGTTACATTGCATTTTTATTATCATTACTATGTACATAAGAAATAGATAGAATTCATACTTCTATACATCATATTATGTTTGCAATATAAATAAGATAGCTGTAAATAAATACATGTATTCATTATTTCAAGGCTGCATATAACAATCATTACATAGTTTTCACATTTCATACACACACATTGTTTCCATTTCCTACTATAACCATTGCCTTGAATTATTTTTTAGTTCTATCAATTATTGAAAACATGATAAAACTTACTTCGTTTTCTCTCATCCTATTCCTATATATATTTTAAACTATATAAATTATAAACTGCAAATATTGTTTTTCCAAAAGCTGGGTTCATACCAAACCCTAGTTATAAATTTGATTTCCAATCATCGTTTCTGCAACATAAACCTTTACAATCTACACTGGCTACGGATCAAATCCTAATTTTTGACTCCAAAGTTCTTTTTAGAAACTCATATTCAAACATTTAATTTTTATTCAAACAAAATTTGAATTAGGGTATAACCCTATTCTTTCCCCAAACGAAGAGGAGAACCATTTTGTGATTTCACTTTACAGAGTTATCATCTACGACATAATACATAAACCCTAGCTCGAAAATCACGATATCTATCCACAATACTAAATCATATAACACAGACGATTGACACCGAATTTAATAACACACATTTTCATTGCCGAAAGAAAACATTGAAACCACAGTAGACGAGCCTCGGCTCCACTTATCATTTATCATACTTAAAACCAAACAGGTCGTGACTTAAAGTTTTAACTAGTACAAGTTCCATTCTCAAGAAAAAAATCGATGTTCTCAGAAAACAAAATTTTACAACCTGTTTTCCAAACAAAATCGTACAGGGTTTATTCCCAAGTTCAACATTTGAAAACGAGTCCATAAACCCTCTGTATTGACGAGTTTATAACTCCCAGTTCGACGAAGATAGGTATCAATGTATAAAACCAAGTATCACATAAACAAACTAGAGCCACGTCACTGAACAAACATCACTTGAATAACAAAAGGTGCTTCGAAGTTCTTCAACTAACAAACAACGACGAGTCATGGCGAAGACCTGTTACTCATCCCCTTTGAAACCACATCAACCACAGACAAAGGGCACCTACAAGGGTTTTTGGAAGACCCAGAGCTTACCGGGTATGGAGCATGACCAACCCTTTTCAAACCCTGGTTCATGTTCCCCTTTCGAAAACGGTGCCTGCCAAACAATTTTTAAAACGTTAAACATCATATTTGTTCAAAAAAAACTTTAAACCAAACGATACTAGGAATTTTGAGTTGGGGAATCACTTACCCTTTTAGTTGAAGTTCGAGCTTGTACATACTTCTGCACACGACGAACTCTCTTCCTCGGACAAGAGCAGATTACTATTCAATTTAGGTTGTAGAAAAATATCTTCCCACTAAAAATCTCAGAGAAAGATACAGCTAACTTGTCAACTCGACAGCGTTGTGAACCCAAGACTCAACAATGTTCACGCTAATACAAAAGATAAAACCTGCACTATTTTAAACACAACTTACAGGTCGTAGGGTCGAACCCATTTACATCGTCTTCTAGCTCTACAAACCAACGGCCTGTCGGCCCTAACAGACCGAAACAATAGCAAAAGCATAGAACACATTAACTTTCTATCAACCCAACACTCGACGCAAAGTTAGGGTTGGATCCAACGATCGGGATCAAAGTTGATCAACGATTGTAAACATGCCAACGCTTTTTGCATTGGAGTGAACAACAATCACATTAATTGCCCATTTATTTCCCGTAGCACGACCATGCCAACTCTTGCACACGGTGGATAGCTAAACAACCAGCTCGGAGGACTATCAACAAGAAGGGTTACATGGCAACGTTCATAGTCACCATATGCACTCGTTTACATTTACGTGGAGGCTTGTAAGTCTTCGTCACACAGTACATTATGGATGGCCATTAATACATGCCTATATCACAATCACCAACACTGTTTCGTATCGCTTGTAAACCATCAACCTGTCAATCGAATTAAATGTATGTCAGCACTCTTTTTCCAACGTTATGATTTCAAACGTTTGATACATAACATTATAATATGATATGTTATGTTAATTCGAATTCAAGGTTCGTATGGGGTCTAAGTTATGTTCCACAACACACATTATTGTGTTATGTTGACCAACGAATATATATATGTTCATATAGTTCCAAGTCTAGGTCGCATTCTAGATTCATGTTATTATATAGAACAACATTTCAAGTTTATATTTCCAAAGGTAAGCCTTGTAGTTTTTAAAATATTAAATATATGGTTTATGTAATAGTTGCTAGGATGACCATAGTCACAAGGTTGACATAGATTTCATTTACATGAGATTCATGCAATAAATGATACTTTACATAAGCCTTAAAAGCTTATAAGTATCACATTTAGTTCAACTTTATAGAATTATGATTAGTGTAGTCCATACACGAGAAATCTTAAACACTATCTTTGTAATATTGGTTGCAATCATATAATTCTATTATCACAATTATAAAAATAGATAGTTTGTCTGGTGGATATTTCGACAGATCTAGTGATAAATAACTAGCTTGAAAACTAACTGAAAGCTATTGAGTTTCTCACCATATTTTCTCATTACGCACACATTTAACGATTTTTGTGGTATGTTCATTACATTAGTAATGGGAAGATAAATAATTATCTTAAGACGACGACAAAGCCAGCTATAACAATGACAAGGATTACAACGACAAAACTATCAGCAGGATGACGTTCATAGATGACTCTGTTTTAAACACTATGGAGTTGTAAGATAGCATCTGAAAATAGTATTTATAGCTATGAAATTCATACCTGCATACTTAAGGTGGGTTGCAATAGATTTCTAACAATCTATTTATCTACGACGTTGAATTTTGAACTATACACGTACTTTGAATTTACGCAGCCATGAAACTTCTTACCTGTTGTCTGCACATAGAACATTCATTTGCTTTAGTGTTGCAACTAAGTAAGCTCCAGGGTACCTCGTAGGACACCCTTATTTTATCCAAAGTCAAACTGTCAGTATCATTGTAAAACAAAAAAAATGTCACATCATATTCCGACCTGTTAGCTCATTTGTCATCATAAACAGGTTTGCTAATTATGTTCTAAATCTGTCATTGTCACATTGCTGTTAAACATAAATTTAATTATGTTTAGTACTAACAACTCTTCATTTAATGCCGTCATAATCAACAATTATTATTTCCGCAATTAAAATTATCTTATTTAATATTATTTTCAAAAGTTTTAAAATTTTATGAATTTTCGGGATGTTACAATTGGTTGACTGTTTTCCCCTAGCATGACTTGTAGCGGTTGGTTGTTGGTCCCCAACATGACTAGGAGAGGTTGAAGAAATACTTTCAGTATGACTTGCAGTGACTGAAATTTTACTCCCAACATGACCTCCAGAGGTTGGTTTTCAATCTCAAGTATGACCTACAGTGACTGGATGAATGCCCCCAACATGACCTCAAAAGGCTGGGTGGATACCCCCATCATGATCTCCAAAGGCTGGGTGGTGAGTTCCAGTATGAATATTAGTGACTGGATGAACGCCCGTAACATGACCTCCAGAGGCTGGGTGATTTCCCCCGTGCTTTCGCATCTTCTTCCTATTCTTCCTCCATTTATTCCTTTAAGAATTTTTGTTGCTAGTACTAAGGATTTCACCACATGAGGTAAAAGGAGGAGGAGAAAATGTTATTAGTGAAGAAGGAACAAGATTTTGATGCCCTTGATATAAAGTGCTTCCTTGAGAAGCATAAGGAGCATTCAGGACATTTAGAGTGGAAAAAAACCAAACCAGCAGCCCTAGGATAAATCCAGGAAGATTCAAAGTGGCCATCAAGGGAGCACCAATGTTCCCAACAAATGGAAAAGAACAAGGAGCCCCTTGAACAAGAGTCCCTTGGTTGGTGTCCACAATAATACTAGACATATTTTCAGATTCAAAAGAAAAAAATATCTAAGGCCAGCTAAGAACAAACAACACAAAGAGCACACCACTAGAAAATTTCCTAGGCAATCAAACCAGACAAACATATAATCTTTTGAATTTCTAGTTGTGGGTTGATTAATTCCCACCACTTAAACAACAAAGGCTGAAAGCAGTCGCTAAGGCCGGGTGTGTTTCCCTTCTTTGTGCAAGTGTTTTACCAGATAGATCTAGAAAGCATCCTCCAAGGGTACTAATGCTCCGCACACAAAGTCCACCCAAGGTGTTCGCAGAAAATCTTGTACTAGCACCTATGTACAGAGCCCTAAGGAAAATATTCTATAGTTACCAATCTATTCATAGCGTCTGAGGGGATAGTCATAGGTCGGGATCATACATATGGGCATGGTAGATAAGCCCGAAAATTCAACATCACTTAGGTACTGAAGAGAGACCCCATACACGTAAAATCCCTCGTAGATGCTTGATTGGGAAGTGGAGGGATCTCTCTGCAACCTAACCTCACACGACCTCGTGCTTAACTCTGGTTTGAGTAGAGCTTCTCGACCACATTGCTCATGAAATTGGATTTTCCTATCCTTATGAAAGACACCTAGGTTTCACAGCTTACAGTAGCTTTGGATAGTTTACAAAGAACCTAATCCAAAGCTCTAGCCTTAAGCTACTGGTGGACCCTATAAAACAAAGGTCTAATTAATTTTAAATTGGACGTTCTTTTAAAGTGGCTTTCTTACTCAAGGGATGCAGAGGTGAAACTAGTGATGTTTTTGACTGAAAATAAATGGAAATGAAATCACATGCAAATGGAAAATACCACTTAAATCTTTGAAAAATGTACTTGACTATAAAGAACTTTCAAAAAAAAGAAAACCCAAGCATAACTTTTCAAATTTTCAAGCAAGATGCAACTTATAAAGGAGATTACTATAACCAAATCCAACAACTTTCTATCCTTTTCATGTGATGATGCAAATGAAAGCAATAAAATCTTTTCTTTTATGAAAACACTTCCAAAAGCATCCAACTGCCAAAAAGATTCCTAAATGAACCGGAAGCAAACTATGATTTTTAACAAAATTCAAATTTCCTTTCCTTTTAGGGCCTAGTAAAACAACACACAAAAACATGATTTTGAAGGCTTAAAAATCAGAATTTGGAAAATCTAAGAAATACCCAGATCCCAAATAGACCTAATAAACTTAGAAAAACACTAATTGTGTTTTTAGTTTTTGAAACTTTTAGCCTATTTTTGGCCCAACCAGGACATGGACATGACCTAGACTATTGTTAGAGTGCATTGGACACGACCTACATGAAGCTAGCTCGGGTGGACACGAGATCAACTACAAAAAAACACGTTCATGCTCGCATGTACGTGAGGTTAGCAGTAGAAAACCATGTCTGGATGCGACCTTACTTAAGGCAACTTGCATTCATGGACAAAAACAGGGTTTTTTGCAAAAAATGTCACTTTCTAAACAAAACAAGTGAAATTTATCTTTTCACAGTCAATTGAGATAGATCAATAACCCACATTTTACAAAACCTGAGAACCCTAAATAAAGCTACATCACAAAATACATGAGGGAGATACACATGATATTATGAGTAACTGGTGCAATTAATACGTAGAATTTCACCTCCTTATATATGGTTAATCATGGAGAAAGTGATTTCCACTTATTAATGTGGAATGCATTTTCTTTACACAAAAAGTACAAAAACATAACTAAGTCATAAAGTGACTTTTATTACAATGTGTAAGCCTTATATTCTAACACATAGAAGTTAATTTATGTTTAGACATTTACAACTCATCATACATTCTAATACATATTTGAGTTTTAAGATCAAGCAAATGAGCAGTTCGTTTCTATTCCGGCACTTAAAGGTTTCATTGTGATTTTCCAACAATGTATATTTACATTTAACAACATTTATTTTAGCATGTATTTATCAATATTTTTCAATAGCACAATCTAGGGTTTCATCATTCAGTAATCTAGCTCATTTTGTATTACGATGTTCACAAGTTGCAAAAAGATTGGGTCACACAAGTTGTGCTCTTGAGTTTATTAAAGGAGATGTTGCCACTATTGAAGATCCACCAGATATTGGTTGTGATCATCACCCTACTAAACAATAGTAGATTTATTTGATTTAAGAATCCCACACCTTGAAGACATCAAGTGATCTAAGGTAGATAAATCCCAGTATGGATGGATGCTCACATAGTTCAGGAGTTTGGAATCTTGGGAATTATATCCTTACGAGGGTCATGAGACAAGTTGATGGAGCACTATAGATGTAGCTCAACATGGATGGTTGTCCAATAATTTTAGAGTTCGGGGAGGTGGAATTCAAGAACTTGGGAATTCAACTTAGTAGCTACACCTTTGCGAGGGTTATGAGGTAGGTTGATGGAGCTCTACCTAGTCCAAGAATTGTTTTCCAAGAAGAAGCTTCTGAAGAATGTTTGGTTTTGATTACTTATGATGCTAGGCTTTCTATAACATACCCCTTATATCAATGACAAGAGAGTCAAAACATATCTTAAATGAGTTAAAAAATATACCCTAATTTGCATCAATGGAAAAAAAATTACATCATAACATGTATACAACCCAAATGAAATTATTACATATTTTGAAAGTTAAAATATTGACTAATAATGTCAAATGTATTTTTTGGACATACAATGCATTCCAAAAAAATCAATATCACCCAGTAGTTTATTTTCATAATACAATTTTGAATAACTATGATCTAGCTACCAACGAGAGGACAATCTCAAGTTCTTTCCCTACCACTGAAATTAAATTCCTTTGTTATTTTTCTTTGCTTATTTCAAATTTCCCTTGACCTTCTTAATTTCTCACTATTGTATAAGCCCTTCATTTGCTTTGTAGGGAACGTGGACATATTCCTCTCTGCTCAAATTGCTTCAAAGATTCTTTCGAAGAGTATAACGAGATATTTCAAGTAATGATTTATATAAAAGAAAGTCTAAGCATATTTCTAACATGTTCCTTTGCTTGCTAATTTCTTTTATGCAAAATCCATTGGTTGTCTTTACTGCATTCTAAGATTTGGGAATTTTAACGATGCAGATTACGTGGACAATATCCAGACCCTGTAATATATACGCAAGAATGAATTCAAGCAGGAAACGTAGTATTACATGGGTATTACATGAGTTCTAATAGTTCTTTCAATTTGGGATTGCTAACAGTCGTTGCTTCCCAACTGAAAAAGCTTAAAAGTAGGTTTCCAACTTCTAATAACTATTGCTCAGAATTGTAGCAAAGTTTTATAACCACAGCCAGGAAACCATAAATTGTAAGCCATTTTGTTTGAACAGAGGATCGGTAAGGAATCTATTTTTTTATGCCCTTTGAATGAATTTCATGCTCTAAATATTTTGTACCATGAGCAAAAAAAGTCAACAACAAAATATCATCTTTGTCTTTCATCTATTCTAAATGTTACTTGTTCATTTTTTGAGCAAAAAAAGTCAACAACAAAATATCATCTTTGTCTTTCATCTATTCTAAATGTTACTTGTTCATTTTTTAATACTTGTGTAATTACACTACATACAAAAATCCTTGTGGATTACTTCGAGGTCCTAATTGTCCTTTCAAGGGAACTCAAATTTAACATTAAAAAAGAAGTTGAATAGTGTGTAACCCCTCAAGGAGTAATAATTTAGTGTTGTGAAATTCCCATCGTTGAGTCTGCTTTTCCCATGTTTGATTAAGTTATTTAAATAACATGTAGTGCCTTCTTCCTTCTTCCATAATCTAATATTAAATCCATCTTTCTCTCCACAATAACATCAAGTTTTGTTTTTATTTTGTATGACTCTATAACAAATTATGGGGTAGGCCACAAGCAAAGTAGAGAATAACTCACAAATACTAGTTATGAACTTTAAACATTTATGTGGGTCTATTCCACATGAAAAAGAACACAAAAACCAATAGTTAATCTAAACCCTACATTTTAATGATATATATTGGAAGAGAAAATGAATATTAACTTAATAGAAACCAATTTGATTAACCTTCATAGCTGATTCACGTGACATGGGGACTCAAGAACACAAGAGTCCAACGAATGAAGAAATTTCAAAACTAAAACCAAATTGGATAGAAACAATATACCTCCTCAGTAAGTTACTTCCTATATAGCTCAATGAGTATAGAAATAGTCTTAATAAGGGTCGAATGTGTCTTCTTCAGGAAGATTGGACATATAGCATCACACATTCCATGGCATTCATTTCAAGCACCCATACTCACATGTTTGAGGAGGATAAATTCAATATCAACCACACTTATAGATGTGATAAGCTCAGCTTTAAGGCGTGGGATTAGAACAAAATATAGCGTACGACGAATGATTTCTAATGAGAGTGCTCAATATATTTTTTTGCCCGCCAAGGTTCCCTTCTTTCTATGTTTTAGATATATGTTGGTGTTATAACAATCCACCTTCTCACAAGATGCAAACAAGCCTCCCATGCGCTACCGTTTATATCATTCTTGTTGTTTCTATTGCAATAAATGAAATTGTTGTATCTCTAGAAGTAAGTTTCATTTGGAGATGTGGGTGGGATTCTGCATGCTGAAGGTGGGGAAATTGTTGACCTATCCATCCTACAGAAGGGTGGATAGGTGGGGGTGTCAGGATGAAAACGGGCCTTCCATGTGATACCATCTATATCATTATTGTTGTTTTTATTGCAATAAAAGTAATTGTTGTCTCTTTGGAAGTAAGTTTCATTTGGATATGAGGAGGGGCTTATGCATGATGAAAGTGGGGAAATTTTTGACATATCCATCCTACCGAAGGGAGGGAAGGAAGGGGAGGACAATCTCTACAAGAAAAGTACCAGCGTTCATACTAATTTCTCTACATGAACTGAATGAGTTATCTCTTTGTTTGAATGCCAATGTTTGTGTGGTACATTATGGACCATACGGGCTTGTTTTTGCTTAAAATGCATTACCGTGAGCAAATAAATCAACAACATTTTGGCCAAAAACAAACCTAGGCAATGGAATTTTTAGATTTCACATGCATACTTGGTAAGCTACATGCATATTAGGGACGTTGTTGGTAACTATCACCTAGACCTTTATGGAATACAACGATTATTTTTGTCGGGATGATGACAAAGGTAACAAGAAACTCATATCTATGGAGATGGATTTAAGGTTTCTTATATACTCATTATATGTATAAAAATCACAAGAAATTCACAACGAAAATCAACTATAACCAGTGAAAAATTACGCTTAGAACAAACAAAATTTATCAGGCATACAAGTCAAATTTTCTAACAAGGATTTGATTAAAGAAATTTATATTTTCTTGTAAATATGTTCTAAAGCAGTTGACTGTCAGGGGACTAATTTCTTCCCATTTCCACCCCTGTGTTGCTTAAGAGGTCACCAATGAGAAGAAGGAAATTCCAAGGCTATCAAACCACTAAAGCCTTTAGCAAAATCAAATAAAATTCCACTGCTGGGAATTTTACATATCCATTATGCTAACCCAGATCTTGGCACACTTCACCTTGCTCCATACAACAAATGAAGCCATCCTTTTAGTATGTTACATAGTCCCTCATACATGCCCTTCCCTTCTATTATCTTCAATATGGAAAAGATAAGCCCCAATCAACTACCTTCCTCAATATTTCCTTACAACAATATGACCCTCATGGATAATAAAAAAATTGACACTATGCACAACTAAACAAGCCATCAATCCTTTGGAATTTTAAATGGTAGTTGATTGCCTTCTAATGGTACCTATTACCCCTTGGTAGACAATCTTCCACCCCTCCCTAGTTCAACTATTAGATAGGATGAGTTTTCTTTCTTCAAAAACCTCTTTTCCCGACCTTTTCTCTCCCATTCGAAAATTTCCCTCTTGCATAGTCAATCTTCCACCCCTCCCTAGTTCAACTATCAGGTGGGATGAGTTTTCTTTCTTCAAAAACCTCCTTTTTCTGACATTTTCTCTCCCATTCGAAAATTTCCCTCTTGCGTGCATGAATGAATGATGAGGAAGGAATTTTCCTCCACTTCTTTATTTGTTCCATAAAGATATTAGGTGGTTGCATCTAAATAGGATTTAGGCACCTTTAACTAAAATTCCTAAGTTTCAACTCTCATTCCCTTCTTATTGTTTTCTAGGTTCTTAAATCGAAGCTTCACTTAGCATAAAGGTAATGAAACGGTTAAATGAAAGAGACATATGAGTTACGCTAAGGATCATCAAAATACATTGGTAATCCCCTTCAATGGTTCCCCTTACTCTTCTTCACTATTGAACTCATAGCCCATTGGTGGTGCTCCCCCAATCAACCTTGAAACTTTTATTTTTCCATTGGTCACTCAATCATGTTAAACAAATCACCATGGTAAGCTTATCTCATGGCCTAATAAAACATAGTTATGAAAAATTATTTACAACATATACAAGAATTCAAAATAAGAATTCCCATAAGGTCAACATTGGGGTATTACATTCCCCTCCCCCTTGAACTCAACATCGGCTTCGATGTTTTTATTTTTATTTTTTAGTATGT
Organism: Larix kaempferi; assembly: GCA_027924585.1. Lineage (NCBI taxonomy): Eukaryota > Viridiplantae > Streptophyta > Pinopsida > Pinales > Pinaceae > Larix > Larix kaempferi. The sequence goes on along the minus strand of BSBM01001000.1, from coordinate 33,355,476 downwards.
TTCATGATTGGAATAGAAAGGGATATGTCTCTTTCATGACACCCTCCATTTCCCACGTGGTCTCATTTTGACATAAATAATTATGATGTACATTTACCTATGTGATGGTTCAATTTTTGAGCTATGTTACTTTCTTGTATAGGATACATAGAGGCTCTGGCTAGAACTCCCCCTTTGGTTCCACTTGGATGACAACATGATTGATTACATGGGTAGGATCATGACCATACTTCTCAATTAATGAAACATGAAATACATTATGTGCTTTAATCTTAGAAGGAAATGCAAGCTTATATGTTGTTGGTCCTATCCTATCGAGGATTTCAAATGGTCCATGGTATCTAGGTGCAAGCTTGGCATAGTTTCCAAGTTTTAGAGAAATTTTTATTGGTTTAACTTTGAGGTAGACATGGTTCCCAACTTTAAATTCTCAATGTACTCTATTATTATCTACATAACTCTTTTGTTTGTCTTGAGCAACTTTTAGATTTTGTTTTATTGTGACAACATCCTGTTCGATCTCCTTGAGCATATCGGGCCCAAGCATGTGTTGAAGAATGTAACTTCAGACAATATTCTTATTGTACTTCCTTTGGGAAATATTTATATTGTATTTGATTATGTTAAAACTCTAAAAGAAATAATGTAAAATAGACAAGTCAGCCCAGTGGGTAAACTTCCGTAGTCAGGTCGGCCCAGTTAGGGAAAGTCACATTGGCCCAGTTAAGTAAAAAGGTTAGTTTTTGACTAGTATAAATAGAGTGGTGCCTAGCTCATTTGGTGCATAATCTCACTCAAGCAAGTTCGCATGAGTAGTAGCTGAAAGGCAAGTTCGCTTGGGAGAAAGAGTGGTTGCATTGAAGACATCTTTTCTTGGGGTTTCTATTGTATCTTGTTCTCGGGTTATTTTACGAGATTGACATTGTACTTTCTGATGAATCTATACTAAAGAAGTTTTGTTGGTTTTTTCCCGTGAGAGGGTTTTCCCAGGGTAAATATTTGTGTTCTCTTGTTATGTTGTGCTTGTCTATATTTCAATGATCCTATTGTATATGGTTATTGTGATAATAATATAAATTGTTTGAAGATCTAACATAACCATCCTGGAAGTATCAAAATTCTAACATGGTTTCAAAGCTAGCCTGAAAGAAGACCTTGTGTAGCAGAAACTGTTGGAAGTGAAAACTAGGGTTTCCTGTTCCGGGTACTTCCTACCATAGATCGTCTTGAAAAGGAGGTCAGTCTAATTCTCCCTAGGAGGGCACATCTTCCTGTGGAGGCATATTCCAGATATGAGAATTTTCAATTTTTGACCTAATTCTGCAGAAACTACAATATCTGTAGAAATTAGGGTTTCCAATTTTTGGCAATTCTATTCACAGATTTGGAAGAAAATGACCTTTGCTCAAATCTCCTTAGGGAGGCACATCTCTCTCTTCATTTATTTTTTCAAGATCTAGAAGTAAAAAAATTAGGGTTTCTCTGACAAACCCTAGGTCATCCAGAAGTCATATCTCAGAAGAAATTGAAGGAAGCACTCGATTGGAGCATCTCAATTGGTAAGTCCTATTATCTTTATTTCCATTTGAAGTTCTCATTTTCATCAAGATGACTAACAATACCAATCTTGAGGATAATATTGAAGGAGCAGATAACTTTCATGCCTGGAAGTATAGAGTGATGCTCATTCTAGAAGAGAATGAGTTGGGAAACTATGTCAAGGAAGAAATTGAGGATCCAGAGGGAGATGAAGACAAATCTAAACACAAGAAGAACTTGGTTAAGGCCAAGAGGATCATTGAAGACTCCATTAAGGATCACTTGATCCCCCATATCTCATCTTTGAATACTCATAAGGAGATGTTCGATGCATTGACGAGATTATTCGAAGGCAAGAACATCAACCTAAAGATGACCTTAAGAAATCAACTCAAGTGTGTGGAGATGTTGAGCTCAGAAAGCATTCAATCTTATTTCAAAAGGGTCTCCCAGATCAAAGAACAACTGGAAGCTATTGGAGATCATGTTGAAAGTGCAGAATTGGTGATGACTACATTGAATTCTCTCCCAAGATCTTGGGAAGCATTCATTCAAGGAATATATTATAGAAGGAATCTCATCAATTTCAGAAGGACTTGGAAACTTGTGCTCAGGAAGAAACCATAATTGAATCAAAAGAAGAAAAGATGGGAGAAGATGATAACCAAGCCTTGGAAGCTCATGCAAAGAGGGGCAAGAAAGAAGATCACTCTTACAAGTCTAGAATATTCCACAAGAATCAAATACCTTCCAAGGACTACTCAAACTTCAAATGTTACAATTGTGATGAAATGGGACACATTGCGAGAAATTGCCCCAAGAAGAAAGGAAAAAATAAGAAAGGAAATAAGAAGAGGCATCATGCTCATGCTACAGAAGATGATGAACCAATTAAGAAGAAAGCAAGGGAATATTACTCAAGTGATGAAGAATATGTCTTGAACTTTTAATGATGCAATAGTATTTGAAGAGAAAGAGGGAGTCTTGTACAAATTAAAAGGATAACCAGATCAAGCATTGGTTCATGACATTATAGAACCAAGTGATGCACATATACATTACAAGGCTTTATCGACAGGTCTACCCGAGATCCAGACAAAACATGTAGGTATATGCAAAGAATGTGCACAAGGAAAGAACGTGAAGAGTTTGTTTTCAAGAAGTGATAACAAAGCGAAGGAGATCTTGAATCCAATACATGAGGACCAAGGATGAAGACTTCAGAAAGTTCTAGACTAGATGAAGAAGAAGATCAAGGTCTTCAGAATCAAGTGATGGAGCAGAGTACGCCTCTAGAAACTCCAATAACTTCTGCAAGGAGGTAGAAACCAAGAGAGACCTTACAAAACACATGAAAGATAAGTATTCACTGTTATTTGAATTTCTGAGTATTTTGAAAGATATTGCTCATAGCAGTTACATGTAGAATTGTGATACAGTTTTCTTTTGTGTATGACTAAGATTGACTAGCAGTAAGCTCATGTAGTGCATGTTATGGGTAAGTGTCCTATAGGGTTTCACAAAATCCCATGAGCCCTTAATGGATCTACTCTAGGATGAAACCTATTTGCTAACATGTTAAGAGCAGTGCATGCTCTTAATAGTATGTTCTGGTAGATATGGAAGGCATCTAGATAGTTATTGTGTGTATACGAGATATGGATAAGTGTTGTGCTGAAGCATTGGGTAAGATGCATTGGTTACATGACTCTGTGCATTATGCATAAGAAGTTGTCATTACATGGAATGTATAACAAGTGATGAAGGCTCAAGAAAACTTACAAAATCAAGCATACTACAAAAGTGCAAGGAAAGATTCATAGTTTCTCTTAGAAAGAGGGAGTTGATTGTGACGAGATGTTGCTGCTCATGTAGCAAGGTACACTTCAATTAGATCTATACTTGCGATAGATGCAGTGATGAAGTGGAAGGTACACTAGATGGACGTGAAGCCTGCCTTCCTGAATGGTGCGGTAGAAGTGTATGTGGAGAAGCCACTAGGATTTGAGACACATGACAGGAAGATACATGTGTGCAGATTGAAGAGGCCTTGTACGGTTTGAAATGGGTACCCAGGACGTGGTATGACAGGATTGATCGATTTCTGACAAGCTTGGGCTTTACCAAGAGTAAAGCGGATTCCAACCTTTACTTCAAGGTTGAGGATGGGAAAACTGTGATCTGTTTCTAACAGGTGATGAGAATCTCATAGCAAAAATGAAGAGGATCACATGGCTGCCATTGGGACTCATGGCTGCCATTGGGGCTGATCATGTCAACTAGTACATCCAACCAATTCAAGTAGTGTTCCCATGTGTTGCTATGCATATTGAAAGGATCACATGGCTGCCATTGGGACTCATGTTGCTGCTCACAAGATTTCATGATGAAGAATGTGTCCATTAATCTCTCACCAATACAAGCTAGATTGGTGCATCCTTGAGTCTCCATTTCTATCATGTACTTATCTACCCAATCCATGGATAAATACATACCTTTGCATGTTGATTCAAATGGCGTCTCCTCGAGCAAGTTCTCACTAGTATCCTTTTGCATCCTATCAAAGGCTTGATCAATTTCTTCTATGTCTTCCTTCCTCACAGGCACACAAATCAGAATTTTCCTCATGTTCCACCATCACATGAGGATCCTCCTTTAATCCATGAATGCAATCAACCATATGGGATTGGTTGTCTGAAATGTAGGAGATGGAATGTGATCTCTCCAACTTCTGATGAAGCTGCTCAATCTAAATTTCATATTTTTGAAGTGCACTTTGACTACTCTTCAAAGAATCTTGGGTGGACTCCAACTGAAGGGTGAGCTTGTCAATCTCTTCTGCATCCCTCAAAGATGAACCATGATACATCCCCACAAGCTCAAACAAATGATCTCTATCAGAAAGCAAATGCAAAAAGTTACCTTTGATGTTTGGCATTGCTTCCCGAATGGCCTCTAAGTCTTCAATAGAAGATGTCTCTTCCATTGATGCAGCTCTCCAACAAGAATTTGACACCAATGCAATAGTGTCTTGTAGAATGCTCAAGGCCTCCTGTATCTTGCTTTCGCTCATATTCAAAGGCCCTGCAAGAAAGGCTATCTCTTGAGGATAAACATCCTCTTCTTCCTTCTTTGGATAAACTTCTTGATGAAGCTCAGGTGGTGACTGGGAAGCTAATCTTTGTCCTTCTTCCTTTGCTGCAAGATCTTCTTTTTCATGCTCATGGGAAACTCCTCCTACAGCAGGTTGTTCCAAATCAATCTCTAATATGTAACCAACATAGAGACTCATGCATCCTTCAGTAAATACTCTTCTATCCATGTCTAGAGTGTCTATATCTTCTTCTGCACAACCTTCTACTTCATTGCAAACATCTTGCAATGTCATTCGCTCTTCTTCATAGATCTTTTCTTCTGCTTCACCACCTACTGGACTAGTTGGTTCATGGCTCTCCTCAATGATGGTAGATGGATGATTAGTACTTTTCTTTTGCTCCTTCAAGCCGGTTGATGCATCTTTCTCCTTTGTAGCCTTAGGATCAAGATCCTTGGAATCTCTCCTTGAAGAATATCCAAAAAGTTTCTTCATCACTGAAACAATGGAATCCAATGAAGCTTCACTTGATTTCTTCCTTAGCGATCTATTGTTTTTGAGAGAAACCTCATCTACATTATTAGGCTCAAATCCAAAGTTGCAATAAAAATAATCTTTGAAAGGAATGGCTTTACAAATCTCTTCCCCCAAAGCAAGATACTTCTGATAGTGGTGGGGCAAGTTTTCACTTACTACTATCATCTTTGCTAAATACTTCTTAGGATTGGCCATTGGTGGTTCATCCCTTTGGTATTCATTCTCCATTCGGTCACTAAAGTAACCATCATCATCTCGTGGTAATCCTCCATCTATGTAGATGATTTCTTCATCAAAATCGGATGCTTCTGCATCATCCCATTCGAAATCATCATTAGTTGGTGCTAGTATCGTGGCTGCAAATTCTTCAAATTGGGAGATTACTTTCCAGAGGATTGGAGGAAAGTGTTTTGATACCATTGTAATGTACCTTTCTGGATGTAAGACACACTAGGAAGAAGATTGAAGGAAGGCAATGACTAGTATTAAAGAATACTTGTACAAACACTGAAACTGGACCCAAAAACCCTTTTAAGACTTGGTATAGATTTACTTGTAGGTTTATGACAGCAGAAACAACCTATACAAGCTCCCTACTTCAACATCAGCACTTTCTCTGATGCTCAACACACCTCAGAAGATTTGCTTGGCAGAACCAAGGTTATCAATGCAATGTCCCCAAGGACTTCTATGGAGATTCAACGGCTTCTGGTGCTTGATGGAAGTGGTTGGATTGTGTATAAGTCCCAATCCCTCTATTATCCTTCAAAATTATAGTTTAGAATTGGTTTGATGAAATTTGGATCATTGAGAAGATTTGGTAACTTCGGGACTACACAACTAGTTAAGATTCAGGACATTCCAAACATCAAAAAGGGCCAACGAATTTGAAAAGTTAGAAATGGAAGATGTTCATTATGATCTTAATTAAATCTAGGAACTGACAGAATGCAATTTCACTGAGAAAAAGATCAAACATTGAAAGTTTACTGAAAACTAGACAAGTTTGAAGCAAATCTAGAGTAGGTCTTTGAAGATGATATAAATATCAGACTTTGAAATTATGAAAGTTCTGGAATAATATCAAAAGCTCAAAATAACAAATATTACATCAGATATCAGTCGAAATGCCTTTCAGAAGATTCTCATGATTGACACTTTTCAGTAGAAACAAATAGCATAGAGAATGATTGGAAAACTTCATAGATTCGAACTACTAGCTTCACAGAGCTTGTTCTAGATCTCGAATCAGACTTGATTTAACTTCAGGACCTGCAATAAAATCATTGACAATGGCTGGATTCCATCATCCAAACATCTAACCGAAGAGTCAACTAGTTGAAGCAGAAGGGGCACATCTCCTAGCTATGACTAGGGGCACATCTCCCGAGTCAAATTGAGAGCTCAAGAGCTATCAACAACAAAACATAATTAGCCAAAAAAATTCATTGGAGTGCACCACCTTCTTTTATAACATGAATTGGATTCAAGGTACAATGAATGTGGTCATCCACATCAACAAATTCGTCCTCATTGACTAATTTTGAACCTGTAGCTTTTCTTCCACCCTTTTTGGACTTGCCATTGAGGAAATTCGAACCATAGGTGCAATGGATGTTTCTTTGGCAAGTTTCTTTTGCCTTGGACCTATTTTCCTTCATGATTTTTCCCTCCATCGCTAAAATTAGCCTCTGGATCTTTCCTAAGGTTTTTAGCTTGCTTTCCTACTTTTGCTAATATTCCTTGAGCCTTATCTCTCAAAATCAGGAAACTCCTATCTTCACTGCTTTTCTGCAGCTTTTCCTACTTTTTTTCTTTCTTCTGCTTTTAGGACTTTCCTGCTTTTCTTGCTTTTCCTGCTTTTCAGCTTTCTTTTGCTTTTAAGACTTTCATGTTTTTCTTCTACTTTTTGTTTTTATTCCTTTAGTTTGCTTTTCTTGCTTTCACTGCTTTATTATGTTTTTCCACTGCTCTTCTGTTTTCAGCTTGCTTTTCTTGCTTTTACTGCTTTATTATGCTTTTCCATTGCTTTTCTGCTTTGCAACGTTTTCTTCTTTTTTTCCTTCTACAATTGTTTCCTTGCTTTATCTATTTTCCTTATTTTTCATTGCTTTCTAGCCTTGAATTATTTCTTTTAACTTCCTTCTTTGGCAATCTTCTTATGGTCAAAATCTTATCTCCTATGCACCCTTTTGGCCACATAATCATTTAACATTTATCCAAATATTACTTTGTTCATGAAAATAAAAATACTATGGATAATTACAAACATTAGAAATATTAAATTTCCTAACTACTATTGCTTTGTTCAAAATTAATCCCAACAATGAATGTTTGCTTCTCCTAAACCCATAGGGACTGGATGGGCTAGGGACTTGGTCAAATGGTCATTTAGGAAGGAACATGACACAAGTCCTGATTAGAGGGTGTGTGTGATGGTGGCGTATGAGCCCACTTTAAGGAGACCATGGAGGCGTCTGATTACTAAGATGGATCTGGATTATGTGTAAATCCTATTAATATCAACATGAGATTTGAAGTGTGACTTCTCTCGTTTTTGTTTCTATTTTTTTCCTGTTAGACCTGCTACTCTATTTTTCAAGGTTCTGAAGTTTTTTTTGGCAGCTGGAGTGTCTGTGTCAAGAGGGCAGTGAAGTCTCTATTCACAAAAGAGGAAACATATCTCATGAATAAATTTTGAGCTTTTGTGGGACTAAAAATCCTCTAAATGGGGAGGTATGATCTGGAATGTATCCATGGATGTCAAACTAATCCAACATGAACAATGAGCAGGTTCAAGTACGTAGATAGGAGTATAATTTATTTTTCCAGTAACCCATCATGGTAACACATGATGATTGGGAACATATCAATACTTACATTCTTCCATTCCATGGGATTAAACCAAGACTGGAGGTGGAGATCACATTTTTGGAAGATGCAGGGTTGTAGCAATAATCATAATTGAATCAGATTCCACTACTGCCACGTTTTAGGCAATGGCGATCTATTCTCCACACTGGCAATAGTTGCAATTGTTAGACACAATAGCACACTGAGAGGAGGGGGGGTGAAGCAGTGGGCCAACACTTTTGACAATTTCAACTTCTTCAATACTTAACATGTATATCATTCAACAATTTCACTTCAATTCTTTCATCAATCACTAAGCTATCATTATCATTCATCAAATTTAAACATGTCATTCATAATATCAAGTCACACCATCAGAGACACATCATAGTATAAACTTTGTAATATTTTTATATTTGATTCAACCGGCTACAACCCTGAGGTGTTATCAGCTACAACTGAATCAGAAGCACCAACTTCTATTCCAAGACTCAGTTTGGTCTTTTTCTCATATCCAACTAAGAAAAATGGTGCAAGGCCCAGCTTGTAATTACATATAAACACTTGTCACATCACATATCAATCTCTGTCATGTAAATCTATTTACTGTAGTTGTCACTGTCACGTCAATCAATCATTGCTGCCACTGTCCAAGTCAATCAATCACTGTACAAATCAATGTCATCAACTTTCACAAGCAATGCATGTCAAGAAAACTGCCTATCACACTCAACTAGTCAACTGCATTATTAAGTCACTGTTGAATAATCTTGGTCTGTCCTCTGCTCATAGATATGTATGCTCAACAATTCTTTCGGGTCATTCGTTCAAGTATGCTCATCAAAATCATGTCACAGCTATCATCAAGTCTTTGACGAGCCACCAATTCCTGTGTGTTTTCAAAATCAGAGCTTCCATTAACTAAATCGAATTTCACCATACCAAAAAGGATCATATATAAAACAAAAAAAGGTCTTCCACTAAAATTCTGCTACAACTGCTTCAGATCTTTCATAGGTTTGGTGCCTCAATGATTATGCCCAGAAATCAGAGAACAAAAAGAACATCACACATACTCCTCACTCCCGAAATTTCTCAGAGATGCATCTCCTCATTACTGTCTACCTGCTGTTGCCTTAGTGATGCCCTAGAGAAGTCTGAATTCATAAAAATTTACTGTTGATTTGTTGCTCCTGCTTCTGCCCTTTAACCCCACGAATTTCCTCAGAGAACAAAAACAATTTCAAAAGAACTTTGCTGCCCAAAAATCAGAGATGAGACCTACTACCAAAATCAGTCATCAGAGAGGTCCGAATTTTTCCTTACGGACAGTCTGAAAATCAAAGCTCATTTTTTTTGTCACACAACCCACAAATAAAGATTTTTTATCCTTTATTTATACTGGTTGTGTGCTATAATTTTTGGAGCCGACTTGTCTTATTTTTTATAATTTTTTTTTATCATTTTTAATTTTTTATCATCAACTTATAGCTGAGTTGACTTTTCATGATTTTCATGGCTATAATGCATCTTTGTTAATATTTAAATGCAAATGCACTTCTCATTGTTTTAGGGTCTTCTTCAACGAAACTAGGGCTTTTTCATTAAGAACTTCAACTTTAACTTTAATGATTTTAAGGACTCCATGACATCTTATGGGATTATTCAACATTCTTAGTGCCACGTCATTGTGTTAAGATTCAATATGCTAAGATAGATAACACCAGTTTTCAATTCAATTTCACAACAATAGCATATACAGGATCACTGAAAGAATAACAAGCACAACATAAACGCAAGAGACACAAATTTATCCTGGGAAACCCTCTAGGGGAAGAAAACCAAACAAAACTTCCTCAATATAGATGATCAAAAGTACAAAGACAAAACCCAAAAAGAGTGCTCCTTCTTCTTACAGATCTCTCTCTCTCTCTCTCTCTCTCTCTCTACATTGCGAATTACACAAGTGAGTGTGTGTGTCCAAATGAGGATCACATCACTCATATTTATACTTTATCTTCCACTTGAATTTTTCCCTAACTGGGTCGGCCCCAACAACTTAACCACTCAACTTAATGCTAACTGGACCGAATCCTCTAGGGGACCTAAAACACGCCATTACAATTGACTCAAAGGGGATCTATTGCCCCGACTTACAAGGGAGGATTTACCTCAATGAATTTACATAATCAAATACAATAATGACATCCCAACGGAGGAATAAAACATCTCTAAATAAATTACAACAATAAAATACAATAGAATATTCTTCGAAGTTATAATATTTCAACACTCCTCCTTAACGATAAGGGTATTCTACAGACAACAACAACATCAACTGTAGGAGCAAGGAGAGAGAGCATCATCAACAACATCAAGGTGATACATCTATAAATCATTGGAAGTTTTCTTCAACGACATCAACAACTGGAACATCTTCAATATATTCAACATTTTTAGTACTGGAGCATCATCTTCTACAACACTAAGTCTTAATCTTCTGCAACACTCGATTGCTTGATCGTCTACAACAACACTTGATCTCTCGATCAACAACATCATCATCTTGAACTTTCAATTAGCAACAACATAACCTAGAACACACATGATCCAATTACGAGATGATCAATCCCTTTCACTTTAGGACATAAGTCCAAGGATGATGCAATCATGATCCAATTACAGGATGATCAGTCCCTCTCACTTTAGGACATAACTCCAGGGATGATACAATCCCATCACATTCTCGAGGACAAAAGTCACTAGGTCCGTTCTGGATTGAAGTCCAAGGATGATACAATCCAACCACATTCTCGAGGACAAAAGTCACCGGATTCGTTCTGGACTGAAGTCCAAGGATGATACAATCCAACCACATTCTCGAGGAGAAAATTCACCGGATCCATTCTGGACTGAAGTCCAAGGATGATACAATCCAACCACAGTGTCAATCCTTTTTCATACTGGATGTGACCTAGATCAAATCTAGGATTTTCCACCACAGTGCTAGTCCTTTTTACTGGATGTGACCTAGATCAAATCTAGGATTTTCCACCACAGTGCCAGTCCTTTTTCATACTGGATGTGACTATCCTCATCCACATCACATACTGGATGAACCAAACAAGATATTCGATGGGTCCAGCCTAGGAGTGTCCATTATGTTGCACACCGCAACCACCTACGTTACCTCACCGCTCGTTTAGATCCTCTCGTAGCCTAATAGACTCAATTACGTCACATGACCTGTGACTACTTGCTACCTCAACCAAGCTCATTTCTCCCTCTTGATCTGAACCACTCCAAGCTTGTCCCTGAAGTATTCAAACTTCCCTCTCGATAGAGGCTTGGTCAACACATCAACAACTTGCTCATCAGTGCTCACATATTGGAGATTTATAGCTCCCTTGTGTACCATATCTCATATATAAAAATACCGGATTTCTATGTGCTTTGACTTGTCATGGAACACTAGGTTCTCCGTCATCTTTATACAACTCTGGTTGTCACATAGAATCACTGTGGTATCCAACTCCAGGTTAAGTAGACCTGACATCAACTTTCGAAGCCATATGGCTTCACAACTAGCAGAACAAGCTGCTATATACTCTGCTTCAGCTGTGCCGAGAGCAACATTGGACTGCTTCCTGCTAAACCATGAGATCACGGCGGATCCTAGACAATAACATCCACCTAAGGTTCTCTTACTGTCTGAGACACTTCTAGCCCAATCTGCATCTATATAACCATACAATTTGTAGTCATGATCTCCAACATAGTATAGACCAAAGTCTATCATATCTTTCAGGTACCTCATCACATGATTTGCAGCTACCAGGTGAACACGTCTAGGCTCAACTAGATACTGACTCAGGGTGTTCACAACAAGGCATATATCTGGCTTGGTATTCGTCAAATACATCATCTGTAAACTGTAGAAACCACCATCCATCATCCTGGATCTCTACTTCACATTTTCCTTGGCTAAGGAAAAATCTTAGCCACATATCTAATCACAAGAATCATGCCAAGATTCTTTAACTTTGAGATCTACTCCCTCTGAAGTGGAGTCTTCTACATCTGAGAATTGTCCTCCCTCTGTGACTGAACATCATGCACACTCTGCATTGAGTGATCTTCTGCATATCTATCTGTGACATATCTGGCCAGATGGGTCTACTGATATGAGCCTCAATATCACTCAAACTCTATGGTAAGTTCCTTCTTGCATTCATCTGAGAGAAGCATGTCATCTATATATAGCAACCATCTTCAACCTTGTAGCAAAGGTTGAAATCCGCATCACCCATGGTGATCATCAAGCTCATCAAATGACTATCGATCCTGGGTACCTTTTGAACCTGTACAAATCCTTCTTCAATCTTTCAAATCTTGGGAATCATCCATGGGTGTAATCTATCTTTGGAAGTGTGTCTAGCCACGAGCCTTGCTTTGTAATTCTATAGTATGTTTGATTTGTAAGTCTTCTTGTTGAACAATCATCACTTGCTCTTTGGAACAAGTGTTCATCATCCTTCTTTTGTAGATCATAGCACACGATCTTTCCTACAAATCAAATTCAATTACATGATTAGTAACACTTCATAATCATCAAATCATGTTGACATTTCAATGATAACCTATTATGCATATTGATATGATTCACATAGTTATGCAACTATCTTGACCAATACTTTGGCACAACACTTTTCCATATCCTGTATGCATAAAGTGGCTATCTAGATGCCTTCCATCTCTACCAAAACATACTATCAAGAGCATGCACAACTCCCAACATGTTAGCAAAGAGGTTTCATTCTAGAAAAGCAACAATGGAATGTTTGTCCAACTTACCCATCATATGCATATTAGTAGTATATTGTTCAATGCTATATGAATGCTTACACTATGCATGATATATTTCTTGATTCTAGGAATACAAATATGCATACAACTATTACGAGCAATATCATTAACTATTCAGAAGTAATTCAAATAACAACTCAAATACTTATATTTTATGTTTGTGTGGTTGCCTCCCTCTTGATCTCTATTTTCCCTTTATGATAGCATCATGATTATATGTCTTTGAACTTCTATCCATCCTGTACCACTATGCATGCTTAAGTGTGCACTAGTTTCATCATTGTGTCATCCTCACGATCTCATACATAATCACACATTCATTAGTATAATCTCAATAAGATTAAAAACATTATAACCCTAAATAATCTTAAACATGTACGGTCATAATCATTAATCAAACTAAGAAACACAATATGCATAAAGCCTTGATTAGCTAAACTCTATTTTCAGGAATAATCATTATCAACCATATGAAAGTATACTTATCTAAGATCCTAACACAAAGTAGGATTCTAACTCGATATAGGAAAACATACTTGGATTAACATGCTTCCTAGTTATGTCTAACATACCCAAACAATATCATTTTTTTTGTTCTCTTCAATGATTTAGAGACCTTGTGCTAGTAACCTGCATATCTCATAAGTTAAGCATAGTAGAACCAAATCATACATACCTTGTAAGTAGAGCTTCTATGTGATCAAAGACTATGGATGAGTCTTTGTCTTCATGTCATCATGGTCATATATTCTTGATCAAGAACTTGATTTGTCTTTCTTCATGTACCTTTCATATTAGCAGACAACATTATCCTCATACAACACCACAAGTGCATTAGTACAATCATAAGTGACATAACCCTTAATCAATGAATGTCTTCTATCATTCACATGCATTCATACTTTTACTAAGGTGATTAGACAAATATAAAATTAATCATGATTGTACTAACCTCAATAATATGAATACAAACATATCATGAACTTAATCATCAGATAAATAAAACAGATTTCAAAACATACCTGCATCTCCTCAAGTCATACCTGTCGAGATTGATTGTAGTCTTCTCTATAAGGGTAAAACCCTAATCGTCCAAGGTAGATCACTTGTAAACATATTATATAGATGCATGGTTCTAGGATGATAGAATACCAATGCCATTTAAACATCATTCATTGCTTCCCTATGAGTCTCCGAACTTTGCCAGGGTTTCTTCTTACTTGTAGAACCCGAAAAACCCTAATTTTCAATCTCCTTCCTCCCGCAACATTTGATGGAAAATTAATATATATGATGAAGGGATTCCAAATCAATTTTCAAAGTTTCCAATGTTGCATCAGGTGTCTCCAACATTGTATCAGGTCCTTCCATACCTAAAAAAACTGAAAACCCTAAGTGAGAGCTTCTTCCTCCTCTACATTGATTTCCTTCGTTGAGCTATTTCATATGTGCCTTATTGTTTCTGGTGTATCTCTGAAGTTTTGGATCCTCGGGGTCTGAAACTTTGGCCTCTGGTAGCTTGAACTGTCATCTTTCCAACCCCAGATATTTGAGCTTCATTGGATTCTCCATGAGAGATATATGCTAATTTTCCCAACATGGCATGTTTATGGGATTAAACAACATGGCGAACTTGTACGTCATGCCATGTGTCATGGTTTCCACTTTGGAATCTGATACTCAGACCTATGAAACTACAATCTGTTCCCTAACTGTTACTTTTTACGGAATTCCATTTGGAGCTTCCTAACCTGAGATATGACCTTTTTCCTTAGGTCCCCTGTTTAGGGTTGCATTCTGGAGAGGCAAAAACCCTAACTAGTCCAGATCACATCTCACAAAGTACAATGAATATGAGGCTGAAACTCGGACACAAGGTACAACGAATATGACTAGGTTTTGTTATACAAAGCCCTAACTTTCAAATTGTCGCAAGTAAAACAAGTGTCATAAATTCCATACATTGCCTTCTTTTAGGCTAGCTTTGATACCATGTTAAGATTCAATATGCTAATATAGATAACATCAGTGTTCAATTCAATTTCAAAACAATAGCATATACAGGATCATTGAAAGAATAACAAGCACATCATAAACACAAGAGACACAAATTTATCCTGGGAAACCCTCTAGGGGAAGAAAACCCAGCAAAACTTCCTCAATATAGATGATCAAAAGTACAAAGACAAAACCCCAAAGAAGTTCTCCTTCTCCTTGCATCTCTCTCTCTCTCTCCATTGTGAATTACACAAGTGAGTGTGTGTGTCCAAATGAGGAGCACATCACTCCTATTTATACTTTATCTTCCACTTGACTTTTTCCCTAACTAGGTCGGCCCCAACAACTTAACCACTCAACTTAATGCTCATTGGGCCGACTCCTCTAGGGGACTTAAACACCCCATTACAATTGACTCAAAGGGGATCTATTTCCCCGACTTACAAGGGAGGATTTACCTCAATGACTTTACATAATCAAATACAATAATGGCATCCCGATGGAGGAATAAAACATCTCCAAATAAATTACAACAATAAAATACAATAGAATATTCTTCGAAGTTACAATATTTCAACACATGGGCCCATTGGCTTACATGGACAAGAGCCACATCATCTTCAACAAAAGACCATTATGAGTGGGTTCCAAGACCCATCGAGTTTGCAAGACACGACCATAAGTTATTTATGGTCCAAGTTACCACAAGCAATGGGGTCATCATATATAATGTCAACGTCCTCCATATACCCATGAGCCACATCATACCCAAATGACCACATAATGGGTCATTTGGCCCACTAGGTGTTCCAATGGCTCCAAATCCCACATCCAAGGTTCTTCATGCCATGTCATCATTATTTGTCATGTCATTGTCCTTTGCTTTCTTGTTGTCTCATCACTTCAAACTTTATCTTATCTTTGTCATTAATGGTTTGTCATCAATGACAACCTTGCTCAACAACAATGTCAAGGGCCAAGAAGAATGATAATAGATTCTTGTTGGAAGCTTTGGGGGTCTCTTGGCATTATGGGGGTAGACAATTCTCTTGGGAGAGGAAGCGATCCCAATGGACCAGCTTGAGAGACGATCGAAATTGAAAATATATTGATGTAATTAAGAGAAATAGTTCGAGCAGAAAGAAAGAATCAATTTGTGAAGATGCAATCGACAAGTAGTTGTAGAAATTATTCCAGTTGACAGGGAAAATCAATTTAATGAAGGAATTGACTTAGAAATCAAATCGATTGTGAGGATCCACTTCTCAGAAGTAGTGTTGAAGGAAGGAATCAAGTCCATTGTTGAAATCAACCAAGTCTCGAAGAAATTGTTACCGGACAATCTACCGAAAGCGGACTTAAGGCATGATCTCCCTAGTCCAATGTGGATCTAGAACAAATGAGACAAAATACAAATCTACCTTCCTAGATGCAATTAGAGATTTGAGAGATGTAGACTTCTTACCTTTCAGATCTATAGATCTAGTTCTCCTTTGTCGCTCCAAGCTCCATCGTCGTCAGATCCGAAGCTGCAAGACTTGTCAGAACATGCAAGAGACAAACAAGCAATAATAGCACATCTACACAATAATTGATCTAAGTAAACAGTTAAGGAAGTAAACTATAAATATCAATGCATAATAAGACATTTATGGAAATAGTTTTGTATTACTGTATAAAAGAGTGGAAATACATAGAAGAGTGAGGATTACAACCAAGCCCTAACGTTGCAATCTTCCTCCAACAAGCCAAGCCAATGCCACTAACGAGAAACGGGTGCCTCCAATGGATGGATGATGATCTTCCTAAGCTTATTTCACCAACATATGGATGTTATAGCCTTCCTCCCTTTGGAATAGAGAGGGATCTTGTATTTATAGGACCAAGTGGATAGAGTAGGTTGAGGATCATGGGGAGAGGGTTAAGGGATCCTTCCCAAAGGATAGGGAACCGCAGGCCAACTCACCTAGGAGTTAGGGATAGAGATCCACCTCATCCAACTTCTAGAATTCGCTCGAAAGCTACCTTTATCCTATGAAATTGACTCCGGCGCATGCTGCATGAAGACAATCTGCGCCAGTGCATCTTTCTCAAAGACAACCTGCGTCGGCCGAATTAGGAGTGTGGATAAAGGACATCAACTTGCTCTAAATGACTAACTTGATCATGGGACTTCAGGGATTGAAGCACTGAGGTTACATAGGTCTCATGATGGTGAGATTTTGGGTGTAACAGAAATCAATTTTCCAGAGGAGAAAAATGAACCATCTTGATGACTCAAACCTGACAAAAGAGAAAACAACTCAACTTGCAGTGAAATCATGGCAGCCGAAGGGGAATCAACCAGTTGAATGAGAAATCAACTTGCCCAGTGAAGAAATCGACTTTGCCAAGAAATAAATTATTCGGTTGAATGAATCGACTTGATCTAAGAAGAAAAGTCCACTAGGCGATCAACTTGAGCAGAGGAAAAGTCAACAACCAAAGAAATTGCTTCAAACAGAGGAGCAAACGATGCACTTGAATGGGGATTCGTCTTGTTGAAGAAATAAATTAATTCATCTTAAGTGAATCGACCTGTTAAGGGAAATTGACTATTGAAGAGAGAGAACGATTCCGACTAAAGGGAACCTTGGGCCTGTAGTGGATCAAAAGAACATATGGGTTATTTACCAGAGGAATCAAATGCCAAAGCTGCTATGAATGACCTTCAATTGTCTTTGTCTGCAAATTGAAGGTTTGTAGCTAGGAAGCAATGTTGAGCATTGAACCAGAGTGATGCAATATTTTGTAGCTTTTGATTCAAAATGCAGACAAAGGATTGAAGTCCATTGGATTTCCGAGGACAAGGAAAGACTGGGGAACACTTCCACATTTGCTAGGAGTTGCAGAAGGGAGAAAAGATGAAATCTAGTAACCATGAACAACTCGAATGCTTTGTGAGAGTGTCTCTTGCAAACTGTACTGGAATTCTCATCCATGAGACGAGGCACAAAGTCTAAGGTAGAATTTTTCTGAGGTCTTCCACAAAAGAACAATGGGCCTGCTTAATAAATGGCATCAAATTCCGAAGCTCATTTAGCCGGTGTATTGTTCTAGACGTGAAGATTTCTATGAAGAAATAGAAGGCATGACTGAACCTAGCTTATCTCAATTGATCTAGAAGGGAAACTGTTTCAGAAGTAGAAAGGAATGAGATAATCACCATGTAGTTGTTGAAGTTCCGACTTGGGAAAAGTTGTAGACAAGCCCTTGTAGTCTGCATTTTCTGAAATCATGAAGTGCTGAGCAACCCTTCTTCTATTATTGTTGGTTTTCCCACATTTGGTTTCTAGGATGACTTTTTCTATCTATTGTGTGTGTTATTGTTGTTTTTCTTGTTTGCATTAAGATATTAAAGCCCATTCACAGCTAATAACACAACATAAATAAAACACAGACAGAAAGTAACAACAAATTTCAAATTTGATCACAGAATCCATGTGGGTGAATCAAGTCAGCCATAGGCTGATTGATTACAGATTGTCGGGTATATGTAATATAATATTAGTCTTTATAATAATGTACCTTTTTAATGGTGTATTGTATGAGAGACATAACGACAGTACTGTTCAAAAAGGCTGGTAAAAAGTACTAGCCAATTCAGGATTTATGCTTCAACTGCCACAATAGTCTCAACATTTCCTTGGGTGAGTTTGAGTGATGCATTAGCTATTATTGCAAAGACTCTGGAGTTATTATGCTGCATAGTTGTTGTCATGCCACCTGTATGCAGCCAGTGAAAATAATTATTTTTAGAAAGATCATTGTCCTGAAGATGATCCCTTACCTGGGTTCGAAACGTTGACGAAGTAATAATGTCTATTGTGGATCATCTGGAAAATGATATTTCTATTAATACCCACCGCAAAAATCTCAGAACTCAAATAGTTATTTTATTTTATGATGTGGCAAAACAATGCAGATCAGGATAAAAAATAATAAAGCACCCTTTTTGCCTCCCCCCATCCCCGCTCTTCCAAATGCAGTAACCTGTTTGTATCTCACTTCACCCAAGAAATGGAAGTCATATTTAGCATATGGTCCTCTTGTTCCCATTCTTATCATAGAAAAGATGCTGGTACAGGGTCCTTGCTTTACATATGGTCTTACAAAATACCCATTCTTTCTTCTGTATAGCTTCTTCATAATTGGTGGGTTCTTGATCTACAAGATCACACATCAAAGCCACATAATTGGAAAATGTCTTTGGCTTCTTGCTTACTCTTGTGGAGCCTTCTGGAGCTCCATACTTTTCTGCTTCTTGTATGATTTCTCTTGCCCAAGAAGGCTTCCTTTTTCTTGATATATTCATAGTAGGGGGTTCTTGAGGTTCTAGAATATCATGGTCTTCTGGTGTTTCATTCTCAGGGGAGGGTGCAGCTTCTACATTTTGGGGAGGTATATCTTCTTCATACTTTCACTTTCTGGATCTCTTGAGAGCTGCTTCTTCATCAAATGTCACATCTCTACTAATATCCATGTGATGGAATCCATGAATGTATATCCTGAAGGATTTGGATTCTTCACAATATCCAACAAATATTCCCTTCTTTCCTGAAGGGTCCAACTTGGTTCTCTTTTCTTTCGGGATGTGAACATATACTAGGCAACCAAATATCTTGAGGTGGCTTACCTCAGGCTTCTTCCCTGTGAACATCTCTTATGGAGTCTTGAATCCAAGAGCACTATGGGATAATCTATTTTGTACATAAACTGTCGTCCTCGCTGCTTCATCCCACAGATGCATTGGAAGATCTTGATCACGTATCATTGTCTTCACTGCTTCCATAATGGTTCTATTCTTTCTTTCCGCAACACCATTCTGTTGAGGATTGTAGTAGTGGTTAGTTCCCTCTTGATTCCAACTTCCTTACAAAAGGATTCAAAATATTTTGAAGTATATTCTCCACCATTGTCAATGCTGAGTGTCTTGATTTTTCTTCATGAATGATTCTCTATCAAGGCTTTGAATTCCTTGAATTTTCCAAATACTTCATCCTTTGCTTTTAAGAAATATATCTGTGTCTTTCTTGAATAATCATCAATAAATGTAACATAATATTCATAACCACTCAAAGAAGTGGAGGGCATTGGACCACATACATCTCAATGGATTAATTCCAACGTACCTTTAGATTTTGTCTCACTTTTCGGAAATGGATTCTTGATATTCTTTCCTTTTGCACATCCTTTGCAGATGCCTTCATGATCAATCTTCAAATATGGTAATCCTATCACTACTTTTCTCACATGAGGTAGTGCTTTGTAGTTGATGTGAGCAAGCCTTCTATGTCATTGTTCACCTGGGCTAGTGGTCTAATGAACAAGGGTTGTTTCTGAATGTCCCTTGAGTTTGTATAAGCCTCCTTCTTCTTCACCAATGACAACTGCATCTTCAATTGATTTTCCTTTGGGCCACATAAGTACTTGTCCATCTATGAATGCAACCCTATATCCTTTCTTATCTAATGCTGAGATAGAAAGTAAATTCTTCTTCAAACCTGGTACATATAAGACTTCCTTCATTTTCATGGGTGTTCCAGAATCAAGCTTGTAGCTTGCTTCACCAATTCCTTTGATAGGATATTGATAGTCATCTCCTAATGATACCTTCTAGGGAGAGTTCTTCTCTTCAAGTTTTGATAGAGTTTTATTTTGTCTCGTCGTGTGCTTTGAAGCACCACTATCAATAGGCCATGTATCTTCTCCAGGTGTTACAGACCCAGAGAGTGCAAAGAATAATACATACTCTTCTGCATCATATTCTCTTGCTTGTTTTCTTCGAGGTCCTTCTTCTTCTTCATCATCATCCTCATCTTCAGCTAGGTGTGCATGATGTCTTTTGAGATTGTTCCCTTTCTTGTAATCTTCCTTCTTTAATGGACAATTTCTGGCAATGTGTCCTATCTTGTTACAATTGAAACACTGGAAAGAAGAGTAGTTTCTTCTTGAATTGTTTCCTCTTCTCCTTTGGAACTTCCTGGGAGGTTGAGACTCCTTGTGGATTTCCCTCTTGAATTTAGATTGGATTCTTCTTCTCTTGGTATGGGTGGCTAGGTATTGATCATCTTCTTTAAGTAGAGCTTCTCTATTGGCTACTCTAGCCTCTTCTTGTATGCAATCTTCCCATACAATGTCAAACTTCATGCTTTCCTTTCTGGCACACATAGTCTGGATGAATCAATCCCAAGGTCTAGTGAGACCATTGAGAGCAGTCATAACTATTTTATCTTCATCAAGGGAGTCTCCAATGGCTTCTAGTTGCTCCTTGAATTGGGAGACCCTTGTGAAGTAATCTTGGATGGATTTTCCTTGGCTCATCTTGGTACTCTTCAATTGAGATCTCAAATTCATCTTCCTATTGATTTTCCTCCCTTCATACATTCTGGCCAGGGAATCATACATCTCCTTCGGGGTCTTCTTGGATGACACTTGAGGAATCAATTGGTCTTTAATAGAATCAACAATGATTCTCTTTGCCCTAATCAGGTCCTTCTTGTGCTTCTCCTTAACTTCATCTTCTTTAGGTTCTGCAACTTCAACCTTGATGTATTTAACAAGATCATTCTCTTCAAGAATGAGGCCAATCCTATATTTCCATGCTCGGAAATTCTCTATGCCTTCTAGCTTTTCCTCAAGCTTAGTGCTTGGGGCCATCTTATCTAGGAGGTCACCAAAAAATGAAAATTCTCAAAATGCAAAACTGACCTTACCAGGAGATGTGCTTGACTGAGGCGAGTTGACTGTACACTTGCTTTCTGGAGATTCCAAATTTTCACCCTTCAAATTTGACTTGCGAATTTCAGATCTGCAGCAGTTTTCTAGTTCACAGTTTTTCGGGTTTTCGAGTTTTCTGTAGTTTCTGGTTTAGAAGTCAAACTAGGGTTTGACTTTCCTAGAGATCTACCCACTCAAAAAATTCAATCCCAGGCTCTAAATTTCAATTTGGGAGAGGTGCATCGATCTATGCAATCAAATTCCAAAAATTCCAACTTTGACAGAAACTCTAATTTCTTGTCGGAGGAAGAAGAGAGAGATTTTTCACCTTGTGAAAGATGTCCTATTCAGGTTAACTCTGATACCATGTTAAGTTTAGATCAAATTCACAACAAGAGCATAAAAAGGATCACTAAAAGAAACACAATCATAAGATAGACATAAATTTATCCTGGGAAACCCTCATGGGGTAGAAAACCCACCAAAACTTTCTCAATATAGATGATCAAAAGTACAAAGACAAAATCCCAATGCAAGAGCTCCTTCTCCTTTGCATATATCTCTCTCTCTCCTATGCGCAATCCACAAGTGAGCATGTGTTCAAATGAGAGACACAACACCTCTATTTATACTTTATCTTTCACTTGACATTCTCCCTAACTAGGTCGGCCCCTAACTAATTGACCTAGTGCTGACTGGGCCGACTTCTCTAGGGGACTTAAACACCCCATTACAAACTGACTTAAGGGGATCTATTTCCCCAACTTACAAGGAAGGATTTACCTCAATGACTTTACATAATCAAATATAATAATGACATCCCAACGGAGGAATAAAACATCTCCGAATAAATACAAATAGAATATTCTTTGAAGTTACAATATTCAACACACAGGGGGCGCAATTCTTTAATTCTCCCTATATTGCCTACAAGATTCTGCAATTGGAACTTTGTTGCTACTAGTATTCTTCCTCTTCAAACTGGAACTGTACCACATCATTTTGAAGCTCAGATCATACTTGCAAAATACTTTAATGTTGCATTAAACCTCCATGAAAAGGACTAGATGTCCTCTTGCTCAAAATCCAACAGAAGGATCTCTCAGTCTCTCAGCTGGATCAATGAATGCAAAGGGGCACATCACCCGATGCTGGAAAGGGGCACATCACCCAAGCCTCTGAGATGCGCATATCTCTCAAGATGAATACTCAAAATGATAGAAGATGTGAATAGGAGTGATCATCCTCCTTTTATTAACCTCTGCTAGCTTTTTCTCCTTCCTTCTAGAGCTCGCCTTCTTGAAATTCGAATTAGTCATGAGTGGAGGCTTCTTTGGCAAGTTGAACTAAGATAGGACCCACTTTCCTCCATGAATGCGCCCTCACTAGCTAAAATTAGCCTCTGTAGCTTTCCTAAATCCTTTTGCTTGCTTTCTTGCTTTTACTATCTTTCTTAAGCCTTATCTTCCAAAATCAGGAAACTTCTGTCCTCTTTGTTTTTTTGTTGTTTTTCCTGCTTTTGGCTGCTTTCTTTCCAAATTTTTTCGAGGACAACTCACATGCTTTATCCTTATCCTATGCACTCTCTTGAGCCACCTAGGCCATTGACAACTCATAAACATTTATTAGAAATATTAATTGTAACAAAATTGTGATCCACCATAATTTATTTAATTACATAAAGTAACTTGGCCAAAATTTAACTCCCTTATTAATTAATTTAATTTCTCCACTAAGACCCATGGGAATTGAATGGGTTGGTAGTTTGACCATGGTGCTACAAGAATGGGGACACTACAAAATATGTTCCAAATGAGGTTGATTTGCCATAAAAAGTTAAAACTTGATCAGTGGTGTGAGGGCAAGGTTATGAGACCTCGGGCCACCACCCAGGGCCCATACCGATCAAAATATATGCTTCTTGTAACTCAACACTTTCTTATTCTGTTTCCTGTTGTCATTTTCTGAGCATTCAGACTTGATAGAGGAGCAATATGAATGATAAATTTTAAACACATGTTACCAAACTATTCTTTGCATGCCCCAAGCTTTTGAAATCCATATCTTGGTATACTGGAGATCTCACTAAAAATGCATATCTTGGTATGCTGGAGATCTCACTATCTCTCCTTGGGTGTTTTCTACTGTATTCTTAATCCTGTTCTTTGAAGTGTTTTGACAAACGGTCCATAGGCATGCTTAATAGAGTAAACCCTTGTAAAAATAAATTTCAGCACACTGAATTTGAAATGTTGAGGATGTAATCTTTATAGTATAGCTTCCTGTCTTCAGGGCCTTCACTTCTATCACTATGTAGAAAGTTTTGCACAACAGCAGTTCCTTCTTTCAAAAATTTCATGTGCAAAATCCTTTTCAGATGGGAGTCACATTCATGATATGTCAAGCCTGTCTTTCTTGTTGGTTTGCATTCAAATATGTCGATCTTTTTAATGGTTATGATTTTCATGCTGTGTTGGAGAATGGCGAAATGGGGGAAAACGATTTCTATTTTAACGTTAAATGTAAAGACACAAAAAGCTTTTCATAAATAAAGATGCCTCTTGATACTTCACCATACCCCTCTGTTTGTCATTATTAAAATCTCAGCATTTATTGGGAATAAAACTTATCATTTGCTGAGAATCTCATCTGGTTCTGCTGGGTGAATTTTAATGTTGATTTTGACTGTGTTTATGTAGGATTTTGTGTATGGATTCGTTGACACCTACCTCGTTTGTTGGACACTGCTGTGTAGGGTAAGCTTCTTCTGTTTCTGTCTGTCGATTTCTATCTGTGCAGTGTTTTTGAGATGCACCATATGTATGGGAAATTCTTCATCAGGCATCGCAGGGTTCTTTGTCAGTACAATTGCTGTCCAAATGATCTTATGTTGATCTCTGAGTGCCACTTGTAGGTTATCAGTTTGATAATTGCGATGTAAATGGTTACTTCTTACCAAAGTTAGGCTGACAGTATGGGTTAGATATGGTATAATGGAAATGGTGGATGAGCTGAATAGTTATGAAGTGTGATGGGAAAGTATGAGAATGATGTGAAATATACACTGCCCCATCACTCAATGTGTGTTATCATGTAATCTTCGTCTCGTACTAGAGATGAAAATTCCCAATAAATTGTAATGATGACACATACCCATAATTGTGATCATTGTCCCATCTTCTATACAGTACATATGAATTGTGATATGTATTATGAACACACAATGTGGTTCTAGGCATGTCATCGAATAAACGTTGCAAATATCTTTTCAGGGAATATATCATCTAGGGTTAAGAAAAAAGCTTATCAGAAATATCATGAAAATATCAGTAAACATTGGCAAGCATAAACATGGACTTGAAAAACTCGGAAATATTGACAACCTGAAAAACTAAGAAAAATGGGAAAATTTGGAGACATTTGCAACACTGAAATATATAATAAAATATTTCAAGCAATATTGAATATATTAAGATATCTGAAATGTACAGTTCTGATGAATAATCCATGTCAATGAAAGAAAGAAATACACATTCAATTTATGCATTTCACTTTGTTTACGTTAGAAGAATTTCATGTTATTTTTGTTTTTATAATTCCTAATAGTCTATACATATCATAAAAAAAAAAATCATCAGTCTAATTCTAGATATCAATAAAAGGGAGAAATAAAATATTAAAAATAATGAGAAAGGACACAAAATATAATTAGATTAAATTCCTGTCACTCAGTCTGATTTGGCATCATCCTCATCTTTGTCGATTAAATCCTTTATAACTTCCAATGATGTTACATGACCAAAAACTCATACTTCTTCCCTCATCTACAAGATGTTGAATATAATGATGGTAAGGGCTGGCTGGAGATAGCAGGAGCACATATACTTCAGGTTTGTAGTAGTGAATATTTAGTTTATGATTGAAGGTGCTAAGCGTATTATGTTGAGTGTAACAGGTTTTGGAATGTTGAGTTGACTGTATACATGATGAGGGCTAGCCATAATGAGCAATAAGAATAATGATCAGGTGTATTGTGTTTTTCAAATGACTTCCCTTGTATTGTTTTCAAAAGTTGTGTATGATGAGGGTGTTGAGTTTGCACACCAAATAGGACTGGATTTGAGTATGAAATGATTGAGCTGATGTGAATAGACTGTTGTATATGACAGTTGGTAAGGATGTTGAAGATGGAGCAGACCGGATGCTCAGATCATAGTCATGTACTTATGACTCTTGTATGAACAAGATGAACATAGGTATGTGGACTGTACCACCAAAGATCCATCTTAACTTTGGATCTATTAAGCACCTAGATAAGATAATAAGATAAGGTAATTTTATTAATGTCCAACTAATCTCCACAAAAGTAGAGTCAATGGGATTGTTGAGTACAATGATGTCATTACAAAGCAGGAGTACCAAACGGTCTCTTATAAAAGGCAAAAGGTAGAAAATGAAAGTAAAGTAGAACGGAGCATGAAATCTATCTATGTCATGAAAGACCTGAAAAACCCTCGACCCCGAGCATGGGAGACTGCACAAGCGTGGAGATGCACAAGAGTAAAAGATCCAGGAGCAATGTCACCTACCCAAATTTTGAGAATATTATTTTATTTGCAAAATACTTTATGTTAAATTATAATTACAAAGTTTTGTAATTATGACCAAGTTTGGTCAAGGATGATTGTAATTACTGATTATTATTATTTAATAAATTAAAGTAGGAGACAAACACCCAAGGGAACTCTTAAATCAATGTTCACTGACCCATTAGGAGGAATGGAAGCTGTTAGAAGGTATGGGACAGATGGCATCATTTGCACTCCACCACTAGTTGTTGGTTATGGGACAAATACCCCTAAATTTGTGGCATTATCCCCCAGGTGGGTGGAAGAGAGAAGGTAGCTCATTAATGACCAGTTAACCACTAAAAGGCCTAGGCAGCCTAGATAAGGAAATTCGAATTGAACAGGCAGCTCCTACAATATTTTATGCAGAAATATTTCCTCAAGTGCATCAGGTGATCATTGAGAGATTCGAATAGGGAGGCTATGTGAGAGTGCAATTGTGAGTCTGCTAGTTATACTGAGAAGGAAATCCAGAGGTGTTGGTGTAGGTCTCTTTGACTGCTGAGTCTTGATGACTGGATAATCTATATTCTACTGCAAGTTGATGTACTAAGGCTTCTACAGAATCTTCCTCTTGGTGGTTCAATGAACAAGCTCGGGGGTCCTAAGGCAAGTAAGTTGGCTGTCTTCAAGAGTAGGTTGGGTGGAATAGGCTCCTTGGGTGGTTTATTCTCCTACAAGTTATTAGGTTCTATTTTTCTGTTGTTATTTTCAGTCAAATAAATTATGCATTTATCAGTAAGAAATTGTTTTATTCTCTGACCTAAATATGATTTCTGAATGAAAATGATTGATTCGATAACCATCTCTATATTTTTCCCCATGTTGTTTTTGCATCGTACTCTAGTACAGAGAAGTGAATTAAGAAAGATGAATGATAGGAAGATTGCCAATTGATTGGATAGAATAAACTCTGTAATGATTTCTCTTAATGTTGATTTATTAATTCTTCATGTTTAAAAAAAATAAACAGAATAGCTACCATATAAATCAGGCTCATAATAGATTCTTGTACTTAGAAATAAAAATAAAATAATCCATCTCTGCATCAGTCTAGGTCTGCAAACTTTTACTAAATGTTCTTTCTGTTTGCAATTTGATGTTCAACATAAAAATGTCATGTTTTCATTCACTTCCTGCATTATTGTTTTTTGGAATTTAACAGTGGTAAAAATATTCTTATTCAAATCAAAATAAGCATTTTATTTTTCATTCCATTCCTTTCATCAAAATAGCAGTATTCTTGCTTGTCAAACCCTTCTACTATCAAAACCTAGTTTTTATTTTTCAAACCCTACGATCGAAAACTGTAGCCATTTAAAAACATCCAGCTTCTAATTTCTACCTTAATCACATTACAGTACCTCGCTTTCATTCAAAACCTACATGGCATGAAATATCTACCTTTCATAGTTAAGTCAACCAACATCATAAAACTTGTTATCAAAACAATCACCATTTATTCTTCATTAACGATTTGGGATTCCAAACATTACACAGTAAACATTGCAGTTTTAAAAACTGTATGATCCATTCAAAGGAACGAGGGTTTATCCCTTA
The DNA here is from genome assembly GCA_027924585.1 of Larix kaempferi. Classification (NCBI taxonomy): domain Eukaryota; kingdom Viridiplantae; phylum Streptophyta; class Pinopsida; order Pinales; family Pinaceae; genus Larix; species Larix kaempferi. The sequence goes on along the minus strand of BSBM01001000.1, from coordinate 33,327,642 downwards.
TCATTGTCAAGCACTCTATATGCAGATAAATTACTACCAAACACACAGAGCATATGAAATTTATTGTCAACCCGAGAAAGTCTTTTTATTTCAAAGGATAAGTGCACAATATATGCTTAAACACAAAACCATTAGAAGTGAATATTTTTATCTTCTATCATCCATGTTCATCCCAAGAATCTATCCAATCCCAATTGCCTTCTAACTGCTATACTACAATTCCTTTCTATTATGCATCAATAAGAAATGGTATCAGATCTAATCAATAATTGCAAAAAGGAAATCTCATTCGCTTTCTAAAACAATCACTTGTCTGATCTAATCAATCTGGGAATCATAAATCATAAACTGAACATTACTCTAGAATTTCAAATGAAAAATATTGGAGCAACTGTTCTAAGAAATTGAATTGCAGAATGGAAATCAATCAACACATAATAGGAAAGCTAAATTGTAAGAGCTCCTGGGATCACGTCTCAGCTGTAAGATGAACACGGCAGTGTGAACAGAAATTGAAATGCATAAAGCAACCCTGACTGAGTCGACTGTTATTCTACACCATTCACCAATCTCACAGAAATGTAATCTTTTATTGAGAAACCCACACAATAAATATTGCTGCTGCGTACAAAGGAAAGAACAAAGCATCACACAACAAGAAAGATAAAATCCTATCTTAACTCAGCAATCTCTGTGGAAGACGGGCCCAGTCTTCACACAGAGACGCTGGTTGAACAACACACTCTTTAGCTCAGAAGTAACCCCTTATATTAACAGAAGAATGAGTACACAGTTTTGCTCGGCTGCTAATACAAAATGAATTAATTGTTTGTTGTTCAACCCCTGAGTCGAGGCAACTCACCCTATTTATACATACAAATCGTAACATCTAATCCCATAATTGGGAAGCCATGAAGATCTCTGATCTTCAGGCGCCCTAAATAATCTAGCTGTTACAATGCGTGGCAGAACAGAAATATCCAAATATGAGAGAGTTATTAATTGACCCAAGAGTGGCGGTCCTTCCAGCTCACAGCTAGACTCGAGCAGCAACATACTTAAGATAGCAAATTCTGTTACAGCTGCCCTGTCACGACTATTCGAGCCCCAAGGAACCTTCTACAAGGAACGAACATCCCTTTCTTTATGATTTGTTCAGCCCCGATCTTCCTGCAATCCATTTGTCTCAACTAGCTTCATAAATCGCAACATGTTAGCACAATTTGAGAGATGCACAGCTTTAATTATCACAATCATAAGCATTAATAAAATAAAACAATGATCATCCATACCTTGGTAATTTGGGGGAAAAGGTAAGGACAATAGGTTTGATTGACATGATAAATAGTGTAGGACAGGGGCAGGAAAGATGAATAATGATAACTAAAAAGGGCCAATTCTGGGCTCAACATCTCCCCCCAACTACCCTGTTGCATGTCCTCATGCAACAACCTGCATCTGAATCGTGAACTGAGCTCTATCCAAAAGAGAGGAAGGAATGTAGGAAACTCAGGCATCTTATCTATCTTTTGAAAGGCTTCTGTGAGTGACCCAGCATCTTCCAACCTCATTGTTTCCTTTTCGCTGCTACTTGCTGATATCTGGGAATGCACTTGGTGTAATGGGAATCTTCCTGCAGTCTCATTATGCTATGCCTGGGGGAGTTGAAAAGAAATCCTCAATCTGAATCCAACTCAATGACATCTCTAGGAGGTGGAAGCATCGGTTCTTGTGGGACAATGTCTTCCAGCGCATCTAATTTTAACAGGAGAGTTGATGGTTCTTGTGTAACAACAACATCCTTTAAACCTTCTTCAGCAGCTACCTTTATTGATTTTGGAGACACTGGTTCTTGTGTAACAGCGTCTTCTTTGTCCTTCTGCTGCTGAGATAGGATCTCCTTCTCATCGTGCAACCCTTCCTCCAAGATTTCGGTGTCACCTGAGCATGGTGTCTGTACCTGTTCATCTTCACTCCACTGTATATCAGGAATGATATCCACTCCCAGGTTATCTTCCAACTGCAATTCAGGAGTTCTTGCTGCAGCTTCCAAGGGTGTTGGTTCTTGTGTAGCAACATCCTGGCTTACCTCTTCATCCTTCTTTTGCTGCAACTCTTCTCCTATGAGTTCTATGTCATGGGAGTCCTCTGGGGTTACAACCCAGAGTTCATCATTAAACTCCAGAATCTCCTCTGTTCCAGGTTCTTCCCCCATCTGTTTGGCAGATTGGACAAGTATATTCAGGTTTGCTGGTTCTTTTGTTGCAGCTTCCTGTTCCAATTTATCACTGTCCTGCCTTTGTATCTCTTCTTCTAAAATTTCTGTGTCCTGGGATCATTCTGGGGTTTCATCATATTCCTTTATAAGCTCCAGCGCATCCTTCATTCCAAGTTCTTCTCCCATCTGCTCTATAATCTCTGTATCGTGGAAACATTCTGGGGTTACCATACATTCCTTATTAATCTCCAGGGCGTCCTCCATCCCATGTTCTTTTTCTACTTGTTCCATAATTTTTGCATCATGGGAAGTGGCAGCTGCAGCAAGGATGTTTAAAAGTGTTGGTTCTTGTGTGACAGCACCTTCTTTTTCCACTGCTTTCCCTACTGTGGCTACAGGCTGTTGTGCTGAATAAGTGCTAAGTAGAATTTTATGGTCTGCTTCCTCAAAGATTTCTCCACAGGTGGGGCAGAGTATTCGCTCATCCTTTTCTCCAGTTCCAGCAGAAACTGATTCCTCCACTTGGTCTGCAGCCTCTATTAGTGTGTACATTTTTCTTTCACCCTGCTTTCTGCAGGTTTCCTTCCAAGTTTCCAGCTCCCTTCTAAGTGCTTGGAGGTCCTCTTTCAGCATTGCATTCTCATACAAAAGTCCTTCAATTCCAGGTTCTTCCTCCACTGGCCTTTGTGGAGCATCCATCGGTCTTGGTGTAAGGATTGGGGGCTCAACCTGTGTCTCTGGAGTTGCCCATCTTTTCCTAGCTGCCTCTGCTGCTGTGGTAGATCGAGTTCGTTTCCTTCTGATAGGTGTTGTTAGATCAAATTCACTGGTGGCTCTCTTTCTCTTCTGTGGCGTTTTCTTTTGTGATTTTCCCTTCTGTGGTGTTCCCTCCTGTGGAGCTGGGATATAGGGAGGCAAAACTGAGGTCAAAGGAATATTTCTTTGACCCTCATGCTGTTCTTCTTCAATCACAGCTCCTCCTCCTACCCACTCAGGTGAAGACTCAATTGTAACCAGCTCAATGTCTTCTTCCATTGCCCTAGCTCCGTCATCTTCAGGTTCCATTGTCACAGCATTTGATGCTGCTCCAATTTCACCTTCTGCTGTCGGAGCTGTCCTGTTATCTAGGTTTTCCATGAAGGTTTCACCTACATTGTCACCTAATGGCTCTGTTTGTGCTTCCCCTTGCTCTTCTTCAAATGCAGTGTCATCCCCCACTGGTTCTTGCTGTGCTGGGGATTCATCTACCCCGAATGGCTCTGACTGTGCCCCTGGTTGTTCTTCCTCTGTGGTTTTACCCACCCCGGATGGTCCTTCCTGTGCCCCTGGTTGTTCTTCCTCTGTGGTTTTACCCACCCCGGATGGTCCTGCCTGTGCCCCCGATTTCTTTTCTTCTCCCATTTCATCCCTCCCCCCAACTTCACTGGAGGAACTCCGGTCCTCCTGTTGTGGTGGAACCTATAATTGTTGTAATGGGATGACCCTCAAGGGAACAGGTTGCTGTGGTCGGGTTATAAATTGTTCCCAAGTTATATTATGTTGGGCAAGGGTTCTTACAATAATTAACTTGATAAGGCCATGGTGGGTAAGAGAGGACAGTGGGTGCTTCGCAGACTGAACAAATGTTGCCATATGACGCAAGTCGTGCAATAAATAAAATGGAATGTTCAACAAAATGCCATGGCGGAGATGAGAAAGCAAAGGAAGTTCAGAATTATACACAGTTTGGTATCTACCTTCGCAGGTAATGTATTTCTTGAGGAAGACAGCAACCTGGTCCCATGGCCGCGGCAGTGAGTTCAGTGCAATCCCTCTCGTGGATGCTTCAACTTGCTCCCGTGGAAGTAAAAATTGTTCTCGTGCAACCGTTGCAGGGACTCGACGGTTAAACCAAGGTTTTCCCACCATCGGGATGGCTGTAACCTCGGATATAATGATCTCAGAGACGTCTATACACAGCCCCCACACCGTGGAGTGAGTTTTGGTAAGATTCAAGGCAAATTGCAGGGCTGCGTCCCGATCGAATCCGTCCAATCGCTCAAAGAACTCGACCCAGTCAGCAACTTGAAAAATGGCAAGAACTTGCAGATTCTGTCTGAGTTACCGGGTATTGAAAGGTTCATGGCGAACTGGAATGCCCATGGTCGTGGCTGCAAACTGAAACTGCTATTCCACAGATTAACGGATCCCAGAATGGAAGTTGCAGCACAGAGGATGCACGAATCGCTGAGCGGAGATGTTGAGAGAATGACCAAATTTGGAAAGTTGAGCACAGAACAGTGTTTGAAATTTTCATGCCGAATTGGGGAAGGTGGCAGTTATTAGCGTTTACGTCGTACGAGGGAAAGGTTTAATCAGGTATAATGGTGGTACGAGTGAAGGTACGACCAATATCGTTTAAATGATATCAATGCTTAATCACGTGATAAATGAAAGCCATACCTCATAAAACTGTGCGTCGGAAAGCTGCGGAAAATGGTGGAGCATGCAGTTGATGACGTCACAGAGCCGAATTCATGCACAGTCGGATGTGTGATCATGATGACTCGGATAAGGCAATAAGTTCTTCCGTCGGTGAAACACAAACCGTCGCTTCCTTGGTGTCGGAATGATGAATTCGCCGGCACGACTGAGGTGAATCAGCACCATGATTAGCATGTTTGAAACAATTCTTCTGTTAACACGGGAGTTACCACTGCAAGTTTCCAAAAAGAATGATAGCACGGCCGACGAAAAAGATGTTGCAGTCATCAAAAAAAAAAATGTTGCAGCCACCGGGAAAGAAGTTGCGGCCACCGAAAAAGAATTCACGGCAGCCGAGAAAAAAAAATTTAAAAGTTTTACGGTGGCGGGAAAGATTATAGCTGGCGGGAAGAGTTGTTGCAGTGTTGTGACGTGATGTTGCAGCTGCTGGATTGAAGTCGCGGCTGCCGGGGATGATTTACAGCTGACGGGAGAAAATATTTTAAGGTCGACGGAAAACAATAACGGCGAAATGTTGCAGCCGCTGGATTGACGACCGGCGGGAAAAAAAAAGGATACTACGGCTGCTGAAAATGAGGTGGCAGTTGCTGGGGAATGAGATGGCAGTCTTGGGGAAATGAAGTGGCAATAGTTGGTAAATGAGGTGGCAACCGTGGGAAGATGAGGTGGCAGCCGCGGGGAAGATGAGGTGGCAGCCGCAGCGACTGGGGTTGCAGTTGCCAATGTTGCAGCCATCGATGTTGCAGCCGTTGATGTTGCAGCCGCCGACGTTGCAGCCGCCGATGTTGCAGCCGCTGATGTTGCAGCCGTCGACGTTGCAGCCGCCGATGTTGCAGCCGTCGATGTTGCAGCCGCCGAAAAAGATTGACGGCAAGCGGGAAAAAGGATTTTGCGGCTGCTAGGGAAAAGGATAATGTGGTTGCCGGAAAAGGATATACAGCTGCCGGAAAATATGTTGCAGCTGCCGGAAAATATGTCGCAGCTGCTGGAAGATATGTCGCAGCTGCCGGATTTTTTTTTTTTTTTTTAAGCAAGGACGGCACAGGGAGGTTTTCGTCTAACGGACCCAAACTGGTCGTTCTCCTGGCGCTTCCCTGAAAATTTTTGAAAGACGACAGCAAGCAAAGAGATCAAATGCAAAGAGAAAAAGAAAAAAAACAACAACTATATGCTACAGCAAGAAATTATTTATGTACAGCAAATACAATTTTCAGTTTAAGGTTTGGCAAAGGTAGAGAAAAGTTCTTGCTCTGGTGCCAATTGATAGTCTGGATCGGCAGCAATTTGTGAAATGAATGCATCTTTCGAAATGGGCTTACGATACAGTCGCACTCTGTGGCCGTTAGCAAGTAATGGTATACGGTTTTCATCAATGGTCACCAGGCGAACAGTGCCGTTGTCAAATACCCTGTCGACCAAATATGGACCCAGCCATCTTGTGCGTAATTTTCCTTTAAAATCCTTCTTGAATCTGGAGTCGTATAATAGTGCCCAGTCTCCTTCACGGAAGATTTTCTTTTTGATGAATCAGTCATGCCAGTTAGATCTCTGTTGCTGAAGCAGCACAGTATGGTCTACTGCAGCTAACCGTTTCTCATCCAATTCATTTAATTGATTCAATCTTCTCTTCTGGGCTTCTGTTACATCCAGATTCATTTCAATGGCTGTTTTCAGGGTCTTGATCTCAAATTCAACTGGAAAGATGGCACTCTTTCCATACACTAGATCATAGGGAGAAAACCCCGTGGTGTTGCGCCAAGTTGTGCGATATGCCCACAGTGCTTCTGGAAGCCTGTCAGCCCAATCCCTTCGATGGCGTTTAACTGTTTTAGTAAGAATTGCTTCAATAACTTTATTAGTACTTTCCACCTGACCATTGGCCTGGGGATGATAAGGTGAAGCTATCCTGTGCTGCACATGATACTTCCGGAGCAAGGATTCAAATTGGTGTGAGATGAATTGCGGTCCCCCATCGGTAACTACTTCCTTTGGTACCCCAAAGCGGGTAAAAACTTCACTGTACAAAAAATCAATCACCGCCTGGTCATTAGCCTTAGCCAAAGCTACAGCGTCTACCCACTTGGTCATGTAATCTGTACACACCAGAATGTAAACCTTCTGTCTGGAAGGAGGGTTGATAGGGCCAACAAAGCCCAATTCCCATCTATCAAACAGTTCTAGTACCACTTGGGGCTGTAAAGGCATCTGATCTGTCTTATTAGGTTGGCCCATCCTTTGGCAGCTGTCATAGGACTGAACATATCTTTTAGCATCTCTGAACAGTGTCGGCCAATAATAGCCCATCCGCAGCGCCTTATGCCCTGTTCTTTTGTCTGCAAAGTGTCCTCCGCAAGGTTCATCATGACAAGCCTTCAGTATATGAAAGATCTCATCTTCCCTTACACATCTTCTAATCTCAAGATCAGGTCTTGTGTAAAAGAGATGGCCCTTGAGCCAACAATACCTGGCACTTTGCTGAATAATTTTTCTTTTCTCTCGTTTAGACATATGTGGCGGAAGCTTTCCTGCAACCAAATAATTAGCAACGTCTGCATACCAGGGTGAATGAGCTGAGAGTGCGAATAAATGTTCATCCGGGAAAGCATCCTCAACAGGTGAATTGTCATCACTGTTAGTAAATCGTGATAAAAAATCAGCAACAACATTTTCTTTTCCAGGTTTATCTATAATAGTAATATCAAATTCCTGTAATAATAAAAGCCACCTGGTTACTCTGGCATTAGTGACAGGTTTGTTCATTAAATACTTAATGGCAGAGTGGTCAGTGTGCACAAATGTAGGATACCCAGTAATGTAATGCCGAAACTTATTAATAGAATAAACAATAGCAAGGAATTCTTTTTCAGTAACAGTATAATTTAGTTCAGCAGGGGCTAAGTTTTTACTAACATAATAAATAGCATAAGGTACTTGACCATCCTGCTGTCCTAGTACTGCTCCAATGGCAGTATCAGAAGCATCTGAAGAAATGTGGAAAGGTATGGTCCAATTAGGTCCCCTTAGAATAGGGGATGTGGACAGCTTCTCTTTAAGCTTATCAAATGTTGTCTGGCATGCTGTACTCCATACAAACTGTGCGTCCTTCATTAACAATGAAAACAAAGGAGAAGCAAGTTTGGAGAAGTTTTCTATAAATCTCCTGTAATATCCAGCATGTCCCAGAAAACTTCGCACCTCTTTCTGAGTTGAAGGAGTTGGTATATTTTTTATCACCTTAATTTTTGAAGGATCCACTTGAATACCATCGGTAGAGATGAAATGTCCTAATACCACCCCCTCACTCATCATCATATGGCATTTTTCAGTGCTTAATGAGAGGCGAGCCTGTTCACAGCGAATTAAAACTTTCTTTAAATTTTCCAGTGCTTCCTCAAAATCCTTGCCATAGGGAGTAAAATCATCCATAAATACTTCCATACTATCATTAACCAATTCAGAAAATATGCCAATCACAGCTCTTTGGAACGTTGCAGGTGCATTGCACAAGCCAAAGGGAAGCACCTTGTAGGCAAACGTTCCCCAGGGGCAAGTGAAGGTGGTCTTATCCTGATCCTCCGGAGCAATCTGAATTTGATTGTACCCACTGAACCCATCCAAGAAGGAGAAGAACTTCTTCCCTGATAGGGTATCAAATACTTGGTCAATAAAGGGCAGAGGAAAATGATCCTTTTGTGTAGCTTTGTTCAGCTCCCTATAATCGACACAGACTCTCCATTTACCATTTTTCTTGGGCACAATTACAAGTGGGGAAACCCACTCACTATCTGAAATAGGATAGATAAATCCTGCTTCCAAAAGTTTCTAGATTTCCTCCTTCACTATATCCCTCAAATTGGGGTTCATGCGTCGTTGGGGTTGACATACAAGCCGGGAGTCGTTTTTAATATAAATATGATGAGTGCACAGACTGGAAGGAATACCCTTCATGTCTGTATACTCACAGGCGAATGCCCCCTTACGTTCCTTCAAGAGATTGGTTAGGCACATCTGTTCTTCTGAGGAGAGACCAGGGTTGATATTCAAAGTTCTTCCAGGCTCTACCTCAATAGGAATGCTTCTCGAGTTTTTCAAAACTGGGATTATGTTTGTGTCATTGACTAGCGCTTCCTCCGTAAGTTGTTCTTTTTATTCCTTACCAAGGGTACTATTCAGGAGTTGATAAACTTCTTTATCTACTGAAGCAGGTTCGCTAATGAAATTATTAATGGCATCGTCTTCTGTTTCGTTTTTGAAGGTTAGTGCCTTCCCTATTGTTATTAATGGATGAACATCCTCCTCTTCTTCCTGTTCTATCCAGAGGGAAGTTTCAGTTTCTAGACTCGGCCGTGCTGGAGGATACAGGGTGAGGTTTTTGGTTTCCATACCATCAGATATAGTCATAGATCCCGATCGACAGCTGATGCAAGCATCAGCTGTAGCCAACCAAGGCCTCCCCAAGATCAATGGGTGTCCACCCAGCTGTTATTTTGGTTGTAATACCAGAAAGTCGGCAGGGTATTCCCATGAGTCTACTGAAATGACAAGGTCGTCCAAAATCCCTTCGGGTCTGATGGTGGATCTGTCTGCCAATTCTAAAATGGTAGGGGTCGGTCTAATATTGGTGAATCCGAGCTTCTTTACAGTCTCCATTGTTATAACATTGATCGCTACTCCTAAATCTACTAGTATGTTGGGTATCTGCGTTTGTCCTATGTGTACAGTGACAGTAGGATTTCCAGGGTCATCATACTTAGTTATAGGGGTTTTTCCGGTCATTAAAGCAGATAAATTCCCTATGACATGAACAGTGGGAGGATCTCTGGGCTTCCTTCCCGGTCTTTTAGTGCACAGGTCCCGAACAGTTCTAGCATAAATAGGTACGTCTTGAAGAGCTTGCAAAAGGGGGATCTTAACATAAAGGTTCTTCAATTCTCCTAGGAGATTGAACTGAGGTTGCCCCCCTATTTTTGGCAGCATCAGTCTCTCAGGGTATGGTGGTTGCCTTACCAGCTGGGTAGGCTGCGTATTATCTGATTTATCGTTTAATGTTTCAGCCGTCCCATCTGAGGGATGCTCAGCACCTTCAGTGATAGGAACCGGATCAAATGGATGCTGGGAACTCTCTTCTTTGTCATGCACAGACGGTGGAATATTTTCTGAAATTACACGTTCTATTATCTTCCCAGACCGTAGGCGAATATCATTACAAGGTACAGGGGAGAGAGAGTAGGCCGGCATATTGAGAGCCTCCAATTGATGGACTGTTTTATTATTTGGGTTAGGGTTAGGTTGGGCAGGCAGCTGAGGCCGTATTGGTATATTAGGAACAGGATTATTCTGCAGCTGCAGTTGCGATTGCTGAGGTGGGTATTGAGGATATTGATGAAATTGAGGATATGGAGGAGAATACGGTAACTGTTGAGGTGGAGGTGGTTGAGGAAACTGGTTCCCAGGATGGAAGTTCCTCCATCCAGGAGACCATGACGTAGGTTGATGTGGTGGCTGTGTCCAAGGACTCCATGAGTTATAACCTTGCATCGCAGGTTGAGGAGAATTCCACTGAGCATAATTTGAAGGGAATTGTGTATTCACATTTTGCATATTAGTATTCCAATTATTCAAATTATTCAAAAATGGAAATGAATCGGGAGACATACCTTGATTTCGAGGCTGCCAGGGTTTCTTCTGTGCAATGAAGTAGGCTGATTCCACTTCTGGAGTTGATGCCTGCAGAACAGCCTTCACTTGGGGCAGTGTGGGACATTCTTTCATATCATGGTTCATCTCGCACAGCTGACACACTTGTATTTTTTCAAGAGGGCATTCTTTCAGTGGATGAGTCTTTCTACATCGGGGACAGAACACACCTAGTGTGAGATCCTCCACTGCCTGTCTTTGCTTGGCCTTCAAGACATCAATCTCTGAAGAGATAGAGCTCATCATTTCTATTTTAAAATTTTCAAGAAGATTTCCTATCTCCGCACGTGTAGCTCCCCCATTGGATGACTTCTGAGTTCTGTCGAAGACATCATGTTCCAGCTTATCTCGTTTGTTCTGCTTGTTATGCCTAGAAGATCCCCTGGAGTATCTCTTACATAATTCCACAATTGTCTCAAAAGGTTCTTTAGAGATATCTCCCTTTCCTAGCAAATTTAACATGTCTAAACAATCGTCCCTGATCCCTCGAAGCAGGATTATCTTGAGCACATCTAGTCCCATGTTCATCTGCCCAGCTCTCTGCACATTGTACAGCAGCCTCTCTACAAAATCCTCCAAACTTTCATCCTCCTTCTGTACCATCTTGAATAGCTCCTCTCTTTTGTCCTTGGTGTTGCAATATTCTTGATATTTTTCCAGGAACACTTACTTCATCTTATTCCAATTAGCAACATTTCCTCCCCCAAGACTCATGAACCATCGTAATGCATTGTCCTTCAGGGTGGCAGGAAAAAGCTTCAGCTTTTGGGCATCTGTGACATAATCATAGCTGCGACAGAGGATATCGAATTCAAAAAGGAATTCGTCTGGATCTTCTGCCGCCCTGCCATGGAAGCGAGGCAACACCGACGGTGAGATGTTTTTCACAGGAGCTGTCCCTTCTAGCTGCTGTATTGGGAATTGCAATGTAGACATAGTTTCTTCTGACAGGGAATCATTTTCATGATGGTATTGTACCACTGCTTCTTCCTCTTCGTTCTCATGTCTGTTATTCATCTTTTCTTCTTTATCCTCTTCTTCGTTCGTTCCTGCGTTCCTTACCTCAGTTGTAACAGCTGCGTACTCTTCAATTGTAACAGCTGAATCAGCCGTTCCTTCTTTAGCAGGGGTATATGCAGGAATCACGGCTGCTCCTGTATCTTCCACTGTGGATCCTGATGCTGGCGCTCCAGGATCAGCAAGGCCTCTTCTGATAGGAGTCTCCCGTTGACGAGCTCTGACAGCTAAATCAGTTCTGTCAACAAGGTCGTCGATGAATGTTCTTCTACCCAGCGGTGGACCTCGACCACGACCCGAACCACCTGCACTGTTAGTAATTTGTGGGGTTTTGGGGGTTGGGAGGTGATCGCGTTTTACCCTCCTCGTATTCATGCGAAGCAGATCATTTCAAAACAAACAAAAAGATTGTCTAAAAGCGATTATCAGATGAAACTAATGACTAGTGTTTAATTTTTATCCTTCCCCGGCAACAACGCCAAAATGTTAAGCACTCTATATGCAGATAAATTACTACCAAACACACAGAGCATATGAAATTTATTTTCAACCCAAAAAAGTCTTTTTATTTCAAAGGATAAGTGCACAATATATGCTTAAACACAAAACCATTAGAAGTGAATATTTTTATCTTCTATCATCCATGTTCATCCCAAGAATCTATGCAATCCCAATTGCCTTCTAACTGCTATACTACAATTCCTTTCTATTATGCATCAATAAGAAATGGTATCAGATCTAATCAATAATTGTAAAAAGGAAATCTCATTCGCTTTCTAAAACAATCACTTGTCTGATCTAATCAATCTGGGAATCATAAATCATAAACTGAACATTACTCTAGAATTTCAAATGAAAAAGATTGGAGCAACTGTTCTAAGAAATTGAATTGCAGAATGGAAATCAATCAACACATAACAGGAAAGCTAAATTGTAAGAGCTCCTGGGATCATGTCTCAGCTGTAAGATGAACACGGCAGTGTGAACAGAAATTGAAATGCATAAAGCAACCCTGACTCAGTCGACTGTTATTCTACACCATTCACCAATCTCACAGAAATGTAATCTTTTACTGAGAAACCCACACAATAAATATTGCTGCTGCGTACAAAGGAAAGAACAAAGCATCACACAACAAGAAAGATAAAATCCTATCTTAACTCAGCAATCTCTGTGGAAGACGGGCCCAGTCTTCACACAGAGACGCTGGTTGAACAACACACTCTTTAGCTCAGAAGTAACCCCTTATATTAACAGAAGAATGAGTACACAGTTTTGCTCGGCTGCTAATACAAAATGAATTAATTGTTTGCTGTTCAACCCCTGAGTCGAGGCAACTCACCCTATTTATACATACAAATCGTAACATCTAATCCCATAATTGGGCATCCATGAAGATCTCTGATCTTCAGGCGCCCTAAATAATCTAGCTGTTACAATGCGTGGCAAAACAGAAATATCCAAATATGAGAGAGTTATTAATTGACCCAAGAGTGGCGGTCCTTCCAGCTCACAGCTAGACTCGAGCAGCAACATACTTAAGATAGCAAATTCTGTTACAGCTGCCCTGTCACAACTATTCGAGCCCCAAGGAACCTTCTACAAGGAACAAACATCCCTTTCTTTATGACTTGTTCAGCCCCGATCTTCCTGCAATCCATTTGTCTCAACTACCTTCATAAATCGCAACTTGTTAGCACAATTTGAGAGATGCACAACTTTAATTATCACAATCATACGCATTAATAAAATAAAACAATGATCAGCCATACCTTGGTAATTTGGGGGATAAGGTAAGGACAATAGGTTTGATTGCCATGATAAATAGTGTAGGACAGGGGCAGGAAAGATGAATAATGATAACTAAAAAGGGCCAATTCTGGGCTCAACAATCATTACATTTTTTTACAAGGTTTTTCCAACCAAAAATTTACAGTAGACGTTGTAGTAACAAGCTAGCTAAGAATCATAGCAGCTGGGCTTTCCACTATGGATCCCAAAAGTTTACAAACAATGAACAAAAACCGTGCCAAAAACCAAACATCAAAACCTTGCCAATTCATCTAGCGTTGATCACAACTGAACCAGGAGATACCACGAGGTAAGGAACCACCAAGGCTTACCGGTGGATGCGTAGTGCTCTTCAAACTCATGTAAAAGGTTCCTTCGACGAGGGAAAACCTAACAAGTAAACCTGTAATGGTTAAATGAGAACTTATAAATGATCTTCAAATGCATGAAATGACAGTGGTTGGTAAAGAAAGGTCCTTACCTGTGTTTTCACGAGGCACTTCTGCAAATGTAACTGACGAAGCTATCCACCCAACGTATGAAGGAGAAGCTTCCAGATTCTACGGTCGACTTTTTACCACTACAAGAAAATCGAAAGCCGGTTCGAATATTTCAAAACTCTGGATAGATACCCTCACAACTCACACAGTAAAACCAGCTACAGATTCAATCTTTCAACGTTTTAACTACTACAACTCTCACTACAGACTCGACTCTTTTTATGACAAACATTCACAGTCTAAACGCACACAGGTCACAGGTTCGAAATCTCTCAACCACCAAACCCTAGAACCTCTCGGCCTATCGGCCCCACCCAAAGTTTCTACCAGAATGAAATGAAGACAAAAGACCTTTCCTCGATGATAGTATAGTTAGGGTTCCATTACAATCTCAAAAATCACAGATCAACGGTGAAGATTGCTGCCAACCAGGCACATTGGAAAGAGGGTAATCACTACATTAAATACCTCTTTAAATGTTACAACCACGACAATGCCAACACAGTATGCCAAAGGACAACAATATAACCAGCTCGGAGAAGGATCGTTATATCAACTATGCACAGCTCGGATTCTTAGTTGTATCATTCACCAGGTTTCACATGAAGTGGATGATGTGGATTAACAACAGTACATTCCACCATAGCGTTTAGAACGAAGCATTAATATCTGAACAGGACACTGTCAACCTTCCATTTCATAACAGTTGCGAATTTAATACCTGTCAATTCATCACCTTAACAACGAACTCGTTTTGTAAAGTGTAAAAACTTACAATATCAATACTTAGAACAAAGAGCTAGGGTTGCATAGCATAGATCTTTCCATTTCTAAAGTCTTAGCTTTTCAAAGTTTTGGTTACATTGTTAATGTTATTGGATAAGAGTCGCACTCCATATAAGGGCTACACACATAGGACTTGGTTAGGGTGTATCCCTTGGTCCTTTGTATTATTGTTTTTATAAACCCAATATCATGTAGAATCACACTTTATTAAACGGTACTAATATTATATTCACAAAGGGTTAAATTATATATTGTAACTTTTCAAATTTCGTAGGTAACGTCATAATAGATGTGCTAGATTTATACAATTTCTATATGCATTTATAGGCGGAAAATTTAGGAGTCTTTATAGTTAATTTATGACATTCAAGTATGGAAACTGGATCATACTACTCTAGTTTGGAAATATCGTATACGTGGAAATTGTATTCACAAATCAATACATATGGTGGTAATGAAACGACAAAAATAGAAACAGTATCATATTAATACTTGACTTTTGTAACCTAGTATTTATACTCCAAAAATTCCCAAGCACAAGTAAATTTCTATTTGATGATTCTACTAACGAATGTATTGTGAATATCAATCATTCTAACTTCAACATTATGTATTTCTTTAGTCAAATAGTACATCTAGATTAGACAAGTTCCATACTTGAAACAAGGGAGTAAATAGCATTTTCACCAAACATTGATATTTTAACGAAAAACATATTTACTCTTAAACACTTGGTTGTCACATTTGTCTTACCTAAAATCTGCACAAGAGGGGCAAGAACAAATGCTTTAGCTAAACATAGCTAAGTAAGCCTCAGGGACCTCGTAGGACCCCTTTCATCACCATCCAAAAACAAAACTGTCAGCACATTGTCAAGAAAACATAATCGCATGATAATCGAATTACAGTTAACACAAGTAGAACTAATGTCGTAAGCATGTTAAGAGGAGTGTGTCGCGTCGCTGTCTTTAAAATATTTTTAGTTATGAGACTCAGTAATTAATATGTTTTCTATATTAATGACTTATTTATTCAAGGCTGTCTTGTTAAGCATTTATTATTTCCGCATTAGCGATTTATTTTACACTTAATGTTGTTTTAAAAATTTTAAATTTTTATGAAAATAATGGGATGTTACAAGCAAGAAGATCTGGAAGTAATGAGGTAGGTCTATCATGAAATAAATCCATCTCTCCTAACATCTGAGGCCAAATGAAGGAAACTCAAAATAGTATGTTGTCCAGAGGAAGACCCAATGGAAGACCAAGGCCGCCCACTGCGTTGTTGTAGAGAGGAGGTAGCCCGTTATAGAGTCCTATGGGGGTCTTGTCTGCCTCAAGGGGAGGGATCTGGTCATGTCATGCCATTGAGATCCTGGGAAATGAGGGAGAGTCTCACGTGTCCACACTTATATGGAGGTTACAGTTGTGTTGCTATTGGACTCTCTTAGTGCCCCTTCCTGAGGGTAGCACTGTGAAATAGGAAGTGTTCCATTGGGTCGAATCTAGTGAAGCAGAAAGCTGAAGAATATGGGATCAAGGCCTGAGGGTCTCCTGCACGTATAAATCCAACCATCTCTGGTCGAGATATTTGAAGAAGTTGGTGAGGGTCTAAGTCACCCTGAAAAGGCAGTGGAACTTCCCTCTGATCTTGTACTAGTGGGGCAGCTGAAGATGAGGTGCTCCTCTATCTCAACCTCATGAAGATGGCACAGCTAGCCAAGGTATCCAAAAAAAATAGGATGCAAAATCCAGGTGCTTAAAAAATCAAGAGTTAAGATGGATCTACACTAGTGTGTTAATATGTTTATTATTATTATTTAGTTCCACATTAAATTTATTATTACTTTATTTTTAGTTTTGTATAAAATATTATATTTAGCCAACATAATATGGGATGGACATTATAATCTCTTCAATATGGGCTGTAGAATGCACATCATTCCTCTCGGTCCAACAAGTGATGAACACAGAATTGGTGGTTGCATCTTTTATTTATTTGGACAGATGTATCTTTTCGTCAGATATGTACTGAATACAGACGGATACTGCCAACTGTGTATGTTGGGTATATACATAAACACAACTTTAGACGGTCATATTTTGATACCAACCTCCATTTTCATTCTCTATTTGTCCAGCTCCATACATTCTTCCTGGAGCTAGGTGGAAGAATAATGTTAATGATGATTCTATACAGAGGTAACCTGCAATTCCTCATTTATCCAAAATGTGAGGTAAGAATAAGATGTGAGGCGATCCTCTATGAGCATTCCCATGTTGGCAGAGTAAAACAAGTTTTGAGCATGAGAAAACGTTGCACAAGTTCAAGAATCAACCTAAAAAATTATGAGAGAACATCATCTATGCCAATTGTTTGAGTCAAGTAACAGTATAACCAAGGCATAGTCCGGTCATGACCATCTCAAGGTAAAAGTAATCAGCATGTCCTAACCAACTGTATACTTTTCTTAGATCCTATACCATGTATGATAGATTTTATTACTATGTTTTTCTTTCTTGGCATAACAATGTAAGCCTGATGTGTTTGCAGTTAAGATATCTTTTAGTTAAGTGATGTAATTGCCAGGCAGATCCACTTCATGATTGAGGGAAAGATCTGGAATTCTTTTGGCTCTAAACTACTGTTCTTCCTTACTTTCTTACCTCTTTTTTTATTTTCTCAGCTCGTAATAGTGCACCTAAAGTTTTTTTGAAAAACTGCAGGTGTGCCTTTTGCATTCATTTACATTTTTTTCCATGTGTTTTTCTCCTTCACCCTCTATGAAAACTCATATAATGAAGCATCAATGATCCTTTCATCTTCCTTGAAAGTAAAACTAATCAGTAATGTCCATTCCTTGTTGTGATTGAGCTTTTATTTTTTTTGAATTAATGTTGCATATGAATCCCATCAAACTCCGCCTCCTTATAATCCAGGGCTCTATGCTCACTGGGGTTTGACCTGGGTCATTAACGTGGCGATGCCCTATCTCAACCACTAGAATGTTAAGTTTAAACCAATTAGACTAGCAAGATCACTGAAAGAAACATAATCACAAGATAGACACAGATTTTACCCTGGGAAAACCTCATGGCGTAGAAAACCCCGCAAAGCTTTCCTTAATAAGATGATCAACCAAAATACAAGATGTGCTCCAAGACTTGTCCTCCTTCTTCTCTACCTCCTATGCAGACCTCCCAAACACAAGTGCACTACTTTCTGAGTTGATAAAGTGTGTCAAATGAGGAGCTCTCCTCCTCTACTTATACTGATTCCTGACTGACCAAAATCCCTAATGGGGTCGACCTCTCCTAGTGAAGTCTAATAACCCCTAAATAATAAACTTAGGGCCGACCCCCACATGGTGGGTCTAATAACCCTGGTTACCACAATTCATCAGAGGAATAAAAATCTCTGGATACATAATAGAATCACCTCGGAGGGATGAAACATCTCCGGAATAATAAAGTACAAATATAATATTCTTAGAAGTTACAATATTCAACACTCCCCCTTAATGATAAGGATATTATAACAACATCTGCAGGAGCAAGGAGTCATCGACTACATCATACAAGATACATCTGTAAATCATCGGAAGCTTTCTTCAAAGTAACTCAACCAGTTACTGGAACATCAACATCATCATCATCACACGATCATCAGCATCGTCATCACACAATCATCAGCATCGTCATCACACAATCATCAACATCGTCATCATCATCGCATGATCATCAACATCGTCATCATCATCGCACGATCATCAACATCGTCATCACATGATCATCTTCTAGGATGATCAATCCTGATCTCTTTAGGACATAGGTCCATGGATGATACAATCCAAACCATTCATTTAGGATTATGTCCAAGGATGATTTAATCCACACCATTCATTTAGGAATATGTCCAAGGATGACTTAATCCCCATCGTACATTTAGGACTATGTCCAAGGATGACTTAATCCCCATCGTACATTTAGGACTGTGTCCAAGGATGACTTAATCCCCACCGTACATTTAGGACCATGTCCATGGATGACTTAATCCCCACCGTACATTTAGGACCATGTCCATGGATGACTTAATCCCCACCGTAAATTTAGGACCATGTCCAAGGATGACTTAATCCCCACCGTACATTTAGGACCATGTCCAAGGATGACTTAATCCTCACCGTACATATAGGACCATGTCCAAGGATGACTTAATCCCCATATGTCCATCAAGGACTTCATTCTCGAAGACCATACGTTTACGGATCAATTCAAGGGACCAAAGTCCGGGGACGATACAATCCCCATTTTTCCACTAAGGACTTCATTCTCGGAGACATATGTCTACGGCTCACTTTAGGACTGAATTCCAGGGATGATCCAATCCCCATTTGTCCACTAAGGACTTCATTCTCAGAGACATATGTCTACGGCTCACTTTAGGACTAAAGTCCAGGGATGATCCAATCCCCACTTGTCCACTAAGGACTTCATTCTCGGAGACATATGTCTACGGATCACTTTAGGACTGAAGTCCAGGGATGATCCAATCCCGATATGTATCCTCATCAATACATGTATACATATGTATCCTCATCAACACATCAATATAAAAACAAGTATCCTCATCAATACATGTACAGATATGTATCCTCATCAATACATCAATATAAGAACATATATCATCATCATTAAAGCATGTATTCTCATCAATACATATATCATCAAAGCATGTATCCTCATCAATACATATATCATCAAAACAAGTATCCTCGTCAATACAAGTACATATATCATCAAAACATGTATCCTCATCAATACATCAATATATAAAAACAAGTAGTGTAAGTATTCTAAGTATAAGTGTCCTAAATCTAAGTAATCTAAGCATACATAAATATCTAGGTGTAGTAAACAGGTATCCTCATCATTGACGTGGTTGTCGATGAGGGAAATCTTATCATCAGTGACTATATCACTCCCCCTTTCGAGGAGGGTCCTTTTGAACTACACCAAGCTTGTCTCGGAAATATTCAAATTTTACTTGAGACAGAGGTTTGGTCAATATATCAGCAATTTGTTCCTCAGTGCTCACATACTCGAGCTTAATAGCTCCTCTCTACACCATATCTCGTATGTAGAAATATCGAATCTCTATGTGTTTTGACTTATCATGGAATATTGGATTTTCTGTCATCTTAATACAACTTTGATTGTCACACGTGATCATAGTAGGATCCATTTCTAAGTCAAACACTCCAGATAATAATTTCTGAATCCATACTGCTTCACAACTAGTAGAGCAGGCAGCTATATATTCTGCTTCGGAAGTACTGAGAGCCACACTAGATTGTCTCTTGCTAAACCATGAGATCATTGCAGATCCAAGACCATAACATCCACCTGATGCACTCTTTCTGTCTGAAACACTTCCTGCCCAATCAGAATCTGAGTAACCATGTAATCTGAGTTCATGATTTCCAAGATAGTATAGACCAAAATCTAATGTACCCTTTAGATACCTCATTACATGCTTTGCAGCTATTAAGTGAACCTTTCTAGGTTCTACTAGATACTGACTCAGGGTATTTACAGCAAAGCATATATCTGGTCTGGTATTTGTTAAATACATTAATGACCCAATGATTTGTCTCTATAGAGTTACATCCAATAATTTTGATGAGTCATTAACTAATAAATTCAAGTTGGAGTCCATGGGAGTGGCCATGGATTTACACCCCAACATATCAAATCTTTTCAGAATCCCTACAACATACTTACCTTGATTTAAAAAGATTCCTTTTGGTTCTTGCCATACTTCTAGACCTAAGAAGTAATGCATTAATTCAAGATCTTTCATCTCGAATTCTGAAGAAAGCTTCTTCTTACATTCGACAATTTGATTCTCATTTCTTGTTAGAAATAGATCATCTACATACAACAGTAATATAACAGGTTCATCATCCATGATCTTGAGGTAAAGATTTGGATCAACTTTACTCTTGGTAAAGCCCATGCTTGTTAAGAAACTGTCAATCCTTCCGTACCAAGCTCTGGGTGCTTGCTTTAATCCATACAAATACTTTTTCAGCTTGCATACATGTGTTCTTCCTTCTTTAACCTCAAATCCTTGAGGTTGTTCTATGTATACTTCTTCTTCGATTACACCATTCAAGAAGGCTGTCTTAACATCCATTTGGTGTAATTTCCACTTCATCATAGATGCAAGTGCCATGATAGTTCTAATTTAAGTGTACCTAGCAACTAGTGCAAATGTTTCTTCATAGTCATGTCCCTCCTTTTGAGAGAATCCTCTGGCTACAAATCTTGCCTTATATTTTTCAATGCTACCATCTGCAGCATGTTTTATTTTGAATATCCATTTGGAAGAAACCACACTTTTATCTTTTGGTTTGGGAACTATATCTCAAACATCATTTTTCATTATTGACTGATATTCTTCTATCATTGCTTCTACCCACTCCTCCTTTTGAACTGCCTCTTCATAGCTAGTAGGTTGTTGATGCACAAGGTCACACATCAAAGCCACATAGTTGGATACTAGCTTTGGTTTCTTTCTTTCTCTAGTGGAGCCTTCAAGAGCTCCATATTTTTCAGCTCCTTGAATAATGTCTCTAGCCCATGTTGGCCTTCTTTTCTTAGATAAGTTTGTAATCGAGGGTTCTTGTGGTTCCAACATGTCATGATCCTCTGGTGTATCATCTTCAGGGATGGGCACAGCTTCTGTGATTCTAGGAGGTGTATCTTCTTCATAGATTTCTTGAAGTTGGCACTTCCTAGATTTCTTGAGAGCTGCTTCTTCATCAAATGTTACATCTCTACTTATTTCGATATGATGAAAACCGGGTATGTAAATTCTGAAATCTTTGGATGATTCACAATATCTAACAAATATTCCCTTCTTACCAGAGGGATCCAACTTGGTTATCTTTTCTTTTGGAATGTGAATGTACACAGGACATCCAAATATTTTGAGATGACTTACCTCAGGATTTTTTCCTGTGAACACTTCTTCTGGAGTCTTGAATTCAAGAACACTATGGGAAAGTCTATTTTGTACATAGACTGCTGTCCTAGTTGCTTCAGCCCATAGATACATGGGTAGATCTTGGTCATGTATCACAGTCTTTACAGCTTCCATGATAGTTCTATTCTTTCCTTCAGCAACCCCATTTTGTTGGGGATTGTAGGGAGTGGTTAGTTCCCTCTTGATTCCAGCTTCCTTACAAAAGTCTTCAAAGTCCTTTGAAGTATATTCTCCGCCATTATCTGTTATGAGAATATTGATTTTCTTTTCTGAGAGATTTTCTGTTAGGGCCTTGAACTCTTTGAATCTTCCAAAGACTTCATTCTTACCTTTTAGAAAGTATATCCAAGTCTTTCTTGAATAGTCATCAATGAAGGTGAGATAGTATTCAAACCCACTTAGGGATGTGGTTGGCATTGGACCACATACATCTGAATGTATTAATTCTAGAATATTCTTAGTCTTTGTTTCACTCTTTGGAAAAGGGTTCTTCTCATTCTTCCCTTTCTCACATCCTTTGCATGTGCCTTTATGATCAACCTTTAGGTCTGGTAAACCTATGACCACCTTGCTCACATAGGGTAGGGCCTTGTAGTTAATGTGAGCAATCCTTCTATGCCATAGCTCACTGGGGCTAGTGGTTTCATGGACAATGGCAGCTTTTGGGTGACCCTTGAGTTTGTAGAGACCTCCTTCTTCTTCACCAATGACAATTGCATCCTCAATAGATTTTCCTTTGGGACACATAAGTACTTTCCCATCAATAAATGCAATTCTAAAACCTTTCTTATCTAGTGCTGAGATAGAAAGCAAATTCTTCTTCAAACCTGGTACATATAATATTTCTTTCATCTTCAAGGGTGTTCCAGAATCAAGCTTGTAGCTTGCTTCACCAATTCCCTTGATGGGATATTGAAAATCATCTCCTAGATATACCTTTTGTGCAGAAGACTTTTCTTCAAGTCTTGAGAGAGTTTTCTTCTGACCTGTCATGTGCTTTGAAGCACCACTATCAATGAGCCATGTATCTTCTCCAGGAGACACAGATCCAGAGAGTGCAGAAAATAGGACATACTCTTCTGCATCTTCTTCTTCATTCCTTCTAGATCTTTTTCTAGGGAGGGGCCTTTCTTGTTCTTCTTCATTTCTTTTGGATCTTTTCCTAAGAGGCCTTACTTCCTCTTCTTCTTCTTATTCACTATCAACTTCTACAAGATGTGCTTGATTTCTTTTATAGTGAATATTTTTCTTCTTGATTGAAGGACAAAATCTAGCAATGTGTCCTTCTTTATGACAGTTGAAACATTGGAAGGAAGAGAACTTTCCTTTTCCTTTCTTCTGAAATCTTTGTGGAGATTGAGACTCCTTATGCTTGTCCTTCTTGAAGTAAGATTGATTCTTCCTTCTCTTAGTGTGTGTAGCCAATTCTTGGTCATCCTCCTTGAGAAGGGCTTCTCTGTTGGCTACCCTAGCTTCTTCTTGAACACAATCCTCCCATACTACATCAAACTTCATACTTTCATTTCTGGCACACATGGTTTGTATGAATGACTCCCAAGGTCTAGTGAGACCATTTAGAGAAGTCATCACAAGTTCATCTTCATCAAGAGTATCACCAATGGCATCTAGTTGCTCCTTGATTTGGGAGACCCTTGAGAAGTAGTCTTGAATGGATTCTCCTTTGTGCATCTTGGTACTCTTCAACTGAGTTCTTAGATTCATCTTTCGATTGATGTTCTTTCCTTCATACATTCTTCCTAGGGCATCATACATTTCCTTTGGAGTCTTCTTGGATGCCACTTGGGGAATCAAGTGGTCTTTAATAGAATCAACAATGATTCTCTTTGCCCTAATCAAATCCTTCCTATGCTTCTCCTTGGCTTCATCTCCTTCAGGTTCTACAACTTCATCCTTGATATAATGAGCAAGATCATTCTCTTCAAGAATGAGACCAATTCTGTATTTCCATGCCAGAAAATTCTCTATACCTTCTAGCTTGTCTTCAAGCTTAGTGTTTGGAGCCATCTTCTCTTAGGGGATTCCAAGAGATTGGAGTTTTAGAAGATAGAGAAATACTTACCAGGAGATGTGCTTCCTTTTGCTTTCTGGATCTGTAACAGAATTGCTGATTTATCGCACTTTTGGTAAAACTAGGATTTGACTTTCCCAAAGTTCTACCCAACCAAAAATCTCGATCTAGGCTCAAAAGATTGATCTTGAGAAGGGCTATTCATCCATGCAACTAAAATCCAAGAATACTAACTTTTGCAAAAACCCTAATTTTGGGAGAGAGAGAGAGAGAGAAAGATAATTTCACCTTGTGAAAGATGTTCTATTCAGGCTAGCTCTGATACCATGTTAAGTTTAAACCAATTAGACTAGCAAGATCACTGAAAGAAACATAAACACAAGATAGACACAGATTTTACCCTGGAAACCCTCATGGGGTAGAAAACCTAGCAAAGCTTTCCTCAATAAGATGATCAACCAAAATACAAGATGTGCTCCAAGACTTGTCCTCCTTCTTCTCTACCTCCTATGCAGACCTCCCAAACACAAGTGCGCTACTTTTTGAGTTGAGCAAGTGTGTCAAATGAGGAGCTCTCCTCCTCTACTTATACTGATTCCCGACTGACCAAAATCCCTAATGGGGCCGACCTCTCCTAGTGAAGCCTAATAACCCCTAAATAATAAACTCAGGGCCGACCCCCACATGGTAGGTCTAATAACCCTGGTTACCACAATTCATCAGAGGAATAAACATCTCTGGATACATAATAGAATCACCTCGAAGGGATGAAACATCTCCGGAATAATAAAGTACAAATATAATATTCTTAGAAGTTACAATATTCAACATAGACCACAGCCCTATGGACATGATTATGCATTTTGATACATCCCAATGTAAACACAATACATTTACCTTTTTCCTAAAAAGTTATAGCCAGCCTTTGTTCCACACAACATTTTTTCTACAAAAGCGAAAATATACACCATATCAGAAATTTTTGTATTTAA
The DNA here is from genome assembly GCA_027924585.1 of Larix kaempferi. NCBI lineage: Eukaryota > Viridiplantae > Streptophyta > Pinopsida > Pinales > Pinaceae > Larix > Larix kaempferi. The sequence goes on along the minus strand of BSBM01001000.1, from coordinate 33,303,078 downwards.
AAAAAGAAAAATGAGATTGGTAGTCCTTTAAAAAAGAAAAAACTCTTTTTCCTTAGATTCCATGAAGCAAATTCAAGTTTTTCACTGTTCTAGTTTTTTACACTTGATTTCTTCTGTCGTCATTTTTCTTGGCGATGTCAGATCTAGGACATGAAAATGAAACAGATCAGAGTAAACAGTGTCCACTCAGCCTCCATGGTGAGACATTGGAATGGTCTTTGACTGTACTTCAAGTTCATAAACTCAACTTTCACTCGGGTTTAACAAACTACAACCAGCTTTTAATTTTTTTGGTTCCTTTTCATGCATAATCTTACCATACATGGAATACACAAATGGCTTTATCTTGGGTACCGTTGGAAAGATATCAATCTGAACTTTATTCTCATGAACTTAGTTTCAACTCAGACCTGAAAACCCAGCTTTTATTTTTAAGATTTTTCCCTCAGTAAATGGATTTTCAAAAACAACTATTTTTTTTAACTTTTCACCCCAAAAAGTTGTGAAGTTAACTTAAGATGGCCTTATAATGACTTTTTCACATATTAATTGTCTAGTTAACAAGCACAAGAAGATTCATACATGTTTGGTGATTCTCATGTCTCCTTGTTAAATGATAATAGTGCACAAGTCCTTATCCAATAGATTTCTGTAAAAAATGCAACTTGTACACATTTGGCATTTTCTATGTTATGTGATCATCAATGGTCTTCAACCTGACAGCTCTATGAGAAGACACTGCAACAACTTCATATCAACATAACCATCTTGCCTGGAACTCTCCTAGAAACTCCTCAAATTTGGAATTGTAAAGAAGGGCATGGCCTATTGGAATTGATTTTCCTTTATAAAATTGTCATGTCATTTCTTTCATTGTTTTTGCACACTCTAGGCCTAGAATGAGGCTTCTTCACCTAGCTCATCAAAAGCATTAAGTTGCAGCAGTATTTCCTTTTGAGATTCGTCCATGTCCATGCTTAATTGAGTTGTTCTCAGTCTTAATTTCTAACTCAATTGGTAGGATTGGTTTCTTTCTATAAACTATCTCATAGGCACTAAAGCCAGTTGTTATCTTCCAAGTGACCCTGTAACCCACAATACCTCGAGAAGTCTTTATCCCAAGACCTTCATTTGAACTTAACCATTTTTGTAATGATGTTCTCTAGTTCATGGTTAGTAACTCCAACATTGCCACTCGCTTGTGGATATGAGGGGTTGGACTTCCTGTTTCAGAGTCAATACTCCTCCTTAAGGCCTTTATGATTTTGTTTACAAAGGGTGTCCCTCAATCACTGACAAGCTCCCTGGAGATTCCATATCTCATGAAGATATCTTCATACAAAGGTATTGTTGTTAATTTTAAACTAATTTGACTAGAAAGATCACTGAAAGAAACATAATCACAAGATAGACAAAGATTTTACCCTAGGAAACCCTCATGGGGTAGAAAACCCAGCAAAGCTTTCCTCAATAAGATGATCAACCAAAATACAAGATGTGCTCCAAGACTTGACCTCCTTCTCTACCTCCTATGTAGACCTCTCAAACACAAGTGCGCTACTTTCTGAGCTGAGCAAGTGTGAGATAAGTGAGGAGCATTCTCCTCTACTTATACTAGTTTCCCGACTGAATATTTCCCTTATGGGGCCGACCTCTCCCAATGAAGTCTAATAACCCTTAATTAATTAACTCAGGGCTGACCCCCACATGGTGGATCTAATAACCCTGGTTACCACAATTCATCGGAGGAATAAACATCTCCAGATACATAATAGGATCACCTCGGAGGGATGAAACATCTCCATAATAATAAAGTACAAATATAATATTCTTGGAAGTTACAATATTCAACACTCCCCCTTAACGAGAAGGATATTATAACAACGTCTGGAGGAGCAAGGAGTCATCGACTACATGATACATCTATAAATCATCGGAAGCTTTCTTCAATACATCATCATCAGTAACTCAAATAGTTACTGGAATATCTAACTCCCCATGATCAACAACATCGTCATCATACGATCATCAGCATTGTCATCATCATCGTCACCATACGATCATCAGCATCGTCATCACACGATCATCAACATCGTCATCATACGATCATCAGCATTGTCATCACACGATCATCAGCATCGTCATCATATGATCATCAGCATCATCATCATACGATCATCAGCATCGTCATCATCATCACACGATCATCAACATCGTCATCTTGACTCGATCTGGATCATCTCGATCTACAGCATCTCGATCATCTTGATCTACAGCACATGATCTAATTACGGGATGATCAATCCCTCTCACTTTAAGACACCTCTCATGTCTATGGATGATGCAATCCATATCTACTTACAGGATGATCAATCCTGATCCTTTTAAGACAAATCCATGTCTGGGGATGATGCAATCCCGACTACAATGCCAGTCCTTTTTCATACTGGATGTGTCCTAGATTAGATCTAGGATTTATCACTACAGAGCCAGTCCTTTTTCATACTGGATGTAGGCCTGCCACCTGCAGGTCTTCATCATCTACAGATCCAACCCTTTTTCATGCTGGATGTACCACATCTACATAGCCAACCCTTTTTCATGCTGGATGTACCACATCTACATAGCCAACCCTTTTTCATGCTGGATGTATCACCAGGGATGATTTTAAGAACCCCCCAGAAATTTATATGTATAAAAAATGGGCGAATCTTCCCGATATATAGGAAAATTTGAAGGTGATTTTATCAATAATATAATATGTATATATAATTTTTTGGCGATTATTTCATTTTATTATATGATGTTGTAAAATCTTGGCGAATCTTTCACTAAATTATAGGATATTGTAAAATCTTGGCGAATATTTCACGGAATTATAAAATATTGTAAAACCTTGGCGAATATTTTACTGAATTATATATTTTTATAAAAATTTGGCGAATCTTTCGTTGATTTATAAAACACATTGAATGGCACTCTTCTTGTTAATTCTGAGTTCAAGGCTTCATCAAATGTTGAGTTCAATTGCTTGATTTCAAGTTTTGGTCTCAATACCAAATGGTAGTGGCCTTAATGATGCCTTCATATCCAAGCAAAGCCGAGTGGATCTTGTAGACATGTATTCTAAATGTGGGTGTTTGGAGGATGCACGCAAGTGTTTGACCAAGTTCTAGAGCAAAAAGAAAAAATCGTTGGTTGAGAAAGTGTTTAATATTGTGACATAAGCAAAAATATTTAAAAGTTATAGCTCGGAATAGCATCAAAACAAACAAAGACAACCACAAGAATGAATAATCATGGCCAAAAACAAAATATTGAACCACTCTGAAAAAAGGGGGAAAGAAAACTCCTTGGTTGTAAAATATTGATGGAAATGCATAAGCAACAACCATATTTGGATTATTACCAGCAGAGTTTAATGTAGTAACAAGACTAGGTGTCACTAAACTCATAGTGAATAAGAATGACACTTCATAAATAGATAAAGATAATAAGTTAATAACTAATAAACAAAGTGATATTCAGGTGTTACTCTTCATCCAATGTTTTTTCAAGATTCAGGGCAAGCTGGGACTCCACTTGTTATCTCGTCCCTTAATGGTCTAATGGACATGTGGGGACCTGAATCTTGACAAACCGATAAACTAATAGAATTAGACATCATGCATGATTATGGGCTCCACTAGCCAATTATGCCAATTGCACTAGAGGAATGTTGGTCTCGTGCCAATAGGTCTCCTATGATCAATGCATAGGAACCTATTGCATGGACCATTTTTCTCTTCACTTAGCTATGTAGAGCTCATTTATTTTTCTGAATAACGACAAGTATTTACAAAGAAAATATACAATCAGCATAAAAGAATCAAAAAATTGAAGACAATTAATTCATGCAACTAAAAGGTAATTTGCATCAATATTTGAACAAGAAACAATATTCTAGATGACACCTAATCAACTAAGTCAATCTTTGAAAACATAACAAATTTCCCAGACTGAACTTGGACACATCACCACTAAAGGTATATTTGCATTTCCTTCTCCATAAAAATAAAAGCCATGCCAACTGAATTGCACTCTACAAACCTCTACCCTTATTCTTAATTATTTAGACATCTCTCTAAATATCACCACCCTTCAACTTCGAAAACCTAAAAATGAGATTAAAATTTATGTCTCAAACCCATCCTCAATTATAGTCTCCATTTTGTGGAAAATTAGACATGATCCTTTTCAATCCCAATCTATGAATCCCAGTGTTAATCATTAAACTCTAATGAATTATCATCAACCATATTACTTATGATTCTAAAGAGCTTCTGGTTTTCCAAATATATTGATGATGCTTGAACCGGCTTTTCTCAAAATCTTGTAGTCTCATATTCTTTTACATCTACTCAAAATGTTAGGACATGCTCTTATCATTTCATAAAGTTTCAGTGTATTATATCTAACAAATATTTATCATAACTCCATCTCTAAGCTTTCCAAATAGGGCTCAACACCACTATCTACATTTTAGACTCTCAGAAAGTGATCACATTTGTAGTTACCAGCATATGCAACTAAGTAATTGGCCTCCAATCTTTCTGAGTTAGCAAATTTGTCCCATCAATCTCCCAACATAAGAAAACCTTCCTTACACAGATACAAAAGTATCCCATATGTCATCTTGGTGTTTCAAAATACTAAAAGGATCTGGCTGCTAGATCCCATGTATTTTGTAGTCTATGAAATTCATAATTAAGTTCTTCACCTGTCAAGCTTTAAATTTTCTTTTTTGATTTTTTGAACCATTAACATTGAAGAAAACCAGCCCTACAATAACATCACATATCCCAAATGGCCACTTCAATCTATTAACATCTAGGTAGTCACTAGTCTATGTCTTATGAGAATTTGTTGTGTTGCATCACCTTTAATTTCCATAACAATCCACTTTGGAGTCAATGCAACCCTTTCTAGCAAGACCAATTCTAGCAAATTCACGCTTGCTAGCTAGCCTCTAAACCAACACCTACCATTAAAGTACTCTAGGATTAAGAGCACAAAGTGTAGACCAAATCATATTGATTCTCCTAAACTAGAGATCTTCATCATGCATAATTGGCCATCTAATTCAATTCTCAGTTGTATTGGTCTTGGGCCAAATAGATTGTATGGCACGTGAAAGTAGTAGCATAGGTAGAATTCCCATTAGGTCAAAGTCCATATCCACCTTGGTGCAACACCTATGAGGGATGCCATAAGCCTTTCATCAGAGTCAATCATATCAATTATGTCTACATAGGCAAGCATATACTTTTATTAATGATTAGATAATAGATTCATAGAAAGATCCCTTTGTGCAAACCATCAGCATGATCTTAATTCCATAGGTAATTATGTTTACAAAGGCCTATTATTGAATAGAACCCGTCGTATAACTTTTGAAGAAAGAAAATAGACCCAGTGGCTTTTAAAAACTCTAGATATTGTTGCAGCCAAGGTCCTAGAAGTTAGCATTAAAATTTACCTTGTCAAATATTTTGAACTTTCACCAAAATTGTGCCAACTTCACTATTCTCGCCTAATT